>CM056603.1:16960792-17626302 GCA_029721355.1 Tegillarca granosa | reverse complement strand
TCGTTGTTATGTGTAACTAGGTCTGATCCAATGAAATTAATGAATAAAACGTCACTTCCTTATGTGAAAAAATGCCTTTGATGTTGAATCTGTACACCGACAAAACTTGCTACATAAAGGGTTTTTCAGCCGTAAACGATGATTTCAACCAGTTTATCTTAATGAGGAAATAATAAATAAAGAATAAAGCATTTGATTGAGGTATGATTGATTGAGTTTACCCAAAAGGAACTGTATATACGCGTTATTAAACTTGCTATGGGATAACAGTCAACGTACATACAATGATACACATTCCTTCACCATGTTCACAAAAACATTAATTTAAAAAATGTTTTTGGCTTTTTTTAATCTTTGTTTGAAAAACCCAACACCGAAGTTCCAGTAAAACCATGTCTGGGTTTAGAAAATGTAATGGAAATAAATTTCAGTTAAAAAAATCGTTATAAAACTTGTGTGACCCGGGTACAAATTTTTCGACTGTCATAGCCCTTTTTAATTGGTTTAACATAATTGATTACGTTTCCTGACAAACGCGTATTGACAGACCAATTGGATGACTACTCTATAAAGTGAACACTAATTAACTGGCTTCATATCTCACCTGGTGTTAGCTGTACACATTTATATAATGTAAACATCTGTCGAGGTTACCTTTGCATTGTTGGCAAATATATTTTGTAATCATGAAATGAAACTTCTGACCTAGATCGCATAATTTTCAGAATTTTTTATGCAATAATCGGAATTTAGACTTTTGTTTATGCAAATAAACGGAATTTTTTACATTGTTTAAATAGGAAATGGTTTGGTGCAGAGAAAAATTATGCAATTAACCGGAATATGCAATTAAGTGGAATCTACTGTATAAACAAATATTTTTTTCACAAAAACATTAGTGTGTTTGGTATGGAATTCTTGGTGAACCTTTTGTTGTCAATAAATTTTTGGCTATCCTGTGCAGGCCTTAGATAGAATTTTTAATGCCACTCGGCACAGTGCCTAGTTAAAGAAGAAAACCACTCGTCACTTTGAAATTTAACTCGGCACAGTCACTACATGAAAACGAGAATTTCTTCTCCTAAGTACAGCCAGAGCTTGTACCAATAAATAATGTTTTCTGACTTTTTCTTAGGTTAGGTTTTCACGAACTTCGGATTTTCCACTTTAAGTAACCGGTAACTTTCGTTTTGAAGTTGCAGGTTTAGAAATGCTTCCACCTGCAACTGGTTTGTCATCAGGATCAGCGGTAGTCTAATTAGTGTCTTCGAAAACTTCTTTATCAGCTGTTTCATCTTTGTTTGCCTTTAGAAAGTTATACAAAACAGTTTGTTTACTTTTATTTGACATACTTAATGGACCGACAAGTATATAAACACTCAGAACATCGGTTGGATTTTACATTACACTAAGTAAATTCCGAATGCGAAACAATAGGTTTGCGCATGTGATGCAAACGTTTAAATGATTTTGTTGATTGACGCTTGTAACAGAACGGCCGATGTCCTTACATATTGACCTCCTTTACAAGATTTTTTCCGACAAACACTATAGTATCAATTGTTTATTAATTGCAACAAGCCCCTCGATGTATATGTCTGATAAATTTACTCTGCACCGTGACGAGTGGTAGTAACAATATCACTCGTCCAAGTACACATTTCACTCGTCAGGACGAGTGGACGAGTGAATAATCGAAGCCCTGTCTGTGGTGTGCTCGGGAACCCCATTTGTCATCGAAAAAAATGTTGTATTCTTTGGAATATTTTCCCTGTAGGTATAAATGTATATAACTTTGTGTGCTTTGTTCACATGATTTGTTTAAGTTTTGAGGCTACACAAAAAGTAACATGATATTACTGATATATGGGAATTTGAGTGTTTGATGTAACAGGAAATGTGTTAATATTTTATACATTTATTTCCAGTAAGTAAAGTCTGGTTCAAGGAGAATCCAACACTCCATTGTTATTTAATAATAAAGTCTTTGTTTGATGGATGAAAGAAGTTTCTAAGTTCTTATTCCTGTGGTTGACATCGCTTAATATTTGTCTTTGTTTACAATTAAACTCAAATTGTAGGACATTTTTTGCATACTAAACTTTTAGCAGCATGTAGAGTATGGTAGAAGGATAACTGTATCACTGTAATTGTTATGTAATAATGTAGAATTTCCTTTAATGTATTAGAGAGCGGTATGTATGTATATTGTATAAACTCTAAAACACTGTGGTATGTTAAAAGGTTAACAGACACTCTTATCATGTTGGGTCTGTGGTTAAAATGAGTCTATATCTTCTTTGTTCACTATTGAACAATCACTGATTGTTTCTGACATATTGACCATTAGGCATTCTTGTGATCTGACATTACTTATATTTACCATGATTCACTATTAATGTAACCCTAAAAACTGTAAACAAGTGTTTTGGTGAAGTTGTTATTTTATATATATTTTAGGTACATATATATTTGATAGGGCCACTACATTTTTTTTTTTTTTTTGCAAAATTATTATAACTATGAATCGTACATATTTTAAATTTAGCAATCTAAATATTATATTGTAGTTTTCTAGGCAGTTTTGGCCACATGATTAATCTTATTCAGGGATGTTAGGATACAATATCCTCTTTTTTCTTGTCTCTTTATTATACCCACTGCAAACATAGTATTGGGAAGGGTTGTGGTGGATTTGGTTATATAGAATACACTAAGTCTTTCTTTTTGTCTAGGTGTCTAAAAGTGCTATTCTATAACCTTAACAAATGTACATGGACAGATCTTGATCAAACTTAGTGCAAATAACTTACATATACATGGACAGATCTTGATCAAACTTAGTGCAAATAACTTACATATACAATGGACAGATCTTGATCAAACTTAGTGCAAATAATTATATATATTGGACAGATTGTGATCAAACTTAGAAGAATTACTCACATTTACATTGAACAGACTTTTGATCAAACTTAGTATAAATAACTTACGATATATATGGATAGATTTTGATCAAACTTGGCACAAATATAAACCAGCAATGGAGACATTGTGTTTGTGTTATCACATTTAGGTATGTATTTCAAAGATCAAGGCCACAAGGTCAAATAGAGATGTTGGAAAGTGAGGATGGTTGGCTTAAAGGACAGTTCTAGTTTGCTTTCTTGGAGAAGATAAACCTCTTCTGGGGCAACTAACAGCAGTTGTAGTCAATCTTCACACTTGGCTTGTCAATCTACTCATAAATGCATATCTTTACTTCTATTTTTAACTTTTTTAATTTTTCTTAAAATTAAGCATATGATGTAATATCATAACTTTTAAGTTTAATCAGAGGATAAAAAGAGTTTCACACAAAAATAAACTCAGAAAATTATAAAGAAAATGGAAGGTAGACATTTTATATGACATGGTAAACACAGAGCTGAAGAAATTACGTAATGCTTCACATTAGAAAGTTTTCCCTTGATTTCCATCACCTTGTATTTGGCAAAAAACAAATACTCCAGTTATGATCAGCTAACTGACACGTTGATGTGAAGAAATTTAATTTTTATTGAGATTAATGATGTTGTATGTTGTTATAAGACTGCATGCTGTTTATTCTACTATCTACATAGATACTATACCTTTTAATGTGTTTTATTATCTAGATATATATATATATTTGTTCCCTAGTTTTGTTTCTTTATATATATATATATATATATATATATATATATCAGGGGCTCAGGAAAACTTTGACTGGTGTGTCGGACATTTTTTCAAAGCAACCGTATCATCGATGCTATGTAAAGCAAAAAAAAAAAATATAAATAAATAAAAAAAATAAATAAAAAAAACCAAAAAAAAACGTACCACCGATATTGTTATTGACGATGTTTTTTTTAAAAGATTTTAATTTTTAATATCAAATAGATTTTAAAAGGTTTTTAACTACTACATAGAGGTTATGTAGGTACATGAAGTCAGGCTCATGTGTCCACACGGTGTAGATTTTGTACTGTCGGCGTTGACACAAGGTTTGTTGGCCATCTTTGTTTATTGACAATCGTGCATTTTCGTTTTTCCGAAGTTACACGAACTTTACTGAACCTCATTTCAAGACCTCTTTGATTGTATTTAGACTTTTTAAAAATAATTTAGTTATAACTAAACAGTTTGCAAAGACCATACAATGCGCGTTAAAGTCTTATTTGACATCCCGCGTGGAACCTCTTTGATAATAGTCCGACGACCATGACCTTCAAGGATCAACCCTCGTAATCAGCTGTTTATGGCTTCCGTCAGTCAAGCGATGTGATTACTTAATAAACAATTAATGAGGGTTCGGACAATGAAACAAAAGGAACAGATTGAGACCATGGATTCTACCTGATTAATAAACAAAAGCCTAATTATTATATCTGTAGGTATTTATTGAAAAACGGTTGACAGGTGATAGCAAACAATACTCGAGTAAAATAATGACCGACAAACATATTTATTTATATGTCCGATTAACTGATTTCTATTATTAACTAAAAATGTCCGACAAGTGATTTTTCACATCGGACAAAAAAATATTTTTTGTCGGACATGTCCGGCAAATATGGACCGTTTCTGGACCCCTGATATATATTATATTGTATATTGCCTACTTTTTTTTGAATTATTTATAATTGATTTATAGGTTAGATTATGTCCAAGCAGTTTTGTGCCAAAGCTGTTTAATGAGTTTTTATTCAAAATTGTTAAAATGAATGGGCATTTTCCAATTAAGAAATACAAAAATCTTTTATAACAATTGTCTCATTTACATGCTTTATGATTTGTTGTAGTTGGAAGTGAAAACAAAATCTTGACTGGAGCATAAAACCATATTGCTTTTTCCATTAAGTCAGAGTCCTTTGGATGATACCTTGAAAATTGATGCCCCGTGCCATGACACATTAAAGAACCCTCCCTGTACATTGCCCTAAGCACATTGCAAAGGTAAAATTTCTGCCGATTCACCTGTAGTTGGTGACGTCTCGATTCAAGATAAGTAAAATATTCTTGACTGGGATGTAAAGCTCCATTCAATCAAATTAAATCAAATCTATTAGTCTATTTACTTGATAAATGTCTTAAAATTGCAGTTAAATGATAACATTTGCATTTGTGAACAAGAAATGTCTAATGTGGGAAATAAATAATAAAACAAACTAGATTTTATTAAACAAGTTAATTTCTGGAAGGAAGTTGAAAAATTCCATGCCGATACACACAGAAATTTAATTTTCCTTTAAGAAATAAGCTTGTTGAATTCCTGTGGGTAATTAAGTTATTTAATAAAATCTGATTGTTTTGTCATGTATCCTCCAGTGTTTTAGATATGACTTCTATGTGATTTTATCAGTATTTATCTGTTTAACATAATTTTTTAAAATGATTTTAAAACTGATTTTTTACATTAATTTTATATTTTATTGATACTACATGTATTGTATCTTTTACATTTTCTGTCTACAAATACTGGTAGCTGCAATAATGTTGATGTGGCTTTAAACAATAATTCGCCCCACACTTATTCACTTAATGTGTTTACAATTAGCAAGGCAAGTTGAAGTACAAGAATGTGTTAATTATAGCATTTAATTTTACTGGAGACATATTACATATTAATTTTGAAGATTTAAGTTAAAATGTAATTTACCAGGAAATAATTAAAAAGCACTTTTAAATAGGGGAGCTTAGACACACTATCTGCTTGATATATATACCAGTCTCCTCAGGGTTTAGAGAAATTAAATTTTAAAACAAGAGGCCCAAGATGGCCCTAATTTGCTCATCCGAGTTTAAATGTAACTGTTATGTCTTGATAATACCTGGTAAGTCATAACATGTTGCCTCAATAGAAGTGGTTTCAGGGATCATTATTTTTATTGTTTTGGTTTTTAGCTATGTAGGTCACTGTGACCTACTTTTGGTAGCCATAGCAACCAGAAACACAAATGTGAATGGCAATGGTCTTTAGATGCTATTGACTAATATGAATGAATGTGACCAGTAGTGTCTGAGAAGAAGTCTTTTGATGGATGGATGGATGGATGGATGGATGGATGGATGGATGGCAGAGTGCCTATCCATAACAAAAGCTCACATGAGCAATTTTCAGATCCGGATTTAAGACTTTACAGATTTGACACATTAATTAAAATATTTTTTTAAAAATTGTAAAAGTCAATTGCAAATTATTTTAAAAAATTTGTACAATTAGTTTAAATTATGTCACATAACAGTGATTTTGTAAAACAAAAAAAAAAAATATTTCAAGGTTTTAGCTATATCTTCATATCAGTCAGTATCACATGTATTTCAAAAATAATAATTACACTAAAAAAGTAAAAATTCATAAAATCTCTTCCATGCCTATTGTAAGTCATAAAATTCAGAAATTTAAAAAAAAAAAAAAAAAAAAAAAAAAAAAAAAAGGGATTTGAACCCTCGACCCTTGGGTTGCTAGAATTGAAAATGAAAAAGGTCGAAAAAAGCGACTTGTACTTTACAGAATTTCATGAAAATTGTCAAACATATGTTTCTTTACATAAGAAAATGATGTTTGGAAAAAGAATTCACCTAAATTTATTCATTATTGTAATTTTGGTAAAAAAGTACTGAGCGGGTGCCGCTGCTGGTGGAGTAAAACTCCCCGAGGGTATCCATAACTCAGTAGGCAGTACTTTGTGCTGTCAGAAAATGTACCATTTAACCAAATTTTCAGCTGCCTTAAATTGTAAAATTTGTTAAAAACTAAGGTTTGTTCCCTCACGCAAAGCATTCCTTAGCTGGATTTCGATTAATATAATTTTGGAACTTTTTGGCTTATGTTTTTTATTATCAAACTTTTCGGCCTTAGTGTCACTGATGAGGAATGGATTTCCGAAATGTGCACATCTGGCACATCAAAATTCAATTGGTATTTGTGTTATATATTTACAATGTATAAAAATAAACGCAAAAACGCGTAACCTAATTTTTTTTACAAAAATCATTGAAATTCACAAACTTGGTATACAAGATGCTTTAGATGCCAAATATCACATCAGATTTTATCTCAGTGAAATGGTTTTGGAGAAGAAGATTTTTTTAGGTTTTCAACTATGTAGGTCAATGTGACCTACATTTGGTTGCTATGGCAACCAAAAACACAAATCTGAAAGGCAATGTTCTATAGATGCTTTTGACCAAGTTTGAACAAAATGTGACCAGAGGTTCTGAGAAGAAGTCGTTTGAAGCAATTGTTGACGGAGGGACGATGGATGGTCTGCCTCTATTGATAGTAATAGCTCACATGAGCACTTTGTGCTCAGGTGAGCTAAGAAATGCTGAAATACTTAAGAATATTGAACCAGAACAGTTTGCTATTTAAAAGTACCATCAAGTTTTTGAGATTTCAAGAGAATAGAAAAAACTGCTTTATGATTCATGGTTACCCTTCCTCTAGAGGAGATGATTCATGTTACCCTTCCTCTAGAGGAGATGATTCATGTTACCCTTCCTTTAGAGGAGATGATTCATGTTACCCTTCCTCTAGAGGAGGCTAGAGGAGGTCAGTGGTTGTTTGGTCTAAAACAGGTACTTACACATCACATTGCCTTGGTTTGAATCCCACTGATGCTGAACCTACTGTTAGAAAGTTTGTTTGCCAAAGGTTGGAAGTTTTCTTCCTGGTTTTATTCTGTTTTCCCCCACCATTACAGAACTGACTGCCTAGATACATGTATAAATAAAGACTCTTGACTTGAGCACAGTCCACTTTCTTCTCTGGTATTATTGGAGATGTGCATCAATCGGATCAGTCACTATGAAATTTGCCATGTACATAAACATGTCATAGTTTACATCAAGATGTTTTTTATATCTTTAAGCTTGGATTAAGCCAGGTATTATAACACTGGAAATAGGTTTTGTTTCTTGTATAGATTTAACTATACATACAGGATGCAGTTAAGTTTTAGGAAATACCTATCAGTTTGTTGTTTGAATGTTGTTTTAAATTGCATCTGCTTTGTACTAGTGTACAGTAATGATGGCTTATAGAGTACTAATGCACTTGCCTGCAGTGTTTCAGTTAAACACTGCAAATCACTTAGTAAACTTTACTGCTTTTAAGCTTACTAGTAAAGGCCTTAGACAAGAATAAATCCTTTTGTAGTACCAGAGTTGAAACTAACAGTGATGTGACACTCTGGGTTTGAAGGCTGTCAGTGGCCTTAACCACTCAGCCACTGTGGCAACAATAAAGGAAAAAGTGATTGATAATGCACCAAAAAGGTTTATCTTGAACTTCTTATACCCAGCGCTAATGGCATTGCTTCTCTAAAACAGATAAAAAAACCATGTATATAAAGAAGGAAATGTTAATTCTGTCAATACTGTATGTGTGATTTAGAAATTTAAAAATTATCAGTTTAAATATAAACTCTGATTTAAATGTATATATGAAAATTAATTATTTTTATCTTGTTTGGCAAAAATTCGAACAGGGTCAAACATTCGGAATGAAAATTGTTCCTTATCAAAGAATGTATGTTGGTCATTGAGATATTTATATGTAAAGTCGTCAGAGTTTGATTAATTTAGATATTGCGAGGTACATTATTTTAGGTAGGTTGACAGATTATTATCGTTAACACCTTGTGGAAATATTATCAGTATTTTGACACCTATTGGGTGTTCTTGTGATTTCATTCAGAAAATTTTCTTTTTAATTTCCCATATGTAATCTGAGTGAAGGTAGTCAAGTGTCATTCACATGCCATTGATATTAACTAACTCACTGTCTTATAGTGCAGCATGCAAAAAGACCTTACATTTCATTAGATGAGAAAAAAGGGTCTGAAATAACAAAGGTATAATATTTCATATAATGATATAGAGGGGTAATATAGTGAAAAGATTATAAATAAAGTTGTTTCTTTTCTAAGTACATTAAGACTGTCAATATGCCTAATTTGGGGCAAAAATTGGGCCTAATCCAGATGTATAAAATATATAATTTTCCAAATATTTTTCCAAATACATTATATACTGTTATTACATGTATATGATTTATCCTATAATTCTACATCAGATATCACTATTAAAAGATACTAATATTTTTTATTTTCTATAGGTGAGTAACAGGCCTGATTAAGTTTTGTGTAATTGGTATGAAATGTATATTTTTATTTAATTGGAATTATTCATCTCTAGACTTTGTTATACTATTATGATGATGCAATATTGTCCTTATATAAAGCTCCACATGTTGATATGTGATATCTTGTATTTATTTTGGATATGCATGCAGCAGGATGTTGTTTGACAAGTGTGTCTTTAGTCATTAAACACTTTTGAAATCAAATTTTGTCTTAAGCCAGTAAGCTTATATAAGGCTGATATATAATATGAATTTACCTGAGTTGAATGTTTTAATAAGAACCAAAAGCAATTAAAACCAAAGTTTTACATCTTCTCTAAAAGCACTCAAGCATGAGAAAGGTTAGTTGAAAGACCCCACTGTAGGAAACTGTAAACAGGGTTTAAAACTATATCTTGAAAATAATATTTCAACAGATCCCAGCATATTTTATTTGGTCATGTGCCTGGTAACCTAAAAACAAAATTAAAAATAAAATCTACCTTTACAATTGATTGATGATTTGAAGTTTTATCAAGATAAACCAGTAAGTGTCCATGAAAAATGAATAACAAAAGTTTTTTTTCTGGAATATTCTATCAGATTGAGACCAGGAAGTCTCCAACTTATAAGTAGATACTTAATCACTAAGCTAAAGATAAGATCATAGTGCCAGTGTTGATTTAGTTGAGCTGAGAATACCAGAATTTACCTTGAATTGGATGCCGGTCTTTTGTTAGGTAGACAACCAGTATTACTCATTTATGTCTGAAAAAATCAACTTTAAAATTTCTAACTTGCTTAAAACAGCACATTAAACTTAGTGTTATAGAAAATTTTGTTATGGAGTGTTTACATGCTCGTTAAGTGTAATAGTATCAAGGGTTGGCACAACAGCAGATCAGAAACAGCCCACACCACACTGTGTAAACCCCCCCCCCCCCCCCCCACACACACACACACACACACACTAATGAGGGATTCATTTTTCTTTAAAAAGGTCACTATTGAACACCATGGAAAGAGACCAGTACATTTTCTATGATCTTTAAAGGTTGGTAAATTTGTTATGTACTGTATACCCTTTGTTGTGGGGTAAATAACCAAATTAACTAGCTATCATAAATATCATTTCTTAAATATTTGCAGATGCTGATTATTAAAAACTGAACAAAAGAATTTTGTAACCAGTAGTTACGAGACAATGTCAATCTTTTTTTTTATTGGTATTTTCTGTCATGTCTTACAAAAACAAATAATGATTCAATCCAAGTTCTGGAAAGAACATATCTCAGATGATTTTGTCTGATGTAACAGATTATTTTATTGGTTGCCTGTCAAATGCAGACATATGTTTTGGAAAGCTCACCAGACTCAAAAGAGATATTCTAAATATGTTACAGATTATTTGATTGGTTAACAGCCTAATATGTTAAAAGAGTTTTTATTGATTAAAAAAAATCCTAGAATGTTACATTTTTTGATTTGTTTTGGGATGAAAATGCATTTAGATGTTATTATCCTTTAGGTGAATGGCAGTGATTGATATTGATGTTGTATATATGTTAGTGTGACAGTTTGGTACATAAATTAATCAAATGAGTATAAGAAATACATTTGTTACATCTGTTTATCAGTTTTTATGAAAATTATGGAAGAATTTTGATGGCATTGTCAGTTCCAGTCATTATCATTATCAGGGATTTTATGTGGTAGACATTGCCACTGTGTTCACTTTGTCTGAACAGTACTTCCAAGGTATTTAAGATTAAATTCTTATTTGGTATAAAATATAGATGACGTCCAACACAAAGCAATAAGATATTACAATCTTGTATTGACAGAGGTTTGACCTCTAATGATTTTTTTCTGGTCCCAAGGTATTCAAGATAACTGTATCAGACTTGGTATATACATATTAATAATATATTGACCTTTTAAAGAGTCTACCACTTGTTGGCTTTTGTCCCATATTGTAGAATTGTTCTCTTTACTAAAATAGAGTCAAGTTTTATTCCTTTCTGTCAGATGGTAGATATACCCTAGCCATTAGCAAGGCAATACATGTATTACATAAAAACTGTCCTTATTTTTAGGTAAATTGCCAGTCAATTATGCTATTTATTTCATTCATGTCAAAAATTTGCCTTGTTTCCATCCAGTTTTATGCATTCAACCATATTAGTCACAAAATGGCTGATGGAAAAGTTTTTGTAAGTTGATGTTAAAACACTCCTGTTGTTTTTTTTATGTGTGTAGGTGTGAAACATACAGACTTTTATTAAGACTAGGGTTCCACCTATATAATGATGATGATACAACCATACATACATGACTGATATGTACAGAAGGTCTGTATCAATGCCACTATGGTTTTTTGGTGACAGCTGTCTGTTACATAATGTTTAAACTGTTACAGATCAAATAACATTTTATTTTTTTTGCTGGGACAATTGAGGCATTTTTTAAAATGTGGCCCTATCAAAAACTCTTGGTACATATTTTGGCAATGCCAAGTATTCAAAGTATAAACTAATAATTGTTTTTCAACTAAATGTATTTTGTCTTCTTAACCTAAACACCTGGCAAGTTCCTGTTTCAATCCAGGTGACCAGGGTATTTTGAAAAACCACTTTTAGTTTTATAATTAAGAAACAGAGACTAGTTTCCTGTCATTAGTAGATCACAAAGTCCAAGTTTAAAGTAAATTTCCATATAAAAATCCTTGTTGTAGGGCCTTTGTGGTTGGACCATTCTTGTATTATGAACAGAGTGGTCTTGGATGTTTTTCTGCTATATTGCAAACAAGTGTGCTAGCACTTTTACCATAAGTGCACACTAGTACAATGTAGTTCAGAAACTTTTTCAAACTTATTCACCACATGAACCTGTGTTAAGATTTATCTTTGAGAAAAATACAAATTATCTGTCACAAATAGCTGAATAAGTTGATAATGTGACCTAAAACAACATACAATGAACAAAACAACTAAATCAAAGAAAAATAGATTGGATTTATGATATTATTTATTGTTTATTTCATATGAAGTATATTTGTTTAAGTTTTGTTGATTAACGAATGTAACTTTTGATTAAACTAGGTACATTCTTTACCATCATCGTGTTTAAACTCAATAAAAATGTCAAAGGATGACCAAATGCACTCAATCAAAATAGATTTCAAGATGTTTCAGTCTGAGCATCCAAATAATTTTTGGGCATAAAATTAAAACTTTCTCTTCTTAATGCATGACCTAAAAAGTCATACCTATCACAAATGTCACAAGATAATGTCATTAGAGATTAAGTATTTCTATCTCAACAATTTAGTCTTTTTTAATAAAAGTGTATCAGATAAAACCATTCAGATTATAATATAGACATGAATATTTTTATTTACTTGTGATTAGGATAAAGATAAATGGCACAATTTAGCAACTTTTTACACAGTATACACTAGGTGATATTTTATAACATGCCATGTAAAGTTTTCTGACTTGTGACTTTGAACGATTGTTTGTTAATGTTATGTATTGTAATACAGTACATGTCATCGGGATACATGAAATTGAAGGAAACAATCAATGATATATATTTACCTACATTTGTTTACATTGAACTCAAAATTATAATAGGAAGAAAGAAATATTTAATTAAAAATATCAACAACAGTCAATACATTAAGAACAAACAACAATATAAGTTATTGAAAAAAACAAACAAACAACTAGACAAAAATGCTAGACATTCACTAAAACAATTGATTGTATAACTCCTGACTTTGAACAGATTCTGTAGTTGATGTCCATTTGTTAAGTTATCACTATAGTGACTGTCAGCATGAATCACATTAGTAACTTTCAGCATGGCTACATTAACCTTAAAGCTTAATAAGGTCATAAACATTTATATCATTTGGTATGTTAGTGGCCTGTTTCGGGTTATTGAAAATTGAACTTCTTTTCCTTTTTGCATTTTTTGAAAACATGATGTATAATGTAGATGGTTTTTCTTTTTGCCTGTTTTTTCTATCTGACTTTTTTTGAATATTAAATAGGTGTAGACTAGTTTTCTTTATACATGTTGAAAGCTTGTGACTTTAACTTATTTTGTAGTTATAAGATGCATTCTGTTCTGCATAGCAGTACTTTTTTTAGGCCATGATTTTTTTTTTAAATCGCTTTATTAATGCTACTTGGTTCTTTTCTGTTTGTATAACTATTTTATCCTTTATCTTACTCCCCCCCCTTTTTTTAATTTTGTAAAGAGATTATGAAAAAATGTTAACTTATATAAAAAAAAATCAAGAATATTATAAAAATATTTTGAGCTTCATGGTTGTTATTTATTTTTAAAGTACTTTGTATCAAAGGTTTTAATCATATACATAACTGTTTATTTAAACAAGAGATATCTAACTTTAAAATCACTGTCTATACTTTTATTTTAAGAAATTAAATTACCGGTAATTAGGTCATCATATTTTCTCAACTGGAGCCAATATTTAGTTTGGGGCACCTGTCTGTCCAAATCTTCTATTGGACAGCAGACATGATTCTACAGCAATAACATGCTTCATTTGGGACTAAATTAATTTTTTCATTATATTTTTTAAAACTTTTAAATATTTTATTTTATTGCCATTGACTGTGAGAATTTATCTTTTTCTGTTTATCTTTTTGTACAGTATTTACTATCATCTATATTTTTTAATTTTTGTAGGAATATAATCAATGGTAATTTATTTAATGCAATATCTATGCATAAAAACAATTTAGATTTCAGCAGTAATTCAGTTTTCTAGGTAGGCTAAAAATTTATATAGTATTATGTATGTAGTATTTGTAAAAAATAAAATGATTTTATAAATTATAAATAAGAGTTTTTGGTTTTAAAGGTTACCCGAGCCAAAAATTCATGTTGAAAAATCCTTGGTTGATGTGAATTTAAATTGTTAATGGTAAGGAAGCTTGAAATTCAAAGTGCTTGTTGAGCAATACAGTCCAATGCTGGGTGTGTTGTTTTAATTTTGATGACCTCAACCTTCAGTAAGATTTATACTTTAAAAAAGATGAATCTGGTCATCAGTGTTCAGATTTGAATTTGGCCTAAAAGCTATTTATTGAGACATCACAGAACATGATAGATAGTACATGTATTAAGATTGATAGGGAATAAGCATGTTATACATTGGTTTGTTTGTTTTATTTGAATTGTTGAAGATCCTAGGGGTAAATTTGTGCTCAAAGTAAAACAAAAAAATTTTTATTTGAAGTTTACAAAATTTGGTAGAAATTTCAACATAAAACGGAAATGTGCATATTGTTAACCTTTCCAATAATTTTCCTTGGAAAGTAGACATAAACTTGTTGACAGAATTAAGTGATTGGTGATGTGCACATTATTCATCTTGAGTCTGTTTCCTAATTTTTGTTGGAGTTATTGCCTTTTAACGTTTTTTATAGAGGATTTTTGTTTGGATGTAATTCTCTCAATTTGTGTGAAAGATTGCAAGTTAACAGAGATAGATGATTCCCAAATCATTAACTCAGGTTGCAATTTTAATTTGGAGTTATTGCCCAGTTAGAGTTTTAAGAGAAATTCTTGTCAGAACTAATTCTTCTAAATTGTTTACCCAAATCTCTTTATCAAAAGTTTCTTGAAAAGAATAAAAAAAGACACAATATGTGCATTTTATTGAATATAAGTGCAAGTCAAAAAATAATGTTTACAGGCATGTAAATCATACTTGACTGAGTTTACAAGATTGACCTATCCTTTCAACAGTAGATTAAAAAAAAGCACAAAAACAACAAATTTTGTTAGACTTGATTGTTGATATAATTAGATTTGAGTATTTGTTTTAAGATCTTAATAGTTGATAAAATAGAATTTTAAGTATCTGTCAAATGTAATCATATTATTGGCTGGAATACTATCCTATTATCTAGTCATCTTTTCCTGGGCCTTGTGAGCATGAAAAATGTCCTGTAACCATGCAGAATTGAAGTTTTGTTGATGATTTGCAGGCTTTTCTGATGTCACCTTTTATTAATAACTAGTAGTTTGATTTGTTACTTACAAATAAAAAGTGTTCTGCAAATTGTGCCCTCATAATGCTGTTATGGTAAGTGATGGGGCTGTTCAACATCAGCCTTAAATTTGGAATGGTGGGAAAGCTAGGCAATTTAATCAATCCAGTTTGATTGCAATTGCAGGGAATAACCTTCTAACTACACAGTTTCTTAGCAGTTTAAGTGTATAATAATTATAAATAAGACCTAATTAGGACTAGCAGAGGTTATCAGCACATCTATCTGAAAGTCACCTATCCTCTATAGTAGACCACCCTGATGGCTTAGTGGCATCTGCTTTGGGAGTGGGGCACCCCAGCTGGGTAATACATTAGAATTAAAAAAATTGAGATAGTGCTTCCTTACCTGGTCCTAGACATTAGGAGGACATAGTAACAACTGGTTCACCCAGTGTCAGGATAATGTGACTGGGGTGTGGTATGCATGTCTGCAGCAAACTAAGCGAGCACCCTAACAAAAAGTTGCCCTGAGTGCCTGCTATTACATGATAGACCATAATACACACTGGTACATCTCAGGCATACATAAACTTGCTCTTGGATTGTATTGATCCTTGGGCATTAATAAATTATCGTTGTAAAAAGCTGAAAAATTGCTGATGTGGCATAAAACAACATAACAGCCAAGTTGCAAACCAACTTGGTTGGAGGACTTAAAATTGATTTACCTTTACATTGTTGGTGAAGCACAATAAAGAAGTTTTTGGCAATGATCACGTTTGTTTAAAAAAAAAGATGAGTCTGCTTAGTCTGCAGATTCTGAGGTTAACCTAAAACACACATTTTGATGATAATTTAACTTACTTTGCTTTTTATTCAAGCTACCAGTAATGAGCAAGTTTTTGAGAAGAGAAAACTATATTAGAAATTACAACACTAGATTGATACAAAATAAATCTAAAAACAATATTTTAAAAAGGAAAAGCAGATAAAAACTTAATGATAAAATCATACAACAAATTTATAAAATTACAACTTCTCACCAGATTCCGAATTTATGTAAACATTATTTATGATAAGCATTCCAATATTTCAAAGCATAAAACATTATTATGTAATGAGCGGAAATCCAATGATAATTAAATGCAAAAGAGTATACATGATAAAGGCCATCTTTTGCCTTCAAAAGTGTGTGTGCTGCAAAGGAGTATGTATGATAAAAACCATCTTTTGCCGTCAAAAGTGTGTGTGTGTGTGTATGTGTCACAGGGCTCATTTAGTGTATTTTTGATAATTTAGAATTTCAACATGAAATAAGTTTAATTTATGATTTAAGGAATATATTAAATAAAAATATAAACAGAACATATTATAGATATTCAGCAAGATGTAATAAATTAAGTATTTCTTGGTATTTACTAATTATACAAAAATGTCCCAATATTTTGATAAGGATTTAGCTGTTTTCACACTAATTTCCAGGTATAAATTGATCTCAATTATAGCTGGTTTGTAACTGCATTAAGAGGATTAGGATTAGGATTAAGTATATCATCTTACATGTTGATCATTTGTTTTTACTCGTGAAATAGTTCTTTCTCTTATACTTAGTAGACATGTGAAGTGGGCTCTGTTGTCCACACTTTTAGGAAGTATTATTTACTGACTTGACCTGACATGGGTTATTATGTTATTACCAAACTTTATATTTATTTACGTTTTCTAAAAGTATCATAACAGATTTTTATCTCATTAACCAATCAGAAACACTGTTACAAAAACTTATGTTACATTGAAATAAAATGCTATAAATATGTATGTATTTTGAAGACACAGCAGAGTTGGTTTTGGGACAAATGGCTGTGTGGTTGGACATTAATAAACCATGTAAATAGAAAGTTTACTGTTTTATCTTTCCTCTCTGCCAAAAGGCAGAGTCCCCACAGTCAGCATTGTGTAACACACCGCCCAGCCTGTGGGTGCACTCTCAACCCTGGCTCCATCAAGGATGGCCATCTCCTGAGTGCCCACCTACCCATGGCATTGGACCCCAGAGTGTGTTATATGATAAAAACCATCTTTTGCCTTCAAAAGTGTGTGTGTGCTGCAAAAGAGTATGTATGATAAAAACCATCTTTTGCCTTCAAAAGTGTGTGTGCTGCAAAGGAGTATGTATGATAAAAACCATCTTTTGCCTTCAAAAGCATGTGCTGCAAAAGAGTACATGTATATATGATAAAGTCATCTTTTGCTTCAAAAGCATGTGCTGCAAAGGAGTATATTTGATAAAGGTTGTCTTTTGCCATGTGTGTGTGTGTGTGTGTGTGTGTGTGTGGGAGAGAGAGAGAGAGAGAGAGAGAGAGAGAGAGAGAGAGAGAGAGAGAGAGAGAGAGAGAGAGAGCAACTAGAATGTATTTTTTGGATATGTCTGCATATCAATATTTTTTGCAATACTAATATGAGAAAGAAAAATAGAATATGGTAAGAATAATTCAAGGGAGGTACCTCAAGGACATATCCGTCACAATAGAATTCTCATCTTATTGTTTTGATTGGACTTCTCTGTAGTCTTTCTAAATTTAAAAAAAGGAAATGATAGCATCCTACTCAGCAGGTTCAATCCTTTTGTCAAAATTTGAACCTGATAGCCTAAAAACATAGGAGAAGATGCAATAAAAATGATTTAGGTAACAAAATGTCCTCAATGATATCCAGACATAACTTAATTATAAAATATTAACCTTGATGTGGAACATTGAAATAGTACCTTAAAATTTGTTTTATTTATATATATGTTGACTTTTATATATCTCATTTCCTACTGATATATATTAACTCTGTCATTGGAATGTTATCAGTTGTTGACATGCATTTTTCAGCATGATAGTAATAACTGAGTATGTTTGAAGAAGATACTGACTTCAAAATATTTTAACACACCCTATCCAATGAAAAGTATTTAACATCACCTATAGTACAAACCACACTCTATCATCATCACATACCAGTGATCATTTTTAAATTGTCTGGAATTGTATTTACTTTGAAGCCGAATGTCATAAAGTACATGAAAAATGATATTTTAATCAAGTAAATATTTATGTCTCCTGTCTGTTTGTAGGGGTTACTATATGTGGTCATGGGCCTTTTGTGTGGGGTACCTTCCTTATCACTTCTTTATAAATCGACAGGCAGGAAATAAACACACAGGAGTCTTTGTATGGATAATAGTGGGCAGTTTAAATGTTTTATCTATAGCAATATGTTTGAATTAACCATGAGAATGGCTGGTGACTGTTTTTTCGGGGATTCCTGATGATGACAGATCTTTACTTTACTTGCAAAACCAGTTGATCTTATAAACCTCCACTTGCAGTCTTTTCTTTCCTACTAATTATAAATCCTTTAACTTGTAAAATTTCATGCTTTTAAATTATGGAGATTCATAAGAAATAACTGCTTAGTTTTGACCAGCTAGCTCATGCAATGTTTTATCAATTATATGACTTTATATATAAAATATTTATCTACAATAACTTGTTTGCTAAGCACTCAAAAATTAAATCCAGCAGATACTTGTACATAAAAGAAGATAGAGTTGACAAACTAGTGGAACTTATAATGTTTTGGATCAATTAAAGCTGCAATGAGTTTTCCTATGCATAATATAAAACAGCATGTTTTTTCTTAACTTGTAATACTTGGTATAACAGAGTCTGATATTTTACTTGCTGTTGAGGCTTTTTTCTAGCTTATCTGGTTTCATTAACTGTATCTAAACTGCAAAAGCACCTTGATATAGTGAAAAAAGTATTGCTCATAATTTTAGTTGGCTTGATTGACCGGTTAGAAAATACCCAAATTAGTCTTATTGGTGGGTATTTTGGTGAAGGGGTTACTACAACAGATGCAGCAAGACAACTGTATTTGATGATGTTGATAAAGAAAAAAACATCGGATATAAAATTGCTGTTTTTTGTTTTAAAGTTTTTTTTGTATGTCTAATGAGTTAATTAGAACTAACTGATATATTTTCGTACAAATTATTATTTATAGAGAAAACAGGTGCTATGCTACATAAAAGTATAATTTATTGATTCAAGTAATTACAGACACAATAAAATGTAAGAGTTTTGATGGGTTTATGTCCCCTTTTTAAATCAGCACGTGTAGATACTTGTCATAATTCCCCTGAAAATTATGTAATACTTTACAAAAATACTCTTGTTCATGGATTTACATTAAGATGTTAATTGATTGCTGATGCAGGTTTCCAAAGATTTTTTTTATGACTTACATTCTCTTCAAACGTTTTTTGTGGTATCTACATGCGGGGTTATCTGTAGCTCACTTGAGCTAGTAATGATGTTTAGCTATTTTAATGCTCTTTTGTATTTGGTCTGTAATGTTTACACTCAAATGACTTCTTCTCCATTACCAGTAAACCCATGGCAAAATGATGCAAAGCCTGAGCCTTTCTAAGTTTGCCAAAGAAACCTAGTTGACCTTGACCCTTATTTAAGGTCAAATTAACCTGAAGATACTTGATCTTAACCCACATTTAAAGGAATAGTAACTAAAAATATAGCATCAACACATAAAAATCTACCAAATTTGTGAATTGGTTGCCCTTAACTGACATTCAAGGTCACAGTGACTTAAAGTAGTAAAACCTTTAAATATCTTCTTGTCATGAGTTATAAGATGTTAGAAGCATAACACTCCATGTATAGGATCAGTGCAAAAAGATCTACCAAGTTTGTGAAGCCAGTTGACCTTGAAAAACATTTGAGGTTGCTATGACTGAAGTAGTGAAACTTTTTATTATATTTGTATCATTGATGTAAAGCTGTATCTAGTTGGTTGACCTTCAACCACATTCATTGTCACAGAAACCTGAAAAAAAATGAAACTGTTAAAATGCCTAGGAACATGAAACTTCAAATATAACATCTGTTCATAAAGTAGTTTTATTTTGAAAAGCTGAACTTATTCTTTTTAAAATAATTTTAATATAATTCTGATTTTCTAATTTTCTCAGCTAGCATTTTAAAACCACTAGCCTAGAGTTTTATTTATATCCTTATAGTCATATAATTCAAACTGCAGTTATGCAGTTAAAATTGTTTTCAACAAGTTTTATCACTAATTTTTCTTTGTGAAAAGAACTTTTTGTTATTTACATTGTATTTTGTAAAAAATTTTCCTAATTTTTTAAAAAAAATTTTTCGAGTTACGATAAATTTTTGTTTGTTTACCATATTACCAACTATTTCTCAAGTAAAATAAGTTTTGAAATAATCTTATTTTTATTTTTTACTTTACTTTTTCCCAAATCTCTCAAGTGTTTCACACGGGAAAAACTATTTCAAACTTTTGATTTTATAAGAAGACTCTATTCATCATTGTATTTGTGGATTCTTGTACAAGTATAAATATTTTAATATTGTCTCATCAAATATTGATTACATCATACTGCATACATTTATTTGGATAAATATAATACTAGCGGTAACATTTACGCCCAAATCTTATAATCAAACCTTTGAAAACAGTTGATTTTTGTGTTTTTTTCTACTTCATATACCAGTAGGAAGATAACCAGGTTAAGAGAAAATGTTAACCTGGATATATATACATATATAGATAGGATAGATAGATAGATAGATAGATAGTGGAACTTGTTTTAAAAAACTGTCTAAACTGAAATAATTTCAGGTTATATTATTATATTTTGTTTACTAGGATTACCCGCTTGAAAACCAAAGGTGTCTAATCTGAATTTTTCCCCTTGTTTGAGGTACTGGTATATGGTTTATAAAGGTTCCACTGCAGTAATATACAAAAAGATTATTGTTCTTACTTTAGGATTTTTTTAAACATTGATTTCCATAAACAGTCAGCATGCAACATATAAAAAGGACATAAAATAAAAATTTAACTCAAAGTAAACTGCTGTACAATGGGGATCGCATACATGTATGTACACCTGTTTTTGCAGATCTGTTATTTACAATGTATTTTAAATGGAATTGTTTGACATTTCCTGTGTTAAACTATTTTATTCCAAGGAGGTGGTTTTTCCCCATAACCAATGAAAAGTATGTCTCTGCATGTATGTTAGATGGTATCATCTGCTTCAAGGGTAAATCTCAATTGTTAGAGAGTTTAGGGTAACTTTAGCAACCACAAGTTAAAATTTTAAACTTGATTTTATTTACATTTCTTTCATTCAGAGTAAAGAATATAGTGGAGACTTTAGCAACCCAAAACAGAGACAAGTTTCACAGTAAATTCCAGTTTCTATGGATGAAAGATGTGGAGACTGTCAACAGTATTACAATGTCCTTTATGGATACACCATGTATAGTACTACTGGATACTGATACATACCTGTATTATCTGTTAAACTTCCCCATAAAGGACATAACGACTTTAAAACTGTCATACTATCTAGATGATGTCAGCAGCGGAAAAATCCCAGTAAGTCACTGAACATATACTGGATACATGTAAATACATTGGTTAATATTATTATGAAAGTTCCCTCAACAAATAACCAGACTCAATAAGCAGGTGTTTGAAAGAATGAAAACCTCACTAAGTTTGAAAGAAAAGGAAAAATAGAAAAGATACACAGCTGTCAAACTAAGACTATTTTGTTTTAGGGACATTTAATGGCAGAGTGGTCCTAAAACCATTAGCTTATGAAGCACATCACTTTTCAGCATGTACTAAGATTCATGTCTTTATCTGGTATATTCTAGTTTGAGAAAGTTTGTCAGTTCTCTTACTGAAATTAATGTTTTTTTTCTAAGCACTCTGGTTTTCTCCACTGTCCCAGAAGTGACTGTCTGAAAATACTAGTGAGAGAATCTTGACTAGATCGTAAAATAGCATTACTCAACTTTGTTCCACCCTACCTAGACTATTGAGACAACTGATACTTTTCTACGAACTAAGCTATATACCTATCTCATTACTAAAAAATACATAACAAATTTTATAGTCAAATAACAAAATTCAGCTGTTATGTGGATAATGCATACTGAATTTATAGCAAGACATAACAGGCCATCCCTACATGACAAACTATTGCAGGTTTTGTATGTTAAAGACATTTTTTGTTCGTTTACTCTTTTGCATATTTTCAATTTTAGGCATATGGTGGAACTGGGTTTTTCCAACGTGTAAAAAGGATTTTTTATGATATACTTACAACAATTTTGGTAAGTTTTATTAGTTTTTATTAATGGACAAATTTTTTGAAATTGTTTTTCTAAAGTTTGTCGATTATTTTTCTACAACAAAGGTTAAGGTTTAGATTAAGGCATCAAAATTGTACGATAAGGGCACAAAACATGAAAATCAATAAAAATTGCAATCTGTACTGCAGTTGAACATGACAATAGAATTGCCATACAATTGCTTTTTTAGCTCAACTGAGCTGAAAGCTCTGATGAGCTATTGCTATCCATTTACATCTGTCGTGCGTTGTCTGTCGTGCGTCATGCGTAAACTTTTTACATTTTAATCTTCTCCTTCAAAACCACTGGGCCAAATTTAATGAAATTGGTAACCATCATGCCTGGGTGAAGCCCTTTCAGATTTGCACAAATGAAGAAGTTATGTCCCCTTGGGGTCCCACAAGGGGGGAAATAGTGAAAAACTTTAAAAATCTTCTCCTCTGAATGTACAAGAGATATACCTTAGTTATTTCATTTATAACATCCTTAGGTCATCTATTTTCAGATTTGCACAAATGGTAGCCATGGGGTTCAAAATGGGGGAAATTGTATGGCACTGAGTGGGGAAATTGATAAAAATTATATATTTGTCACTATATCTTGAAAACTATTAATTTTTTGTATAGGCATGTATATGAGAATATTGTAGGTATTGACATGACAATCATTTTGATATATAGTTCAAGGTCACATGTTGAAAGGTCAAGGTCAC
The DNA here is from genome assembly GCA_029721355.1 of Tegillarca granosa. Lineage (NCBI taxonomy): Eukaryota > Metazoa > Mollusca > Bivalvia > Arcoida > Arcidae > Tegillarca > Tegillarca granosa. The sequence continues at coordinate 17,603,161 of CM056603.1, read as the reverse complement.
AGCTGCAAAAAAAGACTTAAATTGCTAATTATCTTGAAAACTATTACCTTTTTGTATAGGCATGTATATGAGAATATTGTAGGTATTGACATGACAATCATTTTGATATATGGATCAAGGTCATATGTTGAAAGGTCAAGGTCACAGCTGCAAAAGAAGACTTAAATTGCTAATTATCTTGAAAACTATTAGCTTTTTGTATAGGCATGTATATATGAATATTGTAGCAATTGACATGACAATCATTTTGATATATGGTTCAAGGTCATATGTTGAAAGGTCAAGGTCACAGCTACAAAAAAAAAAAAAGACTTAAATTGCTAATTATCTTGAAAACAATTAACTTTTTATATCGGCATGTATATTAGAATATTGTAGCTATTGACATGATGATCATTTTGATATATGGTTCAAGGTCATGTTGAAAGGTCAAGGTCACAGCTGCAAAAGAAGACTTAAATTATTAATTATCTTTTAAAACTATTAACTTTTTGTATAGGCATGTCTATTAGAATATTGTTGGTATTGCGACAATGATCATTTTAATATATGGTTCAAGATTATATATTCAACGGTCAAGGTCATATCAACATAGGCATACTAAAATTATTTATTATCTTGAAAGCTATTAATTTCATACATAAGCATGTATATTAGAATATTGTAGCAATTGACATGACAATCATTTTGATATAAAGATCAAGGTCACATGTTGAAAGGTCAAGGTCACAGCTGCAAAAAAAAAAAGACTTAAATTGCTAATTAACTTGAAAACTATTAACTTTTTATATAGGCATGTATATTAGAATATTGTAGCTATTGACATGACGATCATTTTGATATATGATTCAAGGTCATATGTTGAAAGGTCAAGGTCACAGCTGCAAAAAAAAAAGACTTAAATTGCTAATTATCTTGAAAACTATTAGCTTTTTGTATAGGCATATATATTAGAATATTGTAGCTATTGACATGACGATCATTTTGATACATGGTTCAAGGTCATATGTTGAAAGGTCAAGGTCACAGCTGCAAAAGAAGACTTAAATTGCTAATTATCTTGAAAACTATTACCTTTTTGTATAGGCATGTATATTAGAATATTGTAGCAATTGACATGACGATCATTTTGATATATGGTTCAAGGTCATATGTTGAAAGGTCAAGGTCACAGCTGCAAAAAAAAAAATGAAATTGCTAATTATCTTGAAAACTATTAACTTTTTGTATAGGCATGTATATTAGAATATTTTAGCTATTGACATGAAGATCATTTTGATATATGGTTCAAGGTCATATGTTGAAAGGTCAAGGTCACAGCTGCAAAAGAAGACTTAAATTGCTAATTATCTTTAAAAACTATTAACTTTTTGTATAGGCATGTATATTAGAATATTGTTGGTATTGCGACAATGATCATTTTGATATATGGTTCAAGATTATATATTCAACGGTCAAGGTCATATCAACATAGGCATACTAAAATTATTTATTATCTTGAAAGCTATTAATTTCATACATAAGCATGTATATTAGAATATTGTAGCAATTGACATGACAATCATTTTGATATAAAGATCAAGGTCACATGTTGAAAGGTCAAGGTCACAGCTACAAAAAAAAAAAGACTTAAATTGCTAATTATCTTGAAAACAATTAACTTTTTATATAGGCATGTATATTAGAATATTGTAGCTATTGACATGAGAATCATTTTGATATATGGTTCAAGGTCATATGTTGAAAGGTCAAGGTCACAGCTGCAAAAAAAGACTTAAATTGCTAATTATCTTGAAAACTATTAGCTTTTTGTAAAGGCATATATATTAGAATATTGTAGCTATTGACATGACGATCATTTTGATACATGGTTCAAGGTCATATATTGAAAGATTAAGGTCACAGCTGCAAAAAAAGACTTAAATTGCTAATTATCTTGAAAACTATTACCTTTTTGTATAGGCATGTATATTAGAATATTGTAGCAATTGACATGACGATCATTTTGATACATGGTTCAAGGTCATATATTGAAAGATTAAGGTCACAGCTGCAAAAAAAAGACTTAAATTGCTAATTATCTTGAAAACTATTAACTTTTTGTATAGGCATGTATATTAGAATATTTTAGCTATTGACATGAAGATCATTTTGATATATGGTTCAAGGTCATATGTTGAAAGGTCAAGGTCACAGCTGCAAAAGAAGACTTAAATTGCTAATTATCTTTTAAAACTATTAATTTTTTGTATAGGCATGTATATTAGAATATTGTTGGTATTGCGACAATGATCATTTTGATATATGGTTCAAGATTATATTCAATGGTTAAGGTCATATCAACATAGGCATACTAAAATTATTTTTTATCTTGAAAGCTATTAATTTCATACATAAGCATGTATATTAGAATATTGTAGGTATTGACATGACAATCATATATGGTTCGAGGTCATAAATGTTGAAAGCAGGGCTCAGGAAAACTTTGACTTGGGTGGCGGAGATATTTTCAAAGCAACCATATCATCGATGCTGTGTAAAGCAAAAAAAAAAAAAAAAACGTACCAACAATATTGTTCTTGACGATGTTTTTTTAAAAAGATTTTAATTTTTAATATCAAATAGATTTTAAAAAGGATTTAACTACTACATAGAGTTTATTTAGGTATATGAAGTCAGGCTCATGTGTCCACACGGTGTAGATTTTTGTACTGTCGGCATTGACGACACAAGGTTTGATGGCCATCTTTGTTTATTGACAATCGTGCATTTTGGTTTTTACGAAGTTACACGAACTTTACTGAACCTCATTTCAAGACCTCTTTGATTGTATTTAGACTTTTTAAAATAATTTATTTATAACTAAACAGTTTGCAAAGACCATACAATGCACGTTAAAGTCTTATTTGACATCCCGCGTGGAACCTCTTTGATAATAGTCCGACGACCATGACCTTCAAGGATCAACCCTCGTAATCAGCTGTTTATGGCTTCCGTCAGTCAAGCAATGTGATTACTTAATAAACAATTAATGAGGGTTCGGACAATGAAACAAAAGGAACAGATTGAGATCATGGATTCTAACTGATTAATAAACAAAAGCCTAATTATTATATCTGTAGTATTTATTGAAAACGGCTGACAGGTGATAGCAAACAATACTCGAGTAAAAGAATGACCGACAAACATATTTATTTATATGTCCGATTAACTGATTTCTATTATTAACTAAAAATGTCCGACAAGTGATTTTTCACATCGGACAAAAATATTTTTTGTCGGACATGTCCGGCAAATATGACTGTTTCCAGACCCCTGGTTGAAAGGTCAAGGACATAGCTGCATAAGTATACTGAAATTGATTAATGATTTGGAAATTATTCATTGCACTACAGTTACTTCATGCATATTATATAAGCTACTTATAAATGAAATGTGAGTGGATATATTTCTGATTTGTGGGAGTTCTTAACTTGAGAAAACTTTTAAAGTTTCTCTACTTATAATAGTATATTGTCTATTGCACTTTGCAAACAGTATTGGACAATATCTTCAGGTGAGCGTTAAGGCCCATGGGCCTCTTGTTTATTATACAATTTTAAGAATATATACTGATGATACATCTATACAATTCAATTCATTTCCATACCAATTATGGGACTAAACACAATTCATTATTAGAGGCCTAAAACAGCCCTCATTACATATATACTCCTTTAATTAGGATGCTTCTAAAATCTGAAATTTATTAGCTTATACTTAGATTTGATAAATAAAACTCTATTGTTTATTAATTAACTAATTACTAACAACCAATGAAAAAGGAGGAAAACTTTTCATTTCCTCAATAAGATACTATTAGCTGATGTCTTTCAAAATGTTTTTACTTACTTTTTACCAGAGTGTTTGGCAGTCATCAAGATGGTTGTTCCTGTTGATGTTTGGGTTACCGACTGTTGTCATCAGTATCGTTTGTTACAGCCTGTGTTGTATGGAGCCGATTGATGATGGGGTTCCTGACAGTGATGAAGAAGATGAAGATGAGGAATTCAGAGAAGCTATGAAGAAACAGGGTATAGATATATATTTCTGTATACTGTTCTCCATATGTTGGTTTTAACATTATAGTGTTTTATGAATTGAACAGTATTGTAATTCAGAGAAGCTATGAAAAAACAGGATATAAATATACATTTCTATATATTGCTCTCCAATTTGTTGGTTTTGACACAGTCTTTTAGATATTGTTAGTACTATAAGATGTGTCTTCTTTATGGTATTTGTTTACACATGTATTGGCCAATACAATGTTTAATATCCCATATTGATATTACATATTATAACACATTTGTTTTGTTGATAAAATTCACACAGTAAAACACAGAGAGAGAGAGAGAATACACTTTGTATTCAATTCATTCTTCTGTTCATATGGAACAAGACATTTACCTGATCCAATGTCATTAGTGAAAATATGAGACTTGTAAGTTTTCAGGTACAGAAAAATTTTGGTTTTATCCCAGTTTGCCCATGCCTCTGATGGAGGTAATCATTTAGAAATGATTTAATTACTATAAGTAAAAATTGTCAATATTTTTGTTTCAGAACTGCCACTACCACCAACAGCAACTCCTCCACCTTCACCAGTGAAAACCCCAGAAGATCATATAAAATCAGAATGACAGAATTAGCTTACCATTGTGACTGGTTTATTTATTATTTGGGGTTTTAACAGACAAAAAGTATGAGAGAAGTAAAGAAATAAACAAAAGGCCTAACCAGCTCATTTTATATTTGTTTTAACAAATTTTGATTACATTTTTTACAAATGTGTCGTTTCATGTCATAGTTCTATATACAGTGAACTCTCTTTACAACAGCACTCTTTATAACTGCATATTTAATGGCAAAAAATTGCTGGGAACAAATCTGTTGTTATGTTTTTATTACACTTTATAATGACATATTTGGTTACCGGGTCCGGCAATGAAATGTTGGGAACGATTGTACAAAATTAACACTTTTTTGTTCGATATAACAGCACTGCTGTAAGATCACACAAATGTCTGTAGGCATCACTGCACAAATCTCTTATCCATGACCCACTGTTTGTACAGGTGACTTGACTGTTGATAATCTACATCCTCCATTCACCTGTAAATGTGTAGCTATTCATTAACAGGTGATAATTAACCTTAATCTGATGGTAAATAATGCCATACCGGTAATTAAAGATTTTTTCATATATCTTACATGAAGCCACATGATCAGACCTTTGCACTTGTTTTAAATTTATAACAGGACAACTTGTTTTATTCCCAAAATACATAACAAACATTTTCAAGACTACCGCTGGTAATACATGTCAAGAATAACTTACTCTGTACAAATATTCCTTCATTATTATGTTAAAAATCGCTATTGTATAAGAAAAAAAAGATGTCCTGTTTTTCTTGAAAATGACGGGATTGTTGTAAAGTTGGGACAAGGTCAAATTTCAGAGATTTTGTTTGTACTGATAAGACAAAATTTAGAAGGGTAAAAACCGGGGACTTACAACATGTTTTTACAAAATACAAAAACAAAAAAAAAAAACAAAAAAAAACAAAAACATTTCAATATCCAAAATTTAATATATTTAAAATATTAAGAAATATATGAAAATAATTAGATGAATATTATTGCATACATCATCTGACTTGACTTTTGAACAAGGGACATAACTCCGACACATTCTAAATTCATTACAACAGCATATTCTTTACAACAGCAAATTTGATGATCAAGATTATGGCCATTGTAAAGAGAATTGACTGTATATATATATATATATATAAGACTGTTATTTTTATTGTTGTACTGGTTATTGAAAAATGTTATATTAGTTATGATAGAAATTATTTAATATTCAGTGGAAATATTTTTTCCACTTAAATGTTTCAGTCTATCATATGTATACAAGAATGAAATCCATTGTGTTAATCACCCAGGGATGGTTCTGTGTGAGTAAAAAGTCTATTTTTAATTTCTGCTCAGTTGTACCTAATTAGATTATTTTTCTTTATTTGAGTGTAAAAGCTTTAGTTTTTTTTACAAAATATTTCAAATCAAAATTTATGATAAAATAAACAATTAAATTTTTTTATCACTTGAAAAAAAGAACTATCAAAGTCTTCTGTTTGGTCATAATTGTTCAAAATTTGAATAGTTTAACCATTTATTATCACAAGTTCAAAAATCAATATTACTGTTGTTATTTCAATTGTTTTTCAGCTGTTCATTTAGTTTTTACTAAAATTATTTAACAACATGAACCTTTCATAAAATTGATTGTGAATTATGTTTTGATCTTAACTCACTGCCACCATTTTTACAGTCAAGATTTTGTAAAGGCTTTAGTGATAAATAGAGAAACTTATAAAGAAAAAAAATTATAATTTTATATAAGTGGCAATTCTTAAGGTTAGAAGGAGATAATTAAATGTTTTCTGAATTTTTTAAGCAGTTCAATGAAGTACTATTGATTTATGATAAACAAGAAACATTTTGATAGTGTAACAGAAAGGAGAAAAATGCAGGGCCGGACCGGGGAAGAACCAGAGACTTCCTGCACTATAGCTGAGTGCTGTACTAACTGAGCTACCTAGACTTCTACCGTAGTATACAAAAAAAAACAAATTTTTGATTAATCAATGGTTCTTAATCAATTTGGTCCTTCATTTTCATGAAACATTTTTAGCTTCTACAGAGTTGATTGGTAAAATTAATGTTTTCATACAGCTATTGTTTGGATTTGCAAACTCCTAGGGGTTGACGGTGTTAAATTAAGGTGTTGTATTTTTCATTATGAAGTAATGAAATATTGCTTGCTCAAATTTTTTCTTTTCTCTATCTCTTCCAGTAAATATGAAATAAAAAAAATTACATGTGAACATTCCACTTTAAATGTAACAAAAATAGAGTTTGTCAGTGTTTCACAAAATATTTCGATATTGGATATGGAATTATAATAGTCAATGTTTACCTGTAACATTGCTGATATATATGTAGTACAGAACATTTCCCATAACCATCAGGAACATCAGTGTCTAACACAAGTTTCACACAGTGACAAACATTATCATGTGAAATTCTGGGAAGTGATTTTCTAGCCTTCAGAAGGTTCTTGCATGTATTTTAATCAAAATTTTGAAGGAAGGATTATTAAATACCAGCTTAATTTTGTCTCTAATTGTTGTTATATATTATTTACTGTTATGTAATCCCTAATAAACTTCTGTATTATTTAGAGTTATACAATGACCCAACATATTTTAAAAAATAATTATAGCTGGTTAAAACTTAAGCTGTGTACATGAAAAAATTTCAAATCTGGAGGAGGTTATTTAAAATTAATTTAAATTAATTTTCACATTTTATGATTTGGAAATCAATGTTTATTTTATATATAAATATTGAATGTGAGCTGGCTCAAACTGTCTTAAAGACAGAACAAAATATTTGAAACAAAGAAAATCAAGCTGTGTATTTTACTATATGATCATGAGTACAAAATTGTATCAGAATATTTGTGATGATTGACATAGATACATGATTACACTTGTATATTTTTCATTCTATTTATTAATACTTATTGAATGTTCTTGGGGAAATGTGTGATATTGTTAAATCTGAATCTGCATGTGGACATCTACACATCCAAATTTTGTTCACTTAACTTTTCTGTGATTCGTACATGAAAAGCATGTTAAATTAACAAATTTCATATTAATTTCACTTGAACAATATTTGCCTGTATAAAGATACTGTTAAGAATTCAAAGTTTCAAAATTTTGTTTTTTCTTTTATTAAAGTACATATTGTTCATTTTAATAAGTGAACTCACTAAAACAAATTTAGCTTTCTAAAGGTTAAATAGTACATGAATCCATAGTGGAATCAGATAGCCAGTTAAAAATTTAGACATCACCAAAACTTTATTGTTTCAAAAGTAAATGAATAGTATAAAGAAAGATCTATGCTTATTTTGTTTATTAGTAATTCAGCATAAATTCAAATGTGCAAGCATGACAAAATACAGAGAAAACAAACTGCCACTGCTTAAACTGACCAAGTATGAAATAACTGGATTTTGATCTACTTATAAACTTAATACCTGTTAATTATAAGGTATGTTACTCGGAATCTTCTGTATCGTATCTCAATGTGAAGTAAATCAGTCTATAATGTTTGTTTTGATGAATCCATAGGACCATGATGGCAGATTTAAATTCAAAATAAATTTCTAAAAAATTATTTAATTTTAAAGGATTTATATTTTTGTAACCGAACAAAGGTTGGACATTGTAACTATATTATTTGTGTTTTACATAGTTTGTTAATATATAATCAATTACATTAAATTCCATCTTTTTAATTCTTCTTATTTCTTCTTCTTTCTTTTTATTATTATTATTATTATTATTATTATTATTTGTTGTTTTTGAGAATGTACCTTAAGCAGTGAGACATGCTATCTTTGGATCTTTTGATCTGTTGTCTTGTGCAAGTGTTCAAATTGACCATTATAATACTGTTTTTATCTATGCAGTCTACACATGTGGTAAATGTTTTAAAAATTCATGCACTAAAAATAAATTATTTTCTTCTGAAAATGTCTTTTTTAAAAGAAATTTTAAATATTTGTCACAGAATGTCTATTGGTGATACATGATTGGCATTTTGTGTTGTTTCATTATATTCAAATATTTTAAATGCAAAATATTTGATGCCAGATGGTCAAAAATACATGTTTTTTCATCAGTATACTCTTTGAAAAATATCAAATAACATTTTTTTACAATGCTGTTAAAATGTTCACATTGCAAAATACCATTATAATTTTGTTTTTGCAGGAAATATCAGCTTATGCAATTTCCCCCCCCCCCCCCCCCCCCACCCAAATTATTATAAATCATCAAATTAATACATATATTAGTATATGAAAGATGTGGATCTGTGGAATGGTGTTCACCATAAAATGTTTATAAAATCCTATGTTAATTCTTGTGTTGATTTTGTTTTGTAAAAGGAATACACATTAATGCATGTATTTTCAATAAAAATGAATTTCCCTTCAGTAAACTTACGATCAACAGAAATGATATATATATATTTTGATATACTTATTGCCTTATGTGAGATATTTCCATTTTCATCACAGTGACAATAGATTTAAAGTTGTTGATTCACAAAATGCATAAGGTGACATAAGAATTCTTTGACATGATTGCACTTTTTTTTACACTCTATGGTGACTTTTTTAATTTTTAAAGTGCCTGAAAATAAAAATTTTAAATTCATTCTCAAATTCAGATAACAAAATGGATTGGATTAATGCACAATAAATCATGATTGTAATTGGTTTATTTGATTATAACTCTATTGGATCACACACAATTTTTTCATAAATCCCCTTGTGTTCATTCATTTTACTGTCAATCAAGGTCCATTGCTTATTATGTAGTCTGTAAAAGAAGAAAGCATGTTTGAGAATGTTTAGCTCATCTGGCATATAGGCCACAAGAGGTTATGACTTATTATGTAGTCTGTAAAAGAAGAAAGCATGTTTGAGAATGTTTAGCTCATCTGGCATATAGGCCACAAGAGGTTATGACATAGGACATTACTATGCTTGTGTGAATATAAATGGGACACGTACCAAATTACTGGTATATACTGGAAGCTGTAAATGTCGTTATAAAGAGAGCAAAATGCACTGTGCACTTTCGTTCTCTCAATTTTTTTGTTTGGAACGTGTAAATGTCATTGTAAAGAAGGTTGTTATTAAAAAGATTCTCTGTATATATGCATAAGGGTGTTTGTTTATATTTTTGAAAATGAAATCCAAACAGAGGAAACCTAAAACAGTGTTTTGCTTGCACTATATTTTATGACCATGTGTGGTGTATTATTTTCAATTTTATTGGGTGTTTTAGTAATATTGTTTGTGTCATTCATTCTTATATGTGACCACTATGATTATAAAATTTTATATGTGTTCAGGTTAATTTTATAATTGACTGAGTCTTTAGTTCATGACTTAAGAATTGTTTGAAAATGCTCTTTCACAAGAATCGATTTGAAATTTAAAAGTCATATGTTTTGCATTATTTTGTTAAAAACAAGCTTTGGTAATATGATTTAGGCCTTCAAACTGCCACTGTTGTATAGTGTGGGTATACATTTCTATAACTCCACATTAAGTGGTGTTTTATTGTATAAGTAAAGTACATCTTGGTCAGGTTGTTCAAAGCTTTGTTAATTTAACCGGTTTATAAGTGAAGATTTTTTTTGTTTACAAAGGTAATTTATACATGTACATGAATACATGTATATATATTCCTCTGTAACAGTTAAATGTTCGGCTGGCCAATCTGTCTCTGTTCATTTTTCTGTTTATCTGTTAATAATACACCAGTTTCTGTAGAGTGACTCAAGATTGCTTTGATGAAATTTTGTCAATTATTTTTACACTGATAGACATTTACTAAAGAAAAAAGTTGACAGAGGTCAAAGGTTAAGGTGACAGTTACTGTAATAGATTGATGTTTTCGCACAGTAACTTAGGTTTAAATTGTAGGCTTATATTAATATTAATTATTTTAAATTTCAATTTTTGTTCATAATTTTGTTAATCTAACACAGCTTTGAACTACTGGTTAATAGCTAATACCATTATCCAGCCATTGTTAAAAGATGCACTGTAAGTGGAATGGTGTTTTACGCTTCAGTTAGGATTTATTCACGTCACAACAGTAAGTGGAAACTAAAGTTAACCACCTACAAGCAACTTAGCAGTATTTTTCATTCTAGGATCTAAAGCAAGTAGGAACTATGGTATATACTGAGGTAGGACATTCACTGCTCTACAGCTGTGTACTAAAGACTATTCAGGTGTCCAGACATCTTTCTCAATTTCACCATGTCCTCATTATTTCCAAACTCCTTTTTACATTGCTTGTGGCTATCATGTATTTGTTATCACAAATCAGTCGTTTGAAAAATTAAATAATAATAAATAAGATTTTAACTGCATTTTCAATCTAAAATTGAAATACACATTTGTATTTGACTTACAAAAGCTTTCATTTAGAACAAAGTTTAACTTTGTGATGATTTATTGCTTAGCTTTAATTTTGTTTTTTGTTTGTGTATATTTATATATATATAATGAATGTATGTTGAGTTGTAGTGATTTCTATTTTGTGTTAAATTAGTAATTTATAGATTGAAATAGAGCAAGAATGAAAATTTTTGTCACTCAAAAAAAGAATTGCACATGGCTCTCATTGATTGAGAAATGTCACTTTTTATGTACAAGAATTTGAGATATTTCCAAATATGCTATTCCTATAATATATTATGTCTTGTATTGCAAGTTGTTGTAGTTCTTACAGTCATATTTTATTTTAATTAGTTGCATTCATCCTTTTTAGGGACTGTGCTTAGACCCTTCATATTATGTCCTTTTTTTTAACAACTTTGGGAAAATGAAAAATATGATTAGCGTATTTTATTTAAGGTGACCTTTAAAGTAGTTATGAAAGTACGAAAATTGAATTTAGAATTAAGAACAAATTTTACCATGACTTTATTATGTACATGGTTGTATGCTTGTGAAATAATGTAAAGAACATCTTTAAGCTCAATCTCTACAATTATGTGCCCCTTCTTTCATCTCTTACATTTTCAATTCTGCCAGTGACTGTATAAAAAGATTTACATAATAACAATTTTGTACAAAGCATAGTGCACTAAATAATATATACTAAGAAATTACTTAGTTTTTGACAAAATGTCATCTACAGCATCTAAATATGAAGTAAAATCCTTGAAAAGCTGATTTATTACATGTACATGTATTTTAAGAATGGTATATTCATCTATCATATTGTTCCTTCATAAAAAAAACTTTCAAGCTAAGAAGTCTGCATTTGAAATCATAAATTTGAAGACAATAAAGAAGCATAATTATTTTTTCAATTGTAAAAATACTTTTTCAAGCTTTAGACTTACCGTTGTGTAAATGAAATGAAGTAAGGGAAAAAACTCTTGGTAAAGATGGCTGATAACTGTAAGAATTGTTGTATGAATATATACATGATTGTTATGAATGTATTATCTAAATGAATTTTGTGTGATAAAGCTTTAAATTGAAATATATTAAATATTGTCAAATTGTTATGTAATTGTTTTATTAAAATAAAGTGTTGTTTTGAATTTTGTTTCTGTAAAGCTTTTAACTAGTGAAGGTCTTGTACTGCACTTACCTCCTGTTTTATTGGAGACGTTCATATAATCAGCCAAGATAAATAACTAAATGAATTGGTCCTGTAAAGTTAAAAACCACTGTGGTAGTTCAATTGGTAGAATGCTGGTTCTGTAAGTGGGAGGTCATGGGTTCTGACATAAGACTTGAAAGTGGGTAGTGACTGTCACCAAGCACTAAGCATTAGTGAGTCATGGTTCTTTTGGATGGGAACTTAAAATAAAAGAGGTCCCATGTTATAATAAAGAACCCTGCTGTATAATGCCATTAGCACAATGCACAGGCAAAATTTCTGCAATTTCACCTATAGCTGGTGATGTCTCGACATAAGTGAAATATTCTTGACTAGGACGTTAAACACCATTACTCAACTCAACTCCAATAAAGTTAAAACAAACATATACTGTTAAAATCTGTATAAGTTTTTTGAGGACCAGAAAGTTCTAGGTTATTTCAGACAGATTTGCAGATCATCCAACTTTTCAACACATAATCTTTATATGTCTTGAAGATCTAAGCTTAGATGTCTATCTATGGTGCATTGCTGATTTGCTTTTGTACTAGACTATGGTCACCTTTATAAGTGATGATACACTGGTCCACAATGTGAAAAATTACCATTAGAAACTATTCATAACTGTCATAGAAAACAAAATAGTAGAATGCACAACAAGGAAAAAATCTTTTTATATGTGTCAGAAGATAGTCAAACTTTGTCAGATGCTAAGAGTTTGAATGCTAAACCCTAACAAAGCGCTATTTGACAAGTGCCTAAATATCATCTAATGCTGCAACATAATCACAATACATGTAGACTACATTAATATAACATATGATAGGTAATAAAGTTTGTCTAGCATGTTTGTTTCTGTTTGTTATGGAAAATGTACCATCTTCCATCATAATACCACCAGGAAAATAGAATGCATATGTACACATAGACTTGCTTTTCACTCAGCAAAAAATAAACTAACACAATAAATATTGAGGAAAACAAAATAAAAATACACATGTAACTTTTGTATAAATGTGTTTATTTTACAATGATATTATGTATGAAAATGGGAAAAAAACATATATGACATTATAAAATTCCTTTTTAAAACTGAAAACATAGGAGTTTTTTCTGTATAAAACAGCAGTTAGTACATTGTGAACTTAAGGTATATTTATACAACAGTATAACAGATTTAGTGTTAAAGACCATTACAAAAAGACAGGTGCCTGAAGTTAACAAACATAACTAATGTCTTCCTCGGAGTTTATCTAAATTACTGAAAATTACCAGTATGAAAATAACCAGTTATTTAAATGGAAAATGAGAGACTGACCTATCCAAAGAAATTACAAGAATTTTAGTGATCTGTCATGAATATTTTTATCTGCATTAAAAGTTAGTCTACCTTATAATAAATAAATGAGACTATAAACTGACCATAAGGTCAAGATAAGCCAAAGGTCAGATCAAGGTTTAATTTGATAGGTCAAAGGTCAAGGCTGAAGTTAAATTTCATAAAAGTAATCCGTTTCATCGATAATCTTTCTTATCACAGATTATGAATATATTTAAATCTTCACAACAATAATATTTGAACACACATCTGTAAAAACGACCTCTGCAAAAAAAAAAAAAAAAAAAAAAAAAAAAAAAAAAAAAAAAAAAAAAAAAAAAACCAATACTAACTACATGTACCAGTAATATGTTATGCACATGCAACATACCTGAAAAAAGTTTTTAAAAAAATGTTGACCATGTTCTTTATGTAATAATGACCAGACAGTGCAGATAAATAATTTACAAATAAAAGATGCTTTTATCAAAATTTCTCAGTCCTTAAACAGGCTGCAAAATTGCAACATGCATAAAAATTACAAGTTATGACGCAAAGTTAAGCTGCAATGGCCATGTGTTTTGTGACAAGCTATGAATGAGAACTTAAGGCACATAGTGTATACATAAAGTAACCAGGTATGTGGAATAAAGAACAATTATAAACGTGAACTATAATACAGTAATATATATTACATATATACTTATACTGAATTGCACTTTAACATATCTATATATATATTTAGTTTGTACTCACATTTTAATACATTAAATATTTTGGTTATTTAGTATTTTTGGTAAAGGATTTATTTGGGAAAATTAGACAAAAATAATAATAAGTTAATAGATTTAAAATGCACTTCCTCCCAAGTGGAGAAAGAGAAAAAAAAAAACAACTTTGAAACAAGATTTAAAATTTACAGACCATTTTCCACCTTATGTTTATTACCTGTTCAAAAAAAATTCATTTTCTAGATATGGTCCCAGTTTAACAATCATTCTATCCTTAACTAGGATAGTCCTAAATTAGATCTGGTAAATTTAAGATCTCAAATATTTTGTTAAATTTATACTTTTAATTTTTAGGGTCACTTTAGTTTTACAGCATCTGATTTTAATTTTCAAAAAATGTTTATTCAAAGTTCAACAAAAGATTGTAAAAAATGCCTAATTTGTGGAAATCTTAGTTACAGGATAACTGTGTACCAGTATATCTTCCTTTTTTTCTTATATTTATCAGATTCCAGATACACAAACAACAACACACACTAAACAATTTTCCATTGGAATAAAAAACAATTGCACAAATATATTTATCAAAATTAACAAAACAGCAAAAAAATTTATTTACATGTACCTCCTACCCCTACTTGTCTTTAATATAATAAAATAGAAGATATTGAACATCATACTGTAATTTTAGGGATAAGAAAATATTTGACAAATGTTCTATGATGTAGGTATTGCCTTTGATCTGTTTTAGATTGTTTTAACTTCCCATAAAAGTACTCTAAAAAGAAAAATTCAGATAATTATACAGTCAAACTTCGGTTATTCGAACTTCTATTATTCGAATACCTTAGGTTATTCGAAGTTCTCCGTAGGTCCCGACTGCCCTGCACTATAACTTCTTATTAAAAAACTTCGCTTATTGAACTTCGTTATTCGAATACCCGCGATTATTCGAACCTAATTTGAGTCCTAAGTTAGACTTTTCAGTAGAAATATACCCCCAAATTGTATATATATTAGATAGGTTAAGTTAAAATATTACCAATGTGTTTTAAACTGAAAGATTTAATCTTCATCCATGAGAAATAAAAACTTGTCAAAAAAGGATGAAAATTAGAATTCTTTGGCCTCCATGAGTTTAATTGTATATACATGTATATACTGTATATTTATTTATATGACATACGGAAATAAATTAACAAGTGTCTGAATGTTTTTTATTTCTGATGTTAGCACTAATGATTAAATGAAATGATAACAACAAAAGTTTAATTAGGCAGCACTTTACAATGTATACCGTATGTACACAATTTAATTATTGCCATTTAAAATTAAATTAATCAAAAAACATTTTAACCTACATTAATCATTAGTTACAATAATAAGTTTTTCAACAAACAAATTTTCAAAACTCAAAAATGCAAATTTAAAATTATTTGTAAATTACAAAATGTATCTCCACATTGCTTTTGGTATAACCATACCTAAAAATATAAAACAGACCATTCTATGAAAAGCTTTGAATGGGGATAATAGCATGTTAGGGTTACATTTAGTTCTAGCATACAAATACATGTATTCATAAAACAAACCACAAACATCTGTCTATAAAGACCATCAAATCTGAATCATTACTGTGCCATGGTCGAACTTCATAAAAAAGACCATAACATTGTTATACAAAGAGCACCTGTTCATACTGACCAGTAGAATTGGTCCATTTTGCAGTACAGAACAGAAAAATTTCAAATGGAGGAGAAACAGTTTGTGGCCACATAGAGTTTGAAATTTACATACTGGTAGTCCATTTTATTGTGCCCACTCATTTAACACCCTATACAATAATGGAATAGTCCATATCAACACAAAGACTGTACCATTTTGATTCCACAGACTTCTGAATGATTATGACTGACAAATGAAAATTATGCTTAATAATGTAAATAACAGGTATATAATAACAAAATTAATTAAAAACAAAATATACATATTAAAACTAGAATAATATTATAATAATGTAACAGGGAATGTATCTACCTACTGTGCAGTTAATACAGGATATATTACAAGTGAAATTGTAAAAGCAAAATCAGTTTTTTGTTAATCTGCAAGATTGTTGGTTCCTAGAGAGCTAGCACACTGCCTTGTGAAAAACTGTCGATTTTCTATGGCATCAATAACATTTTTTTTTTCTGAAAATGTACCAGTTTTCTCTTGAAATCAACTATTCAGCAGAAACATTTTTCTGATATTTCTATTCAATGATAATAAATACAGTATTTACATGTTTCTGTGATTTTCAATATATTGGGGTGTAATACTGGACTAATTAGGAATATGTTTATTATTAAAAAGTTAGATTGCTTAATTACAAGTTTATAATCATACAACAGTATATTTAACTTTTGTTCAAAATGTTACCAGCATCTTCGTTAAATTTACAATCAAATTTTCAAAACAATGATGAAATAGAGTTTAGATATTCAGTTCAAGACTACATTAACTAATTTTCTGACATTCAACCAACACTTATGTATAAAATTCACAACATGCAAACAATTAAATTTTCATTTTTATATTTTCAGAACCTCTGTTATTTTTATTTCCTTAACTCTGAAAGGATAAAAAATCCCAAAAAAGTTTTTTTGTTTTATATACCAGGTATATATTATCTGTTTTCTATCGTGATCACACATAAAACTAACCTTAAACATGTTTATCTAAAATCCCTGCACACATATGGTATGATCTATAATGTAAAAGAAGATGATTCTATTGTAAAGAAGGGTGAACAGATGAGCTTAAGATGTACTGTCACTGACATACAGTTAGTATTACCTATAAACAAGTTGGTCTTCTGTATAAATTTATTACATCTAAAATAAATAATAATAAATAAATATTTATTCTTGTGATACATTGAGAGCATGTGTAAATCTGAAAATAAAGCAAAATCTAAAACTATAACAAAAGTTTAAAAATAAAAAACTAAGACAGAAATATATTGAATTCAATAATATACTAGTACATGTATATGTATATGAAGAAATGTTTTTTCAGCTAGTAATTATAATAATGAATAATAAGTATTGATGAACTTGGCTGAACTCAATTTTTCATTCAAATAACTTTACACACCAAGCCAGAATAATTCTAAATCTCCAATACTCATGCACACTCGAGGATGATAAAACAAAAACTTGATTAAATGATATGCAGACAAACTAGAGAGCAATTACAAAGAAATATGTCCTTGACTGACCAATCAAATCACAACAGAAATCAACTACTTTAAAATGAACACAGTACTTATTTCAAAAAAGCAAAATTTATCTTGACCATTGAATAAAAACTATAAAAATAAATAACAACATTTAACTTTTTAATTTTCTACAAGCCTAAAACAACCAATCAAGTAACAAGTTACTAACATTTGAATTTTTTCATGATAAATTAATTTTAATAGGTTTATTTTTGATGATTTTATCAGCAGTAAATGAAATCAAATACTTCAATACAAATCAATACAAAATATTGCTTTATTCACCAAAATCGTGTATCAGCAGTAACAAATAACTAAATAACATGTATATATAAATACATCCCACATTCTACTTATCTCAGGATCAAAACAACTACATAACAACCCATCTAGCAACATCTGCTTTGTACACCCCATAGCTAGAATCTTAAAAGACAAAAGAACTCTAACGAAGGGAAATAATTACAAAACTGTTGCTTTAAGCAAAGTAATGCAACAACAAAATTTATGAAATATCAGCAGTGTTGCAGAATTTGAACTATTTCAACTATTAATTATCATATCACGTAGAGTTTACCTTTTGTAAATACCGTACTTGTATACTGCCATATGTAGACAACTGATTGTGTAGTATCAGAAAATATGAAAAAACTGAAATCAAAATCTGACGACCTGACAAATACATAAAACAAGAAATTGTTGTTATTAGAAATTCTAATAACATTTCAATACACTAACAAGATTTTACAAAAATACTACCTACTGAGCATAATAATTAATACTGTTAACTTGATTATTTAGACTTAATATTAGAATAGAAGAGAAACTGAGACAAAGATCAATATTCAACTATTCAGAAAACCAAAAACTTTTCGAAAGAGTTATTTCCCCTTTCAAATTCAATTTAGAAGAAGCTAATGTTAAATGTATTTTGGATATTTTAAACTAATTTTTAACTGATTTCATAACACTGTAAATGGACTTGCAGTAAAAGATATTATTATCCTTCTCACATAACTTTGTTGTTAGTGAACATGATAGTTTTTATTTACAAAAAATGTTGCTTAGTTGAATAAGTTTTAGTATTTTATTTATATTCATAAAGGTAACAATACAAAAAATTAAAATTTAAAATGTTGTAATTACAAAAAATCAAATACATTATATCTACTGATACAAAGTTTAATTTTATTTTATCAACCTAATGCTGCATTGCTTACAAAAACTAATAAACATGAGATACAAAAATATATTTTACCTTATTAATTTTTTGTCTCCAATAAAATATTTATTATTAATAGATTATTTTGATAAGTTTTAGTATTTTTTTTTTATTATTCATAAAGGTAACAATACTGATATTAATAGATTATTTTGATAAAAACTATCAGACAAGTTTACAACAAATAAATCTTCAAATTACAAACTGGTCCAAATTAAAACCATTAATAGGTCAAAGTTCGAACCATTAAAACAAATTATTTGAAATTTACTATTGTTCTCATTTGAAAAAAAATCTTTTTTGTTTTATCTGACAAAAATGATCATACCAAGATTACTAAGTAAGGCAAACTATGGTAATAAGTTAGTCTTTTACTTTCTGAAAAAATGTCATAATGCTAGCCCGCAGCAATATTATAACCAATGATGCATAATTATGTAAATTGTCATGAAATGTTTCATTTCAAATATTGTAATAAAAACTGAGCTACTCTCTCCCATAAATGAGCAAATTAACTCTTAAGATTATACAATATCATTACAAATATTTTATGAATTAAAAACTACAGTGGATTTTGATTATAGGGAACAAAAATTTGCACTTTCCAAGTAGAAATGCTGAATTAAAACATCTTATTAAACTTCTGCTAGGGATTTTTTAAAAACCACTCATCAGGAGTTTTCTAGTACAACCACTTAGGACAAAATACATGTACATATCATATTTTATTCGTTAAATTTAGGTCCCATTTTCCAATGTAAATAACTTAATAACCATGTCTTCAAAAAAAAAAAAAAGTTAATCTAGCAGTCTGTGACAATAAATGCATGGAATGACTTACATAAAGAAAAAAATCAATTTTAAATCAAATTTGACACTGAAGATTAATTCAACAAGCCTTTTCTTTTGCCCCTTTTTGGTTAATATGGTACAAAACAATCTAATTTGTCATCTTGAAGTTCTTTATAACCAAAGTCCATTGTTTAACAATAAAAAAAGTGTTTTCTCTCACTGACTCCATTATAAGTCATCCCTGTGATATCACCCATTGGCAATCAGATTCAGAATTAAATAGTCCTCTGTACATAATATTACAAACTATCATGCATACATTTAAAAAAAATAATTCATTACTATGACTTATATACATACATTCCTGAATGTTTGGTTTATCATATAGTGACATATTAACTAAATGGATTAATACATAAAACATAATATTGCTACTTCTTATTGCTAGACCATTATGACTTCATCATCTTTCACAGAATTCTCTTTGTTTTCTTTATTCTCTTTTGTAGTTTCCTCCTCTTTTTCAATAGGATCTTTTGCACTAGAGTCAGCTTTGGATTCACTGTTATCCTTATTTTCAGTAGTTTTATCATCAGACGATGAAGCGATGTTTACATCACTTTTTGTTTTTGATAATTTATTTGATACTGGACCAACATCACTGTTACTGGGAATACCAACAAACATGGACTGAGGTCGAGATGTACGGTCATCTAAGTCTGAAATAAAGAAATAAAAGATTTTGATGTAAAGATATGTTTCACAATACTAATTTTTTATCCAAGTAATTACATGCAAATCATCTTCCTTAAGTCTATTTATAAAATTTTAATTTATGATAAATTGACATATTTATAATTATACGTATATTCAAAAACCCTTTTAGAAATTGCAAATGGCAACTTATATGTTAGTTATCTGTCACTTGTAAGTCACTTATAAACATGAGTGTCAGGAATGTTTGAGTAAGTGAAATGTACATAAAAGTTTAACAAGTTTGAATAATTTTTAGTTATAGGTTACCGGTAAGTACTGGTACTAGTCACTTATACATGAATTTCTTATAATACATGTAAAACAAACATCTAAGAAATCTGCATGTATGTGCATCATGAATATGATAATAAGGAAGAGACCAATCACTGATAAATAAATCCGTAATCTTAGTCAAATAAAATACAACTTTTGCTTAGGCAGACCTCAGTGTAGGAGTGTTTGTCAGTTTGCATGTCCTGTCAAAAATATCCCCAAGGCATTCTGAATTCCTCTACCATCCAAGAACTGGTTGGTTTGATTGAAAAGAATGAATTTTGACCGAGATGTAAAATTTTCATTATTCCACTTTATTCTTTTTTTTTTTTCAAATTTCTAATCCCTTCACTAATACATAAAGCAGCAGTGAAATATAAGTCCTACCGGTACATAATCTTATAAGTGGCGAACTAGAAATTTCCATAAGGGAAGCTCACTTCACCCATGCAGACACTTTTTCTTTACTTACTCTCTTAATCACCCATCTAGTTATTGCTCTTAAGCAGGTTTATAATCAAATAAGAAGCAAAAAAAAAAATTTCAATGGAAAATAAAACCAAGCATTAGTATCACAAACATGAAATATCAAGGAACTGACCACACTTCCAGTTATGATCCATTAAGTAAAATACATTTATTTTATTTTCCATGTAACCTGATTTTAAATGAAAATAAGGAAACATTTCCATTTAAAACAAAAGAAAAAGTACATTTTTTAAATAATTTGAAAATATTAACTAAAAATATCTTTTCTTTTCTAAGTATAATATTGATTTTAACTTACATGTACTTTTGACAACTGTGAAGATTCAACAAAATGCACAATGAGAGAACCCATGCAGTTCATAGTAAAATCTCATTAAAATGCTCCTTATTGCTTATATAATTTCTTTCATCTCTATTGGTTTTTCTAAATTTAATCTTTTTCTATTCATTTTTCATCCTCCCTTGACACTTTTAAACATTAAAAATTTAGATATTACAAATAGAAGCAGTTTATTGAGATTTTACAGAATTAATTCAAATTTCACAAATCTCCAGTCTTTGATTATGATTTTTTTTCACAATTTTTAGTATATTTATTAAAAAGTGGAATGAAATGTATCTTTAGTTTTACAAGCCTGTAAAATGTGTTATTTATAGATTTTCTTGTGGTAATTAAAAATCAAATCAAATATAACATAGATATGATAAGCAAGAACGATATATCATGGAAATCTGATAATTTTTTTTACATTTGTACTACTTAATAAATCACTAACAATGGGGTTTTTCCATAGTACTATGTGATTATTATTGTAAACTGATTATTTAGCATGCTAATGAAACACAATATTTCTCAAAAAAGAACATAAAGAATATTTCTAAAATTTTAAATTTCAGTGGAAATCTATGAATAAAATCATTTTATTCTTCACAAAAGATCTGGACCTAACAAGTCTTGCCCAAAAGCACTGCTGTAGATTTATATATGACCTTAGCCAAGGATATTCATCCCTTTTTCATATAGTATGTTTTAAGATCCATCTTTTCGTCAAGTTCAACTTTCTCCTTATCACTTAAAATTTTGAAAAAGGGTTAAAAAATACTCTATCAACATTGAGGGCTATAATCAAAGTACTAACAGTGCTGATGACAATCACATCATAGCTGTCTTAAAGCCTCAGGTGAGTTAATACATGACAAACATTTTTCTCTGAAGAACTAACTTATCACAGTAAACAAACGTCCAGGAGGTACAAACACAAACATTACAGTATATCATGTGATGTGCTGGTGACACCATTGCAAAAAGGACTGCTTTTAAAAGTGGAGCTGTCATACAAAATATTCTGATTATAAAAATGCATGATTTGCTTCATTCTCTCAAATTACATAAAACACTTGGCATTTCTGTAATTGGACTAGAGTTTTATATCATATAAAGGTGAAACTCAGGTGTGAATATTAATTAAATGATGGATTTTTTTCATGCACAATGTGATGCCCTATAAAGTTAATATGGAACTAATGTGGAACTACTGTTCCACTGGAAATGAAATATAACTCTAACATCATTCCAGGAAATTACAGCAAAACATTTCCTATACATTAGTAGCAGAAACAATAATGTTACACAAACTTTATGGAGTTTTATATGATGCTTATTACTTAGGTAGGAAACTTCAGTGGTATTATACCAAAATCCTCTATCAATGAAGATGAGTATTTGCTGTACATTTCCATGTAATAACTATCATTTAAGCATATAAAAACATCATATCCCATCAAAAAAAAATCATCATATTCCATGAACATGGTCATGGGAGCTGTGCATCAAGTAAGAATTTCTACAAATATGTTACATTCTACAGAAGAAGCCATCCTGTCATTATATCACATCACAAGATTCCTGGTGAAATCCAATGGATGGGGTGGAGGGGGGGGGGGATAAATGAAAATTCTCATTGTCATTTTAACTTTGGTGGGAGTATTCCTGATAAAATCCATTGGGAGGGGGAGGATTTGGAAATTTACCTTGTCATTTTAACTATGGTGCGATTATAATGTGGATTATCAATCTAACCTAACATGGCCATATCCCAGGTGGGTGTGATTATATATATATTTGGTAGTGGATTTGAATCTAATATATACATTTCTACTTCTGACACCATCCAGGTGATGTGGTGAAGATACTTGCCCATTACCAAAAGAACTTCTGATAAAGCATCACCACTCATCTATCTATCTATTCCATAGAGAAATATTACCCGAACCAATGTCTTAATAATTATATAAACATATATAGAAAGTAGACAGCCAATTAAAAGAGATCTATGAACATGTAACAGTACATTACACTTAACAAAGACAGATACATTTAAAATTTCAGTTCATGATGGTGAAATTGAAATAATCATGTCAATTCCAGTTCATGATGATATATGAAGTAATTGCAAAATTCCTGTTCATAAAGTAACTGCCAAATTCATGCAATTACTGAAGAAGAAAAAATCCAGTTCATGATGTAATACGAAAAAAAAAGCATTTATTCTGAAGCAAGAAATATGAAAAATCTCTTATGTTTTTAAATGATTTTGAAAAAGAACAGCAGAAATTTGAGGTCAATGCCAAGAATAAGTACCATGTTTATAAAGCTTCGGAATTTTGACTTACCACTTCCTGTATTTTTCTCCCTTGGCAGTGACGAATTCTTTTTTCTAAATCCTATAGGTGGCACTTGTTCACTGTTCATGTTGATATCACCAGCGAGCTTTTTGATTTTATCTTTAACATTTAGTCGTAATGTAGCGGAATCAACAACAACTTCACTCTTGTCATTTCCGTTTTCTTTGACTTCTGATGGAGTATCATGTGTCTGTACATCTGTAAAAATAAAATACAATCACTTATTTTACTTTGGAATGTTAATTTTTAACATAAACTTATTTAAATATATCAAAACCTGTTAACAAAAGGGAGAAGTAAAATAAACATGTCCAACTCAAACACTGTGTTTAATGACCTTAACAAAATGAAAAACATAATGTTCAGTATGATTCACAATGACCACATGACTCACTTTTGTCGTGCACTTTTCACGTGTGACAATATGTTCTTACTTTTGGAATGAACATGATGAGAATATTATCTTATTGTTTGTCATGATGATAATTGTTTTAATGACTAGATATGATGTCAATATTTGTACATGATTTTTTTTTGTTTTTTTAATTCTACATGTCATAATTTTTCATGCAAAAATCACATGAAATGTTTATGTAAAATGAAATAACCTTCATATGATGATATTAAAAATGATTTCACATGAACATGACATTTTTTTTCCTGTGAATGTTACATGCAGAAAATTTAGCTACATTAACAATCCTTGCAGTGAAAAAGCAAAACTGACTGTTTGTCTGATAAAAAGAAAGCTGGCAAAATTAACAGAAAAATTATCTTCAATCTGAGAATAAATCAAGAATGATAAGGGCAAAAATATTTGTTTTTAGAAAAAAAATTGTCAAAAATGACACAGAATAATCGAGGCTTAAACTGACATGACATATTGATTTTGAAATAGAGTTGTAAATCTATGAAATATGAAAATTGAAATGAATCTTTTTTAATATTTATGCTTTATATGGAATCATAAATTCATGTTTTTCAGTACAAAAAAAATGGTGTTATCCGGGACTTTGCAAGAGAACATTTGTCTGAATCAGTAAAAATAATATGCAAAAACATACTTGGGTATCACAGTGTTGATATATGAATCCTACTAACATGTACAAAATTTATCCCCAATTGCAATGGCCCATTAAGCCAGTACAAACCATAAAATAAGTTGACCCAGGAATACAAAACTCAAATCCCATTCCTGTTTACAAACCAAATGCCCCTGATTACAAACCAAATGCCAGTCTATACCAATGTTAACACCCAGAATTTCAGGTCATTTATTTCTTTATCAGCTGATTGAACCACAGCAATATGAAGTTACAATGATATTCCACAGCATGACTAGACCTTGAACCAAAAACCCTTGAATTTAGTAGGCATCAATCTGAACAACTTTACTAATTGTCTCCCCCCAATAATACATCTAAACCATTAACTTGTACATCTAATGCACCATATACATACACAATAACACTTATAGCTTCTAACACATCAACTAAAACATCTTTTCTTAAGTCATGCAGTAATTGGGTTTAACAATGACTTTGATAACACTGCATGCAACTTGATATTAGTAACAGTTTTTTTCAGCAAAAATAAACAACAACAGACTGAGTCTCTCTCTTTCTCTCTCTCTCTCTCTCTCTCTGTCTCTCTTTTTAAAAAGGCAGTATATTATAAACATAATAGTTAAGAACAACATGTAGATGAAAACATGCAAAATACTGGAATAGAGTTCACCTATACCACATAATATATAATAACTTCCATGCAGAACTGTAATTCATATACATTTTAAAAAAATGAAATTTTTTAATAAAATTATTTTTATGGGAAAATTTTTACAATATGATTCCATATCCAATTAAAAAATAATGATGTAAACAAAAGATAAAG
The DNA here is from genome assembly GCA_029721355.1 of Tegillarca granosa. Classification (NCBI taxonomy): domain Eukaryota; kingdom Metazoa; phylum Mollusca; class Bivalvia; order Arcoida; family Arcidae; genus Tegillarca; species Tegillarca granosa. The sequence continues at coordinate 17,577,417 of CM056603.1, read as the reverse complement.
AGTATTACATCATATGATTATATATAAGTGAACTCCATTTTAAAAGAATTTTTTATGAAGTTGAAACAGTAGCAATGCCGGTATAATGTCTGTGTTGAATATGAGTACCTGTATATCAATACAAAGTTTCCTTGCACGTGTAATATATTCTTATAAAATTTTGCTGTAATATGAAGCCATGTCATAATGTCTGCTTCTACAAAATGGACACATTCAGACTTTTTTTGCAGTGTTTTATATGGGATTTGGCCCCATTAATTTTTTTTGTCAACTATAAGCTGTGAATATTAAATTTTATTTTTATCAAGTCTTTGTTAGTATCAATGGGCAAGTGTGTTAGTTTCTTCCAAACATTTGACTTTTGAACCATAAACCAATGAACTTTGACCTACAAATACATACCACCATTTCTTTTTCTCATTTTTATTACTGGTTTGATTATGGGTTTCCCTGGAATTTTTCAGAATTTGGAAACAGAAATTATGAAAATGATTATATCAAAGACAATACAAAATATCTCTGCTAGCCACAACAACACAATCCTTACTTTTATCTATACCAATCTTTTAATATGCAATACAGTCCAAAAACCAATGTATAGTCTTTCAAGGATGTGTCATTTTATTTCATGAATCACACATTTACATTAAACAAAATTCAACCCTCTGCTGTTCCTTGGTGTTCGACAAATTTAAACTTTTTACACTTCATGTAATTATTTATGTAATTAAAAATTTTATTTTTGAAAATGTCTTGACATTTTCAAAACAGCTGTAACAAAAATAAACAAACCATTCTACACCATAAATGGCCACATAAATGGTATATATTTCTTTAATCTTTTTGATAGTTTGTAAACTAAATTTGCTAGATATCTTGTCAAAAATGAACTGCAAAGGGTTAGATATTTGACAACATTAAACAATATACAGTATCAGAAATCAGAAATATAAAGGGAAAATACAACAAATAATGATGTTAAAAAACAATGCATGAGAAAATGGAAGGAGATCATCAAAAGACAAATGTAAAAATGTAATTACAAAATGCATGTAAACAATGAAAAATTATATACAAATGAAAGTAATGAATTTTGGTGAAAATCTTATATGAAATCATGTAAAAACATTTTTAATGACAAAGATGATCAACAAATAATTATGATAATGAAATAGAATATCCTTACCTTCGCCATCTGTATTTTTGTTGAAGCTATTTCTACCAGGTTTTTGGGCAACAGGGGGACGTGGTTTTACAGGGGGAGCTGGCTTAGGTTTTCCATCTCCTGAAAATATAAGCCAAATGCTAATGAACTCAAGTAATAGTAGATAAACAAAAATTTACAAAACAAAAAAAAAAAAAAATTTCAGCTTTGAATGAGGTAAAATATAGTACAGTAAAGAACATCACTGGTTTGGACTTGTGTCAGTCAGCAAAATGATGTGAAATTTCTTTTATGTTTGACAATTAAATTATGTATAATGCCTTACACAAGCCAGGCAGTAAAATTATGTAAAATGTCTTACATATATATCAAAAACAGGTAAATGGCCTTCACATGTTCATGAATTACGGTATTACACTCTTCTTTTCTAAATAAAATAAAACCTACTAACCATTGGGTGTTTTGTTATGATTTTGAGATTCCACTGATGATTCCATTGATGATTGTGATGGTGTCCTCTGACCAGCTGACCTTGGTGCAGGTTTTGGTTTGACTGCAGTAGGTGGTGATTGTACAGGTGATTGTTGTTGTTGTTGTTGTACCATCTTTAATATAGAATGTCTATGTGATTCAGTATCGTCTGCTGGTTTTGAGGCTTGACTCTTTGGTCTTGGAGGTCGTAAAGGTGAATCATTAGTATCTTCAATATTTTCTGTTACTTTATCCTCTTTTTTATCCCCCTTTACATCTGTATTTTCTTTTTTATCTTTAATCCTATCATCTACTTTTTTTATTTCCTCTTTCTGATCTTTCTTATCCACTTTGGTATCAACTGGTTCAGTTTTTTCTTTGAGTTTCTTCTTTTCATCTTCAGGTGTGGTTGTTTTTTCATCAAGCAGCATCTAGACGTAATTAAATCAGTTTATACATATATTTTCAAACAAAAAAAAAAATCTTGTTACAATTTCCTTAATATCTGTCATCAAGCTTACTACTACAGTCCCGATTATATTCTCTGGGGACTCTGGTTTCCTTCACTATCCCTAAACTGATCTGCTCAATTCTTTCACTGGGACACAAAACACCATTACTTCATTCCACATTTCAACTGACTGCATAATTATAATCAACACATGCAAGACATACTTATAAAAATTGAATCATTTCATTTTCAAAATAGGAAATGTCGTATGGTCTAGTGGGCCACAAACCCCTGCATAAACAGCTTTGCAATCTTCCCTACATGAACTGTCCTTAATGGATTATTGATACCCCTGTGCATGCATGAGTTTGTTTGTACATTAGAAAGCTGAAAGAGGAGTTGAATGGCTAAAATGGATACCCTGTCATAAAATAGTTGGAAAATGACTCATGACAAAATCTGTAAATAATTAAATACAGCCAAATTATGGGGAGCACATCTTTAATGTATATAGGACCAACCTGCTAAGTATCAGACTTGTTGGATAAAAGCTGTAAGAGAGTTGATAACACAAAACGGGTACCTTTATGTGGTCAGATGGATAGACAGATGAATTAACAGGATCAAACCTATACCCCCTAATCTTTATTTGCAGGGGTATAATCAATGGAGTAATGTGATTTAAAAAATTATTGATAAAATGAGCAGCAAATATTTCTATTATGAAGTATCTATAAGCATTGTTCATACCTTAGATGCTCTATTTTCTTGTTTCACTTTCATTTCAGCAAAAATATTACTCCCGAATCCTTTGGCATTCTTTGGTATTAATGCAATTTTAGGTGGTCCTGGTTTCTTAATCTCTGCTTCAGGTTTATCTTCTGAAATATAAATTAGAAATTAACTATATATAGAGTATTCATCGTGAAGTGTTCATGTTCCATGTTACTTTTAGCGTAGGAAAACCAACATTAAAATTTATCTTATATTTTTACTTTCAATTCATCAAATAAAGAATTTCAAATCACAATTTTAAAAAAAAATCTGCAGTTATTGTTTTAGATATAGATATGTACATTCAAATTGTTAACATGTACATTATTTTAAATATAAACATGTATATATATATATATATATAAAGTAAAATCTATTCAATTCCTATCAATATTGATGTAATTTAAAACATGTTTACAGAAATGCGATTGCAATAAACGGTTATTAAAGTTATAAATAAATTAAACAGTTTTTAAAAGTTTGTTTGATGCATTATATGTCATAAATTTTTTCGAAACTCTGAATGGAACCTCTTGGTACTGTACATTAGCACTGAAAAATAAAAATGCATGTTGGTATTAGAATAAATTAAAACATCTCATAAATCTTCTTAAAACAGTAGTACAGTCCCTGCCTTGCCTAAAGTCACTGTTGCACTGTTTGTTAATCAAAGCAAAAGTGTACATGTAAATATCACATTTTCAACAACAAACCTCTTTTTTCTTCTTTATGTGTTTCACTTGTAGTTGCTGGTTGTTTTATCTCCTCTTCTGATCCTTTTTGAGATTTTACAGATTCTTCCCGTTTCACAGGCTTAGATGTTGGTTCTGAAGGAACATCAGTTTTGCTTGAACGTTCTGGAGATCTGTCTGTCTTCAAATCCCTGTCAGGAGATTTTCCAGTTTTTAATCCTCTTTCTGGTGATTTTCGATTCTTTGAGGCTCTCTCTGGAGATTGCCCTGATTTTAGACTTTCTGAATTTTTCTCATCTTTTTTCTTTCCTCTGTTAAAGAAGCTAGCTAATGGACCACTAAAAATGTAGAAGATAGAAATTGAAAATTGTACATAACTTTTTTTAAATTTGAGTTTAGAGTCTGTACAGTTCACTGTGTACCTACGTTGAATCAGATTGCCCTGGAAAAAATATCAGTACATCAAAATAATATTTAAATACAAAACATTCAGTAAAATAGAAAATAAATAACATTAATCTATAAAGAAAAACAATACATAATACATGTATAACGTATGCATGGTAATTAAATGTCAAATTAAATTCTTTTATATCGAAATTTATAGGAATTAATCGTCAAGTATCTATTTTTAGTCACACACACATACACACACACTCTCTCTCTAAAATAGTATTTTTCATTTTATCAACTTATGTTCCTAATAGTGTGCGCAGTATAGTGTTTCTCTATTAACATATGTTCGATATTGTTATACATATCAACTAACTCATGATTGTGAAATATTCTATAAATGTAAGTTTCTGATTTTTTAAGCTTGTAAAACAAACAAAATCTTTGTATTTAAGTTTTCCATGATTCAGTTATAGCAAGTCATAGTTAAGCATGTGGTTGTATTAGTTATATAAGGCACTGGTAAGTAATCACCAATCACCATTATCCTCTCATTTGTGTGTGTTTTCAAAATATGTACATGTTATCCCCCAACCCGAAGAAAAAAAAAGTTGTTTATTTTTGCAGGGTTTTTCTTGGGTATGGGCAATTTTTGCCTATTCATTTACATTTGCTTGATTTTAGAATTGCTTGGATTATCGGGATATCTTTAGTTTTGACAAAAGTGGCTAATATTTACTTTACATCTATAAGGTGTCTGTTTAATCTATAAGAATGAATGAACAAAGTAATGAACAAACAAACAAATGAATGAATGAATGAATGAATGAATGAATGAATGAATGAATGAATGAACACATGGAACTTCTTTTTAAATCTATTGGGAGAGTTTTAAATTATTGATATCTGTAACAATTTCTGTTTCTTTTCAAAATGTCATGTACTTAAGTCTAAGACAAAATGTCACTCAGTCATTCTTACTTGATTTCGGAGTTGTCTTTAATTCAATTATAAAAGAATAATAAAATTTTATTAGGTAATTGTGTTGTAAACTTGAAATTTAATTTGTTGATTGACTTTGTTATGTCTTTTTCTTTATTTTGACTGTAAATTTTTAACAAAAATTTTGAGCTTTTATAATGACAGTGTTGCATATTTGTGAATCCTAAAAAAAACCAAAACTAACACACAAACCACAAGACTTATGAGAAGATAAGGTGCAACCAAATGTCTTCTATAAAAAGAAACTGAAATTAAGAAAATGTAAGCAAGAATGAGACAGTAAACTGTGTGATAAGAAAAAGCAAGAAAGTAGCAAGATAAAAAACAGCATATAGCTCTCTTGTACATCAAATCTTAGCAGAACTTAGAAAACCAGAAAATTAAACACAAATAAACTGTGTTTACATGTTTCAAACTTGGGTGAAATGACTTGCCATGATCTTAAGTCTGGCCTTTTAGACCAGGTGAAATGACATGTCATGATCTTAAGTCTGGCCTTTTAGACAAGTTGAAATGACATGTCATGATCTTAAATCTGGCCTTTTAGACGAGGTGAAATGACAAGCCATGATTTTAAGTCTGGCCTTTTAGATGAGGTGAAATGACATGTCATGATCTTAAGTCTGGCCTTTTAGACAAGTTGAAATGACATGTCATGATCTTAAATCTGGCCTTTTAGACAAGTTGAAATGACATGCCGTGATTTTAAGTCTGGCCTTTTAGATGAGGTGAAATGACATGTCATGATCTTAAATCTGGCCTTTTAGACAAGTTGAAATGACATGTCATGATCTTAAATCTGGCCTTTTAGACGAGGTGAAATGACAAGCCATGATTTTAAGTCTGGCCTTTTAGACAAGTTGAAATGACATGCCGTGATTTTAAGTCTGGCCTTTTAGATGAGGTGAAATGACATGTCATGATCTTAAATCTGGCCTTTTAGACAAGTTGAAATGACAAGCCATGATTTTAAGTCTGGCCTTTTAGACGAGGTGAAATGACATGCCATGATTTTAAGTCTGGCCTTTTAGACAAGTTGAAATGACATGCTGTGATTTTAAGTCTGGCTTTTTAGATGAGGTGAAATGACATGCCGTGATTTTAAGTCTGGCCTTTTAGATGAGGTGAAATGACATGCCGTGATTTTAAGTCTGGCCCTTTAAACCACAACTATGTTCAATGTTTCACATTTGTGCTCATTGAAGTGTACAAGTAAGCTTAACAATCATAAGTATTACTAAGCATAGTTTCTAAATTAATTAACAACTCACAATTTATCATTCTGTTTTGTTTTATTCTAATTTTACTGAAAGCTAATAAAAATAAATCAATTTGAAAAATGTAATAATTTAGCATAAAATAATTTTTTTTTTTTGGTTAGGAAAATGATTTAATTGCATTTTTATTAACAAAGTATAATTATTTAAACATGTATTATTATATTTTAAATATAACAGAGTTTCCAATTTTTTTGTTTCAAGAAGAATATTTAAAACCAATTTGTTTTTACTAAGAAACAAGCGTACATATGACATCATTTATCAGCACTTAAAATTCATCAAGATTGAGAATTTGTGTTTCTTTATTAGGATATTTATTCTTATTAAAACTAGAATTAAAATCAAATAACTTTATTAAAAACACTAAAAAATATTAAAATTCATAAAAAAAATTGAAAAAATAAACTCCTTACTTACGTCATGCAAAAAAAAAACAAAAAAAACCAGGTTCCATTATCTTGTAATGAGTTTGTCGTTATTAATTCCACGTACCACCAACTGTTACATGTGATGTGATAGTATTTTAACCAGAGTCGATATTCTGTTTCAATGAACATCCCTATGATAGCTTAGCGGGTAGAACATTTATCACAAGTGGGAAGTTTGAGTTAAACTGTACATCCATTCATCTGTTCATTCAGTAATTTATTCATTCTTTTTTTTTTTTCAAATTCAATTATTATCATATAATGAGTTCAACATTGAACATTCAGTTTTGTTTAAAAAATCATTGGATCCATGTTCCTAATCTCATAAACTTTTATAAACACTAAATGGATTCTCTTATTTGTCCAAAACTATAACTAATTCTTTATTTTAAAACTTTATTTAAAAAATTTTATTAAAAAAGCTTATTATATTTTATTGCTATCTGGTTTAATATAAGTCAACTAGATGATGTTTACATAAATATTTAAAAAAAAAAATCCATTCCAAAAACTGATAATAAGGAAGCAACATTTTGTTAAAATATTATGTTTACAATTATTTTAACTATCAGATAAGGGTGATGAAAATAGTCATATAATGAATAACAACAGATCTGCATCAACTGAATAGTATTATTCTGTCAATAATGAATACAAAGACTTTAATCAAATCTGTGACCCCCATCCCCCCCCCCCCCCCAAAAAAAAAAAAATAATGATAATAAAAAAATAAATTAATTAAAATTAATTAAAAAAATAATTAAAAAATAAAGTAAATAAATTAAAAAAATTATCAATAATCAAAAAGTAGAGTAAAAAGATAAAAAAATAAATAAATGAAAAAAATTAATAACAAGAGGCCCAATAGGGCCTGTGATGCTCAACTGGCTGCATATGTAAGACAATGTTTGTTTTTGATTGAAATGCTGTTTAATGTTCAACTCAAGAATATTTCACTTATATGGAGACTGTCAATTTTGGAAATGGTGGAGGACACTGGATTATAGGAGAAAACCACAACCAAGCAGCAAGTTTACTGACAAACTTTCAAAGATGAAGTGCTAGCCCACTTGGCATTAATGCACAATGTCAGGGGTGAAAGGTGCTGTGATTCGTAACATCGAATGTTTAAGACCACACAGCCACTGTGGTGCCTTTAAGACAATGTGATGTGGTTACCATAATTGGTTCATCAGCTTAAGATGGGAAATAAATTGAGCTTATGACCATTTTTGCTTCAATAAAGCCTACTTTGCAACACACACATGCAGGCATGCTTCACTATGCCATAAACTCAGCTTGGTTTAGCCAGTTGAGCTTAGAATAGATCCACAATGGCTTTTTTATATATATAAATATATATATCTAGTAATAACAGGCATCTTAGACTGGTTCAAACTTTTTTTAGGCCGATGTAGGAACCTTCCACAGGAAGTTTGGTTCCAATTCGCCCAGTGATTTTAGAGGAAAAGATTTTACTAAATATTACACCTAATTTGCATATTTCTTGAAAATTGGGTCAATAAAAATTTTTTCAGAAAAGAATATCATATATTTTGAATCCCATACAGTATACTTTCTATATTTAAAATTTGAGCTCAATTGGTGGAAAAAAAGATCAACAATGGTCTTTTTTTTTTCTATTTTTAGTTATGACGGCCATCTTGGATGTCAGGACGGGTTGCCTGGTACCACCTTTAGTCAGGCTGCCATTTGGACCTTCCACACAAAATTTCATTCCACTTGGCCCAGTTGTTTCAGAGGAGAAGATTTTCAAAGATTTCACTAAATATTACACCTTAAGCATAATTCTTGAAAATTGGGTCAACGAAAAAGTTCTCATAAAAACCCTTTAAATATGTTGAATGCCCTGCTATCTACTCTCTACATTTCAAATTTGAACAAAAACGGTTAAAAAATGACTCAGCAATGGCTGTTTATGGGTTTTTGCTATTTATAATAACAGCGGCCATCTTGGATGTCTGGCGGGGGTCGCCTGGTACAAACTTTGGTCTACCCCACCAAGGGACCTTCCACATTAAATTTGGTTCCAATTGGCCCAGTGGTTTCAGAGGAGAAGATTTTCAAAGATTTCACTAAATATTACACCTTAAGCATAATTCTTGAAAATTGGGTCAACGAAAAAGTTCTCATAAAAACCCTTTAAATATGTTGAATGCCCTGCTATCTACTCTCTACATTTCAAATTTGAACAAAAACGGTTAAAAAATGACTCAGCAATGGCTGTTTAAGGGTTTTTGCTATTTATAATAACAGCGGCCATCTTGGATGTCTGGCGGGGTCGCCTGGTACAAACTTTGGTCTACCCCACCAAGGGACCTTCCACATTAAATTTGGTTCCAATTGGCCCAGTGGTTTCAGAGGAGAAGATTTTCAAAGAATTGATTAAATATTACACCTCATTTGCATAATTCGTAAAAATCGGGTCAACGAAAAATTTCTCATAAAAACCCGTTACATATGTTGAATGCCCCGCTATCTACTCTCTACATTTCAAATTTGAACAAAAACGGTTAAAAAATGACTCAGCAATGGCTATTTATGTGTTTTTGCTATTTATAGTAACAGCGGCCATCTTGGATGTCGGGCGGGGTCGCCTGGTACAAACTTCGTTCTACCCCACCTAGGGACCTTCCACACCAAATTTGGTTCCAATTGGCCCAGTGGTTTCAGAGGAGAAGATTTTCAAAGAATTGATATAATATTACACCTCATTTGCATAATTCGTAAAAATCGGGTCAACGAAAAATTTCTCATAAAAACCCGTTACATATGTTGAATGCCCCGCTATCTACTCTCTACATTTCAAATTTGAACAAAATCGGTTAAAAAATGACTAAGCAATGGCTATTTATGTGTTTTTGCTATTTATAGTAACAGCGGCCATCTTGGATGTCGGGCGGGGTCGCCTGGTACAAACTTTGGTCTACCCCACCTAGGGACCTTCCACACCAAATTTGGTTCCAATTGGCCCAGTGGTTTCAGAGGAGAAGATTTTCAAAAAATTGATTAAATATTACACCTCATTTGCATAATTCGTAAAAATCGGGTCAACGAAAAATTTCTCATAAAAACCCGTTACATATGTTGAATGCCCCGCTATCTACTCTTTACATTTCAAATTTGAACAAAATCGGTTAAAAAATGACTCAGCAATGGCTATTTATGTGTTTTTGCTATTTATAGTAACAGCGGCCATCTTGGATGTCGGGCGGGGTCGCCTGGTACAAACTTTGGTCTACCCCACCTAGGGACCTTCCACACCAAATTTGGTTCCAATTGGCCCAGTGGTTTCAGAGGAGAAGATTTTCAAAGAATTGATTAAATATTACACCTCATTTGCATAATTCGTAAAAATCGGGTCAACGAAAAATTTCTCATAAAAACCCGTTACATATGTTGAATGCCCCGCTATCTACTCTCTACATTTCAAATTTGAACAAAAACGGTTAAAAAATGACTCAGCAATGGCTATTTATGTGTTTTTGCTATTTATAGTAACAGCGGCCATCTTGGATGTCGGGCGGGGTCGCCTGGTACAAACTTCGTTCTACCCCACCTAGGGACCTTCCACACCAAATTTGGTTCCAATTGGCCCAGTGGTTTCAGAGGAGAAGATTTTCAAAGAATTGATATAATATTACACCTCATTTGCATAATTCGTAAAAATCGGGTCAACGAAAAATTTCTCATAAAAACCCGTTACATATGTTGAATGCCCCGCTATCTACTCTCTACATTTCAAATTTGAACAAAATCGGTTAAAAAATGACTAAGCAATGGCTATTTATGTGTTTTTGCTATTTATAGTAACAGCGGCCATCTTGGATGTCGGGCGGGGTCGCCTGGTACAAACTTTGGTCTACCCCACCTAGGGACCTTCCACACCAAATTTGGTTCCAATTGGCCCAGTGGTTTCAGAGGAGAAGATTTTCAAAAAATTGATTAAATATTACACCTCATTTGCATAATTCGTAAAAATCGGGTCAACGAAAAATTTCTCATAAAAACCCGTTACATATGTTGAATGCCCCGCTATCTACTCTTTACATTTCAAATTTGAACAAAATCGGTTAAAAAATGACTCAGCAATGGCTATTTATGTGTTTTTGCTATTTATAGTAACAGCGGCCATCTTGGATGTCGGGCGGGGTCGCCTGGTACAAACTTTGGTCTACCCCACCTAGGGACCTTCCACACCAAATTTGGTTCCAATTGGCCCAGTGGTTTCAGAGGAGAAGATTTTCAAAGAATTGATTAAATATTACACCTCATTTGCATAATTCGTAAAAATCAGGTCAACGAAAAATTTCTCACAAAAACCCGTTACATATGTTGAATGCCCCGCTATCTACTCTCTACATTTCAAATTTGAACAAAATCGGTTAAAAAATGACTCAGCAATGGCTATTTATGTGTTTTTGCTATTTATAGTAACAGCGGCCATCTTGGATATCGGGCGGGGTCGCCTGGTACAAACTTTGGTCTACCCCACCTAGGGACCTTCCACACCAAATTTGGTTCCAATTGGCCCAGTGGTTTCAGAGGAGAAGATTTTCAAAGAATTGATTAAATATTACACCTCATTTGCATAATTCGTAAAAATCGGGTCAACGAAAAATTTCTCATAAAAACCCGTTTCATATGTTGAATGCCCCGCTATCTACTCTCTACATTTCAAATTTGAACAAAATCGGTTAAAAAATGACTCAGCAATGGCTATTTATGTGTTTTTGCTATTTATAGTAACAGCGGCCATCTTGGATGTCGGGCGGGGTCGCCTGGTACAAACTTTGGTCTACCCCACCAAGGGACCTTCCACATTAAATTTGGTTCCAATTGGCCCAGTGGTTTCAGAGGAGAAGATTTTCAAAGATTTCACTAAATATTACACCTTAAGCATAATTCTTGAAAATTGGGTCAACGAAAAAGTTCTCATAAAAACCCTTTAAATATGTTGAATGCCCTGCTATCTACTCTCTACATTTCAAATTTGAACAAAAACGGTTAAAAAATGACTCAGCAATGGCTGTTTAAGGGTTTTTGCTATTTATAATAACAGCGGCCATCTTGGATGTCTGGCGGGGTCGCCTGGTACAAACTTTGGTCTACCCCACCAAGGGACCTTCCACACCAAATTTGGTTCCAATTGGCCCAGTGGTTTCAGAGGAGAAGATTTTCAAAGAATTGATTAAATATTACACCTCATTTGCATAATTCGTAAAAATCGGGTCAACGAAAAATTTCTCATAAAAACCCGTTACATATGTTGAATGCCCCGCTATCTACTCTCTACATTTCAAATTTGAACAAAAACGGTTAAAAAATGACTCAGCAATGGCTATTTATGTGTTTTTGCTATTTATAGTAACAGCGGCCATCTTGGATGTCGGGCGGGGTCGCCTGGTACAAACTTCGTTCTACCCCACCTAGGGACCTTCCACACCAAATTTGGTTCCAATTGGCCCAGTGGTTTCAGAGGAGAAGAATTTCAAAGAATTGATTAAATATTACACCTCATTTGCATAATTCGTAAAAATCGGGTCAACGAAAAATTTCTCATAAAAACCCGTTACATATGTTGAATGCCCCGCTATCTACTCTCTACATTTCAAATTTGAACAAAATCGGTTAAAAAATGACTCAGCAATGGCTATTTATGTGTTTTTGCTATTTATAGTAACAGTGGCCATCTTGGATGTCGGGCGGGGTCGCCTGGTACAAACTTTGGTCTACCCCACCTAGGGACCTTCCACACCAAATTTGGTTCCAATTGGCCCAGTGGTTTCAGAGGAGAAGATTTTCAAAGAATTGATTAAATATTACACCTCATTTGCATAATTCGTAAAAATCGGGTCAACGAAAAATTTCTCATAAAAACCCGTTACATATGTTGAATGCCCCGCTATCTACTCTCTACATTTCAAATTTGAACAAAATCGGTTAAAAAATGACTCAGCAATGGCTATTTATGTGTTTTTGCTATTTATAGTAACAGCGGCCATCTTGGATGTCGGGCGGGGTCGCCTGGTACAAACTTTGGTCTACCCCACCTAGGGACCTTCCACACCAAATTTGGTTCCAATTGGCCCAGTGGTTTCAGAGGAGAAGATTAAAGTTTACGCACGCACGCACGGACGCACGGACGCACGCAAAACCATGCCATAAGCTCAGCTGGCTTTAGCCAGTTGAGCTAATAAAATAAACAAGAATTCCACAGATTTATATGTGTCGCCTAGTTGGTTTTTGATCAAGTAGAAAATAACTTTTACATAGACTTTCATATTTTGACACATTGCCGTCGTCGCCGCCGCCACCGGAAAAGTAACACCTAAGTCTCACATTATGGTGATGGAAGGCTCGACAAAAACCTTAATGTCTTCTATGTCTCCTTGTAAGACAAGATAAAAAGATATGAAATATTTCCTTATGAGCCTGAACATATACTCATGATAATAAGGATCTTCCTTACACATACAAAGTAAAGATGGGTCATATCAATCATGGAATTAAAAATGATAATTATATAGCTATAAAAACCATGTAAAACCAAGAAGCTAACCTATACAGTCTATAAATACATCAGAAAAATTATAATAATATTAAAAATAAAAAATTCTTAAACACTTCATTGTTGGAGCACATGCTTGGGTCAGATGTCGGAGAGATAAGATTAAAGTTTGTCTAAGCTTTAGAAACAAGATTTATTTTAGTTCTAATATGATGGTGAATTATCGATGTATTTCTCTGCTTCAATGTTTCATATTTTAATATGTTTTTTTGTGTAAATAAATTGTCAAATTTTTTGTTCTAAAACCGCTTCTATTTTATGTCTCCTTTAAAATCTTGCTTGATTTTAGCTGAAATGATAAAAATGTGTATTTAAAAAAAACATATAAACACAGACAAGATCTTGCACTTAGTTTACAAGGTTTACAAACGGTAAAGTCTATCATATCAAACTAGAGATAAATGTTGATAAAACAAAAACAGTCGTATTCAGTTAAAGAAAAATGAAAAAATTCCTAGTAATTGTTTTTGAAAATAAGGAAAAAGAGTATGTCAAGTGTTATAATTACTTGGGTAGTTTATTCAATTTTAATTGGATATTTACAAAAGCAAGACAAAAATTACTAAAACAGGGTAAAAAGGCGTTATATTGTTTATACCAATAAAAAAAAAAAAAAGTTTACACCTATTGGTATCATGTCAGCTTAAATTATTTGATCAATTAGTTTTGCCTTCTATGTTTTATGGGGGTGAAATTTGGGGGTTTGAAAAGTTAGATGTTTGAAAAATACATTTGAAGTTTTGTAAGCGACCTCTTTTTGTCATGTTATTTATTGTTAATTGTTATTTTATTAACAATTGGACATGGTTTAATAACAAAGATCATTACTACCAGTCGACAAACAATACAACTCCTTATAACTTGCTGGACAGACATCAGTACTCAGAAAGTGTGAACCAAATAAAACTAGATGTGCGTTTAGATGTGTATGTAAACATTTAAAGACTAAAAGCACTCTTGATACTATGTTATAACAGAGCACTATACAGCAAACTGTATGATATTTTGATTAGTAATCAAAAATGTTGCTTAAAAAGGTTAATGTTTAAAAAACTTTCAATAACACACATCAATGAAAAAGCAACAAATGGGCCCAAAGCACCTAGGTGAGTCCCGAAAAAAATTAATTTTTTAACAAAACAAAGCTTGAAGTTGTCATTGTGTACTGAAGTGATATAATGAGTATTTTTATTTTTTTAATTACAGGTAAAATGTAGTTTCATTTATAAACATCATAAATTTGATTTCAGTTTATCTCCTGAGAACTGGAAAGGAAAATGTGCAACATGGCACATGATTAATGCATGTGTTACTTTTTTTAATTGAAAAAATAAAAGATTTATTGTGAAGTTTCTAATTTTGTGGATTCAATAAATAATGGGATATTTATCCAACTTTTGGACAATACTCCACTTTCAGAGGATGACTATTATGGAGGGTAAAAGGGTCATAATTCTATGTATGTAGGTGAGATGCTAATTCATTTAACTTCTTGTATGTTGATGCTATCAAGTATTATTAATTCGTCTATATCGCATCATGACAATTTCATTTGTCCATGTCTATAATTCTATGTGTCTAAATTGCATTCTAAATAATCTTACTGTTAACATTTATTAGTTCATTTCACGAATTCATATCATTATTTGTTTATGTTCTTAAATACAAGTTTCAAGTCACTGTTGTATTCGTTCATGTCACCTACGGGTATCGTTATTTTTCGTGGTTGTAACTGGCATTCCAATTATGTTAACAAATGAATTAAGTGCTTCATTATGACAACAAAGGGCGCGTCGAACGCTACAATAAATTCTCCCGTGGAAAAATCCCCGATATTTAACGGTTAGTTTGACAGATCTGGAAGTATTGGAAAAGGCCGCATTTAGGCTAGTACATCATTGTGTGATTGTAAGTACAGTTTCATGGAAAGTAATTTAATAGATGTAAAAACCCATCTAAATTTCCCAAGTGTGGCCTCCTGATTTTGTTTTGCTTATTAGTATTACAAACCAGTTGTCTGTGTAAACAACAAATGCACTGACTGGGGAAGACATTTTACAATTGGCAACAAGTTTTGTTTATTTGATGCTGTCAAGACTGCTTAAATTTAAAGACAACATTTATATAAAGAGCACCTGCTTATGTTGCCCAGTTAATTCATAAAATTTCAATACGTCATAAATCTTGTTTAAACATAAAACAAAAGCTGTAAGGGTATAGGGTATATGACATAAATACAATGTTATCTAGTAACCATTCACCTTCTAATTTTGTATAACATTTTATAAAATTACCCATTCAACTGTACAACTATTGATGGTATTTATCAGAAAACTTGTAGTTAAAAATAATACATATATTTTTTTTATTATAATGCAATAAAATTTTATCATTTCATTTAAAATAGAAATCTTGGATCACAGATAAAATATTTGATCTCTCATAATTATGATACAAAAAAGCTAAAACAACAACCTGTGCATAATGACAACTTTTACGGTTCCACTTAGCTGCCATTCTAGAGTTTAAATAATGTTAAAGGCATATATTATTTCTAAGCATAACTTAAGCTGTCTTAAAGGCATACATTATTTTCAATCATAATTTAAGCTGTCTTAAAGGCATACATTATTTTCAATCATAATTTAAGCTGTCTTAAAGGCATACATTATTTTCAATCATAATTTAAGCTGTCTTAAAGGCATACATTATTTTCAATCATAATTTAAGCTGTCTTAAAGGCATACATTATTTTCAATCATAGCTTAAGCTGTCTTAAAGGCATACATTATTTTCAATCATAACTTAAGCTGTCTTAAGGCATACATTATTTCTAAACATAACTTAAGCTGTCTTAAAGGCATACAATATTTTCAATCATAATTTAAGCTGTCATACCTTTTTTTCAATCATAACTTAAAGGGTACCTGTAACAATTTTCAGTTTTGACATATTTTATTCTTCGTACTTAAATATGGCTGAAGGGAAGATTCTATAAAATTCCATTCTGTAATAGAAATCAGTGATTTTCTAATATATCTCTAGAAATCCAAATCAAAAAGGTCGATATCGAGGCTCCCGTGTTGTGATGTCATACCAGTAACATACTTCCACAGAATATTATTCACCAACTACTAAAATAAGTCAAATACGAACTTGTAGTTTAACTTTCTATGATTATTTTACTGGAAAACTATTGAATGAAGTGGAATTAACATCTGTTTGACATGTACCAATAATTAAAATTATTATTAATCCTTTTGTTTATTAGACACATTCCTTAGTTTTAGACCCACACCTGTAATCAACAGGATGTCACTTATAATTTGCAAAATTGATTTGCATGTTGATAAGTTATCTTACAACTTGTAATATACAATAATATATTTACAGTTCAAGTGAAGTAAAATAATTTTATTTGGTAAACATTATTTGTCATATACAGTATAAAGATTTCACTCCGGAAATAATGGATATTTTATTTTTTAAATTTTAAAAAGTAAGAAAAAGAAATTTTTCCTTAGTTTTCATGTCAATAATAATAATAATAATAAAATACAATTTTTAGGCAAAATTGAAAATTAAGAATTGACAACCAGAATAGTCTATTTAAAACATGTTTATTGATCTACTTACAGCATTTGATTTTATTAGATTTTAGTTTTCACTTTTTCTTTGGCATACATTTAGCTGTGATATTTTTAAATTTTATCAAAACCACCAACACTAAGATCACGTGAGATTGCAAAGAGGTGTGGCTTATCAGTGCTTAGAGGCTTTTCAAGTAGATGGTTGATGTTTTCTTTGTTCTAAAAAGTTTTCAGTTTTTTATCTGGTTTTATGGCAAAAATGGAAGTTTAAGTTTTCCCTTGTACATAAGTTTAAATTCTTTATTCTATATTATTATTATTATTATTATTTCATTTTTTTAAAATGTGGTCTAATTCTAAAATCCGTGTCATTTCATTTTAAACAATTATAATATTTCGCATAAAATAATTTGAGATGGAATATCTTGGTGTTTTTTTTTAATTACCCCAGCATTAATATAGCCATCTGACAGTTGAAAAGAACTGTGTTACAAACTTTGTGTGAAATCTTCTAATTATCGAGGAAATGTGATGCCGCCAGACTACTCAAAAGTTTTCTACATCATGGTCATTTAATTTCAACTGTCAATAAACATTGCACAAAAGAGCATAGGCGATTGGATTTTTATGTATTGATTTTTAGCCGTTGCCACTCGTCACCTATTTTCAACAGCAATGCAACCAAATACAGTAGGTCGGGACTTCACTCAATATGTTCATCAGATTCATCCATTTCAAATTCATCACTTATAAGATTGTCTACTGCTTTTCCAAATAATGATGAACTATTTGACATTAATAGGTACATGTCAGAGTCGTTACTTTCTTCTACATATGTCAATATATCATCATTGTTACTACTGTCTATAATGTTAGATACTACTTCTAATACTGCAATGACATCACACATTTATAACTCAAAACGAGTCCTTTCACTTTGCGATAAAGAGAAAATTATAAAATATGGATTTCAAACCGCTATAATTTTTTCATTTTGTCACCAATTTTGATGTGATTTTCAATATTGTCATATTTAAATAATATATAAACCAATTGAGATAAAAAAAACTTTGGTTACAGGTACCCTTTAATTAAACTGTCTAAACAAAAAGGTTCACATGATCACATGATGTATAAATAAGCATTTACATAAGATGTTAGATGTTTTGTATTATTTTGAAACTAACAAAGTTAGTAACATGTATTGCAACAAAGATGGAGTAAATAAAATATAATAATAATAATAATAATAAAACAAAATCTAAACTTGTTTTCAGTGACCACAAAATACACTTAGAAATAGGGCCCTTTATACAAATGATTTAAATAACATTGAAGAAACTGAGTTTAAATTGACTTGTTTTATAAACAGATGCCCCTTCTACACAGGTGGTTAATAAGCCATGCTTGGCTGTAGTGCACTCAACACCCAGACGATTTACAACATCTTGTCTCAAACTGAAATTCAGAAGCATTTTATATAAGTAAGATGTTGGATTCATGTTAAATTCAGTCAAGAATATTTCACTTATATCAAGACTTCATAAGGTATATGTGAAGTGGCAGAAATTTTAGCCTTTGCAGTGTGCATAGGTAAAGGGGCAAGGAAGGTTTTTATCATGCCACTCCTGTTACAACACAAGGCAGCAGTTTTTAAGGTCTCATACGAAGGATCCAGCGACTTTCATTTCTAAATGTCAAGTACTTGGCAAGTAAAAGTCACTATTAATTTTCAAGTATTAGTCAGACCAGGCTGGTGTTTGAACCCTTGACCTCCTACATATATTAAACTGTGATAGAATTTCATCCAATCTTACAGTTAGCCTTGCAATCCCAGTCTATACCACATACACTGTGATAAATAGTGATTAGTGAGACTATGACTTAGTGACAGACTTCTTAATTTTTTCTAATATCTGAAAACATTTTTATTGTTTGGAGAACTTTTGTTTTTTTATTGGTTAATTGGTTGGTTGTAATGTCATTTAACATTGCACCAGCAATTTTTTAGCTTTTCACAAAAAAGCAAGGTTGTTAATCTCTAAGGATTAATATTAGAACAAAGTGAGTTGTGTGAGTGTTTATTATAGTCTGACTTTTTGTTAGTACACACTTTGTTAAGGTGCTGCCACAGACAAACATACCATCCCCCCCATCAAACCCTAGCACCAGGTGAACCAGTTGATACTCTGTCTTCTTGATGCTAAGGACAAGGCAAGGAAGCAGTATCTCAAATTTTAAAGTCTTTGTATGACCTGGCTAGGGTCTAAATGTGAGAAGACGGGACAACTGTACAAAGTTTAACAAGATCTATTATCTTTTACAAGATGATAGAACAATAAAGTATAGAAAGCTAATTAAAGATTTTGTTAAATAATTCATGCCAATGTAACATGTTAACAATACAACAGACAACATCTAAGCTTTTGTTGTTTAGAAGATTCTGCTTTTTCGTTTCATGACAAAACATTTTAAAAAATCCAAAGCGATTTTCATTCTCTGAGTTGGTACACAATAAAACAACTTACCGACTTTATTATTAACAAGATAAAAAACATTTCATTAATGATGTATAAAATTAATATACTGGTGATTCAATAATTAATTCATATAATAGTTACTTAACTGATCGTTCAAAGCACCAAGCGAACATAGAATGACTTTATATCTTTAGTTGTTTGAATAATTCACACATTTTTGGCCATTTTTGCATTTATTAAAATGATACAGATTTAGGGCATAAACATTCCTCTAAATGAATTGGATTACCCGGTACTAAGAATATATATCATAAACTTGTCCAAATTAGTAGAAATACTTATTCAACTTATATATATATATATAATTTTTTGTCACTCATCTGTGATCATGCAGGTTGAGTAATATTATACTTGTAAACAGAGACTGGTTAAAATTGATATACAATGTATGTCTTTTCATAAGTTATACTACTGCAGTTTAATAATACAATTCATTTAATTACACACACCTTTTCTTTTCTTTATCTTTCTCCTTTTCTTTCTTTTGATCATTGTCTTTTTGAAATGGCTTTTTCTTTTTGCTTTCTACAGACTTATCAGATTCTGGTTTGCTAAAATTAAAATCCAGTAAAAAAAAAATTAAATATTAAAAATAAAATAATCCCTATTAAACGGTGATTTTGCTAAAATTACTGCAATTAAATCTGTATTATTTTAAAGGGAACTCATTATGATCTTCAATTGACATTCTTTGTTAAATTAACCTCTATAAAATGAAAACACATCTATCTATTTGATTAAAATCTTTGGTCCTGAATGTGTTTAGTTTAGGCAGGTTCAACCATAATTCACATAGGCTCCTATAGCAAAATTATACCAAATTTCTTAAAAGTGTGAAATCAAATGAGAATTTTGAAAATTACCTTCCTTTCTCAGATGGTGTTTCTTTTTTCTTTGATGCTACATCTTTTATAACAGGTGTGTCTACAGTCTGTTTTACTACTGTTGGTGTGTTGAAAAACAAATCCATACCCTCATCAGCAACTAAGGTGTCATCTCCATTAATGACATCATTCTGTTTTGTGACAGGTCTCCTGGGTCTATTAGTCTTTAATCTCTTTGGGCGATCTTTACCTATATGAGTCAATTTTGCCACTTGCAGGTCAGGTAAGGGACCAATGTCCTCAGGTTCTGGTACAGTTATACGCTGAGGCTTAGATACAGAACTAGGCTCTACTGGAACTGATAAAAATAAAATCATAAAGTCATTGAATACAATACTGGTAAGGTGTGAATGTTTTTTTTTTCTTTTGTTGTTGTTGTTGTTGTTTTTAAGTGTTTGTGCCTTATTCTATAGAATTCACATGCCTTCAAACTTATGTTCGAGTAAATAATAATTATATACTTATATAACAAATAAATTATTTTACAAATTCCATAATACAAAATTATATCATTCAAACTGAAATACAATTCTATAGAAAAAAAGGTGGTGCATGTGTACCTATGAGTATACAGTGCAAATGTTTATGGGAAAATAATTTTTGGCTTTTTTTCTTGGCTTAGTGAATACCATGAAATTTTATGTCAATGAAATTTTTAATTGCCAAAGCTCCAATGGGCCAATAACACTATCATGTTGTCGGCCCTGATCCACTAGAGGGCTACTACTTCCGGGGAGTTCACAGCTGTAAACAACTCGGTTGCTACTATCATGTATCTATTAAATGCCCAGTGTATTAGTTTAAATGAATCGATTTTTTTATATAAAAAGTTATACATAGACTGGACTGTTGTTTTAAATACATCTTTTACTTAAAATTAATTATCTTTACTTGTCATTGAAATTTTACGGTGTTAAAAATCGATTTTAAACGATTTGACAATGCGTATGTTGACCTTATCTTGACACGTGCTCAGTTAATGGGGATGGTTAGCCCTAATAAAATGGGTAAAAAATCATCATATTTTGCAATTTTTATTGTAAATAATGCATTATACTTAGAAATCGGTCTCGTACATGTTAACCTGGATATAAGTAATATATGGTTGACTTGGATTTTGGTGTATATAAAAAATGTTACAGAATTATATGTCCAAAATCTTATTGTATTTTTTTTTCATGTTCAAGTAGTGAGAATTATTATTTACTTACTGATGCGAGAGAGATACAATATGTAATATTAAACATGAAAACAGCTAAAAATTATGAATTTAAAAATACACTTGTGTCCTATTTATTTACATGATCCACAGTATTTATTTACCAATAAAGGAAAATATTACTTAATTTGATAAGTTTAAAAAAAAAAAAACGACTACATACAATCAATTTTTGTATTATGATTTGATTTATTTATCTTTCGTTTTATTATTTAAAACTATTTTATATTATATATTATTATTTTATTATTATAGTGATATAAAGAGAGAGTAGGGCATGTAGTGATTATAAGTGATAGAGAGAAAATGCTCGTAGTGATTATGACTGGAGTGATAGAGAGAAAACACAGTAATTATAAGTGATAGAGAGAAAAGACTTGTAGTAATTATGAGTGATAGAGAGAAAAGGGATTGTAGTGATTATGACTGACAGAAGAATTATTATTATTAGAAGAAAAAAATGTAGTGATTATGAGTGGTAGAGAACAAATGGGCTCGTAGTGATTATGGCTGATAGAGAGAAAATGTCTTGTAGTGATTATGACTGATACAAAGATAGATAATTAGTGCTTTTTAATTACGTTTGAATTTTTATATTACCAATAATTTAACATGACTGCGTAATTATAAAATTTGTTCAAACAGGCTCTTAGTAACTGTGAAATGTGTTCATATTATCTCAAATTGAATACCAATTATGGTTGTTTACTGTAAACAATTTCTTTCCATCAAATATACAAGAGTAAAAAATTTTCAAGGTATTTTGGGAAAATAAAAACCTTTGATGTATAAAAAGTCGGGATAAGTGTGTATATTGTCAAGATGTGGATATACACAGGTATCTTCAAAAACCTGTGTATATTCACCCGTCGTCGGTATACATGTTAATTCAAGAATAATGGTTGTATCCTTGTCCCAGAGACAATCTTTTATACTTAAAAAGTTTTAAGCATGCAATATATGTTCAATTCCATAGATCAAGACCTCCCCTATTACCTGATCAAGTGTCAAAATTAAGTAAACATAAACTCTGATTGCAAAAAAAAAACAGTGCTTTACACTGTTTGATTTAAATGACTAGTAGAGCAAATAAAAATAAAATACTTTTATTAACAAAAAAAAACTGCAAAGTTTATATACATGTATATGACCATTTTGCATAAAACAATTGATGTATTTTAACTGAAACACCAGACATTTAATAGATAAAAGATAGTAGCAAACAAGTTGTTTACAACTGTGAACTCCCCGAATGTAGTATCCCTCTAGCGGATCAGGGGCCGTAACTCGATAGTGTTATCGGCCCATTGTGGTATATTATCATATAACAAAATACCAAGAAATTTTCAGAACAAATTTTAAAAAAAATTTAACCCTATGAATATAGATGATTCTGAAGTACTACATTACTACTGAGGTAACATCTTGTTTTATTATACTGATTTATTACTAAAATTTCTCAATGTTTACACAAATATAAACAAATTTACATTATTATATGTTTATCTTACCTTCTAGATCTTCTGACAGGGTTGTCAAATCTTCATGTGAACCAACTAGATTGAGAAAAAGTATAACAATAAGTTAATAAGATGAAAGTTCTAAAATATATCAATAAAAGTTACCCAATATACAGAGCTTCCATAATGTGCATCCTTTTTGTGCACATTTTATCAAATATCTTGTCAATAAATAACTCAAAATTATCACTTAGTCCAAAATGTTTTTTTTAAAACTTTCTTTTTGAAGATAAAAGTCAAAACTGAAATTCAAATTATATATGAATGCAACTATGACAACCACATTAATGATATTTCTAACTTTTCAAGAAAGATTTCTCTATAATCGTAGGAAGAGACAAAAACTGATATTGTTACAGTTTCTGGTTTTAGTATTGTGTTACCAGTATTATATATATATATATAGATATATATATATGTTAGGTTGTACTGAATGATTGGTATATAAAGTCTGGTGTTTAAAGCAGGTGGTTGTGTGTTTCATTTAGTATTAATTTCAAGACATTTTATTTTAAGTATACCTATATATGAAAATAAACATAAAAGACTAGAAAAACTGTAAGCATCATCAGTGATACATGTGGAAAATCAGAATACTGGGTATGTAAATTTATGTATGCTTGAAATCCAAAATGATACAATAAAATAATTAGAAATAAAAAATTATACTTATGGACTTATCCCATCTCTCTCTCTTTCTCTCTCTCTCTCTCTATCTCTGTCTCTCTGTGGCATTTCAGGTAAAGAATTGTATTATTGTTTCGAAAAAAATATTTTACATTAGACCCGAAGATATCTTTTAGACATTTATCACAAGTAAATAATATTTTTTATATACTAGGTTTTAAATTTCCTCTACACCTACATCTAACCTGAATAACCAAGACAACATCAACCAGAATTACTGCGGAAGTTTTGATATATACTCAATATATAGATAAATGATTAATAAATCTGATTATATATATATACATGTATATGCTATGCTTTCTTGAATATATGATTATAAAAAAATCTAAATTCTAAAACATTAGATATAAGAATATATATTAAAATAATTGATATACTGTAAAACCTGTCTAATCCTTACATATTTCCTTACACTTTCCTGATCAAAGAATCTGTTCTGATTAAATATCTGATAACTTTTCTGCTTATATGGGATCACTAAACAATAACTGTTTTTTCCTATAAAATTAGATCAGTAAAGACAAAGTTTCTGATTACTCTGACTACCACAGGGTTTCCAGGATAACTGTATGTGCTGAATTACTTGGAGTAAAACCTCATTATAGCATTCATTTATGTTCAGTTTAGCATTACTATATGTTCAGTATGACATTACTATATGTTCAGTATGACATTACTATATGTTCAGTATAGCATTTACTGTATGTTCAGTACGGCATTTACTATATGTTCAGTATTGCATTTACTATATGTTCAGTATAGCATTACTATATGTTCAGTATAGCATTTACTATATGTTCAGTATTGCATTACTATATGTTCAGTAAAGCATTACTATTTGTTCAGTATAGCATTACTATATGTTCAGTATCGCATTTACTGTATGTTCAGTATGGCATTTACTATATGTCCAGAATAGCATTACTATATGTTCAGTATAGCATTTACTGTATGTTCAGTATGGCATTTACTATATGTTCAGAATAGCATTACTACATGTTCAATATAGCATTACTATGTTCAGTATAGCATACCTACATGTTCAGTATAGCATTACTATATGTTCAGTATTGCATTTACTGTATGTTCAGTATAGCATTACTATATGTTCAGTATAGCATTACTATATGTTCAGTATTGCATTACTATATGTTCAGTAAAGCATTACTATTTGTTCAGTATAGCATTACTATATGTTCAGTATGGCATTACTAAATGTTCAGTATAGCATTACTATATGTTCAGTATAGCACTTACTATATGTTCAGTATAGGATTACTATATTTTCAGTCTGGCATTACTATATGTTCAGTATAGCATTACTATATGTTCAGTTTAGCATTTACTGTATGTTCAGTATAGCATTTACTATATGTTCAATATAGCATTACTATTTGTTCAGTATAGCATTTACTGTACATTCAGTATAGCATTACTATATGTTCAATATAGCATTACTATTTGTTCAGTATAGCATTTACTGTATGTTCAGTATAGCATTACTATACGTTCAGTATAGCAGTATTATTTGTTCAGTATAGCATTTACTGTATGTTCAATATAGCAGTACTATTTGTTCAGTATAGCATTTACTGTATGTTCAATAAAGCATTACTATATGTTCAGTATAGCATTTACTGTATGTTCAGTATAGCATTTACTATATGTTCAATATAGCATTACTCTTTGTTCAGTATAGCATTTACTATATGTTCAATATAGCATTACTATATGTTCAATATAGCATTACTATTTGTTCAGTTTAGCATTTACTGTATGTTCAATATAGCATTACTATATGTACAGTATGGCAGTACTATTTGTTCAGTTTAGCATTTACTGTATGTTCAACATAGCATTACTATTTGTTCATTAAGACTTTGGCCTAGTAATGAGTTTCTGGCTATATTATGCTTTTTTTAAAATTTGACTGAAAAGAATAACAATAAAAAAGTTAAAACAATCAATGAATGGTCCTTATAATGAGGTTTTACTGTGCTACAAAGGTCAAGGATAAAACACATGTATAATTCAAATAGTTTTATTTAATTGTCAATAAGGCTGTAGTCCTATAAGTTATAAGATTACAATAAGAGTTATAAAATATTGGTAAAAACTGAAAATTTAATGAAAACATTTAACTTTTGAAATTTTGAAATTTACAAATTTCCAATTAAAAATATCCTACAATGCTGAAAGAAAAACATCCATAATTTTGTAAAAGTTTCAGAAGTGCAACCTGTATCTGTTCTTGTCCCTGGATGGTGACCCAACACTCATGCAGAGATATTGAAATAAGTTTATTGGATAGTTCATTAGGTTCAAATTCTATTTTAGTTACCTTGCATATCACAAAACACATATATCAATCACACAACAAAATCTGTTTCAATACCTGTTTTCTTTTCACATGTAACTTTAACTGGTGTCTCAACTTCTGACTTGCTACAATCGTCAATTTTAATGCTAACTTTCTGTTGTTCCAACAGTTTACTATGTCGTATTCTGGGCTTGGGCATGGGCTGGGACTGAGGTAGAGTGTCAGTCTTCTCGGCAGGGCTATTTGTAGGTGAGATGGTGTCAGAGGTTTTTTCACTGTGCAATTGTAAAGCTTTTTGTACGTGCTCCGAATCTGGTGAGGAAGCAAGCATGGTTAGCAACACAAATTTAGACTAGCACACAAAAAACATAAAGCATCTGGCAATGATATCACAATGGAACCATTCTAGAATATCACACACAAGAGACAAACAATAATCCCTGATTTCTTCTAGCCATCAGACAAGTTTACTTTTAGCCCAATATAAAATTTATCTTAAGTTAAAACAAGCAGTTAAAGTCTAAAAACAAGTGTTAATGAAATGACAGATTAAAAGAAGGTTTAGCTTTTGAAGGATGCATATTATCTAATGATGCTTGATAAAATTTGTACAGAATCGATATTTATACAAGTTTCTGAATAATGTTCAATACTGTGAAATCATCAATTTCGTGGTGGCCCAATTTTCGTTGTTTTCATGGGCACCTCGATCCGCGAATTTACATGTCAACGAAATAGCTTAATATATGTTTATAACAACTTACCTTTTTGACAACATGAGTGAAATAAGTAGAGTAATCGGGTAACACTGAACACATAAGACTATGTTTTACAACATGCAGTTCACTTTATTAACTACGGTCATAACCATGAATTCATGCCCCCAGAAAATGATATTCATCCCCCCCCCCCCCCCACAAAATAAAATTTTTTCTTAGAACCACGAAAATTGGACACCATGAAAATTGATGATTTCACAGTAGTTCATTCTTGAAATAGGATCATTTTTACACTATTGGATTAGAAATGCATTAAGTGCTACAAACAGTTCTTTACAAATATTATGGAATGTTAAATGGTTGTCATGACAAATGTTAAACTACAAAATCATAAAACACATACACTGATCATCAATTTAAAGATCCTGATATTCTAAAATGGTTCAAATACCACAGGCTTCTAAAATCCCAAAAGAATAAACCAAAATAAAAGACAATATTGTTACTATCTGCTCCACTAGAACAAAATTAAATCTTTTTCTGATCTAAATGCGTTGCCAACATAATAACCATTTCCTTTGGATTCTGTTTTTTTTTTTAATTTAAAATTTAAAATTACAATTTTTATAATTTTGTAATGATATGATCATGTCTATGACTTTTGTAGTACAAAATGTACTATACTTATGATTTTGTGTGTAGATACATGCCGAAACAATGCACAAGCTCACATGACCTTTCAGTCAGGTGAGCTACGAAGAAAGATAGGTGGCAAGACAGTAAAATTCTGGTAAATCTGATGTTGTGTTTTTACAAAATATACCTTGAAAAACATTTTTTTCTTTGAAGATTTGACGATAATAAAACCTGAATTTCTTGAAAAGTTAAAATCTAAGTCCAATTCTTGAATTTTTTAAGTTTCACCAAGTTCTTAAAGTTAATCTGACTTTTCAAAATCAAACCAATTTCTCATACTGACTTCCTAAAATTTAAAAGAGTTCTCAAAAATTTTTCAATTTTCACCAAGTTCTTAAACTGAGTTTCTCAAAGTTTAACTGCAGTCTGATTTCAGAAGTTTTCTCTTTTACGAATTAGAAGCATGTGGCAACAACAAACACATGATGTATGTTATACGAGAATGATAATATCTGTATCAATGTTGAGTAACACAAACAATGAATTATTTCAATATTTAATTCTTATGTAATAGAAGCTGAACCTTGTTACTTCAAACAAAATACTTATATCTCTGTTTAAATTTGACAAGGTTCAACTTTACTTAATGTTATACAGAAAACCAGAATTTATGATCTGGAAAAAACACAAGGATCATTAAAAATATTATATATACAGTCAGACTGTCAAAAAAATCAATTTAAAACACAAGTTTGCATTAAATTATAAAGAATGAAATAAGAAAAAAATGCAAAAATTATCCCTTCCAGTTTAATACTGTTGCAGCAAACAATATCACAAAATATGAAACCTAACCCATGTATTTATAATTACTGGTCTTAAAAATATCTAAATTTTAATCAGTTAGGAATTTTATTTATCATCAAACTATTCTAAATATTATGACATTTTATCAGAAAACTCACATTATTTATATCTAAAAGAATTGTTGAGTGTCATTTTTAGGAAGTTATTATTATTATTATTATTATTTTTTTTTTTTTTTTTGTGAGATTCTCCTCAAAATAAACATTCTTATTTCTAGTTTACCCTATAGCTTACATATTTTTACTTTATCTAAATTAAGCATTTATCCAATTAATTTCATTTTTTTAACTAGATACATGTCATGTCAACTGGATTTGGCAGCCAACCACATGGTCAATACTTGTATGTGAAATGCTAATGAAACCACACAAATAAAAAAATCCTGAAAAACAGGAAAATGATGACTACTGTGATGTTCTAATCTAATAGAAATGATAGTTCTGAACACAAAGATAATGACATGTTACCCAAGTGAACCTTATTGTCCATGTTTTTTTCAGAATAATTGGTTTGTTGTTTTTCATCACATCAATAAACAGGATACTACTAGCAACAAAGCCAGGGTACAATTATGTTAATTTTAATGACTAATTTGTAAAAATGTTATCATTTGCATAAAAATTTTGGGAAAATTTTGCATGTAGAAAAAGACTATGTTTTGAAAATATGTGTTCTAGTAATAATTGATAATTAAATAATTGAAATATGATAAAAAATGAAAAATATAAATGACTGAAAAAATTACCAGTGGAAGAAATATTTGTGAAGTCAAACTACCACTACATGTCTGTTAATTGAGTTATCTATCAAAACTAGCCTGCTGAGGTTAGGATCATTAGTAAATACTGGTACCCATAACCATTGATGAAGGAGACCAGTCTAGTATCAGCTAAAGTTTACTTAATATATGTATATATAAAAAGGCTGAATATGTTTACAAACTACGGTATATTATTTGCAATTTTCTATCTAAACTCTGCAAATAAAGTATACAGTAATATATCAAGAATCATAATATTTAACTACAAAAGTCATTATACATTAAAAGTTTTCAGTCTTATAACTGAATCTTTATCAATATGTCCAAATTCAACCATTTTAGTTAGTACACATATATATACATTTGTAAATCTTTTCTGATCCTAAAACGGCCTCTAAATGCAAGCTGAAAACTGTGTTCTCTTATAAAATGAAAGATATATGCATGTATACGCACCATCAAACTTTTTAAAAGAATCTTATTTTGATACCTATCTTATACCCGGATGTAGGATCCATCAACAACTTACCAATCACAGTCGGGGGTCGTATACGCCTACTTTTTCTTTGATCTCTCACATTCGGTGTTGACTGAAATAAATTTATGATACAATGATTGTGAGTTGATCAAATGTTTAAATTATTTATTTAAAGATCTGAAAAATTAAATATGTTTTCAATCTATCTACATTACAGTAATCAAAGTTGATCAACATTTAATATGTTAGATATAAACCAGTTACGACAAAATTTTAAATTAGCAGAAAATGGAACTTCCATAAAACATGCAATGTACAAACAATAACAAATATTTCATAAGGCCATATGATTTCACTTATCTTTGAAAATTTTTATCTAGAGAAAAGTTTTTGTTTTTGCTTCACCCATGTCACTACCACCCACTTTTTTGATAAGCTGAAAACATAACTTCAATTTTTTTCTTAAATTTAAATAATACACCAAAAAGAGAAAGGGAGAAACAAAAGATGTCTATTAAGCTTTAATCTAAAACAAAAAAAAAAAAATTAAAAAAAGGGATAATGAAAGGTAGAAAAAGCATTGTATTCTATAGAAATATACACTGATTATGTAATAACTTCAATAAGTACCTGGTTATAAATTTAATAAATAAATCTACATCTGAATATAAAAAACAAATTCTAATCCTATTTGAATTTTTAAAAATTCCTTAAATTTTTATAAGTAGCAATGGACTTTATAATATTCATTTGACTTGTGACCACGTTTATGTATCAAATGCCCATATGGAGGGTCTGTAAAAACATACCAGTAAATACAATAACATCTAGACATGCTTATTAAATTGTAATAACAAACCATTGGTATGAAATATTTGCATTACAGGCTGGCTGTGATATTTTGGCAGAGTTTTCAAAAGTGAAAGTTGTTCAGAATCTGATGGCAGAATAATTATAAACAATGGAAAAGTAAATCATACAAATAGGTATGTATGTGCTTTCTCAACTCTGATACATGTACTGCATAAGACTCTATCTGTACTTTGCCATCATATTGTGAACAAACTATTTAGCTGAGCATGAAATCAATCAAGCCAGAAACACCATATAGAAACACCTGTGATTGTGAACCATGAAAAAGGGTGAAAATTATTTTTTGTGAACCATGATAAAGGGAGAAAACTCCCTATTGTGAACCATAATAAAGGAAGATAACTCTTACATTTAATCTTTACATAAATAACCATGAACCATGTTAGAAAACAGACTTTCTATTATGTCTGCCAAAATATCAAAAGTGATCAATTAATGATAATGAATTCTTAAAACTGAATAGAAAAACAAATATTATAGTTTTTATTTTTTTTTTTAATTTTTTTTTTTTAAATTGACAGCATCCACTTTTTAACTCAATTAAACAACTCCAAAATGGTAAAAATGCATATCAAACATGTTAAGTGCAACTGAAATGAACAACTAGAATTGAATAAATATCTAAAAAATCATTTTACTTTAACTTATGGGAAATCACGTTTTTGTATCTGAAGGATACAATATAGAGCATTCTATATTAAAAACAAAATATCTTAAATAATATACAGTAGAACTTCGATAACTCGAAGTGCTCGGGACTGCACTGGGGACTTCAAGTTATCGGGGTGTTTGAGTTATCGAAGTTGAATGATGATGTCCAAGAATGGTGTCACCTTAATATTTTCCACTACAGAAATCTTGATGTTTTAAACAGTTACCTGTACTCGAATGTAAAAAAAAGTAAAATATGATTTTTAAGGTACATAAAATAAATTATTTGTGAAACGTGCTATTTTATTTTAAAATCATGATATATACAGACAACGAAATCGGAAATCAGATATATGTACATATTTATCAAAATGCTTATTTTTTACATTCGTTAGAAAATACAAACAGAAAGTTAATGAAATTATAAAGCAGTACAATAAGTCATTTAAGATTTTAATGCAGTCGTGATTAAAACTGAGTTAGTCATTTTAATTAATCTTGGAGAACTTAAGTCAAAAGTAATCAACCGCGGCATATTATTCAGCCTCTTTTATTAGAGTAGAGGATTAGCCTACCTGTTAGGCTTAATTGTCCGTGACAGTACTGAATATAAATCCGTTAATTGATACTAATTAATATGGTAGATAACAAGAACTACTCGGTTCATTTCTCTACTATAACGGTAGCCTAATTACCGGTATGTGATTTCTCCATTGATCGTACATTGTTAGAAAAAATTCGGGTTTTTGAAGTTAATTTTAATAAATTTTAAACTACAGACCAAATTTTTACTCCGAGTTATCGGGGGTATTCGAATCATAGAAGTTTGAGTTATCGAAGTTTTTCTAATATAGTTTATATAGAAAACCGGTCAGGACAAAATAAAGACTTCGAGTTATCCGTGGTATTCGAGATATCGAA
This sequence comes from Tegillarca granosa, assembly GCA_029721355.1. NCBI lineage: Eukaryota > Metazoa > Mollusca > Bivalvia > Arcoida > Arcidae > Tegillarca > Tegillarca granosa. The sequence goes on along the minus strand of CM056603.1, from coordinate 17,545,501 downwards.
GTTTGAGTTATCGAAGTTCTACTGTATCACTGTTTATTTCACATTTTTGTTCTTTATTTTCATTTAGTCAGTCAAATTACCTGAAGTTAAACCCCAAACTTCAACAGTTGTCCTTCATAAACTTTTACAAAAGACACATTAAGCAAAGCTACTGGAAGATTACCCCTGCTTGGTGCATGAGTTATGTATGGTCAGCCCTTATCACAGAAGCTGACATATTTAGGAAGAAATTAGATGATTATATACATGTATTTCTTAAAATAATTTTGTTTTCTATTAATGATTAGTATAAAGCTTTGACTTCACTTAGCATCTGATGATTATATATATTGTGTCAACTTAGAATGATTGTGAAAACAAAGTATAAAGATGTATATAACAAAGTATATGACAGACTTTAAAAGAAATTTTATATATATATATATATATATATATATTGTCTATTTTAAAGAAGTTTTGGAACAAATTATAATTTAGGAATAGGAAATTTATATGAAGCAATCCTCTAAAAAATTATAATAAAACAAATGGAATACAAATATATACTGATGTTTTGTCTCATTTTTTGCCTTCATCTACCAAAAAAACAAGATTAAATATTGCATTTCTATTGACTGCATAGTGTTAAGTGACTTAATGTTTTAGCTTTTCTGGATTATACTCAAAAACTCGTAAAGGTTTTTCTTTAGATGTGATAGTTTGATTTTTGAGTTTATGCATGTTTCTACAGCATTCTAATTTCAAATTGAAGGGCCTATTATAGTAAAAAATTAAAATTTGTACTAACAATTATTTAAACACATTGATTATATATAATACATATATATTCAGAATGGTCTTGTTACTTTTATTAACTTTAGATATAGTAGAATATATATTTGTCTTGGTTGATATCAAAATTAAATACAATATAGGTTTTTTACATCACCAAAATAATGTAATAAACTTATGCTCAAGTTTTGATTTTATTGAATAAGTCAATTCTAATTTTACAGATTTTTTTTTAAATTGGGTTAACTTAAGTGTATCACTTGAAAACACCCCCTACCATATTAGAACAGATCTATTTTTCCCACCGATTACAGAAAATATTGCTTTTGCAACTTCCCCGAATAATGTCATTTTTATAGAAAAAAATTCAAACCATGCAGTTCCATACCACAGCAAATAAATGTATGACATACAGTTTACAGCATTAAGCTAAATCTTGTTTTATGGCATATATTGGAAGCAAGGGAGACAACCATCTTATAGTAATCATTCTTATTATTAAAAGGAATTTTAGATAAATATTCTATTCTAGTTTTGAAAAAAAAGTTTAAAAAAGGAAAGATAATACATCTTGCAATACACATTACACTTACACTCTCTGGATGGAGGAAATGCGACATCCATGGGGAAGACTAGTAAAAACATGCGAAAAAATCAAATAATAAATATCAACAGTATTGAAGAAATTATAATACAAAAGTTACATGCTTATACACTCAACAGATGACAGATGTAAAGGAAGAATATAATTATGAATTATAAGTTTACTTAGTTCTTCGTTCATGTATATGGAAAACCTATGCAACCTTGTGGTATACAATGTATTTATAAACATCAAAAAATCAAGTTTTAATTGAAATTATTATACACCTAAATTTACAGGTAACCACATTTTAATGTAAACAATTCCAAAATCTGTACGGTATGACTTTGGTTTAAAATCGTAGCACACCATTAAGTAATGGGGATCATATGTATCAAGCACCATGAAATTCTTGCAGAGAAGAAATGAATTACCAGTGTATTCAAAGTCTGAATTTATAAAAATTAAAAAAACATAAGTTGATGATTCTCAAATAATAAAAAAAACCCTCACAATCTCCCTGAATTATTTGTTTATAACCATGAAAATGTGACATTATCTATATTAATTTTTTATATTGAAATTAAGTGCTTGAATATACATAGTTCAAATATACCAAAATGAAATAGTTGTAACACATGAACATCAAGAAAGAATATAAGCAATGCTAAGCAAGAAGATGTTCAAGTCTTGTTACAAAAATACCTTTACTTATATACATGTACAGACGTTGGACAAAAGTATTTGCATGGTGACATGATTTTAACTCTCTCATATGCCTTATGCTGTATTTCAAAACTCTCCCATATGCTTTATGCTGTATTTCAAAACTCTCCCATATGCCTTATGCTGTATTTCAATGCGGTATAAATATTGATACATAAGGTTTCCACCTACACCATATGAATATGTTAATACAAGTGAACGAAGTGGCAGAAAAAAATTGATCAGTGTCGGGGTGTCCAGGTCATTAATACAGGCAAGTAAGAATGAATAGAAAATCCATTTGTCCAATGTCAAATATATCAGAAAAAACTGTTTGGAGGTGGTTGAGAAAAAAATAAGTACAGACAATGAGTATGTAAAAAGAAAATAAGAATCAATGTGTGAAGCGAGTATGATGGTGTTTTGAAAGAAGGCTGTGGACAGTTGAAAATCAATTGAAAAATGTCATATTTTCAGACGAATCTTAAATTGTGTTGGTAGATAATAATAAGGTTTATTTATGGCGAAAAAGTGATGAGGCATGGTTACCTTCTTGCATTTCTCCAGGTGTTTGGAAAAAATATAGCGTTATGATATGGGTGTGCATAACTTATAATGGCGTCAGTACGCTTTCAAGAGTCAACAGTAATATTAACTCCACAAAATATATAGACATTTTAGAAGAAAATTTATGGCCTGTTATTGCTAGACACTTTCCAAATATAGATTTTTTATTCATGGATGACAATGCCCACGACCATCATTCTTATATAACAAATCCATATAAAGAAGAAAATAATATACAGTCCTTTGAATGGCCGGCACAATCACCAGACATTAATCCAATTATAAACGTTTAATATCAGACTCGTGTCTTATTCATTCCAATGATGACCTTTACAATCACATTTTCAATATATGGACATCATTCACAGCTAAATATATTCAAAGTTTATATCACACCTTGCTGGAACGTTTAGCCAAGGTACCCAGAGCCTGTGGGTACATCACCAAATATTAAGGTAAGTGTATTCCATACATTGATATTTTTCTCAATTTTGTTGATTAAGTTTTTTTTTTTAATTCCTGAACAAAAATTTTGTGCCACGATGTCATGTCTTCTGATAACAATTGACCTAAATTCTTTGAATGAAAACTGCAAAGTCGTTGAAATGACATCTATTGATGTTATCATGCGAATGCATGTACTTCTGTCCAACATCTGTATATTTTAAATAATTATACCATAAGTAACATAAGCAAATAAATGTCAGACATCAAGCAAAAAACATAATTTTGGACCACTAAGATTTTTACATTTGGTAATTAATAAAATAAAATTAATTTCTCATGATGTAAATTATGAAAAACTGGATTAATTTAAAAATATTTTAACAATATACTCCATAAATTAACATGTTTCAGTTTTATTTAGGTATGAAAGAGAAATACTTTGTAAACTTTTGTATAATTTTGTATGGTTATACATAGACACAATTTTTTTTTCCTTTTTATACTTTGACAAAACTAAAAGATATTACATAACTTTTAATACAAAACACCTCAAATTAAGTACAGAATTACAAAAATTGGAAAAGCCATATGTCCTTAATAGTACCCCCAAAATTTATTAAGGGACTTAACTCTGACAATATGGGATCAGTTACTTATTTTTTACATGAATATTTGGAAACAGTAAAAATGAAATAGACAATAAAGATTTTTCACACTTCCGGTATACTCTATCCCCTATATATTTGGTAAGACACCACTATGACATGAATTTTTTTCCTTTATTTATCAATATCCTCAAATAAGGAACAGGAAACATTTTATGTACATCCAAAATATATTCTCTCATTATTTTATGAAACTTTTACAATCAATAAACTTATGTCACTTTAAACTGTTATAAACATGTTTAGATTTGCAAAAAGCTACTTGTAGTTAAAATTGGTATTTTTTAAAAATTGAAAATTAATGCTACCACATATTTAATATTGTAATAATAATAAATTTAGTTGAAGCAAGGCAGTAAGAGTTTTCATTCATAGCCAGAAATGTAGATAGAAAGAATAATAACCCGACTTTTAATGACCACTTACTTCATCATTCTTTTTGGGTCTAACCTGATGATGATAAAAATCTTTCTATAATTCAATGTTTGATTAATTGTAATTTTAATCTAACTTACCACACAACTTTAACCTAGGCACAGGTTTTCACAGTAAAGTAAGATTAACAATAAGAACTGTCAGTAAAATAACATTGCCTGTTTTTATAACTGGTCCATTAAAAAACTTTACTACTTAAGATACTGATAGTCACATCAAGTTATTGTGTATTTTGTACTAGTGAGTACAAAAGCTCAAAATGTCTATATATATCACCAGAATTAATGTAAAGAGATGAAGTAACAAAGTTTTATGCCCTAGTCTATATTATGTCACTTATATCAAGGTAATTAGTTCAAAAATGGTGGAGAAAAAATAGTACCTAGAGAAAACTCCAAACTTTCAGTAAGAGAAATGAAATTTTCCCACCTTAATTCTTCCCCCTTTTTACCCCACTGCACAAGTGGGATAAGCAGTATAGTGTTGGAAGGTATTAATATTAATTATTTGATTTTTTAGTCCACAAAGGCCACTACTAAGGTAGAAAAATGAAGTATAATTATACGTACAACAGGTGATACTTCAGGTTGTAGTAAGTTAGTGTCCTTTGATTTTTCATTTTCCTCAGCATCTGTTTTCTTCTTCTTCTCTGTTTCTACTTGTTCTTCTATCACTACTGAAGGTTTCAATGATGGAGAGGGTGAGGGAGGCACTGACTCATGCTTCTGTTGGCTTTTTTTAATGTTTAAATGATTGGTCTAAAAATAAAATAATTCAAATCAAGACCCTCTTCTACATTTGGTTCATGTGATACCCCCCCCCCCCCCCCCCCCAAAAAAAAAAAAATAAAATAAATAAATAAATAAATAAAAATAATATAAATAAACAAGAATTCTACGGATTATAATGTCTTGCTTGGTTAGTTTTTTGAGTAAAAACAAATTACTTTAACAATAACTTTCACATTTTGACATGTTGCCACCACCGCTGCCTGTGACAACACCCCAAAAATAAAACCTAAGCCTCACCTTATGGCAATGCAAGGCTCAACAAAAATTGTGATAAAAAATTAAAGTTTATGTAAAAAGCAGACAACTGCTTCATGAATTGGATACTGTAAATATAATAGTTATGAACTAAATGCAAAACAGGAAGTAATTCTTTGTAAACATTTGTTTGGGAACTTTCTGAAAAATAAACTTAAAGTAACTGACCACTTACCAATGTTTTATGACTGGTAGACAAATTATCTAAAACAGAATCTATAACTTTATCTGATATAAGAGTTGCCACAGCCAGATTTAGTTCACTGCAAAGATAAAATATTTAAAAAATAATTGATATTAGTAATGATAATTATTATTTATGTATTTTACATTTTAAAAAAAAAAAATTCTGTCAAATGAGCTTTTTGCTTCGTCTGCTAGGGTTCAAATAAGATTTTCAGTCACATCAAGGACATTATCCGCTTTCTTGATTATGGTTAAAAATTTTCATTTTTCAGACCAGAATTGCAATAAGCATGTTTCTTGTTATTAAAATAAATGTAAGTTTTTTATCAACACTAACATTACAACCTATATGTATAAATTTTTTCAAATATGTTTTGCATAACACAACTAAATTCTTTAAATAAAACAAAGCTACCAGAAGAACAATTTATGTGCATATATAGTGAATCAAAACAACTTTAACCAAACCTTTATCTATAGATAAAAACTTAATCAGAAAAACTGAATATTGAATATGCTTGTGTTAACATTTACATTCATTAAACTTTGCCTTTTTAATGCAATTATGCAGAAGAAAATGTATGCTAGAAATTTATTTATAGTTATATAAAGAGGACAAACAAATTTAATGATAAATGTAAAACTCAGGTCACAGTTTCACAATCATTAACTCAATTAAGTGTACACTCAACTCAAATATTCCATTTTTTTCTCTCATTAATATTTTTAAAAAAAATTTTAAGTTTTAAAATATTTCTTTTGTTTTCTTTTGTTTAACCAACCTGCACAAAATAATTTAAAATACCATTACCTTTTCAATTTCAACTAGGTAACATATTAGAATTGACAATGAAATACAGTTGAATCTCGTTATCTCGAACTCCGCGGGGAAATGCAAAAAGTTCAACTTATCCGAAGTTCGAGATAAACGATGTGAAAAAAAAAACCGGCAAAAAAGGGAAGTAACTCGTACAGACCTATCGGAAGTCACTTCCGGTATTATGTAATGCTTATGTCGACAAAATTCGCAGTATTTACCGATGCCTCTGTATCTCTTTTAATACGTGATAAGCAAGTCGGTTACAAGATCTAATTATCCCCCTAGATTTAATACTGGGTCCTTTGCTGGATTTCTCAGCCGAGTTCATAAACTTGACTATCCCCCCAGTACTAGGACCGGGTCCTTCATCCAGTTTATTTGTAGCAGGTTCACTTAATGACATGTTAAAACGCATTGGTAAATGAAAGATTTATGCATTTTGTTTTATAAGATTTTCTTTATTTACTCAAAATCTGTCAATAACTGTTTACACTATTGCATTTAACCGACAAACAGCGAGTCCGTTTTGTTCCGCATTCCGGTTTCGCTTTGTGTACTTTAATCACCCCAAGCTTCCGGTTGTTTCGATTGATGTTCACATCACACAACCACTATGTGTAGCTTGGCAGTAATTAAAACACCCGTTAATCTTCTTGATGGTTTATTTGTTTATGCAACGATAATAATTAACGGATTAAAGAAATCAGAAGGTCAGTGCAGTTTAATAATAATGTAATGAATGTATTGGTTTTAAATCAACAGTGCCGACAGTCACTAGATTTTTAAAATTAATTAAATCTACCAAAAAATATTTTCTTAAAATTTTTGTTTGAGTTAACGAATGTTATTTTTCTAGGATTTTCATTCATGGGGACGAAAAATTTGTTCGACACATCTGGAAATTCGAGATATCCGAGTTCGAGATAACCGGAGTTATTTTAGTTAAAGAACAATTCTGTCCGGACTTTTTCTAAAAGTTCGACTTATCCGAAAGTTCGAGATATCCGTGTTCGAGATAACGAGATTCAACTGTATTCCTTAATCTGAGTTAATTGCACACTCAAATGAGTACATGATTGTGAAACTGGGGCCAGATTTCAAATTATTTACAACTTACTTTAATTTGTTAATAATTTCAGTTTCAACTCCTTCTAAGACATTTTTTGTAAAATCTTTTGGTAAGGCACTTTTCTCTGCACAACTTGATTCTAATTCAGACAACACTGACTGGAAATTATAAATAATAATAATAAAAAATATGTATGAATCTTAAGATACATGACTTTATTGTATAAAGCCGACAGTTATTTCTCTACTCATCTTGATATTGATATTTTATCAAACTATCATGATTCTCATTTCCAAATTAATCTTTTAAAGTTGCGATGTGCAAATTTGCAGGGAACAATTTGGGGTATAAAGTAAAAGAATTCAAAACAAGACACTGTTGTCTTTCTGCATAAACTACCATCCACTGAACAACAGGCTTACTCTTCCACTCTACAGTCCTAGGGTCTGTTTTAAAATTACAGAAACAGAAATATAGTTTCATTATTGTACTCTGTTACTTTGGCATAAAGGAATTAAATCCAATCTTTAATACATGTAATTACCTCATCTTTCATCACAGATGTACACTGGACTTTTGTTGATTCAATCATTTGAGACACAGTTTTCTGAAAATAAAAGTAATTTTTTTTTTACAATAAACAAATTTAAGTCATCTAATAATAACCAACTAAATTTACATATGATATGTTGCTGTTCCCATATTTACCATTTTTTTTATGAATGATTTCTTCATGTACTCAGTTTACCATTTCTAGCAAAACAGAAGAAACTTAGTTCACACCAATCTGTCTCACTAGTATCTAATATCATTAAGGAGTAATTACTTTTGTTAGGTTTACTAAATTGTAATGCAAAATAAGAACAGTATCACTCATCTTACTGCTAGTTCATTAATAAAACCGCCAACACTGGAATGCACCAAAGTAAGGCTGATACTCAAAAATAACATACAAATCTACTACAATTACATCAAATGATCTTGTCTCTATAAAGGAACTTATTTATCAAATAGTGATCAACAATACCACATGCACAATATATCTTTTAACTGTGAAAACATTTGGCAATTATTTCAAGTTGTATAAAGCACAATATATCATTTAGCTTCAGCAACAAATTCTTGTTGTTTGTAAATCATACCTTCATCTGAGACTGTATGACCTCCATAAGATCAGTAGTAATCTGTTGTAGTCTTTGTTCCACTGGACTATCTTCACTTACAGATTTAATAGCTATATCTTGTAATGTTGACAAAAGCTGCAATACCAAGAAATGACAACAAGAATGTAAACATGAGCAGACAGAAAAAAGGTAGAGCTCAACTGAACATAAAAGTTATAACAAAATATTTTTTTCATTGAGCAAGTTAATCAAAATACAAACTATTATTTTCCAAACTCAATACCAGTAATAATGAAAATCTGTTTTTGTAACAAATTCCTGAACAACAGATTTTTGTGTCTCAAGTATCACCTGAAATGTCCTGAGTTAAAACTTCAATCAAAACTTTTCACAATGAACATGGTTGTGACCCCAACACTACTCTCACAAACATTTCTTGCATTTCATTTTTAGAGATTTTTCTTTATGTTATTATTCAGCCATATTTTTGTATTTGTAAATTTAGTCCACATTTTAATGACCAACTGTAATATGAAAACAGAGAAGCATGGTTTATATGTACCTGTTTAGAATTATCAGCATCTTTAACTACACTGTTGGCATGATCAATATCTGACTGAAAACCATCTGTAGGGTCCTATACTCAATGCATTAGTAGTATCCTGAACTTGTACCACTAACCTGTCAACCATCTGAAGAATCAAAATTGAACAATGTGTTAAGTCAAATTCTGGCATCAAAAAATGTTTTGGTACCATATTCAAAGACTGCTTTATAAGAAATAGAACAGGGTTCATCAATTTACCATGTGATAACTGCTAACATTGTGAAAAATTAGTTTCCATTGGTTACTGGTTTGTTTGCTTGCATGAGCCAAACTAATTTGGGACTTCAAAATACTGTGGTGTTAAAAGAAATGGTATTTTAATTATTGAAATTTTTTTTTTTCTGTTTTTAAAATTGTTTCAATAATCTTGATAATGTTCACACTGAGGAAGAGCAATAGAATTATTAAATAATATAAAGTTTTTGTCAAGGTATCAGCATCTTCCAGTTTTATCTCCTAATTCCTCTTCTAGTTTTTTTTTCACTAAAAAATTATAGGTATTACATTACCTGTTGCGTAGAACTAATAAGAAATCCTTGTTGAAGTCTGTAAGCCTGATCAGAGGAATATTTTTGTGGACTGTGATTCCTTTGCAGTAAAACTTCAATCTGTGAAAAATATTATTTATTTTTTGTTTTTAAAACATTTCTTAATCAAATTATACCCAAAAATTCTTTATCATAGATGTTAGAAGACTACAGAACATTTTTTTTTACTTTAACTCAAAATGCATTTTATTTCCATTCATTTTACTTCACAAAATGTGGTTTGGCTAACATGTGCCTAAATTTTACTGAGGGCCTGCTAAATCAAACCCTTTTCTCTAGTTTACCTTTTGTAAAGCTGTTTCCGTTCTTTCTGGCTGTTTAAGTAAAGCTTGAGCTGCATCATTTACTGGGGTAGGCATTTTACGAAGAGTGTAATTTCTAAAATAAAATTAAAAATAGGTAATTATGTTATTTACCATATAAGAATGTGGTTTGTTAATGCTGATTTGAGATTACAAATTTAGTACTTTTCATGTGGTGACCATAAGGCATGCTGAACAAAATCATAAACAACAGACTCTATTTCATGATAGTCAATTCTATCCGAGACGGTAACAAATCTGGGCAAGAGTTTCACATTTTTCAAATAAAGATTATTTATTGTTAACTTATATTCATTTGTGATGTTTAAAGTATCTCTGTAACAAAATACTTATTAAATGTTAAAAAATTAGTGAGATGTTATTTTTTAAATTTTCTTTGAGGTTTAAAAGAAAAATGCTTTATACTCTTTTGCACCATCCCCTAAATTGTTTATACAGCATATACAGTGTTTTCTGTCATAATTTCATTATGACATTTACCAAAAATATTGTATCTTAATCAAACTGGGATGCCTGTAGCCAAGTGGTCTTAAGTGCAAGCTTATGGTTCACAGATACTTTCACTGAGTTCAAATTGACTTCAGTAGCAGATACTTACTTGTTTAAGGCATTAGCTATATCTTCAAATCCCTGTACTGTTGTTAAGTTTTTGTCCCACATTATTGATCGTAGTTTACTGTTGATTTGTAAAGCTTTAGACAACATTCTAGCACCAAAATCTCCCATCTGGTTTCCACTGTAAATACACATTATTCAGTTTGTAAAATTTTCAGCATATTTGTAAACATGACGTATGTAGTTTTAAAATATGAGAAATAAATATTATTAAATAAAGGATAAGATGAAACAGGTCAATATCAAGCTGTTATTTCTCTATATTTAGTCTGAAATCACAATTTAAAATGTTTAATTATTCAGATTTACAAATGAAATTTCTTTTACATTTTACAAGTTCATATCTTGTCATAAAAGTGTGCACTTGTATGTAGGCTCATTGGCTAAATGGCTTTAGATGGTTATTGGTTTCATTTCCATACAGAGTAGATCCTAGATTAACCCCCCCCACACACACACACACCAATATTTTTAGAGTTTCTTCTACAGTTTGTCAGTTCTTTGCTTCTTTGCACTTTTATTTTTTTGCAATTTAGCATGTTATCACAAATGTAATTTAAAACTATCTTCTTAATTCAAATGAAAGGATGCTAAAATTTGTTATTTAATTACCTGAGGTCCAAATGTGTGAGAGTGACATTACTACCTAAAGCATTGACCACTACAGCAGTGTCTTTCTTTAGTTTAGAATCAGCCAGAGATAACGACTCCAAACTCTGAAATAAATATGAACAAAATTGAAAATATATTACCTAAATATATCAAATTAGAATTGTTTAACAATATACAATATATTGCAATATTTTATGGGTATTCTCAAGTTTAATTTTCTTGTCAGGAACTGCATAAGTAGAAATACTAACTGTATTTATATGTGATGTTTTTGGAAATGGCACAATGTCACTGGTACATGCATGTATAAACATTTATGGTCCAACTTAGTGTAAGAAAGAAAACATATGCATATTTAATTTCATGGTTGATTAACAGCTGTAGAAATCTCAAATACTTATATCTTAAATTCCTAATCAGAAAATTTCTCATCACTAAAAAAAAAGCATTATCATGGGTATATACATATATATTCACAATCTTTATTCAGTCTTCAACTTCGAAAATATATAATTTCTGTGATTTCACTTGGTTGAGATTTTTAACTGTGTAAGTTTTGATTGTTATACATTTTGAATATTTTATAAACATTATTTAGGGAGAAGAGTCTAAAAAATGTTTGATATATCAGAACAAAAACTTATAATGTTAACCAGGCCCCAGTTTCACAATCATTCACTCAACTGAGTGTACACTCAAACTCAAATATTCCAATTTTTCTGTCATCAATATTTTAAAAATCTTAAGTTTTATGAGACAATGTTTTGTTTTGTTCAGCAGACCTACATGTATACACTAAACAATTTAAATATTACATTAGGCATGCAATTTAAACAGTGTTATATCTTAAAAACTGACATTGAAATTTGAGTTGAGTGTACACTCAATTGAGTGAATTATCGTTATTATGGATCCCATATAATGTCATCTTAAGTTTGATTGGAGATATTTATCTAGTCAGTTACTATGAAATATTCAATATACCTTAATCTACCTTAACAGGTAGTTGCTGAAAAACACAACATTTAAAACAACTGAGCAAATTAAAACTTTGGTGAAAAAGGACACTAGTATCGGTTACAAAAAATAAATGCTTCAAAAATAGGATGTGTATATGTCTTACCAAATCTTCATCTTGTATGAGTTTTACCACACTGTCAAGTACTTGTGGCATTAATCTATAAAGTATAAAGTAAAAACAATAATAATATGACTATATGTCAAATAGAGAGAGAGAGAGAGAGAGGGAGAGAGAGAGAGAGAGAGAGAATGTTCTAAAATTTACAATATAGGTGTAAAAATATCAGTTTCTTTATAATGCAATAATCATTTAACTTGGTGTTTGCATGTCAAGAAGGGGAGGGGTGGTGTTTTATGGCTCAGTGGTTTATATTCCATAGTTCTTCCTATCCTATACACAAATGTTGAAGTATATTTGTTTAGGCCATGTCAGATAGCTCAAACTTAGGAACAAGTAGAGATTAAGGTTTGGAGAAGGGCTCAGGAGGTATGGAAATGTTACTTACTTTGGTTTTACATGATCAAAGTTTCTTCCTATAGACTAGATGTTTGAGTGTGTTATTCTTCTGGATCCAGTCCAGCATACTGATTAAACCCTGATCTAGTCCTGTAAATTACAACACAATTACATACTTTAGCATTTCAATTCTGAGAATGTTGTATTAGAAATTTAGAAATTTAATACATCAAAATTTCATTATTTTCACTTCTTATCATGAAGAATTTTCCATAACTGCATCTCCAAATACTAAAATCTATTTTAATTCTATAAATGAAACTTAACTTTATTTTAAAATAAACCTATGGCAAATACAAATCTGTAGTTATTTATAAATGATAGTGTAAGTTAATAAATATTGCTGTGGATTTATTTCAAACTTAAACATTGATGGCAAAAATAAACTTAAAATACAAGAATATTGTTACTCATACAATTGCTATCAGCTACAAAACTAGTAAAAACCATTGAAAAGTACTAAGAGGCTATTCTGCTGTGCTGACTTTTAAACCAATCACCTTCTTATACTTGTTCATATAATCTACCACTAGCTATTTATTCCTATTTTTATACCTTGTTCATATAATCTACCACTAGCTATTTATTCCTATTTTTATACCTTGTTCATATAATCTACCACTAGCTATTTATTCCTATTTTTATACCTTGTTCATATAATCTACCACTAGCTATTTATTCCTATTTTTATACCTTGTTCATATAATCTACCACTAGCTATTTATTCCTATTTTAACTTTAATTTTCACACTGAAGGTATTGTATGATATTTCTGTCACTTTATATACAGTCTAACTTGTGTTAGCGGCCACTTGTATAAAGCGGCCACTTGTCTATAACGGCCATATCTTATTCCCCCGATGAATTTTGTTCTTTATTTCACCTCTATATAGCGGTCACTGTCTTATGCAGCCAGCGGCCACCATTTTTCCGACCCCAAGCTTCAACAGAACTGTCTTTAGCTGCCATTTGCAATGTTTACGAAACTTCGTCAGTTTCTGGAAATTTCCGGAACCAGTCGACATAAAACAAAAAATCCCATAATGCAACACTGTTTATATGTGTCTAAGCGGCCATATTGGGTAAAGCTTACATCCCGATAAGACATTGACATTTTTTCAATTTTATAACATGCAGTAATATTTGATGTTTTTTCTTTATGTCATAGTAAACGGAATGCATTGACTTTAGAACAGCGAGTAGAATTGTTTAATAAATCTGTATAGGTGAAATTAAGTACTAGGAAACTCGCGGAAGTTATGGTGTTGGACGAACCTAAATCAAAGCTGTGTTATCAGACTATCATAGCAAATGTATCTTGGGAAATAAACCGGTTGTGCTGTTCTACCGCTAACGGACATTAATTTCGTTAGTTTGGAAATCGTACAATGATGCGATATCAATTCATCTCGGCACAAGTGTAAAAAGTCATTTTGGCAACAATATGATTTTGGCATCAATTTAAATTCAATTCGGCACGGACTTCGATTAAATTCGGCACCAGAAAAAAATATTTTATCATTTATTTTATGTTTGTGTACAATTTTTATATTAAAAATTAATAGTTATTTTTAATAAAGATATGCAAATAGTAAATTTGACAGTTACAAATGACACAGATAATTACTACTCTGATCACTAAACCGTGTAATTCATTATGTAACAACTTCCTTTGAAGTCCGAATTAGCAAGAGTGTGATATGGGCTGAAGTGACCTAATTATGTTTGTATAGGTGTAAGGAAGCGTGATAAGAATAATACTTCACTATACAACACCCCTATAACTAGCAAAAAAAATAGAGAGAATAGATCATTTAGACATATGAATGTTGCCAGGCCGGTGTGGTGCAAAGGATTTGTAAATTCCTGAAAATGTTGATTAAATTGATGTTAAAAGATTTTTTTTTTCTTGGTTAATCTCAAGTTATAAAAGAAACAATTTGTAACAATATGGTTAGCTATATTCAGTTTAATTTTGGTACTAAAATGAATAAAAAAGAACGGTTCAGATAATAATTTTTGACGATCGTTGATCAGAGAACTTGTCTATAAAGGCCACCTGTCTATAAAGGCCACTTTGGCTGCATCCCTTGAGTGGCCTTTATAGACAGGTTTCACTGTATATATATATATATTAACCTACCATTATTACTTATATCAAGACTTGTGACATTTGATATATTTGCTATACAGCTCTCTAAGTGGACAGCACCCTGTGATTGTAGGTCATTGCTACTTAAATCTAAGTGGAGACTCTTTATGTGTTTATTGCTGCCAATACCAAGTAACAACTCTCTGAAATAGACAACACAATTGTCAATCAAGTATGGAAGGAAATTAGATCTATACCTTATGTGTAAATAAAATAAATCATCATCAACACCACCACCTTCATCATCATTATCATCACCACCACCACCACCTTCATCATCATCACCATCACCACCTTCATCATCATCATCACCACCAATACCACCACCTTCATCATCATCATCATCATCATCATCATCATCATGATGTTAAGATAAGCCAGGTCTTTAATTATTCCTTTTACAAGGATGAGGCCTGACTTTCCAGTCGAGAACGAAGTCTCCCCTCCATGCCTGGTGGGTCTGTGTGGATTTGTAAATCAAAAAAATATTAATACGATCATTCTGACATAACTTTCCAGTCATCAAAGTTTTCATTAGACATTTGAGATATGTTATTGACTTGATTTCCTTTTTTATCAAGTGCTTTCTGATTAAATTCCCTGAGACTCTGAATTTTAAAAAGTCAATTTGATATTCTTATGTCAAAGTTTGTATGAAAATAATGGATAAATTAGAAAATGAAAAACCTGTTTACAAAGGCAAAAATATAAAAAAACAAGTTAAACTGCAGTGTATGCATCACGGTGTCTTTCAACGTCTATGCTAAAGTTCCGTTCTGACACATTTTATAAAAGATAGTTATCTATTCAAAGACTGGTAATTTCTCTCTGCATTCTGTTATCTGACCCCATAAACTAAGCTTCCTCCTCTCATCCAGAACTGAAAACCTTGATAACTAAGTTAAAGAATCTAGACTGGGGTATGAATCATCATTATTCCTCTCACTACAAAGAGATTGTATTTAAGTCATAGTTGACTTAAAATTGACACACTCCACACTTAAAATTAATTCAGAAACACATGAAATTCACAGTTACTTTGTTGTCTATATAAAATTTTACAAACTTACTTTAAAGCTTCAGATGGGATCTTACAACAAGACATATCTAAATATTCTAATCCAACAACTGTTGCAAAGAAATTTTTCCATGAAGGCGGCACAATTACATCTTTTATTTTCTTGTAAGTATAAACATTTCTAGCAAGGCTAAGATGTGTTAAACTTGGACAACAACCACGTAATAAGGCACCACAAAGCTGAAATGAACAAAAAGATTGATATCAGTTACACTACTATGCAAATTAATATTATGCCACTAATTATTCCAGTACTAAAAGGTAAAATAGCCAGGGAAAGACAGAAGTTTGGCATAAATGATTCTATAACACTCGATTTTAAACAAGCTTATGCTGAGTGTTCAACATGTGTAGTTTAATTTTAGTATGATTCTGGTGGTTAGGTCAAAGACCTAACATAAAACTGAACTGTTGTCATTTATTGTTGAAATTTTCAGTTTGGTTATTATAAATTATTGGTACAGCAATGTTAATTTTAATATATAAATGCATGTCTAAACCATAAGACAAAACTGGCTTCCATTATACAATATTTAACACTAAATGAACATATGAAGATCAAGGTCTATATTCAAACACTGTAGCATGTAACTCTCATAACATGCATAGTGCCCAATGAGCTCAAAGTGAATAAACATGGAACCTGTCTATAAACAGTTGATTGATACTTTCTGCTTTAGTGACCACCTATTAATGTGTAAATATTTTACAACTTAAAGAAAATGAAGAGCTTCTAAAAGCTTCCCAGGGTGTGTCTTAACCCTTAAAACTAATTAATTATAAACAGCTAGCATACTGAAATATCTAAATTTATAACAAAAATACCAGTTAAATTTTGATATGCCATATGTGCACATTTCGAAAAATCATTCCTCATCAGTGAAACAAGGGGCAGAAAAGATTGATTGATAAAAAACATAAGCCAAACAGTTGAAAATTCATGAATCCAAAGCTCCAAATTATATAAATCCAAATCCAGCTAAGAAATGCTTTGCATGAGGGAACAAACCTTAGTTTTCAATAAATTTCAAATATTAGGACAGCTGAAAATTTTGCTAAATGGTACATTAATTATGTTCCAATACATAGCAGTTTAAATTCACAATTTAGTGTTGGACTGACATAAAGCCTGTGTTCAGAGCTATCTGGTGGCATACTGTTTCTTTCCATTTCCATATCAATACTTACATTTTCAAGAGCACATTCTGTTCCTGACAAATCTAGATGTGTTATAGCATTGGGCTGTGCTAAAAACTGGTTTAGTTGCTGTAATTATAACAGATTTTAATATATCAAATTATAAAAATATTAATAAATAGATATATAACAAGAATACTGGTTATAACCTCACACCTATGTCATGTATTTTAAACATAAACTGTCATAACAGCATACCTTGCTTATTGATCTATTCCATGGATCGAAACCTTTAAAGATTACATTTTGTATTCTAAGTTTTGTCTAAAGATTGAATATTTGTCAATCAAGACCTTTATCCAAACTTTTAAAAATGCATGCTAACTCTTGAACAAACAATTATCCAGAGAAGAGATATACTGTATAAGTATTTATATTAGTGTTTATTATATTTGGGCTCTCGAGGGTCTCAAAAAATTAGTGTGTATTTATATTGGTGCTGTCAATGTTTCCTCTTAGACATGTAAGCTAAAAATAATGCTGAAGTGTATTAATTTTGGCGGAAATTAATTAAATGCCAAAAGTGCCAATATTTATACACAGCCAAAATAAATACTTATACTGTATTATAATTTCTTCTGTACTTCTAATAAAAGGTAATAAAAATATAGTTTAAACACAGACTTACAGGTAAATCTTCACCTCTGGTTGTATTATCTGCTACTTTCCACACCTTTAATGTATTGGATATCACATGATTCTGTCCAAATGTCTCTGCTACTTTGTTTATGGCCTTGGATGTAATTTTCGTCCGAGAAATATCAAAATGTACAAGTCCTTTTGTAAGATTTCCCAATGAACCAATGAAAAATATTATTGCTGAAATGTCAAGAACAAAACAGAACAATGAATCGGTCACTTTAAAGCTACATAAATGGAATCACATGTATTCATAGCTATTCCTTTTGAAGTTTTAGTCTCTCTATATTTTTGGATATTAAAATTATTCAGACAATTTTTGTCAGTAAATCAGAACAAGATTTTGCTGAAACTCATCCTAAGCATGTGATGCAAAGAATTTACAAAAAAATATTGAATAAAAACAAGAAAAATATTATCTATTACTGTATTGATTTCCATGTATTTTCATGTATTTGTGAAGCTGTGTATTTGCATCATTAGACTGTTTTCATAACATAGACAAGTAACGTAACAAGTTATTTATGCAAACTCAATAAAAACAAACCTCATTTAGGAGCTTCACTTTGAAAGTGAAAAGTAAGGTTTTAATTACAAAAAATGTTCTTAGCTCATAAAAATTGTACTTGATGAGTTTGTTACTATACAAATTCAACATCAGAGACATTTTTTCAGGTTAATCCTAGAAAGTGACCTCAGATAAATTTCATTGCATTATAAATCTTGTTGTAACAATGTGAATTTCTGGATATGAGCACATGCTTGCCCCTGCTATTCTTATAATATCATTTAGACTTTTTTTAAAAAAAAAAAAATGAGTACTGTGAAGTCTACTAGCATTGCATTTGAATCATACTGATCAACAAACACTTAAAAAACAGATAAAAATAGAGGAATGGATAACTACATGTATTTATCTAACTCTGAGAGAGAGAGAGAAGAGAGAGAGAGAGAGAGAGAGAGAGAGAGAGAGAGAGAGAGAGAGAGAGAGAGAGGGAGGGAGAGAGAGAGAGAGAGAGAGATAGAGAGAGAGAGATGTACCTTTGTCTTCTATCAGGTTATTGGAGAGATCTATTTTTGTGAGCTGTGTTCCAGTATTTGATAGTAAAGCTGTGGCTAGTCTTTGTACAAATTCCCTGAAATTGTAATAAAACATTGTCATAAACATTCAATTACACTAATTCCCTGTAACTGTAATAAAAAATTTAATAAATCATTAAATTATATAATTTTGTTAATATTTCAGCTTTTCATAAGGACTATGATATAGTATCATAAACTCTGATTACATTAATTTTGTTTTTCCTGAGAGGTGCAATACATTTACAGTATTTGCTCTAGGTCATTCCGGAAAATGAAGATTGGCTGGTTGGTTGAGTGAATGTTGTTTTGCATCACGTCAGCAATTTTTCTGCTATTTGTAACAGGACAATTTTTATTGATCTCCATGATTAATTTTTACACAAGTTAAAGAATTGTGTGAGTTTGCAAGTATGTACTGCATTCTACTAGTGCACACTTATGGCACTCTTAAGAATTCTAGTACACTCATTCCATATGTCGTAGACAAACATTGTAGTCCGCTCAGTCCATAAAACAATACCGAGCCAACCACTAAAGACTTACGACAAGAAAAAATCTTTCTCACTTGCAGTTGACAGGAACTGTACTTACTGTAGTGTGATACCTTGCATTTGAACCACTCAACAAGAAAATGACATCATCTAATATGTTATGTCTTAATGTGCTGAAATTCATACTTCAATATTTGTTGATCTTTTGTTTATTTCTTTTCAGTAAGGTATATCTCATCAGTTTTATTCTGTACATTACCAGTTAATTTATTCATTTATTTATCATTATAATTTTGTTGTTGCCATTATTTTTCATCATCATCATTATCATCATCATCAGTATTATCTTATTATCATTGTTTTTGTTGTTGTTGATATTATAATTACCCATTAATTCCTGTATTACATAATGATAATTCCTCTAACACAGGCATTCCTCATCATCACTTTTAAAACTTCATTTTGAGCTTCTGGTGACTTAAATACAAAGAAAGATAGATTAATTTTGTATCTCTGTTTTAGCTACTTATGTATTTTTTTAGGAGTTATAAGTAATACAAGTTTCTAAACTGAAGATAAAATTTTCATTCCTGCATAGACTATTTTATAACCAAATGAAATACTCTGATGGCAATGAAGTCAGTCTTTACCATGCTACCTTGACATCAAATTCAAAGATCCTACTCTGATGAAATTTGTACTGGTTTAAGCTAAGGATAACTCTAAAAGTAATATAAGTCTATTACACTGGTCCCAGATTCACAATCATTCACTCAAATCAATTGAGGGAATATTTCAATGTCAATTTTTTAAAGACATTACACAGTTAAAATTGAATACCTAATGTAATATTTAAATTGTTTAGTGTAGGTTTGTTGAACAAAAAAAAAAAAAAAAATTCTCAAAAAACTTAAAATTTTTAAAGCATTGATCAAAGATAATTTAGGATAATTGAGTTGAAATTTGAATTTCAGGCTTCTGACTTTAGGAAGGCAGAGGTTCATATTGAAGCACCATTTCAAATAAAATAATACTTACCAATTTAACATTATCAACATTTAGCTTTGTAAACCATGGATTGTGTTCTAAAGCTGATATGATTGGCACTAAATCTCTGAAAATAAATATCAATATTTTTAAAACATTTGATTACATATGAATTGTATGATTGGTGGGATGGCAGAATGATGCTTTACACCTAAACAATTCCTGGCCCCAGTTTCATAATCATTTACTCAATTCATAATACACTCAACTCAAATTAAGGAATATTTCAATGTCAGTTTTTAAGATATTACAAGGTTAGAACTGAAAATCTAATGTTATATTCAAATTGTTTAATGTGCTTTGTTCAACAAAACAAAACAAAACATTGTCTTATAAAACTTAGAATTTTAGAATAATACTGATGAAAGAAAAATGGGAAAATTTGAGATTGAGTGTATATGCATTTTAAAACAAAGTAATGGTAGGAAAAACAAGAATGCAATCACATGATAAAGATCTATTTATAAAGTATAATTAATTGAATGAGAGAGAGAGAGAGAGTGAGAGAAAGAGAGAGAGAGCTACTGTCAGAAATGAAATGTATTGTCACATATTAATATGTAAAATAAATGAAGTAACTGTACAAGTACTAAAAGCTTCAATAAAGTTTGGCAAAGGATAAGTTTTTATTGTATTTATTATATTTTATGTAAATTTCTCTCATTCTGATTGGTCAAGCTTAGATAAGGTTTAGGAAGAATAACAAGTGTTAATTGTATCTATTATATTTCATGTAGATTTCTTTCATGCTGATTGGTCAAATGCAGGGAGTTAATCTGGCATAATTTTACCAATTCTAATAACTGAAGTGGTAATAGTAACAAAGCCCCCTCCTTAATGTCAGGATGGTGATGATGGGCGTTAATGAAAAATTACCACCTTCATGCTTGCCTGTAATTTATCAAGTTCCGTTCTTTTCCATTTTAACATTAAGTATTTGTGGAAACTACATTGTTTGGGGTGATAAATTTTTTCCCTCCTGGGATAATCCACTATAACACTCAGAACCAAAGGTGGTATGTTTATAATATAGAACTTACTTTTGATTCAGATGATCAAAATCTTGTAATCGTAACTCCCTGGAGTCTTGAGATGAATATATAGTATTCACATCCTACAACAAAGATTAATAATATAGAATTCCCATGTTATTTTGAGAGAGAATATGTTTAAAGCAGCACTTAAAGTTGAAGCTAAAATTAATTACTGTCTGATTCACGTCTGTCGTAGCACTAGTTTTTCAAGGTTTTAGAAGAGATATCAAAATATTTTGTAGCATGCCACACACCGTTATGACATATGCATTTTGTCGTAATTAACTGACACCAAACTAAATGTCATCTTAGCTGGAGTATAAAATGCAGAGCTTTTTAAAATCCTTACGGGGATTTAATATGGGAAAAGACACAAACACTCATTCCGGAAATACATTGTTGAAAAATCATGCGGGTTAAGAAAATGGAATTGCGCATGACCGACTTTTCCATTTTCGCTGGCCAGGTAATATCCTCTGCAACTTGAGGGCAAAAGGAATATATACTGTAGGCCTAACAACAGCGATCTTATATACAGCTGAATGAACTATTCCAGAATTTTCTACCCTAACCCACATGATTTTTCAGCAATGTATTTCCGGAATGAGTGTTTGTGTCTTTTCCCATATTAAATCCCCGTAAGGATTTTAAAAAGCTCTGCATTTTATACTCCAGCTAAGATGACATTTAGTTTGGTGTCAGTTAATTACGACAAAATGCATACGTCATAACGGTGTGTGACATGCTACAAAACATTTTGATATCTCTTCTAAAACCTTGAAAAACTAGTGCTACGGCAGACGTGAATCAGACAGTAGATATTTTATGTTGCTGAAATCTTATTCAACATTTAATATAGGATTACAGAATAGTTTGAATTTGATCTCAATAACAGTAGATACAGTAGTTGATAATGTCAAATCGAAACTAAATATCTGATTACATGTGAGGAAGATATTTTATTTCTTTACCTGACTGTTTTTCAGATTTAGTCAATACATGTTGATAGGTTTTAGCTTTCAAAGGAGATGAATATGTTATACTGGTTTTTCACTTAGTTTACAATGCCATATACCAATCAAAAGATCTATAATATAGTTTACAATGCCGTATTCCCCATAAAAGATCTATAATATAGTTTACAATGCCATATACCCCATAAAAGACCTATAATATAGTTTACAATGCCATATACCCCATAAAAGACCTATAATATAGTTTACAATGCCATATACCCCATAAAAGATCTATAATATAGTTTACAATGCCATATACCCCATAAAAGACCTATAATATAGTTTACAATGCCATATACCCCATAAAAGACCTATAATATAGTTTACAATGCCATATACCCCATAAAAGATCTATAATATAGTTTACAATGCCATATACCCCATAAAGATCTATAATATAGTTTACAATGCCATATACCCCATAAAATATCTATAATATAGTTTACAATGCCATATACCCCATAAAAGATCTATAATATAGTTTACAATGCCATATACCCCATAAAAGACCTATAATATAGTTTACAATGCCATACCCCATAAAAGACCTATAATATAGTTTACAATGCCATATACCCCATAAAAGATCTATAATATAGTTTACAATGCCATATACCCCATAAAAGATCTATAATATAGTTCAAAATGCCATATACCCCACAAAAGACCTATAATATAGTTGATGAGACCATGTACCAAATAAAAGATCTGTAACATAGTTCATGAGGCTATGTTCCCCACAAAAAAACCTGTAATATAATTCATGAGGCCATGTACCCCACAACAGATCTATAATTTAGTTGACAAGACCATGTACCAAAGATCTATAATATAATATCATTTACCCAATCTACTTCTTCTCTATATGGCACATTGTGATAATCACACATACAAGCATACATCATGGTAAACCCCCCACAAGGACCATGTTCCTTACTCTCTATGTGTTTTATCATGTCAAGCATTGGTTTAAGGCGGTCAGCAGGGTAAACCTCTATGGTCTTTATTATTCTCCTATAAGACAGAAAATAATCAAAATCAATTTTTATTTTAAAGGGAATATTTAGAGTGAAAAATTTCAGTCAATGTACTCTCCAGTACAACAGTCCCCAAGAAAAATCAATAAAAGGAAATGTTAACAAATCTATCAACAGATTTACAGTGTGCATTACCAGTATTTGTATATGTTTAAAATTTTTGTGCTTGATTGGAAGAAAAATGTACCACATGTTTTGGGTAACAATAATACTAATTCTTAGCAAATACCATGACTGACACCTCACATTTATCTTCTTTATTATAAGATACCTGTCAAGTCTATATTTAGTTCTGTTATTTGTTTACCTTGACAAATGGAAATGCACTTTATTCAAATAATTTACTTTGACTAATCAAAATGTAATTAATTCAAATCATTTGCTTTGACCAATGAAAATGCCCCATATTCATTATTACTTCATATACAGAGTAGGAATTTTATGTCATATTCACTAATGTAAGGATCAAACAATGGTTTATGACTTAATGCTTAAAAGAGTCGTAATGTTTCTCTGACAATTGTTGTTGGTTTGGTTAGTTATACTTACTCTAAAGGAAAGGCTGGAAATAACTGTTTAAGAGATGTACCAATTTGTGTGATCATATGATTGATCTCATCTGTATCCGCCTCTATTGTCACAAAATTGTAAGATTTACCATCTACAACCAATGTTAACTGAAAATATATAAAATGAAAAATCAATAATTTTACTATTATAGTTGAATTTTGTTATCTTGACATCTTGAATTTGGTTACTTTGACATCCACAGTTTGACTAACCAGAAATTATAACAAGAGGCTCATAGGCCTCAATGTTCACCTGAGAAAATGTCCAAAATCTTTTATAAAGTACAATAGACAATTACAATAATTACAGAAACTATCCACACTTTCCTGAGTTTGGACCCTACTGTCACAGTGCTTTATAAAAAAAATGTCTAAGATCTAGTCACAGTTCATTTATCAATAGCTAAATACATGAAGCAGCTAAAGTACTATGGGTAATTTCCAGATAATAAAATCAATACTTCAAATATTCTAATATACTTTATTATACAAAAAGTTTTTCCAGATAATTAAAAATTTCAGTAATGACCTCGATCCTTGAATGTATGACCTTGAGCTTTATATCAAAATGATTCTCATATCAACCCTTACAATACTCTTATAAACATGCCTATACAGCAGATTTCTAGATATATTGACAAATAAACTATTTTCAACAATTCTCTTTAATTACTCCTTGTTAATGCTTAGAATCATGCATGGAAGCAGTATCACAAATTTTCAAGTCTGTATCACCTGGCCAGGTTTAGAACCTACATCATGATCTTACTGCTTGAGACAGGCCCATGTATTAGATATTGGAATTATAAATAATGGAAATCTGACTTTTACTCAATTGACATTATATACATATTATACGATATAACTTAACACACAATAACACCTAGTTAAGTAAAGCAATTAATGCAATAAGGATTTTCAAAAAGGCTTTATAACATATACATATATAGTGCAATGTTTTATTAATGAAAATATTGCATACATATTCTTCTGATACTTCAGCCCCTAAAAGCCAACTTCCTGAGCACTAAAGTATGTTGAAGAGGACGCAGGGAAATTTAAGTCATATGTAATACATATATACAATGTTTCTGTACTGTATTTTCCTGTTTGATTTGTAACTTCCTTGTTGACATATATACATAGCTTACAACATGTATTCTTATATACACACATGCATTAAATAGTTGTATCAATAATATATGGCAAAAACTATTTGGCAAGTGACATAATTACTGTGATGAACTCAATAAAAAATCTTAAGTTGGATGACACCCAAACTAATCATGTGTCAATATAACTTAAGTTTCTAGTAGATAACTTTTAAACATAATGGGGACTTATACTTCACATCTGATCATCACAATCTTTTTCCTGTAAGAACAGCTGATCTTCTAACCAGAACTTACATAAAAGTGTTGAGCAACTTGTAATTTATAAATAGTTAATTGTAACTAATTCCTAATTAATTATATTTATTATTATACAATCATATACAGGGCTTCGATTATTCACTCGTCCACTCGTCCTGACGAGTGAAATTTGTACTTGGACGAGTGATATTGTTACTACCACTCATCACAGTGCCGAGTTAAATTTATCAGACATATACATCAAGGGGCTTGTTGCAATTAATAAACAACAGATTATATTGTTTTTGTCGGGAAAATATTGTATAAGGAGGTCAGTTGTAACGAGGCCCTTTCTAGACATCGGCCGTTCTGTTACAAGTGTCAATGAATAAAATCATTTAAACGTTTGCATCACATGTACAAACCTATTGTTTTGCATTCGGAATTTACTTAGTGTAACGTAAAATCAAACTGATGTTCCGAGTGTTAATATAATTGTCGGTCCTTGAAGTATGTCAAATAAAAGTAAACAAACTGTTGTGTATGACTTTCTAAAGACAAATAAGGATTAAACAGCTGATAAAGAAGTTTTTAAAGACACTGATTAGACTATCTAATCCTGGCGACAAACCAGTTGCAGGTGGAAGCATTTCTAAACCTGCCACTTCAAATCGAAAGTTACTGTTTACTTGAAGTGGAAAATCCGAAGTTGGTGAAAAAGCTTTAGAAGCTAGTCAGAAAACATATTTATTGGTACAAACTCTGGCAGTAGTTAAGAGAAGAAAGTCTCGTTTTTCATGTAGTGGACTGTGCCGAGTCAAATTTCCAAGTGACGAGTGGTTTTTTTCTTTAACTAGGCACTGTGCCGAGTGTCATTTAAAATTCTATCTAAGGCCTGCATATACCATTAAGTTATCAACATTTTAATTTTTTTTCAATAGAAGAATAATTCCTGTTTGGTATATATAAAGACAAATCATAACCATAACATTAAAACAAATTACAGGTAAGTTGACAACTGTGTTATATATACAATTCTACTGTATTGTCTTTTCTGTTTTATTAAATATAAATATTAGAGAAAAAAAGTGACATTAGAACCTCAGACCAAAAAAAAAAAAAAAAACTTTGATTGAAGAAAATCTTTAAAAATTACTTGTACCAGTAATCATTTTTTATTTTCATGATCGACCACATAGTTGATTTCATTAAGCAGTAACTCTTTAATTATGACACTACCAGTACCTAAAATGATGCAACTTGCTAAATAAACCTATCACTGAAAAAAAATGCTACAGCATGCTAAAACCAAACACTTCAATATCTTCTCAAACAAAAATCCCTATGATGTGACAGTATTTTGTAATAGATAATTGCAAAAAATCCTCCACTCTCATGAAAGGGTTACTATCTGATTTGCCAGTATTTTGTAATAGATATCTGCCAAATATCTTCCACTGTCATGAATGGGTTACTAACTTTAACATTTTTTGGGGATTCTCCAGCTATATAACATATAAAACTTAGACAATGATTTGGCTACCTGAGAAGATTGAATTCTATGATCAATGCAGGAGATATTGATATAAAGGAGTTTATATTATGACCTCTCTCTTTCTCCCCTTAATATTGGCAAATTGTTTAAGTTGGTACACAAAAAACTTTCAATAAAACTTTGTAAATTTTCAATAACAGTCAAATATATTTTATTGCAGTCTGAGCAGTGTTGTGGAGAGGGTTTTGATTGATTTTGATGAAGAAACAATGGTCAGACTGCTTAAATATAGCTAAAGAAAATGTAACAGATACCTTGATAAACAGGAAATGTGTATATGTGATGACCCCTGGTCACTTAACAGGAAACAGATTCTGTAACACTTTTACCAGTAAATAAAGATTTATGCTGGTTGTTTAGTTAGTTGAATGTTGTTTTGATGCATAAGCAATTTCCCATATTACAAGGAGAAAAAAATAAGCAATTTCTGCTATTTACAAGGAGAGAAAAAATAGCAATTTTTCCTGTTTACAAGGAGAGAAAAATAAACAATTTCTGCTATATACAAGGAGAAAAATAAACAATTTCTGCTATATACAAGGAGAGAAAAATAAACAATTTCTGCTATTTACAAGAAGAGAAAAAATAACAATTTCTGCTATTTACAAGGAGAAAAAAATAAACAATTTCTGCTATTTACCAGGAGAGAAAAATTAACAATTTCTGCTATTTACAAGGAGAAAAAAATAAACAATTTCTGCTATTTACAAGGAGAGAAAAATAAACAATTTCTGCTATTTACAAGAAGAGAAAAAATAACAATTTCTGCTATTTACAAGGAGAGAAAAATTAACAATTTCTGCTATATACAAGGAGAGAAAAATTAACAATTTCAGCTGTTTACAAGAAGAGGATTTCTCTTAATAATCTCAAGGAATAGTTAAGAATGTTTTATGTGTATTTTGTGTTAGCGTTCCTGATCTGTTTTGTACTAGGGCAAACTTGATGACCTTTATAGTGTAAAAGTACACTTGACTACAATATCACTGTAAACTACTCAGTGGCTTATACTAATAACAAACTAACTAGTACAGCTCTATGGTTAAGAAAAAATGCTTTTCCTCCTCATAGTAGACTTGGGTCAAGTCCACAATGTCAACACATCTTTAGTTTGAAAGTAAACTCTTTAAGCACTCTGCAATCACGCCCCCTTCCTCCATTCAAAGACATGACAGTAAACATGTGTTTACCAATACATATACTACAATACCATATTAACACAGGACTAAACATAAAGAAAAGAATGGTCAGTAGATATAGACAAATAACACTATATATGTGTAAGACTGTTGTTTAAAGAATATAGACAAATAACACTATATATGTGTAAGACTGTTGTTAAAGAATATAGACAAATAACCACTATATATGTGTAAGACTGTTGTTAAAGAATATAGACAAATAACACTATATATGTGTAAGACTGTTGTTAAAGAATATAGACAAATAACAAATAACACTATAATGTGTAAGACTGTTGTTAAAGAATATAGACAAATAACACTATATATGTGTAAGACTGTTGTTAAAGTATAGACAAATAACACTATATAGTGTAAGACTGTTGTTAAAGAATATAGACAAATAACACTATATATGTGTAAGACTGTTGTTAAAGAATATAGACAAATAACACTATATATGTGTAAGACTGTTGTTAAAGAATATAGACAATAACACTATATATGTGTAAGACTGTTGTTAAAGAATATAGACAAATAACACTATATATGTGTAAGACTGTTGTTAAAGAATATAGACAAATAACACTATATGTGTAAGACTGTGTTAAAGAATATAGACAAATAACACTATCTATGTGTAAGACTGTTGTTAAAGAATATAGACAAATAACACTATCTATGTGTAAGACTGTTGTAAAGATATAGACAAATAACACTATCTATGTGTAAGACTGTTGTTAAAGAATATAGACAAATAACACATATATTATATGTGTAAGACTGTTGTTAAAGAATATAGACAAATAACACTATATATGTGTAAGGACTGTTGTTAAAGAATATAGACAAATAACACTATATATGTGTAAGACTGTTGTTAAAGAATATAGACAAATAACCACTATTTATCCCACCTCAGATGAAAATCTTTGATTCCCATTGGTCAATTGGTAACCTAATATGGGATTGTATTAGGTCACTTTTGATTATCTCCCTTGATTAAGAAAATATATTCGGTCAGTAACGATTACGTCCCCTGTTACCCGGTCTGCAGCCATAATGGCGTCGTCAACATTAACTCATGAAATGTTTCTGTTTTTGCAGTTGAAATAATGTTTTGACATGATGATCAAGATCTTCGGTGGGATAAATTTGTTACACAGTGATTTAGTGACCTAATACGGAAATATATGGAGTCATTAAAATTTATATTCGGCTCCACTATCGCGTCAATAAATCACTGTGTAACTAATAATATGTGTAAGACTGTTGTTAAAGAAAATAGACAAATAACACTATATATGTGTAAGACTGTTGTTAAAGAATACATATATAAGTATACTAAATTCATTGATTTAATTTAGAATCTTGACAGACAAAACATCCTAAGGGTACACATTATTTGAAGTGCACAAGGCTGCAGTTTTGGGCTACCAATTAGTTTTTCATACTCAAAATATCAACAAATAAATTAAATTTCGTCAAATATTCATGGAAAAAAAAAAAAAAAAAAAAAAAAAAAAAAATTGATTTAGAAATAGAATTATAATGATGATATCCTAAATAAATATACATACCAAAACATTACTATGGTAACTTCCATAACAGTATATATTCTAGACAAATTTTGTTGTTTATAATGCTTGTATGAATAAAATGACTTTTTTGTGTAAGATATATAAGCCTATATAAACATTTAGTATTTTTAATTATAAATATTTATAACAACAAGGAATTATTATTCAGACTTCCTGCTTTCATTATCTACATGCTAAAATGACCTTTATAAAAATAATTATAATCATCACATACACCTGCATTTATTTCAATTAGTTTCATTAAATTGTATATACCACATTTATACTCATTCACACAGGTGGGAGCTATTGGTTGGTGTTTAACATGATTATCAGCTTTTTTAAACTTTCATAATGAATTTGCATACAAGTTTAAGTGATACAAAAGTTTTGTGCTACTATTCTGTATCTGCTTTTTTCTTGTTCAAAAGATACATGAAGAAATTGCTTGAATAAAAGTTCTTCAGCAAGCAAAGCCAAAATCTGCTCAACATTTAAAATAAATAAAATATGTATAAAAAAAATTGCATCCAATAACATGTAATAGAAACAAATGTATTTACATTTCAAATTAATTTCTGAAAACACTTAATTGGAAATTATTAGATTTTAAATCAGTTAAACACTGAATTTTTTTAAAATGGATTTTTGATACGTAAAATTAAAATAATCTAAAACAGGAAATAATTAATCACGAAAACAAAACTGAAGAGATTTGAACTTCATTGTAATTTCAGATATCAAATCACAACATAATACCCTACAGGTGGTAGTTTATAGTACAGATTGATCAAAATGAGCTTGTAAAATTCAAACCACTCCAGTTATTAGCTGAAACCAGCTTTAAAGGAAAATTAGCTTTAGAGGAAAATTAATAGTTATTCCACTCTCTAACTCTCCAACCAACAACATCTAAGAGTGGAGTGGAGTAATGGTGTTTTACGCCCCAGCCAAGATTCTTTCACTTATTTCGAGGCGGTCGGTTCTGGGATGGTGGAGGAAACCAGAGTGTCCAGATAAAACCACCGACCTTCTTCAAGCGAACTGACAAACTTTCTCAAACTAGGATCTGTCCCGAGTGGGACTCGAACCAAGGCAGTGAGAGGCACTGTGATCTGTAAGCACGCGCTTTAGACCACTCGGCCACCGAGGCCCCAAACAACATCTAAGTAACTTGTTTAAACGGATTCTTAAGTAAGATGAAAAATGTCTAAACTAAATTATTTTACTAAGACAATTCAAAAATGATTTACTAATCAATTACCCCTGTATACCCATCCTAATCTTCTGAACAGTCGTTCTGTTTTAGACAAATTCTAATGCATGTACATACAATTTATTTAATGGTTAATGCAGAATCTCATGACAACATCAGTACTGACATGGAAACCCATATTAGAATACTGTCAGACAGACCTATGCTAACATTTCAACTGTAGAAGGTACAGCTAAAAAGACTCACAGAAACTAAAATTATTTATATTTATTTATAATATCAAATTATATTTTTTATAAATTTACCTGATTTGGTTTTTTGCTTTCTATGGTCTGTATGTCCAAATATTTTAAGCTTGTCTCTTGCTAAAAATGAAAAAAAAGATTTTTAATTTCAAATCATTCTTAATTGAATTAATGCAATTATAATAATTTCACTTATATCAAGACATTACCAACTATAGTTAAAGTGGTAACATATGGTAGGAGTTCGTTTTTTATGCCACACTTACCATGACATGTGGCACTAGTTTTTAATCTTATAATTCGACTTAAATTTTTAATTGCCAAGTTTTTGTCAACCAACACCCATTCTTACTCAGGTTTGATAAAGCCATGAATGTGACACTTATTTAGTAATTTTTTTCCAATTGAGCTACCAGATGATTAATTTTTCAAAATAACCACATTAATTGCAAAACTATATTTTACAAGAAAATATACTTAAATTTTTTCATTGTTTAACAAGTAAAAAGTGATTATTTACACTAGAAACAGTTACATGCTTTTGAAATGTCACCAAAAATGTGCACCTTATGAAAAGTTTAAGGCAGTCCACTAGGAAGAGCAAGTGCTTGTTTTAGCAGGATTCAATCAGTCGCAATTCGGAAAAATGTCTGAACTAGTAACATATAGTCATTTACTTACTATAGTATGTACTGAGTGATAACAATCAACTGTTAACTTATTCCCATGGTTTATAGTGGAAGTATCATAAATAACTATAAATAATACACAACCCTACAATGTTACCTGTCACTAATTACAAAAAATTAATTAATCAACCTCATTAATTACAGCTCAAACAGGTAAGGCATGATACTGATCTGTTTAATTACAAATAGAAATCTTTACTGCAAAATATAGGTTATTTGGTTTGTAAAGTGTTGTATAGCTACCATTTCACAAACCGTAAAAACCCATGTAATTTATGCACCCATGTAATTTACGCAGGTGGTTTTCAAGCTAAAATTTATTGAAAAAAAGCTTCAACTCATGTAAAATTCACAGTCATTACTTAAATAATAGAGAAAACTGAAAAAACCCAGCGAAAAATTAATCAATCACCTTCAGATAGCAAACAAATTGTCAAACTTACCCACACTTTAAGGATTTACCCAGGTGAAATTCTAACCTAGGTGAAAAGAAGAATTGTGATCCATAAAAAAAAAGCTTGATTTTTATGAAGAGCTTGATTTTTATATATCATAAACTTCCTGCAGCATGACAAATTTCATCATACTCAAATATTACTCTGTGCACAACTTCTGTTTACATGGAAGAAATATAGCAAACTCACCCTTGATGGTGCCCGTGCTTGGAATATGTGAACTCGACATCCTGAGAACGTCTGCAAAATAAAGAAGCAATAAATCAATAAAACATATATATTTTAAACCAAGTTATAACAACTTAAACTAAGTAACAATGTTTTACAAAAATTTTCATATGTAATTCTTGAACGTTACCACCCATTAAAAACTATTATAAGATACACATCTAGTCTTCCAAAATAAAAGCCCAAAAAAGTTTACATTTGTACATAAAACCTTAAAAGTAAAACCAAAGAGACTAATAATTGGTACAGCCCCATATGGTACCTTCATGAACATTACTTACAAAATATGACATTGATTTAAGGTCATGCAACTTACATGCAGGCCTTCTCAAACACTGATTTTTGGCAAAAAACGCCGATTCAAAGTTAAAAAAGCCGATTGAAAAATATCCGAATCGGCTTTTTTCCCCATTATAGTAAGACAAAATCTGATTGAAAATTCTTTAATATTGGCTTGTTACTAATTAAAATTACTCAGGACAGTGTCACGATTCACTGAACTTCCCTATTCACAGGTAATTACCTAATACCTTACAAGTTAATTGAATACTAATGGCTT
Organism: Tegillarca granosa; assembly: GCA_029721355.1. Lineage (NCBI taxonomy): Eukaryota > Metazoa > Mollusca > Bivalvia > Arcoida > Arcidae > Tegillarca > Tegillarca granosa. The sequence continues at coordinate 17,512,438 of CM056603.1, read as the reverse complement.
CACTTGTTTACATTGTTTCTACTAGAGTATACAAACACACGTACACGTGCATGGTTGATCCAGTTAATAACCGCCCTTGATTTCTATAGACAAGAACTGACTAGATGGATAACGACCATTTTTCAGGTTACCAACAACAACATGATCACGGCATTACACGAGGTTTTTGTATCTGTTATATGTCGATCTATTTTAAGTTACGAGTGATGGGATTTTTGCAAGATATTAATAAACGGTATTTATGAACATTTATCTATATATGCAACATTGTCACACATCGAGATCTCGATGTACCGAACATAATTCATTTTAACTGTTTATTGACGTTTTGTTGCATTGCCAACGACTGGACAATTATGGACCGATAAAAAGCAGTATGTCAACACCATATTTTCAAATAAAAATTTTTATGATTATTTCTTTACCAATCTGATGTGTGTTTATTAAAAAACAAAAACAGAAAATTGATCCGGGACGGGTGGGGATGGGGGTACCCTTTGCCGATCGTTGAGAGGAAGGGGTGGGGTGGGGTGGGGTTGATGTACCCTTGGCCTACCGCCGATTGAGCTTACCGGCGTTTGTGGAGCCCTGCTTACAGGACCACTGAAGTCATTTGTATATCAGTTTTAAGAAGGATCCACCATTTCTAATTGTTGATAGTCCAAACAACCAAACACAATTAAATGTCTGATCAAATCAATGAGGAAACCATCAGAAGCTGTAATATTGCACAATTTTGCACCTTTTAATCCCCTGACTATCTCCCTTTAGTAAGTGACACTGGCTGTATGCTATACTATGGAGAGCTGGCAAACCTGCTTTTTTAACACATGTACTACCTTTTTTCTATTTAGGACTTTTTAAATGTAAAATTTGTTAGTTCATTGGACAAGCTTGATCATAAAGTCAATGTGTTCCTCTGGATAGACATACCTCCCAAAACAAAAAAGCTTAAACATATGACATCAGAAATTGCAGGCCAACATTTCAACAACAAATGTTTTGGTTCTACTTGGACAATTACATTGTATGTCAGAGATTGTCATAATAGTCTTGCCTGTGCTTCACACCTGCAGACAATTGTTTAAAATTATTTGGAAAAGTTACAAACGAGACAAGTGAACCAACAAAAATTATTAAAAGATCTCATAAAATATTTTGCTCCATCCCATTTAATCAAAGCTGAAAGTGCACTCTATCTAGTGCATAAAAATTTCAAGCTAAAGTGTATGTTAAATGGATGCTTATTTATATTTTTTTTTAAAGTTTTATTTAAGTTAGCCATGCTAAAGAATCAATTACTTGTGACTTTCTAATTTTAAATTTAAAGAAAAATTCTTCATTTTATTATCAAAGATAAAAATTGAAAATTTCCAGACAAACAGGGGAGACAAAAAAATCTTTTTACAATTAAAAAGAGTCAGTTTTCCTCTAGGATAAAAGAAAAATGCTTAATATTCATTATCAAGTATACAAGGAACTGCCTACAAGGATATAAATACTAGTACCTAGATTATAATGGTAATAAAACTTTAACAAATGAAATAAAATCATTTTGGGTGGATCTTTTCTTTATCTCTATATATAGAACAAATACCTGTGTCATTAATAAACTAGCTAGGTAAGATAGTACAGAATAAATAATGTTTACTTCCTGAATTTACAAAAATTTACAAAAGTTTAAAACAGTTATGTATCATCAACAGATACACCTTTAAAAGTCATGAGGAGGGGATATTAAGAGTACCAGAACCTAACTCATTAAATATAACCTATATACTAAAAGGACAGATTATTTGGTAAAAAAAAAAAATTAAAAAATAAATTTCATTTTCTAAAAATATATAGAATATTCAAGTTTTGAAAGAATTCAATGATAGCATTTTAATTGGTTGGTTGGTTGGTTGGTTGGCTGGTAGGTTGTATTGTTGTTTAACAAATTTGTATCAAATCAGTAATTTTTCCACTATTTGCAACCAAAACAAGTTTATTAATCATTTAAAAAGGATTAGTCTAAGAACAAGTCCTGTATCATGTATGAGTGAGATGTGAGTGTGTTTTTATTGTCTGTCTTACAACAGTAGACACTCAGGACTACTTTTATGTGCTAGATAGCAGAGGACACTCAGGATTATTTTTATGTGCTAGATAGAAGAGTCAGTACACCATGGACAAGCAAACAATTCACCGAAGTTTTCCAGACGTCAGTTAAAACAGTCAATACTGTGTCCTCTTAATACTGTATGCCAGGTGAGGATACAGTATCTGAAATTTTAATGTATGACCAGCCTGGAGTATGAACCCATGTCTTTCCACTTTTTAGGCAGGAAGTCTCCTTCTTAGCCCTAGAAGAGGTTATTTTAATTGGATTGGTAAACATACCACTACACTCAATTGATATATTTGCACTGAACTATAACATCAAATAGATATTTTATGCTGTATCTGGACACTATATCTGGAATTTGTGATGTTTACATTTTTTTCACAACCAGTACAAGTGTTATAGGGTACTGAACCCTTGGGAAAATAAAGAACAACACCTACTTTGCAATAAATGCTTTCAGTATCATTTAGTTATATAGTTACTATCTAAACAATCAATTACTTATGCAATTTTTGCAAGGAATGTGCTTTTATGCATATATATACATGTGTGTGTGTGTGTTTGTTTTATCCCTATCCCAATGGGGATTTCCAGTACCTAGGATCAATATTTCATAACAATTAAGTGAAATGATACAGAAAACATTTATGTCCTGAATTCCAAGAATTTTGTAAGTTTTATAGGATAACATTAATTGACAAACATCAAAAAGCATTACTTAGTTAGTTGGTAAACAATTATGAATATGAATGCACAATCCTCAATAGACAGGTGCTCTTTAAACCATGCTGCCACTAGTCTACAGCAGTTTTCACTGTGTCATAATATAATTTGTCAATGAACAGGTGCTTTTTATAATATTCTGCCACTAGTCTATATCATTTTTCTGTGTAAAATTACACTAAAATATCACCAGAACAAGTAATTATCCATGTTCTATACAGAATAAATACTTGATATACACCCAATGACATTTAAAGTTGTAAATACAAAACAGAAATAATGAATCCAATATTAACTGGACAAAATGATAACAATATGGAATTAAATAAAAGTAATATAACTTCCAGGCCACAATAATATATGGTATGTCATAAAATGTCCAAATTTATTTCAAATACCTCACCTAAATATTGTGACATACAAAGTAACAGTCAGTACCATGTACCATGAGTCATTAGGTGTGGTTATCATCATTATGTAATATTTATGTTTTTATTCACCAAATACAGGTACAGTTATTTTCAGGAGCTATCTAAGAGTAGTATTGTGTTGTTAACATCACTAAAGCTGGGATAAGCATAATCAATCAGATTGAGTTTAAAGTGGAGTAATGGTGTTTAATCCCCCAATCTAGATCCTTTCACTCATATCAAGGCATTGAGTTCTGGGATGGTGAAGGAAACCAGAGTACAAAGAGAAAACCATCACCCTTCAGCAAACAAAATGACAAATTTAATCACACTAGGATCTGCCCAAATGGGATTCAACCCTAGGCTGTGAGAGGCACTGGGATCTGTAATGGTGCACATTAGACCATTCAGACACTGAAGCTTCCATCAGCCTGACAGGTTTATGAGATTAGATCAGACTTTGCCACGTGAATTAATCAAAATTGAACAAAACATACCATTTACTCATAATTAAATAATTTATATCATCACAACCCCAATTTCAGAATCCCTGATTACTCTGTTGAATTTTACAGGTTTTCAGTTGAATTACATAGGTTTTCAGTTGAATTATACAGCTATTTTTTGTTGAATTATACAGGTTTTCAGTTGAACTATACTGGTTCTCAGTTGAATGATATAGGTTATCAGATGAATTGTACTAGTTTTCTTTTGAATTATATAGGTTTTCAGTTGAATTATACAGGTTCTTAGTTGAATAATACAGGTTTTCAGATTACTCAGGGTTCAGATTTCACAGGTTTCTCTTTATCTTTAGATTTTACAAATAGACATCCTATAATAACTACTGTTACTAATTACAAATATCTTAACCAGTCTAACTAACTGATAACTAAATTACTATAGAGTACAGTAATGATGCTGTACAGAGACTTTGTGATATGTGTACTTATTATGTGTGTTACTGATACAGAATATTATCTACAAATAGTCTGTATAGTAGAACTGTTATTGTAAACTTGAATACCATCATGGAAAACTTGAGGTCATAATTCACTCCAAATAAATGTTGTTTTTCTTTGAAATATTTTGAATCTTAGGTACTCAACTTGAATTAAAAAGGAAAATCCAGTGCCGTAAGGTTAAGAAGTCATTTGACTTGTTTTAGTCCCAGTCAAGATTATTTCATTTTTGACGAAGCAGTCCAATAAAAAATAGAAGAGGAAAACTGAGTACCTAGAGAAAACCACAATGTTTAACAGAGAAGCAGGGAAACAGTTAAGATTTAGTATGTTTTTGAACCCTGCTTAATAGATTACTAAGAGACTGTGTCATGATATATTTGTTGGTGTTTGCCATAACCACTAGCCCACCATGTTTTAACAAGAGGTCTGTGGATCACGAATGTATTATTGCTAATAAGGTCAAGGTCATAATTCATCTTTTGAAGCAATAGATTTTAATAAAATTTAACTATGTAGATTGCACCAAGTGTGGACATAGACAGTGACGCATGTCACAACAATGTATTGCACTTATAGGGCGAGAAAAAAGGTTCCTAAAGTAACTTAAACAATATTTTAAACATTACGCAAATAAACAAGAAAGAGTTCATGACCTTGATTTTAAACTACCATAATTTTCATTTGAATTCCAATGTAAATCTCATATCATTATCTTGACATATAAAAAATTAAAATATATTTGTTTAAAGATATTTTATGTAGTTTCAAATTTAACATAGGAATACATCAATTAAATTTCATGAAATAAAGAAACTACAGACTTCCAAACCAAGAGAATTCATATATACTTGTATCACATTAGTTTTTGCCTCCAATCATTAGATTAAGATTTATTAAGATTTTTTAATCAAGAGAGAACAATTCCTCAAAAAAAATAAACTTGTACACACATGAATCTTTTTCAAACCTGCTAAAGATATTATTATGCTCATTAAATTTTTAAAAGACTTTATTAATGTACACATGAGATGGATAAACAGAAAGACTGAAAGACGAACAGTATTTAAACAAAATATGAACTTTTCAATCAAAATATGAAAATAAAACTAGGACACGTAATTCCAACTGATAAGATCTACAGGGGCCATAACACAGACAAATATCATCATTATGAGAACCTACAAAACTGTTTTAAAAATATATAGTTCAGCATTTTTAAAGCATGGATAGACTTGAAATGCTTTAGCGCAGGTATCATTAGTATAAACAAAATAAAATTTTATTGTTATTTTTTATATCATATATCTTTCTTCTGTTGCTATATATATATATATGACAATATGTATTTTACAATAAAATCAGTCTACCAAGGTGACACAGATGAAATTCATTTAAAAATTATTTAAATCTGCCAGTTCAATGACCAATTATTTTTATAAATTTTTCCTAAAATCTTTTATGGAAAAATCTTAATAGGAAATCAGATTTGAAATCTAACCAGATTTGTAAATTTTGATTCTTCATAAAAATTTATATCTTTGAAAAATTGTTGATGAAAATTTTACTATTGTTTCATTTTTTTGTGGAAAGGTGTGGTGGGTTTAAAAAAGATGATATAAAAAATATCACAAACAACAATCTTATAAAATCTAACATATGTATTACAAGATTATTTGTTTGGTGGCCGAGTGGTCTAACTTGGGCATTTACAGATCACAGCACCTCTCACCACATGTGTTTGAATCCCACTAGGGACATATCCTAGATTTAGAAAGTTTGTCAGTTCGCTTGCCAAAGGTCTGTGGTTTTCTCTGGGCACTTCGGTTTCCTCCACCATCCCACAACTGACCGCCTTGAAATCAGTGAAAGAATCTTGACTGGAGCATAAAATAAAACACCATTATTCCACTCCACTCTTCTAGAAAATAAGGCTTTTCTTCATTGTTCTTAATCCAGACAGGTTAAAATTGTGAAATTTTTGTATCATGACTGGAAAGTTTTAAAATGGAACATTTTGAATATTTTAAACAAATGGAAGACTTATATTATGACATTAGTCACCAATTAATTATTGGTATAGCTCAGTATTATTGATACTTGTAAGATTTTTTATTTATGTTTTGTTCCCCAACATGAGGAAGTTTTCAAATTAGAATTTTCATTTTACATAATCACAAACCTGCTAAATGAATTATAATATTATAATAGAGTGAAGACTTCAATTATTTTGTACTTCAATTATTTTGTTATAAGTTTCATTATAAAAGATGATCAGGAAGTTAAAAAGTCCAACAATTAATCAATATATGTATTTATTAATACACATGTATTATATAATATGTGCAACATGCCTGCACAATAGATGTTCACCAAGAAATTTTAAATAAAGTTTCATAATTATGCTTCAACCAACTGACTTGTTTTTATTTTTAAAAAATAACAGAATTCATTAGTACTTACCAGAACCCTGTTTTCCCATTTATCTGGACGTATCTCTTGTTTGACCATACGCTTAATGTAAAGCTTTACTCGGCGTCCCAGCAGCTCTCTAATACTCTCTGAAATATACAACATAAAATACTGAGAGAATGGCAATTTTGAACACAAAATTGTGTCAAATTTGTTATATAATCTTCTTAATAATTCATACAATAAAGCTATGCAATAAAAATCATAATACACATGTTTAGTATTGTTTTTTGAGACCTTGGTAACCAGTGTGTGGTAATTATCTAGGTTATTTTCTTACACACTATGTACAAATAATGATGTAGAAACCAGCTCTTTCTTGTTGACATTCCAAAGTGTGGCACTACAATGTCAACTGTTGATTCTTTCACTGACAAAGTTTGAACATTGATTTATTATTCAAGAGTTAAGTTATTTTAATATAATAATAAGAAGATAAATTATATGAAAAAAAAACTGTTTTTTGAATTTGTTTTATAAAAAAAATCAAAATATATTATTTTTGACATAAATAAACACATGAAAATGTGGTAGTATTTCTTTGGGGGAGAATGCACACATTTTTATGACACTGTATTTGGTCAATCAGCTCTTTTCTTAAATAATGCAGCCAGGTTGTATTTTTACAAAAAAAAAAACAAAAAAAAAAAAACAAAACAAAAAAAAACAAGGTTTTTCTTGATTACATAATAAATAGAATCTTACATTTCTATTTAAGTAATATTGAATTTATTAAACTCATTGAATAATTAATTAATAAACTAACCAAGGCTCATTGCATAATAATTAATACAACAAAACATAAAGATTGTCGTACTGAAGGACATTATAATGCTTACAGCTAGAAGATATTACATAACTGAGTTATCTTGACTCAAAGTATAAAGTCTAAAATCTAATCAGCTGAGAGATGGGCTATATTATATGTACACTGTATATTGTTTTAAACATTTGGTTAATAGATAATTTATAATACACATCAGAAACAGATCAATTTATATAAAAATGCAACACTAGGAGGTTTGATGCATTTTCAGAAAATCTAAAAGATTAAAAATGTTTTGATTAATACATTACTTGTTAATACCAATTGATTTTTTTAAGTCATGACAATAAAAAAAATTACAGAAATTATGGATTTAAGAAACCAACTTCAGGATTAAATATTGTCTACCCTTGAAAACGATATCTAGTTGATGAGTGCTATTGTCACCTGTTAAGAATTTGCCCCTTGTGGGCACTACAGATTGGTCATTAAATATTTTTCTATATTTTTATCAAATATGGAAAAGAACATGAAGCATAGGTTGTAGATTCCAAAATATAATCAAAGCACCGGAGGTGCCGTACGAACAGAGAGCATGGAAACGCAAGAGGCTTTGAAAGTAAGTGTAGGTAGTATTACAATCTGCCTTATCCCATTCCATTCCTATGCGAGCAAGGTTGTAAAACACCATATGGAAGGGGAGTAAGAATTCATGACTGGAAAAGTGTCCATTATATTTTTTGTATTAGTGTTGGCAAATTACCACATTCAGAAGAGTCTGTGCTGAAGCAAGGTCCTTTCACATTCCAAGCATTTCTCCAAGAAAAGACAAAAACGTTCATACGTAACATTTTTAATTAATTACAAAAACAGAAAGATGTTTTTATGGTGTCATCAATCGTTATATTTCTCAATAACGACAAAACGGTTCCGGGACATTTCGGCCCATAAAAAACGGACCATGACAATATCGGCCTATAGCCAAATCGGCCTATAACAAAATCGGCCCATGAAATAAATGCCTTTATCAAAGATTGCTACTCATTTCGTTTATTTGCATTGTTGTGCATAAACATGTGTTAGTATTATTATGCTTTGAAACATGTAAATTTCAGTAAATTTATTCAAAGCAATACAAGAATTAATTCAAATTATCATTTCTAATCAAGTCTACCACTAATCTATTAAAACTCAAATAATGGATTATATATATGTCTCTTTTTTTTAAAATGAATAATTTAAAGACAGGAAGGTGTACCTATACTTTGTTTTAATCTTAAAAAATTTTAAAAAATAGATAATCTTAATTATAATCTTAATTTAATATTTGTATTATTATGATGCTTTAATTACATGTAGTGTGTAAAGAAAAATAACCATAAGAATGAATTGAAAAGAAAGATCCTTTTCTTGTAAATATAATTTGTCTTTAAAAATCCTGATACTTTAGTGTTTTTACATAATTGTAGATTCATGCAAGTTACATTCAAACTGTCTTTCTTCTACGCTATCTGCACGAACTAGTTTAGATCGATCAGAATCGACGAGTCTTACAGTCATGAGTGACTCTGACTAAAACAATTGTGAACGGAGTGTGTGCATCATTTATAGGTTGATCTAATATGAAATAAAAAATAATTATTTCTTTTAAAAATAAAATTAAAACCAAGGCATAAGTCATGACAAAGTTGTCCAAATTTAGGTGTATTAAATATTTTGAATATATTTTATTATGGGCCGATATTGTCATAGGCCGAAATGTCCCGTAGCTACAAATGATGGTTGCAAAAAACTGTTTATGCCGCGGACCATCGCGAATTTAGGACCGACGACGATATACAAAATACACGCCACCTACCGAGGATTTACCCTAAAGCTTTCCATGTACAAACTTCTAAGAGTACATCTTGCACAATCGACAGGAACTCGTGAAATCTCTCAGCAATAGCTTTTTCCGGTCGATTTCACAATGCTGCTCTCAAAATCGTGTATATCATTTTTACGCTACGTCGACAAAATTAAAATGTAAACATGTCTACATCAGATATAGGTCAAATTTTGTTTGGGCTTCGAGGAGGGGATGGGAAGGGAAACGAATGAAAACAAATACATTCCTATAAACATGACATTTGCTATCGTGCATGTATGCAAAACGAATGCTACCAAGAAATGACACGTCATATAATTCATCCAATCAAAAGAGACCGTTTAAATTATGGGATATCCACAAAAATGTTGCGAAAATAGGTCTTTGTTTACATAAACTGTTCATGTATTCTTCCGCTGCGCCGCATTGTATCCTTTCCACCAAAAGTTTCTCCACAGAATCCATGTATAAATTTTATTTTCAATACCACATACATTCATCATTGTGCGGTAACCCTCAGCACGTACTTATCACCCGCAAACTACCGTACTATATTCCACATATATTGCCCAAGGATTTGACATAGCGGTGACATAGCTTGTCCGATTTAAAAAAAAATTGAATTTCTTCACTGACATTAGGAAAAATGTTTCGTTTAACATTTCCCTGTTTTGGGTTTACTTGCCCCCATCTATGAACATCTCTGTCACCCTGTATCCCTATCCCATTTTAAAGATATCTACGATTTCCTTGCCAAATGCTTGCGACGTACGTGACATTACATCACAGAGATTCCTCTCTGTTCGTAAAAAGAAGGAAAAAGTTAAAAACCTATTTGGGCAGTGGATAATTTTTTTTTTTTTTTTTTTTTTTTTTTTTTTTTTTTTTGCACCGAGTCCAATAGCCAATATTCTGCAGTCTGCATGCCTAATAGTTATGCTGCATACAATATTTGAGCAAAAACAGTTCACTGTTTGACAATCTCTGCCACTATTTTCATTTTATCGAAGTCATAAAATAATTTTATTTCTGTCATTTGAACCAAAAGTCGACTTGAAAGCATGCATTCAATCCAGACACACATGACTGAAACGCAAATTTGTAATTTTGCATGTTTTGTCAATTTTTTGTTTATCAATACCAGAAACAGGAAGTAAAGCTTAAAACTTGGTGTATTGCTTTCGGATCAAGATCGGATAGAAGTTTCTGAAACCTACCTTGTATGTCACGTGGGACATTGTTTACAGCCGCCATTGTGTAGCCTACTTCTTTTATGTAGGTCTGAAGTTAATGCTTTACATGGAACTTTTAGTAGAAAACTTGTTAAACTGAAATAAAACCAAATATAAACACGGAAGCAGGGGAGTGTCTGATTACGTCGCCATTTTACATGGAAGTGACGTATAGCGCGCGAACCGAGGTCACGTTTACTTCTAAATATAGAAACATAACAAATCAACACGTGGTCATAATAATAACGAGTTGTCCATAAAATTCGTTTTATCGCAAACTGTAGCTAGCAGAGCTGAATGAAAAATGTCTCTGTCAACTTTAAGAAGAGACCCTGGGATGCTTATTTTTCGGTCTAGTTGAAATTTACCGAGAATTAAATTTATAATTCTAACCAATAATTGCCATGCGCTAATTTTAAGTGCATTATCTCCGAAAAATTAAAAGGTAGCACATGGCATTTAAAAAACTAATAGCTCATTAGGCATAGGATCAATAAATCGATTTGAACGAGTGTATGATTAACAAGTGATCCATTGGCTTTAATAATTGTTTAAAAATGATTTCTTTATTTTCAACATAGATGATTGTTATGAATTATATACTCTATTACTATCACCAGCGACATTTAAAACGTTTTAAATGTTGTCGCTCACCGGCTATCAAATACAGTACAGATATTATTAAACACTTTAAATGAGCGCAAAATGACAATAACAGACAATTCCAGTTATATTATAGAAACTGCATTTTTTGGCCATTCACGCGGCATATAAAATTTAAAAATGTGACATTTTATCAGGCTATTTGACTTCAGAAATTACTCAAACTAACTTATAAAACAATTTTCAAGGAACTTAGTGCGCAAAACAGTGGGTCCATGCAGATATCAAACCAAAAAGTTGAAGCACCATGTAGTTATCGCATTGACTTAGGTCGGCGTGATCAGAAGTAACCGAATATTTCGACCAAGTAGACAACACATAGCGGCTCAGTCTTACTACATGTAGATTATTTTACTTTGACACTGTTAAAGCCCAATATAATATTTTTGTAACCCCATGCAGGTATCACAATGCGACAGTAGTAGATACAGAACTGGCATTGACATTGTCTGCATGGATATCACATATTGGTCTGGCATTAAGTTACATTCGATATAATGTTGCTATCTCATCGTCTGAGCTGACATTATGTAGAAAACACATTGACTCTGAAACGACAAAGATAATGCACTGACTCTGATATAATGTATACAGAAGTCATTGACTTTGACAACTTGTCGACATGACTGGTCTTTACATCGTATAGATACCACGCTATTAATTATGATGTTACAGTACATACTATTTTCACTTTGAAAATTACTAGAGTTATTTTTCTTGTACTGGAATTTATGTATTTTTATTTTACTACTTACAGGGTTATTATTCAAGTGTTATTCACAGGGGCTTGGTGTCAGGATTTTTGTAATTTTGTTTAAAAGCTTATTTATTTGTGTTTTTATTACATGCGAGGTTGGTACTAGTTCATACATATCGATAACTTTGCCTGAAATCCATTTTTAACAAACTTAAAAAAATTCCGAAATATGTTATATATTTCGGAATTTTTTGAAGTTTGTTAAAAATGGATTTCAGGCAAAGTTATCGATATGTATGAACTAGTACCAACCTCGCATGTAATAAAAACACAAATAAATAATCTTTAAAACAAAATTACAAAAATCCTGACACCAAGCCCCTGTGGTGTTATTGTTATTAAACAATTTAACATTCCATCTCAACAAATAAACCCATAAACCTGAGACAGTGTTTGATTTTTTATTTATACCTGTAATAATCAGCCCGGCTTCAATTCTATAGACCTCATTACATCCCATATTGTCTTTATTGGTCCCGATATGAAGCAGACCTCTTCATCGTCACAGGTATAATGTTACTACTTCATTAGATTAGATATTATGTGGTTATCTAACTACCCGTATATGCAGCTACGTCACGGTTCCACGGTTATGATCTGACAACTTCATTGGAAACGATATGATGGTAAAGAGTTCATTGTCTTCGGCACGTTGCTGCTGCTACATTGGATAGAGTACAATTTTGAATACTTCATGACCCCAGTATAACATAGACTACCCCATTGCCTATAGTGTGATTCTACATAATATGCTACACGGAGTATGATCTGATGTTGATTACCTTATTGTCTACGATGTGATGCTACACTGAGTATGATCTGATGTTGACTACCTTATTGCTTACGATGTGATGCTACACAGGAGTATGATCTGATGTTGATTACCTTATTGCTTACGATGTGATGCTACACTGAGTATGATCTGATGTTGACTACCTTATTGCTTACGATGTAATGGTACACGGTGTATGATCTGATGTTGACTACCTTATTGCTTACGATGTGATGCTACACTGAGTATGATCTGATGTTGACTACCTTAGTACCTACGATGTAATGCTACACTGAGTATGATCTGATGTTGACTACCTTATTGCCTACGATGTGATGCTACACTGAGTATGATCTGATGTTGACCCCCCTAGTACCTACGATTTGATGCTACACTGAGTATGATCTGATGTTGACTACCTCATTATCCTCAGTATAATGCTGCTTCATGTTATTCAATGGATGCCCCCTGCGTTTGTAACTGTTATAATGCTCTTACTTTATTAGCTCATATATGACGAATTCAGTTTATTACCTTCGGAGATATATACTACTTCATTGGAGACGATAGGATGTCGAGATGTCGACTACTCCACTGTCTATGTTTAAATCTGGTAAAGTTAGCTCCAAATACGATGCTTCTACGCCATTGACTCTTACATGATGCAGACTATCTCTGTGTTCCTGGGCGAAATGATACATATGACGTCACTGTCCTCCAGTATGACGGTGCTACGTTTTGCCTTCTATATATGATACAGCCTTCACTGTTCCGATATGCTGCTGCTACTTCTTTGGATGAAATATAATAATAATAATAATAATAATAATAATAATAAGAAAAGATTGTTCCTGGTATAAGGCTACGTATTTGGAAGTGATATTGTAAAGATGACGCCATGCCTCTGTTTGTTGCTGCAACATCATTGGTGTCTTTCAGTTGTTTCAAGTATGGCGCTGCTACATCATTGGTTCATATATTGCTATCTCATTGTTCCGGATATGAACCAGTCCGAATTTCTAACATACTTAATGCCTGGCGACTTTGTGTAGAATCAGAACAATTTCGATATATAAACACCCCGGGTTTTTCTAATACCAACTGGCATTAGAAGGGGCGTCATTTCATTTCGCTTCAAACTGAAAATTATTAATGCCACTGTAGAATAGTTACTAATATATCCAATGATTGAACTTTTTTTTGTATATGTCTTCCAAAATATTTGAATTTGAGTTTTGCGAGGTCACGTAGTGTTTTAAAAACATTTGGTGTTGATGACCTCACCGCACCCGGTATGCTGCTGCTACTTTTTTGTATGTGCTGCTATGCAGACTACCTCTGCAGTGTCTCTGATACAGCAGCTACTTATTGACTATGTGGTATGATCCTACTTCTCCATTGGCTATGTGATGTGATGCAACTACTTCATTGCAATTGTCTACATGTGATATGTCGCTGCTACCTCAAATGGCTATGTGATATGATGATGCTACTTCAATGGCTATGTGATATGATACTGTCACTTTATTGGTTATGTGATATGATGGTGCTACTTCATTGGCTATGTGATATGATGGCGTTACTTCATTGGCTATGTGATATGATCCTATCACTTTATTGGCTTTATGATATGATATAGACTGTCTTATTGCCCCTGGTATATGATGCTGCTACTGGATAAGATGCAGAGTGATACATACCGCTTTTGTATCCATGGTATTACGCTGCCAATGTTTTGATTCGATATGAGGCGACGTCATTGTTCACGTTATTAGCTTCTATATGATGCGTACCACCCCAGAGCGCCCGGTATGATGTGTCTCATTGGATCACTTACTAGAAATTAAAAATCAGCACATGACTCCTCATTAAAATCCTACGTGGTACTGATTACCTTAATGCACCCGGTATAATACCACAACTTAATACCTCATTGATCCCAGTATAATGCGGCTCTTTCATTGCATTCCATATGCAAGCTACATTATGGAACGCCATAGCTGCCTTAAGGTCCATATAATATAACACAATAACCATTTAATAAAGAGTTGATCACATGTTATAACAAAATGACCATTTAATAAAGAGCTGACCATATAATATAACAAAATGACCATTTAATAAAGAGTCGATCATATAATATAACAAAATGACCATTTAATAAAGAGTTGATCATGTGTTATAACAAAATGACCATTTAATAAAGAGTTGACCATATAATATAACAAAATGACCATTTAATAAAGAGTCGATCATATAATATAACAAAATGACCATTTAATAAAGAGTTGATCATATGTTATAACAAAATGACCATCTAATAAAGAGTTGATCACATGTTATAACAAAATGACCATTTAATAAAGAGTTGATCCTATGTTATAACAAAATGACCATTTAATAAAGAGTTGATCCTATGTTATAACAAAATGACCATTTAATAAAGAATTGATCATATGTTAAAACAAAATGACCATTAACATAAAAAATCTGACCATATGTTATAAGAAGCGTGAATTTAAAAACAGCTATGGCCTTCCATAAACGATATGAAGACTACTAGTATATCATTGTTCAGGATTTTATATGATGCATACTCTTGGAGACAAAATTTCAAGTAGTATATATATATATAAATAAAATTAACCATAATAATTACATATTTACTCAGATTTTTATAGTTGGAAAAAATGTACTAAAAATGTTTAATTTATTCATATGCAAATAACTTAACATTTACATTTATTCTTCATAAACAGTAATATTCATGTTTTGAAAATTATATTTCAAGTTAGTTTTTCCAAGAAACTCAATTAGGGCGAACTTATTTTAATACTACCGTCTCGGCATTCAAGAACCAGTAGGCAAGTTAAACATATAAAACCCTCAACGTACATAAAACCGTTCATACCCGCTGATGTTTATTTACGGATTACACACTACTCAACGTCTTTTATCAACAATCGTCGCTAAGAGATCGAAAGGTCATTTGCATTAATTACGACTGGGATTTTCCAGGAATTTGTCGGGTATAAGGATAAAATGTATAGCTTTATTCTGTAGCCAGGGAATATTAGAAGTAACATCCAGCGAGGTAAGCTTATTTCTACAACAATTCACGTTTTATACATGCGTTAAAACAAAAATAACATTGATATACAGAGACGAGGTCAGAGAAATTTCTTATGACGCAATACTATGTTAAATTGGGGGGGGGGGGATGGGGTAGATCGCTTTCGGACTGATTCAATCGTTAAAATGCAAAAGTTAACGAAATTGATATATTAATATAATTCTTATGATTTAAATATTTCATATAAAAATTGATATGAGTAATTAACTAGTTAGTGATATTTTAGTTGTGACATACTTATCAAAGTGAAAGTAGAAAAGTGGACAGGTAAGTTAGTTGATTATTTAGATGTTTCATTTTTTCGATTGAGTTGATCTCGATGGAAAATAACTGTATCACAAAAACTTGCAATTATTTATAGTAATTTAGTAGTAATATCAATATTTTTATGATAAACATAAAAAGTTTACGCTGATTGTGGTTGCTTTTTAGCACCATTTTCCTTTTAAAATTATATTTTATCGTAGGAACCATAGCGTATACATGATGGATTCCGATCCACTGTTTGTGGTCGCGATTGACTTTGGCACGACGTATTCTGGCTACGCCTATTGTTCAAAGGACGATTTTCAACAAAATCCACCAAAAGTTCACGCCAATACAAACTGGGCAGCTGGCGGTCAGGGTCTTCTGTCACAGAAAACACCCACTTGTCTCCTACTTTCGCCGGACCAAGAATTACTGTCGTTTGGATACGAAGCGGAAGACGAGTATTCGACGCTAGCCGTGACCAATGAACATAAGAATCACTATTTTTTCAAGCGATTCAAAATGAAACTCCATGGTATTGAGGTAAATGTATATTCACATTTAAATGATATTATGTGGAATTACATGTAAGTGCTATTGTGAGGAAGCTTGACTGAGAGGAAAGACTGATTATTCTAGGACAGTCGATTCTTCCGGGCTTCAAGGCCTTTTAAATCTTGATTAATTGTTGAATAAAGCTGATTGTACACGTATGCATTTAGTTTTTACTTTGCCTTTATACATACATTTGTACCAATCGAAAAGAGATTGGATATTTGGCAGGTATCAGTTATGAGTTAAATTTTATACACTATAAAAACTGATCTTCTAAAGAATAATTTATAAAGTTTCGATAGAGTGTTGACTCGGTTTTTGTAAATATGGCTTTCATTTTTCAAGGCTTGGTCAAAATAACCATGCCTGGATTGACAACTGAACAAGGTTAAAGCCGGATAATGAGTTCAGTCGACAGTAAAAATACACTGTTTGGAGTAGTTTTTTTCAAACAACTATATCAACTTATATAAATATAACATACTATAATTTTTCATTTAATATTTTAAATTGCACCTTTCAACATAAAACAACGCCTGAAGTCACAATAGGAGCTTTTTATATACTACTAGTTAACACACACACACACATACACACACACACACACACACACACACACACACACACACACACACACCAGGATAATTGTTAGTGCTACGTTATATATATCACAGTCTGCCTTATTTAAGGGTTTGCCTTAACTGACAAAGTGAATATATCTACCGGCGATAAGTTATTTTCATATATCACATCTAGTATTGCAGCACCCCCGTTATATAGGCACCAATAACAACAGCAATAGATATAAATAATAATAATTGCTGATGATCCCAGAAATTATGTGCCTCATGAATTCGTGAAAATGAAGAGTTGGCATAAACTTTGTGATTATTTGATGGAATGGATTAATATTCTTGTTTTTTTTTTCTCTACCATCGTCAATATTGACGGAATGTATGATGTTATGGCGTTGTCCAGTCGGGTAGGCGGACGTTAGCTGTCTGTTAGCAATTTGGTTTCCATGCTTTTAAAAACATACGGTTCATCCGATTGATTTAAACTTTGTCATCTTATTCTCTGTGTCTAAACACTGCATGGGATAAAAGTCAAGGTCTCAGTTACTATAAAGAGAAATTTGGTTTCTGTACATTTATGTTAAAGGTGCACAGTATTTCTGATTGATCTCAAGTTTCTCCAGAATTATTAAGCTGTTCGAGGAACATTATATTTCCAACAAAATTTGGTATTTTACCATTGGTTTATTACCATACTAACACCTTGTTCAAGTTCAAATTTTGACTTGCATAATTTTTGGAGTTATGGACTTTTTTGGACTTTGCACTTCTACAAATATGTATAGAATCAAATGTAATTAAGAATACATTTATTATTTGCCTGTCAATATAGAAGGTACATATTATGTTATGTTGCTGTCTGTATTATGGTTTAATGCTCTCTGTTTTTCTGTAGTAATATCTCGTGCTAGTTCGTGACGGGCGTATATTGCCCCGCTTGTCGTGCTTTCGTTGTGCACTTGCATTTGGTTATACAGGCAAACTACATATCTATAGGTTCTTCTTCCCATATATCATGTCACAGTATGTAGATGTATAAGTAACATCATTAATTACGTTTCAGGATCTCAATGAAGATTCCATGGTAAAAGATGAGTTGGGTAAACCTTTGCCTGCCATTGAGGTTTTTACCAAGGCAATATCTTATTTAAGACAACATTTTTTAGACCAGCTGGACAGTCTCGGTATGGAGTTCAGAGATGACGAAATCCGCTGGATCGTAACTGTACCAGCTATTTGGAGTGATACCTCTAAAGCTTTTATGAGAAAAGCCGCAGTTAAGGTATAAAGCTTGACTTCTTTATACTCTTATATGAATAAATACTGAACACCTTATCTGGACCATATTAACATATTAAAGCTGCATTAAGTTTTTCAATTTTCTGAATTTTTTTTTTTATTATTATTTTAATTTTTTATTTTTTATTATTATTTTTTTAATTTTCTAAAAAAATATATTTTTTTAAATAGATATCCTCTAACTCTAACCAAGATCCGTGAGATTCATTTTCTAAAATTTCATTTCTTTTAGCCGTAAATAAACGGAATCTTCTAACCGGTTGGTCAATGTTTAACAATGATTATTATGAGCTTGGAGCATGCGCACGGATGTACGGAAAATCCAAAGAATCGAAGGTGAAACCTGACAGATTGCATTAATTGTCCGTCATTAATATACAGATGTATTTGAAATGGTGTTATGTATCCCTTACTAAGTCACAAAAGACAAATTCAACAAATTTATGTGTTTAATTTATCGTATTTCACCGTTTTAAAAGTTGTGTTTAAATGACCCGGTTTTTTATGACGTAACCATGTTCTTATATTAGATCCCACATGCTACATCTCGCTGGGAAATTACTGTTATTTCTGTATTTATTCGAGCTTTTATCGTTGAACCAAATGTAACATTGTTCATTAAGAACATCATTAATTAGATTATCACCGTTTTAATGTTGTCCTTGGAAAACCTAATGAAGCTTTAACGGGGGTAAAAGATTTTGATGGTATAAAAATAATTTTAAAAGATTTCCAAATATGTCCACGGCGCAAGTTAGCTACATACTTCACCATACTGTTACAAAATTCCTGAGACATAGGAACCCAGTTTTTCATTTGTAGTACAAGGTTTGAAAGTTTCCATTTCCTAGATGCATACACTTGGCATAATCTGGTGAACAAGAATCTAGTAGTAATTAGGCAGCACCTATTACATTAAACTTTTTTTACATTTTCATGACAGTTTTTAGCCAAAAACTGTGAAAGTTGCTGACTTCTTGGCAAGTTTTAGTACAAACAAACAACAACAGACAACAAAAGAAAGAAATAATATTATATAAACCTGAATTTTAAAATACATGTGACCATATAATGTCCATATATGGGATAACAGTATACTAGTTATAGTACACTGATTACAGTGCACTGATCACAGTACACTTGTCAAAGTTCTCTGGTTACAGTACATTACTTACAGTACACTAGTTAAAGTACACTGAATACACTAAACTGAATACAGTATACTGATTACATTACACTGGTGACAGTTCACTGATTAAAGTACACTGGTTACAGTACACTAGTTACAGTACACTGATTACACTACATTGGTTACAGTTCACTGATTACACTACATTGATTACAGTTCACTGATTACAGTACACCGGTTACTGTTTAGGAATTTGAACAGTACACTTAATTAGGTAGAAATTTTTATCACTTTTAACTTAGGCTGGTATAAAGAGCTCGCAGCTAAGGATTGCTTTAGAACCAGAAGCAGCATCTATTTTCAGTCAGCATTTGAAAACTGAACGATCTGGTGGAAAGTTGTCGGTGTCAGGACCTGGAACTCGGTATATGGTTATAGATCTTGGAGGTAAGCAAACAACAGTAAACATATTGTCAGTATATTTCTAAACAAAATGACCGTTACGATGGCTCAGAGAAAAGCGTTCAACTTGAGAGCGGGTGGTCGTGGGTTCGTACCCTGGATGGTTCATGCAAAATACTTTGAGGTACTGCTTCTTCGATTTGCGCTAGATATTAAGAGAAAAGAGTATATACTACTTCACTGCTGTCAGGATATTGTCAATTTGAGAATTGGTATGCCCGTCTGCAGCATACTGATTTTGTGAGGTAGTGCGTTATTTAAAATCACCCAACGTGTGCGATAGAACAAGACAGTTTATAAAATACTCTCTAAACTTCGAGCAAACACAAACGTGTTCTTTAATAAGTCCTTGTTAATTTATTTTCTGGCTTTTATCGTGATTAGCTTAATCATTGCTGATGTTACTTTTAATAAATAGTCAAATTTGTGACAGTTCATTTTAGTAAACTTTTGTTGTATTTTTCGATACTACACTTTATATTAAGACCAAAAAAGCATGTTTGCTAATACTTATACTAAGAATTATACTTCTAGGCATTTTATTGTATTATGATAGGCACTATCTAACCTATCCTCTTCATGTTATAGTTTGCAATTAATGGTTTTTAGGCTTTACCAAATTCATTTTTTAGCAACAAATTTTTATATTCAATTTAAGGTGGAACAGCTGATATCACGGTCCATGAAAAACTTGCTGGTGGAAATCTGAAAGAGCTCTATAAAGCCAGCGGTGGTGCATGGGGAGGGACGGCTGTGGATCAACAGTATATTATGTTGTTAACTAGGATCGTTGGTGGTCCAGTAATGCACAGGTTTCAGACCGAAGCAACATTCAGAGTATCTTGAGATGATGAGGGAATTTGAGGTTACCAAGAGGAATATCAAACCAAAAGGAAGATCATCGGTAAATGTGCGACTGTGTGCGAAACTGAACGAATTGTGTCTGGAAGAAAATGACGAGAATGTGGCAAGTATCATCTCTTCTCCAAATTTTCCTTTCAACGGAAAAATTCGAAGTGTAGGTGACAAACTGATTCTTAATTTAGAAATCATGCAAGAACTGTTCAAGAAAGTAACTGACCAAATTATCGAACATGTTCAAAAGATTTTACAGGATAAAGCTGCAAAAGGAGTATCGTTAATTATTCTAGCTGGTGGATTTGCGGAATCTCCTATTGTACAGGACGCCATAAAAAAGGCATTTCAAACAGAAGAAAGAAAGGTTATCATATCACCAGAATGCGGATTGTCTGTTCTTAAGGGAGCTGTATTATTTGGATATTGCCCTCATGAGATCAAATCCCGTATTCTACGATATACATACGGCATTGATGCTAAAGTGCCGTTTATCAGGGGACGACACCCAGACAGTAGAAGAGAAGAAGTTGGTGGGAAGGTTTGGTGTTCAGGGGTGTTTAAGACGTTTGTGGAAGGTCGGTACGTCGATGGACGAAGAAGTTCAAATTGTCAAGGAGTACAGCTACTACAATGAGCAGAAAAATAAACTCCTGTCAGTGTATGTGTCCTCTGACCCATGTCCCAGCTACGTGGATGAAGATTGTTGTCAATGTCTGAAAATTATTCACCTTGACCCAAGGCTTCCTGTTGTCTCCTTGGAGAAAAGAAAAATTCAAGTAACATACATTTTTGGCAAAAGTGAAATGGAGATCGAGATCAGGGAACGGGAAACTGGATTTTATTATAACGACACTTTTGATTATGAATCTTCTAATTGTTAAGTTGGAAAACGGTTCAAATGGAACACCACTTTAATTTTGCAATTCAAGTAAGAGTACTGCCATAACGATATATAATAAAACTTATCATCTGTAATAATTAATAATTCTACGCGGTTTTTTGTTTTATCAGTAGGAAAAAAATGAAAAATCCAAAAAAAAAATAAATAAATAAATAAATAAAAAAAAAAAAATAAAAAAAAATAATAAAAAATAAAAAAAATAAAATAAAATAAAATAAAAATTAAAAAAATAAATAAAAAAACAAACCAGAATTAGCGTGACCTTTGTTAGTTAGATTATTCTTTGAATTCTATAGTACACAGTATCCTTATTTTATTGTTTTTGACTGTTTGTCACGTGTGGCTAAACTGCAGAATATAAACACAAACTGTTCTAATTTGACACTTGTTACGTCTGATAGAATTTTATAAGGATGTGCTTATTTTTAAAATGCTTTTTGACACCTCTTTGTGTTATGTCGATTTGTACTTAATTAACTTGTTTGATTTTTTTCAGTTATAGCAGGGACTTATGTTGAGTGATTTAATTTTTGTGGTACATTAATATTTACGGTTGTATATTTTAAAATAATATCAAATTGAACTACATGTATTTTCATTTTTCAAATTTCTGATGCAGTTTTAACAGTGACAGTCGATGAAAAGACTACTGAGTGTTGATATTAAGCTGAGTACTGATACTAGAAATAATAACAGTCAGGCTTAGAAAAAGACATAAAATTAAGTTTGTTTTTCATTTCAAAGTTCAAACACTTACCAAGTTTAAAATGAATATTTACATTTGATGGATTACGGAATGGATTCGGCAATCGAATGTATACAATTTGTAATATTATATTTGTGTTGTTATTATTCTGTTTTGTATTATATTCTAAATGAAATTAAAATTTGATAAATACATACGTTAGCTTAAGCAGTAATGGTTTTTGTCGAACCTGGCATTGCCATAAGGCGAGACTTAGGTGTTACTTTTCCGGTGTTGTAGGCGGTGTCGTCGTAGGCGGCGGCGTGTCAAAATGTAAACGAGATGACATGGGATGGACACCTTCCAACCTAAGACAATGGAAAGTAGTAATCTCTTACTGGTGTCGATTAGTTAACATGGATACTAACCGAACTAATAAATACATTTTTTATATGCTGACAAAATGTGTCAGGTAAATAAATGTGTCAAAAATTGGAATTTTTTAGTACGCAAAATATTTTTACAGCACAGCCTTCAGCATTTTTAAAATTTTAATTATGGTTTATGCAAAAAAACTGTTGTAAATGATATTTTATCTAAGATGTATGTTGACTTTTTTAACCGTTGGTTACAAGAAGTTAACAAGCAACGTGGTAAAAGTGGTAATTGTGGCAGTAAACTGCGTACTTATAGATTATTTAAAAATGATTATGCCACAGAATTGTATTGCTCTAAAACACTTTCACGCAAACACCGTAGCGCATTTGCAAAATTTAGATGTGGTGTCGCCCCATTACGTATAGAAACTGGAAGATACGAAAACTTGTCTGTGGAAAATAGAACTTGTTTTTTTTTTGTAATGATTTTATTGAGGATGAAGAACATTTTATTTTATCTTGTCCACTGTATAACGATTTTAGGCAAACACTATTTTTAAGGCTTTAGAATGTTGTGATGGTTTTATGATTTTATCTAATGAACAAAAATGAAAATTTTATTCTACAATCCGGAATTAGTATTTGTATGTGCCAAAACCTGTGCCAAAATTTTAGATTTAAGAAAATGTGTTTTATATAAATAACTGCGTATATTTTACTTTATATGTAAATAATTATGTAAATATATTATTGTGATCGTCTCTCATAACTCTATTAAGAGTGGCTTTTAAATTTAATTCTTATGTCTTAAGTATGATGTGTATTCATTTGTGTTTTAAAAGGTGAGACGTTAATAAAATATTGAATTGAATTGAATTGAATTGTTTATTTTAACGTAATGTATTTTCTACTGGATCAAAATTAACCAGGCGAGACATTAAAATCCGTAGAATTCTTGTTATATCACATAGACTTGACTTAGGGTTAATCACAATTTCTAGTTATGTCAGGCTACATTTTCAAAATTTTTACATGTCGAAAAATAGTTAAGTACGGGCATTAGTGTGCGTCATTGTTTAAATAATAATGCAGAATAGGTTAAAAATACCGATAGTAAATAAATAAATAGATAAAATGCCTTTAGGCAAATAAAAAGGGCAATGTCCGCTAGATCACGATATAATTGAAATTGAAGAAAAAAAGTGAAACTTAAAAAATGCACGTGCAACAACCAACTTTGAAAGAAAAGAAAAGGAAAAAACAGGTGTTGATTGAATTATTGATAAGTTGTTTTACATTAATATCAAAGTACCTTCTTTCATTCCTTAAACTTTTGTTACTTAAAGTGAAATCTGCCTAACCATTTAATCAAACATGATAATCGCATATTGAGACTTAACTTGATAATTTGTTTAATAAGTTTGGTTCTAGCCCTTTTGTAAGGTCTAAAGACTTTACCATCCGGGAACTTATATTTACTAACAGTAGTCAAGATTTGTCTTGTCAAGACAGAACGTGCGATATGTCACGTGAAAAAAAGGCACTGACATAAATTGATGATTGGTTGATTGTCATCAATTTATTGGTGGTTGTTTGGTTTGATTGTCAACCGCAATTCGATAAGACACGGTGTAACCAGAAACCGACAATCCTTACACGGAACTAGATATTGAATTGCGTATTAAGAGACCATTGATTGTAAAGAAAATAATAAAGTTTTAGCGAAGTTTTATAACTACATTTATTCAAATGTACATAACACTGTGTATATAAAATCAGTACCCATTCAAAGTCGGTAGTTTAACAGTTTACCGGATGAGATTTCAGTCCTTGTGGAACATGGTAGAGCCCTTAAACAGTAATGAAATGTTGTGGATTTTTTAATTTCTTAATCTTTAATCTGAACTGATGTAATTTTGTTTCCATATTAATAAACTATAATGTGCAGAATTTTGAATATATTTGATGATAAAAAAATTTAAGAATCTGCACAAGACAAAATTTTATATCAGGACTTGTATTAAATTTCGCTAAGCTGTTAGATTTAAACATAAAGGTTGGTTGACACAAAATGGCTTTTTGAAACTTAATGATAAACTAATCATATTATTGACAACTGTCTTCACATTTAAGTAAACCAATAAAATGTTTTATTTCTTACTATTTTTCCACTCAGTTGTATTGTATATATACTACGTGTACATCACTACCAAATATTTCATTATATTTATATAATATTTGTTGCAGCCTAAAATGAAGCCTAATACAGCAACGTAAAGATGTTGTCATCACACGCTTTAAAATTGACCACAATTATTTTACTCATTCTTTTATTTTGAAGGGAAAACAATTTCCCCGATGTATCTCTTGTCAAACTTAACAGTCTATTCAGCACATTATGCTGGGTTGTGTTGATTTGCAACTACAAGGGATACTTTTTATTCAGCAGCATCGAAGCAAGATCTGTTTAGGTATGTCCATGGACATCAAATTTTAAACTTCCTTCGGGAAATAAATTTGTTCAATAAAATGTAATTATTACTGGCTTGTATCAGTTTTGTAATATTATCTAAATCTTCTATTATATTTAGATTTACATCAATTTAGTGTTTTATATATAGTTATATTTTTAACATTTTTTATCCACGAATGGCTGCAATAACGTTGATGCGGCTTTAAGCAATAATTTTTTCACTCGCTCACTAAAATGAATTCAAAACATATGATGATAATATATTTAGTGTGAATAAATTTCATTAAAATTAGATTAAAACAATAAAAAAAAAAACTTTAGAAAGAAAGGCAGATTGTTTCCATACTATATGAAATACATGTAGTTACATCGACCAAATCTTATAATAAAACAGAACATTTACTAATCCAACAAATGACACAAAACGACAAAAAAAATCAAACAAGAAAACAAAACAAGTTATATAAATATAAAAGGACCACTGATTTTAAATTTCACAACAACAACAATAATAATAATAATAATGATAAATAATCAATTCAGTAAACAAACAGGTTTAGAAAATCTGACTTATTTGACTCTCCAGTTAATACCAATATTATTATTATTATTGTTTGTGTGTGTGTGTGTGTGTGTGTGTGTGTGTGTGTGTGTGTGTGTGTGTGTGTGAAAAATGGTTACATAAATTTCTGCAAGAAAATGCGTTTTGTTTTTGTTGCTGACCAAGGAATACATTATTTAAATGACATTCAAAATATTTTGTTGTGCCAGTAAGAAAAGACAAATAAGGAAATAAAGTAAAAATAACACGTTGTAGTGGTTATTTGAAATCCTGTTTATTAATTTGATACATGATATCCTGTTTGTTGTATTCTAGGAGATTTTAATGGAAATTATCCGACATATGTAGCCGCCTCTATAGACAAAACAGTAAATGTGAATAAAACAAACTATTTTGCATATTGTATACATGTAGCTACAGTTATATATTGTCCTATTATGAATTTTTCAATTTTCTAAATAAATACTTACAACTTTTCATATGATATACTGTTGAATATTTCATTTAGAATATATATATATATAATGTGTTGGACAATATCAAAACCAGAATATGATTTTAAATCCCAGAAGCTTTTTTTTTTCTTTTTTCCCTTCTTTATTAAAATCTACTTAGTTTCAATGTTTATACAAGTCCAACTAAAAATTATGATCTATAACTAGGTGCGTTTTTGCAATTCAAATGAAGTCAAAAACTAAAAATCATGAAAATCAAAGAATAGTCCAATAGGTTTGATAATAATAGTTTGATAAATGTTAGACGTCAGTATTAACCAACACGTTCGGTTGTACAAATTTTAATTAGAACCTATAGGTGTGGTGAATGCAAATATACCTTAACAGTCGTGCTAAAGATGTCGGCTTGTATTTGCCACCTTGCGCTAGTCGATGCGCGATTCTGATTTCATTATTGTTTATAATAATAAATATGGTAAAAAAGCGGAAAAGTTAGTTATTTACAAATTATTTTGGGTACATAGGTACTTTTTGTCATTATATCCAATGCATGTTCAAAGTTTGGAAATATATATGAAAATAGAATTCGATTTTTCAAATGAAATATTTATTCAATGGTGTTGAAAATGGTGGCGGTGAAGTTTTTAATTTTCCCATTGATTAGAAATCGAATAGAAACTCAATAACAATAATAAAATTGTAAATTTTTGTATTTCTTTCATGTGCTACTTTTAAATTTTTATGAAAAAATAAATTCAGAATGTCATGTGCTACTTTTGAATGTATTATTTCATAAAAATTCAAAAGTAGCACATGGCATTTCAGTATAGATTATTGTTTATTTCTTGACACATGATTTGAAAAGCTGTGATCTTTTTCCCTTATTGCTTCTTGTTGTAAAAACATAACTAAAATTTATGTTATATTCTGATGATAAAATATCTCTCTGACAAGATAGACGGTACCATTGATCATCAAACTATGACAGTCTTAGTTTAAACAATTTTATTTAACAGTAAAGCTTAAATGACCAGTGGTCATGGTAAAAATTGATCCCGGAACAAGTTTTTTAAGTTTTTTATGGCATCCCCAAAAGAAATCTAAACATCATAGCATATAAGATGCGAACTCAAGATAAATGCAAAACTAGTCTTACCAAATAAAAATAAGGAATATGTTAATTGTAATAAGTAAATAATACTAAAAGGCACTGTAAATATTAAGAGACCACGTAGTAAAAGTTTAGAAAATACAACGGTCGAATAATTTGTTTTTTTTTTTTTCTTTTTTTTTTTTTACCCAATTTATCTTTGTAATAAATTATTATTTTTTAAAAAGATTCTTTACCGGAAAGGGAAACCAGTTTATGATACAATTATAGCCAAGAACATGGGGAAAATATTGTACCAAATAGCATTTTAATTAATTGTTAAACTTGAAAAAAAGGTTTTAGAAGATAAATGAATGTGACTTTTACAAAAATTTTAGGTTTACCCTTTTCACAGAAGCTATTCTTATTCTTTTTATATTTAACAACCATGATAAGCTGAATTTTTAATGAACGACTGAAGGACAAAAAGATTTAGATAGTGTTTTACACAAAATGTTGTAAATGAAAAAATTATTTAATGTATTATAGTCTAAACAATCTGATAAATATATTTCAGTTTTTTAACTGCATTTACTTTTTGCTTTCAGGGGTCTTATAGGCCATGTTTGACTGGGTGTCAAAATTTTATATATTGTTATGAATGTATGTTAAATGTTTTGTAAAGAACAAATTGACATGTAATACAACAATAAAATATTGTAGAAATAGTAGTACTTATGTTTTTTTCATTAAAAAAAATTAAATAATTTTTGTATGAATATATAAATGAATAAAATTAATATAAACCGAGGTTGGAGGAAGTCTGATAAGATTATTAAATGTCACTGATAAACCGCTGATTGGCTGATACAAAAAACCTCTTCAATATGATTTAATGTATGATGGCTTTATATGAAAAAAAAGAAACTGTTCAATATGTTAATTGTGTTTTAATAGGTTTTTGTTTGAAATAAGAAGAAAAGAAATCGTTAGCCACAAAAAATATGATGTATTTAATTTAAAAGTTAATTATTGTCGGGTTTAAAAAAAGACTCATTTCGTTTTTTATATTAATGTTATATTTCTGTTTTTGTTAGTTTCTAACTTCCGTGTAATTTTTTTTCAAATTAGTTTTATAGCTAATGGATCATGGAGATCATTACTAATTACTATTAACTAATTATTACTCGAGAAATGTCGTTGAGCCATCAAATCTAAATGGAATACAGTAGTAGTAGTAGTATAATAATTTATTAAAATGTCACATACCCACATACAGATATCACACATAAGAATAAACATTATGTACATTATATAAAAACATGTATTAATATGTATGGTACCCTGCCTATAAGGGCATACCAGACACTGTCAAAATACCTACCTACAATTAAAATCAGGATATCATATAAAAATGCTAACAAATAACTCAACATAAAACAGATTTTCTTCTTTTAAACATTAAATTTAAAGATTAAAATAATTTGTACACCATCATCATTCATAATCAATAAAAATTCACTTAAACTGTCCAAGCTGTAGGCTAAAAAAGACAGGTAATGAAGGACATAAAATCATATCGTGAATCTGCCTTTACAAGTAAACAATAAACAGTAAAATCAAATAAACTGCACAAGGATTCAAAAACAAGAGCAACCCTACACAATCCGTCTTCAGGTCAACTGTACAACATACTAATACTGTAATTCAACTATTTATCTGTCAAATCCAATTTAATAACGCGGTACTAAAATAACTATTTAGGGTTACAAACTTAGTAGTTTTTTACAGTTAAAGAAGACGTGTGCTCCGTTTTCAATATGCCATAAAGGACATTTTCTCTCTCTTTCTCTTGATCTTTAAAGTCTAACTTTATCTTCAAACCCAAGTGGTTACTTATTTTGAATTAAGTGTCAATTTTCTCTCATCTCTCATATGGGTTGGAAAAAATCACGCTAATATCTAATGATGTACTGAGACCCTTAAATGAGAAGTTTCAAAATACAGTTTCATGTTGTATGTAGAATTTTCATCTCTTTTGTAGTTTTCTGATAATTATCTGTAGGTGAATACTTCTTTCTTAAAACAAGCAAATGTCTTGATTTTTATTGGGTTAAATTTGCAACGCCAAACTTCAAATGACGTAATTTTTTATTTACAAATGGTAACAATGATGCATGAATAAAAATGAACCTTGCACCGAGTGTTACAATTAATAACGTAGAAGTTGACTTACTACGTTAGTCCGTTTCAGTTGGATTAACACCATATATAACACAATAAATGTGTATCATTTTAATATATACTGTCCTATATAAAGTTTTCTATAAATTATTGTTTTCTATCTTTGTGTGTCATCAAGATTAATCCATGCTTCAACTTCCGTGTTTCTTATTGGTTGAATCTCAAACTATCTGGATTTTTATTGGTGATTTCATTAGTTCATTAACTAGAATTATTTGTTGTCTTAAAGTGGTATAAATAAGCGAGTACATTATCATTTTCTCTAGTTATGAATCTAAATGTTTAAAAAAGAAGTGGATCTGACGGTAAGCAAAGGTTATAACTAATTGCAGAAATTTAAAAATGTTCATCAATATGATCAGTGTTAAACAGTTTACAATCTGTCTTTGTGTCTTATTAAGCACATTCTTAGAAAGTTGTGCTATCAGAAATATAAGAAATGTAAATGAACATTGTAAAATTCGGAAAAATCAGAAATTGATATGCCATGTAGGTCCAAGCAATGTGCTAGATTTTCGGGATATCCGTCTATGGACTGACAAGTTCATTGGAACAAATGTAAAGGTGTTTTGCAGTGAAGGAGGGTCAGTGTTTCTACCGTGGCCTGTGAAGGCTAAACATCTTAGTCGATTTTATATCGAAGGTTGCATTTTAAAAGGATTTTTTACGGAATACAAAACAGATTATCCGGTTCCAGATTCTATAGTAGATTTGAGAATTATTGACTGTAAAGTGGAAACAAATATTATAAATTCTATCAGAATGATTTCTCGGATTGGACAATTTTCAAAAAGTTTTGATTGTGGACAGTTGACCGTTAAAACGCTTATGATAAGAAATTTGACATATTTCTTTAACCGAACACCTGGAGACATTGAAACAATTGAGCGTACAGGAGCACTAGAAAAAGCGGGAAATACTTTACTTGAGAAATCAAAGTCTATTAAACACACTTGCGCATACACAAATCTTATAAATATGGATTCCAGTATTAGTAGAAGTAGGTCAAAGTTCCATTTCAAACTAGCCACGGAAAATTCTGAATATCCAGAACTCAGGTATTATAATTTCTCGACTAATTTTTTGTCACAGCTTCCTGAACAATTAAGAGATTGGTCAGCATATTATCCGAAACTAGAATACCTAGACTTAGCTGATAATAGATTAAGAACTTTTGAATTCTTACCTTACAAATCTAATAATGGCATCGTTAGGACAGAGCCATATTTGTATGTGGACCTACGAAACAATATGATTGAACGTGTACCGACGTCAATTTTACAAATGACTAGAGGTGACATACACATTATTGTTGATCTTAGGAATAATCCAATACACTGTGATTGTCAGATTATACATTTGAAAAACTACTTAGATTTTGTTTCTACAGAATATCCAATGTATCAATATGATGTTAAATGTGCTTCACCGCTAGGATTGAAAGGTCAAAATGTTATATCCCTAACTAACCAAAGGTTAGGTTGTAATTAATGTGCGTCTGTGT
This sequence comes from Tegillarca granosa, assembly GCA_029721355.1. Classification (NCBI taxonomy): domain Eukaryota; kingdom Metazoa; phylum Mollusca; class Bivalvia; order Arcoida; family Arcidae; genus Tegillarca; species Tegillarca granosa. The sequence goes on along the minus strand of CM056603.1, from coordinate 17,481,156 downwards.
ATGTCTGTGTGTGTGTGTGCTTAATCATTTATCAGGAATATTAAATAAATATCATTCGGGTAAAATATTATATTATGTATTAAAGTGATTTTAAAGCTACCGTTTTTGTTTCTTATACATACCTTCTTTTATATGTTTGGTGTTTATGGCCTTACAAAGTACTAAATACCACTTGATACCATTTTGTCATATTTCTGAGTAACCGTGTAAGGTCGAGTTTTTATAATTAGTAGTAACAATTTTTATTTATTTTTTATTATTATTTATTTATTTATTATTGTTACGTCGGGTTATTAGTTGTTTTTGGTCGTTGACATCCCTACAAATCAGGTTACGCTCAACTAAATTGTTTACGCAAAGAATCTAGTTGACCACAAAAGATGATACATGTATACTTTTCTAGCTTAATAGAGCGCAGTGTGAGTAATAATTTTTTAGAAAAGCGATATCAAAGAAGACGATTTATTGATATTGTAAAATTTTGAAATTGAATGCTAATTTCAATAAATAAAAAACTTAAAAATATAAATAACGCACATTGATATATACACATGTCTTGTGGTTGTTCTCGAGAGATAATTCTCTGAGTCATTCTCCAAAGACATTCTATTGGACGCGAGAGAAAGCACAAGCTGAAGCTTGTTGTATACAAACATATTAACGAGTACATTCACCGAGTCACTGATGACAAATGTCGAGTTAGTTGCAGAGAAAAGTTTGATCTGAAGCTGAAGTTAAGTCCATTCGTTGAGACATACTGTAAGTTGATAGGGAAAGCAAAAATTTAAAAAATTCTACACAAAAATATTAGACGTCTGGTAAAAAATTATCTATCCAAAAGGGTAGTACAATGTTCAGTAAAACAGATACCATGTTGGCTGCCAGGAACAATTTGGACTGAAACCGAAGACAGAATACTGTCTTGTCCATTTTCCGAGTCATTGTTGACAGCCTGTTAAATACAAGTGTATTCCCCAAGTCATACTGACATACTGTTAGTTGCTAGGAAAAGCTCAAACTGAAGCCAATGTATTTATTAAAAAGGATAGTGAAATATTCTATTAATAAATTGTCTTTATTTATTAAAACGCATATTTAAGAAATATCCCTTAAAAATTGCAATATAAATTCTATAAAGAAAATAAATAAAGAAATAAATAAATAAATAAATAAATAAATAAATAAATAAATAAATGAATAAATAAATAAATAAATAAACAAATTTACTTTTAATTTTAAAAATGAGATATAATCATGATCATGTTGTAAAATTTGAAAATTGTATTTAAAAATGTATGTTAGGAATATCTGAATTATATAAAAACTACTCAAAGCCTTCTACACGACTTAGAGTGACTTAATTACCTTCAATGTGTTTAAGTTTAAATAATTTATTACAAACTGAAATTTATTAATTCTCGCAATTAAAAGGTGTTTGCGACAATATAAATAAAATTATGTAAATCTGTTCTGCTATTTATAACAAAACAGAAATTTTTAATTACAAATAAATAATTAAAAGTAAATCAAAAAAAAAAAAATAAATAAATAAATAAAATTAAAAAAAAATAATAATAATAAAAATAGTAATAAATAAATAACAATCCCTTTACAAACTAAGTGTCTGTTTTTGAAATTTTAGTCCAAAAAAGGAAAAACCCCGCGAAAAAATTTCAATCAAATGTTAATAACAAATTTATGAAAATAATTATAATTATATTGCTAACTATCGTGGAAGTGTTAATTGTCGTCAATACATATCAGAAAAAAACAACAGATGATGCTGTCAATGACAAGCGAAATTTAAAACGGACCCCTTTGTTAAATATCGCTACTTTGACTGACAAATTTCCGCTTATTTGACCGCATCATAAAAACTTACACTTAACGATACGTCAGAATTACACTGACATAGGTTTAGTTATTTGTAGATGCACGTTTTGGTAAGCGACATTTAAAACGTTTTAAATTCCAAGAATTTATTTACATTTTCTTCGGAGTGTTTCATCATCAATTTGTTTTATTGGTCAACGAAAAATTTTTGCTTTCATTTTACAAGTTAAAATTCAAATTGAATTTTTGTCAATTTTTCAGGCTTTGTTATGCGATTTTCTTTTGATTAATAATAGCATTAAATAGAAATAAACTGTTATTATATTATTTTAAAATCCGTATAAGACAGGTTTTCATACATTTTAAAAGGAATATTTATGTCTCCGATGAAGGAGAAGATAAATTCTTGTTCTATCTTAAATAAAAAAGTGAATAATGCTAACGCGTCACAACGAAAGCAACGTTTTTGTTATGAACCTTTCCTTTGAACTTATGTAGTAAAACGGTTTATAAGAGGGGGAAAAAAAGATTATTCATTAAAAAAACAAGAGACCCATGGGCCTTAACGCTCACCTGAGAATATAGCCAAAATCATTTGCAAAATACATACAATATTCTAATATACATGCCTATACAAAAAGTTAATAGTTTTCAAGATAATTAACAATTTGAGTCTTCTTATGCATCTATGACTTTGACCTTTAAATGTACGATCTTGTATCTTATATCAGAATGAACGCCATATCGATTCCTACAATGTTCATATCTACATGCCAATACAAAAAGTTAATAGTTTCCAAGATAATAAACTTTTTAAGTCTTCTTTTTTACCTATGACCTTGACCTTTGAACGTTAGACCTTGAATCATACATCAGAATGATCACCATATCAATTCCTACAATATTCTAATATACATGCCTATACAAAAAGTTAATAGTTTCCAAGATAATTAACAATTTCTTTTTTATGAACATATGACCTTGACCTTTAAACGTATGACCTTGAGCCATATATCAAAATGATCGTCATGTCAATACCTACAATATTCTAATATGTATGCCTATGCAAAAAGTTAATATTTTTCAAGATAATTAACAATTTAAATATTCTTGTGCATCTATGACCTTGACCTTCGAACGTATGACCTTGAGCCATATATCAAAATGATCTCATATCAATACCTGCAATATTCTAATAAACATGCCTATGCAAAAAGTTAAAAGTTTTTTAAGCTAATGCACAATTTTAGTTTTTATAAGCAAAAAATAACATTTCAGGGGCAACAAATCCTACATACATTATCATATAGTTACAAAACTTTGTACCTTTTTAAATTTTGTCATGCTGAACATTTTAACAATGTTTCTATATCATATATCTCTAAAATTTTGAAGAAAATAGCCTTAAAACATCAAAATTACAAAATAGTAGTATGACCTTGAACTTTGACCTTGACCCCATTTTGAAGGTTATTTCAACAAAAGTCAAAACTGAAAACCCCATGTCAATATCTGTTCAAATAGTCAAGTTATGACATTTTGAAACCAATTTACGAATTTTTTTAAAATTAAACGCAAAAACGCGTAACCCATTTTTCGACCAATTTAACCAAATGAACAAACTATAGACTTAAGACCCTAGAGAAGCCAAATACCACATCAGATTTTTCCTCTAATCATCGGTTTCGGAGAAGAAGATTTTTTAAGATTTTTGGACCCCTAGGTGACCTTGACCTAGTTTTAATAGGCATGGCAACGCCATGAACAAATCTGAATTGCACTGGCCCCTATATGCTTCTTACCAAGTATTATTGAAATCTGTTCAGCAGTTTTGAAGGAGAAGTCGAAAATAGGTGTTAACGACACACACACACACACACACACGCGCGCGCGCGCGCACATACATACGCCGCGCCATGCCATAAGCTCACATGACCTTTCGGCCTGGTGAGCTAATAAAAAGGAAACAAATAATGTATTTTAGATCTTCTAGAGCGCTACCCAAAGGAACAGAAGATCAAACAAAGTCATCAGAAAACGATTTTTAGGGAGAGTAGTATTACACGCTTCAAATGACATTGAATGTTAATGATGGAGAGCAACAATTATAAATAACGGTTTTTAAAATGCTTGTTGTACAAGAACCACGGCTTTAATAAAATAAATAATAAAAATATTCAGTTTGATTGGAGGATTATTGATATTGAATATTGTTTCAAACCGGTCAGTATGAAATCTTCAATATACCTGAGAGCATTCAAAAGGAGACAACTAGACGCCTACTAGCCCAGCAAGTGAAGCCATTTTGTAAGCACAAAATATTAATGTAAGTCTTGATGTTTAAATGTTTATAATCTAGCAGCATCCCAATAAGACATAGTTTTGTATTTGAACAAATATTTCATTTATAAAACATAAAACATTATTATATTACTGAGATATTTAATCGCAAGTAAAACAAAATAATTGCAGTGACTCATTCGACTCAATAAAATTAAAAATCAATTAATTCACTTCAATTTTAATATCTAGATTATAGGAATTGTTAACATATACAAAAAACAAGTAAGTACAACAGTTAACATAAAACATTCATTTACCAAAAATTCTATTTTGAATAATGAAAGTGAAACAATGATGGGACACTCTGATATATGTTACCCTTCATAAAGATACCTCATTGATCCTTTGAGATAGTTCCGCTTCCAAGAAACGTTGTCTTCATATTTATTTAATTTAAACAAACGTTAAATATCTATCTTTGCGATATCAAAAATTACATACATTACAAAACATGGCGTGCCTTATGTCCACTGCCAGTTTTACGAACATAGTTCTATATATATGCAAGTAAACCAAATTTAATTTCAATTTTAATAAAATGCCTATATAAATTAAAATTGAATAAAACTTTTATTAGATACCAATATTTTATATCATGGTAGTAATATTTTTAAATGTCTTTTTGAATAAATTTTTACTGATCTGTCAGAACGGTGAATCTTTTTCCATAAATCATTAGCATTTTTTAATTTGATTTATTCAATATGTATGATACGACGTTCCTTGTTAGGTTTGTAAGTAATAAAGTGTCTTGATTAGACTTTCAGGATGCTGTTATATACTTCTTTCACACTGTTCAGTAATAATTGTCCGACTTGTTTACTAAAATATATAAAAACAATATATATATATATATATATATATATATATATATATATATATATATATATATATATATATATATACACAAAAAGAACATTTCATGAAAAAGAAAGAGGCACCTGAGGATATGTTTTAAATCGTTTGAAAAGCACAAGAAACAATAACTGTAAATACAGAAACTTTCAAAGTTCTCCTTAATACCGCTGACTCCAGGGTTGCAGTGATAACGATCTAATAAAGAAAAAAAACTTTTACAGGTCTTAAATGGATAATCGAATAAGATACTGCTGGCAAGACATTTAGTGAAAATGAGTAAACAATAACGTAATTTACAGCTTAGCTTTAAATCTATAAATTTATTATAAATAAAATTATATATATATTCTCATATACGATTTAAATTCGTGCGTTTTTAAAAAATTCAAAGAAATTTAAAAAAAAAAATTAAAGTTGTAAATTTGAAAATATAGAACCATATTTAAATTCACCTACCAAATGATAGCAGATTTTTTACTCTCGTACGAAGTTGCTGATAAATACTTTGTTTTTCTGAAGTAAAAATATACACACAAATATGAGTAAACATAACTGGTACATACAAAATCAATGTAAAAATCTTAAAAAAGTTAGATTTTTGTATCAGGTAAGGTTATAATGATAAAAGAAATCGATAAAAATCCATTACTATGTCTGTTTTCATAAGTGGGGTTCGTCTTGTCATATTTTTTGAAGGCTTTCTTTGTCTAAAAACTTCTTCACCACAATTCAACAATATTGATTAGACGCCCCTAGAACTGCAGATTAAGCAGTATTTTAAAAGTTAAGATAAAATATTTAAGAGGTTTTATGCCTTCTGAACGCCGCAGTATAATAAATAACGGACAAGACAAAAAGATTTAAAAGTAATCAGTAAGCAATCCGCTAGGGTTTAGTAACTATAATAATGATAAATTTTAAGCTGCTTTATTAACATTGACAAAATCACGTTGTTATTTGTTTATTTTTATTTTTATTACTACTATATTATTTTTTCTCATTATTTTTTTAATGATCAAACTGTTGCTTTGTAAATATCAACGCTATTTTATATATCTAAACAAATGGTGCACGTGGATATTCCCGTATATTGTCTGATTTTAAAATAACCTGTAAAAAGTTCATTAATGACATACATAGTTCAGTTAGACGGAATATAGTTCTAATAGTTATACATGATTAATTTCGTTATTGAAAGTAAGATCTGTGTTAAAAGATTTGAAATATTGTTCACCATTTTGATTATCCACATTAAATTTGTTAATAAACTAGTGTTTTTTAATTTTAATTTTTTTTTTTCACTTAAAGTTTATACACAAGTTATCCCTAGACTGTAAAAAAACCGTCAAGCGTTTATTATTTTATTTATTTTATACAATATTGGCTTTTAAATGTGAGTATCTTGTATCTAACTATGCGATTACATGTCATATTCAATGAAAACGAGGCAACTAAATGGTTATTAACCCGAGTTTCAAATTATAAATACCTTGAAGTTCGTCGTCGTACATCAAGCGATCTCTCACGATATCTGAAATAAAAGAATACACACAAACTACAAATTTTAATTATCCTAAATGCAAAATAAACTTTATGTAAACATTGTTTATCTGAAACATTAGATATCAAAAGAAAATATGTAATTAAAATATTACAATCAATGATATTCAATTTTAGGATCAGATGGACGAACTATCAAAAGTACAATAACATCTTCACTGAGATGTCAACTCATCTGTTTTTTACCAAATTAAGATTTGTTTATGATCTTGTCTTCTTTGTCAATAACACCATTCACATTTTTGTGTCATGTTTTGTGATAGCGTTTACTAAAGCCACTTTTTATACTTAAAGAAGTATAGCGATTTTTTGTCTAAATAAATAAATAATTAATTAATCATAATAAAAATAATAATAGTGATTTTTTTCAAAATAAATAAAAAACAAAAAATATAAATATTAATAATTATAATAATAAATAATTGAAACGGTACTACAATTTTGCAAACGAATGAATGGACAGAAGTTGTCTTGTTATAAAACTTGTTGTCTTTGACATGTGCTACTTTTCAATTTTTTGTAAATTCAAAAGTAGCACATAACATATTTTTATTTTATAAAACTGACAAGATGCCCATTAAGAATAAGCGAAAGAATGGCTATGAATTTTTTTTATTTTTTCTAACAACACCAGACAGAATACAAACATTTCCAGAAAAATTAATACGCTAATATATAGATAAATGCTTTCGAAAAAAATATTTGTTTGATCAGTAATATAGATATTTAACTAAAAATTCTAACTAGAGAGAAAAGTTTACGTTTTTATTACAATTTTGAACGAGGAATAGTTTCAAACCGGATAACAATGATATATTCGATATTCATTAAAGAATTGAAGACTTTTACCTGACAAACGAATTAAGTTATACATTAGCAAACCAATAAGAAGAACAACGCTGAAAAGAAAGAGCAATGTCCTGAACTTTTTGCAGCAATCTGTAAATAAAAACACTATGATCAATTATGCGTTTCTTTGTTTCTAAAAATGAAAAACACATACTAGTAATCACTGGATTATAATAAAACTCTCAGATTTGATGGTCACTACAGTACAATGTCCAGTATTGAGGTTATAGTACTATTACAGGACACCATAACTGTCCTTATTTCAGATCATATATTTCACAACAACGTAAAATATGTAAGATAACAATAACCTTTTTTTAACAATCTACTGTTGTTTATAGGTATAAATATTTATATATCATACATACTAAAATTAACAAACAAATGCAAAACCCATTGTTTAAAAGGATCTCTAGCCAAAGTTCCGTTTGTATTATTTATTTTTTTTATCAGTTTGTTTCTATATTCGTTATAGAACGAATCGGCTAGAAAAAGTTTCTGTGACGTAATTCCAGAGATATTCTGTTTATTAAATCATTGTTTAACTTTTTTCCTAGTATAATACAAATGTATGTACAATATCGACATACCGAAAATTCTAGCGGAACGGTGGATAACTTGATTCAGTTTCTTGATGCATTCTTTAATGGTCTGAAATATATAAATATTATAATAATTTGTATATCTTTGATTTCAAATAACATATTTAAAAATGAAAAGATATTATCTATGCATTTCATTCAGTTTAAATTTAAAATATTAACCTTATACACAAAAAGACGATTTTACTGAATATCGCCAAATTCTGGTTTTATTCACACACACACACACACACACACACACACACACACACACACACACTTATTCATTGTAAGGATCATAAGTTTCAATGAGATCGAGTAAGTTACATCTACAATGGAACAAAAACTGAATTCTAAGATAAGACATCAATGTCTTCATGTCTTAAATATTCAAGCGTTGTCAAGTGACGAATGTTACATTTTGACTGATTCAGAAAGATGCTTTGAGAATATTTAATAATTTCTTATACAAGTCCTTAAATTAACCAAGATAATAATAATAATAATAATAATAATAACAATTAATAATAATAATAATAATGAAACTAACAATAATAATAATAATAATAATAATAATAATAATAATTATTATTATTCAACTCTAAGTATAATGACACCGAACTTTTTGTTTTTAGTAGAATAAGTATTGATGTATTTTGCTTACAATGCTATTTTAAATTCAACTATATGACATACGTTCTGTAAGATGAGGAATAATTTCCAAATGTGCACATCTGGCACATCAAAATAAAACTGGTATCTTTGTTATATATTTACAATTGCTCGAGTTACATATTTCGTAACTTTCACTTTATCAAACATGACTACACATCTCTAACTCTGCGGTTTTTTTTTCATTTGATATTTAGTACTTTTGAATATCAAAAAATATAAGCTGTTTGTAAACTTGTTACTTGCTTTCAAAGTTTTTGTAAATGACGAAACAGCTTGTATATTAACTTTGGCAATATGGATACAATTTGTAATAAAATGATTTTTCTGAAAAATTTTATTTAAAGGAATCTAGGTAATGTTTTCTTCTTCTATTCCTATATGAAAACTCATTTATCAGTCAACATTTTATCATTTGTTTTTTTTTTCAATTTATATTGTGACTTGCATGTATTTACTGCCCAGGTTTTTAGTCAAACATGTTCCTTCTATATCAATGAATATTAAAATCTTACCTTTAGCGTTATCAGATGTGGAAAAGTATATATAAGCGGATTAAGTGCTGCATTAACAGGCATAACAAATACAACTACAAAAGCATAAATACTTCTAGGCAAATAAAAACCACCAATAGCCAGCATGCCTGTTAAGAGATCATTCATTAAGTTAAATAGATTATCATCTATTGAAAATTACAGTATTTTATAACCATTATGTAGGACATCATTATGGAATTCGGAGCAAAAAATGTTCGAGAATCAAAACATCTCTTCTGACACATATTTCTAGCAAGACTCTTTATAGCTATCTCTCTAGTTAAATAGTATTTCATTTTTAACTAATTCTTGTCTATTTATAAGATCACATAATTTTCAATTGATAACTTGTAAATTGTTACTTGCAAACACATTGTATCAAAGCAAAACCAACACTTATCTAAAAACCAATGTCAAATTGTTATACATTTTTTAAACGCCAAAGTTGAATAATTAAATTTAACATTATCTACAAAGTGAACAGAAAGCTAGGTGTTCTAAATAATACTGAAACATTTACCCATTATGCCTATAGGTAACCAGCACAGACAGTCTGTAATAATAACCATCATCAGTTTCTTTGCCACTTGAAGTTCAACATTTTCGGCTGTACTGCGGACTGTACTAACAGTTTCTTTGACCTTCTGAAAGATTGGCCACTGTGCCAGAGTAATAAACAAAAAGGTAGCGAAATTGAAACAAACAAAAACAAAAAATGAATATAGCCAACCAGGAGTTACGTTTGATCTGAGAGGAAGGGCAGTGCATATGCCAGAATTTGAATAAAATTTTTCAAACAAATAAAGTGGGATGATGGCTAAACTAATGCAAAAACACCATATAATTGACGAAATAATAAGTGCTTGTCGGTTGGAAATTTTAACTTCTCTAAAAGGATACTTTACTAATAAATATCTGTCTACTGTTATAATTGCAATAAAACAAACTGATGCCTCCGATGAAATGACAGACAACATTCCAAATATACGACACAGTTTACTCTCTCTCCAATCACTTTCATTCCAAACGTAGATACCGCGGTAATATGCATCGACAAAAGCAATCCCTAACATATAAAAACTCATAAAAAGATCGGAAACTACCAGACACGTTATGAACATTGTATATGAATCTTTAATCAAAGCGCCTTTTTTAACACATTTTCGATATATTAAACTAGCACAATTTCCAAACAATGATAATAATCCAAATACCCACAGACAAATTGACAACCCTATATTTTCAATTAAATCCTTGCAACTAGAAACGTCAAACTTTGCAGCTACACAGTTTTCCGCTGTGACGGAGCTGGGTTTAATACAGCATAAAGCATAATTGTCGCTGAATATATATCGCAGCATTTCATTTTTAGAAAATAGTAGATCTTTAATGATTATATTGTTCCCCCGAACGTCAATGTATGTTAAATTTACAAGTGGATATAAAATTTTTGACAACGAAGTAAACATATTGTTGGTTAAAAACAGAGTTCGAAGCTTAATAAGCGGTGTAAATATGGTTGGTTTCAAAAACTTTAGTTGAGTGTTTGTGATATGCAGTATGCGTAATTCAGTGAGATTGTTAAAACACTCAGCATCAGCATCATTTAAATAAGGTAAATTTAGAAAAAGCTCTGTTAACAACGTCAAGTGCTGGAAAATATTTCTTGCCAAATGAATGGTATTAATTCGTAAAATGTGGAGGACCTTTAACATTGAAAATTTTTCAAAAGTTGTTACGTTCCAACTTTGCAACAAAGTTGGTCCGGATAATTTTAATTCTTCTGTGCCTTGCCAATTCATTATATTGTTTTGCATTAAAACTTGCCGTAATCTATGTAAAACATGTAATGTATGTATATGTATTTCGATATACTCTGCTGATTTCACATCAAACATTACAATTGTCAATTCACAACCAGAAATTAGATTTCGAAATGAAATAATCTTCGATAAAATGTTTTTATCCCATCTCAAAAACTGCTCTGTTGGTTCCAGAAAATCGTTGAAAGCATTGTCCTCATCGCAATAAAGTTGCAAGGAAGCCAAGGCACATATTCCGATGCAGAGGTCGCAGAACATTTCGTCATAGAAATCATAGCAATCATTCATATTGTCACAAATTTGTTCTTGCGTAAGACAAACCCACTTTCCATTATATGCAAGGCATTTTGCAACTTCTGTACAGTTATATGTTAAATCTGTAATAAAAATTATTTTATCAAATATTAATATTTATCGGTCAATGTTCAAATTACAATACCCAAAAACAAAGTTATAATTTTTAAAAGCTGATAAATTAAATGAAACAAAACATATTCCATCAGGGATTTGAGACAGAGTGCTACATAAGTGTAGGCACCTTCTAATCTAACGAGCTCCACCATACAAGTGTAAATCGAAGTTAAGAATGAATGGAACATTGATTTATGAGACGAAAAATATATCTAGGATAATGATAGAGACAAGGATATTGACAAAATGAGACATCATAATCATCCATATGGTAATGGCAGCAATAAAATATTGAATGATTTTAAAACAAAACGGGATAGCCGGGTACCTCTAGGATAATGATTAACTAGATATATTATAACCAAGCCATTGAATATTTCTGCCGGTACCTAACTTGAGTATGGAGCTTTATAATCGTTGGTTATATAATGTTGTTGTCTTTTGACTGTTTTTTGATTTACCTTATATATATATATATATATATATATATATATAACACAAATACCAGTTACATTTTGATGTGCCAGATGTGCACATTTCGGAAATTTATTCCTCATCAGTGACACTAAGACAGAAAAGTTTGATACATAAAAAATATAAGCCAAACAGTTGAAAATAATGTATCTAAAGTTTCAAAATTATATAAATCCAAATCAAGCTAAGGAATGCTGTGCATGAGGGAACAAACCTTAGTTTTAAATTAATTCCAAATTTTAGACGACTGAAAATTTTGCTAAATGCTACATTTTCTGACAGCACAAATTACTGCCTACTGAGTTATGAATAGCCTCGGGGAGTTTTACTCCACCAGCAGCGGTACCCGCTCAGGGGTAGTAAATATATGACACAAATACCAGTTAAATTTTGATGTGCCAGATGTGCACATTTCGGAAATTCATTCCTCATCATATAAAGAATTTTAGGGTTTACTCATCTTTATCGATATAAAAGCAATTCTAAATCTTTTACCATTTTTATTTTTAAACATGCCACTTGTTATTTTAATTATGATCTGACTAAATTTATTAAATTATACGCCTTTGTAACTTGTTTGAAGACAATTCAATAATCAGAAACCATATATACCAGGTACTATATAAAGACAGTTTCATAATCATTAAACATTTAATATGCCTTTAATAAGATAAACCTAAATATTTTTATCTGTATAATTATGTTTACGTACTTGATGGTCCATGTAAATCTTCTAGGTACCATATGCTTTTTAATGTCTGCAATCTTCCTACTGCAAGTTCTATATTTTGAACCAGGCTCCCAATGGTCTCTAACTTAAAAGTTTCTTCATCCAAACGCCTTCGAAATATATTTCCATAGCGTTCCGACAAAAACATTTCGTTATCTGAAATAACGATAAACATTATAAATAAAACACAAACATACCAGTCCTTGTCCAAATCACAATCCCAAAAACAAATTAAAAACTTTGAAAGCTTGCAAATTTATCATTACACGCAAACTTCCATCAAGGAAGTGAGGCCGGGTGCTCGGGAAGGGTAAGCACCTTCTGTCTAGCTAGCTACACCCGTCACGTGCAAGTCAACATTGAGAATGAAATTAACAAGGATTTTGGTAAGTCAAATATATCCACTATAAAAACAAATGACAGAATAAAAACTCAGGTTAAACAAAAAATGTTTACTGTATGAGGAAGTAAAGCAACGAATTGTTTATTAATACTAAAACATCACAATATGACAAGATTTTAATTGTCACATCAGATCGAGATGCGTTGTAAAAACAAAAAAGGAGAAGGCTTTGCAGTTTGGTAATCTGATTGCCCATCTTGCTGCATACATAACGACAGGAGTGTGTTGGTTATGAAACCTGATATAATTCAACTTTGCCAAGCTATAAAAGGCTCTTCACTCTCTAGTATATAGATCTTCATAGTTAATTTAAAACTTATCACAATCTTTTGTCAGCCAATGTAAATTTCAATATATGTAAGATGCGTACTTGTACTTTTGAATAGTGAATTGATTTTTCCAAACAAGTTTTAGAGAAAATGTGTATTTTACAGGAAGGAAAAATATATTCTATATATCGCGTACACCAAAGATTTTGTTACCTGAACAAAAGGACGTATGCGCAATAGCATACCTTTAACTTTGTGACAATTTTTTAGACAATTGTTACACACAAAAATGTAAGTGTAAGTGTATATTTACAGTGTGTAAGTGTATATTTACAGCGTATATCAATTGTAAAGAATAATAAAAGTGACAGAATAGCTTTTAAATAAGGAGCTTAGCACTAGATTTTCCAACTTTATTTAGAGACTTTATCAGTGCTTATTTTTTCTCAATTAAAATCGATGATTGCAGAAAAGAATTGATGTGGTAATTTGCATCTCTATGGTCTTATGACAATAATTTTTTCTTTACACGAAATTTCGTGAAAATAATAATTATGAAAAAACATGTTACACGTTTTTGTGTTGAAATATTTAAATCTTGAAAAGACAAGATTTTGATCATATGCAAGGATAATAACATGGGGTTTACAGGTTTGATGACGATCTTCCAAAGGAGGGCAAGGTTAGTGTTTAAGGTAACCACCTAATTTTTAGCTGATGAGGTTTTGTACTTAATACGCTTTTAAAAGACATAAATGCTTATTTTGATACTAATTACCATAATTACCATAGTAAAATCAAAGAATTTATCGGATTTTTAAAAAATAAAAATCTGAAAGTTGCTATTGTAGGAATTTGGCCTGAATATAGTGCATTTTTATGAATTTTGCAGTTATAGGGTATTTACCTTAAATTATTTTTATATTAGAGATAGAGAAAAACAATACACAACAAAAATGTTTGAAATGATTATATCTAACAAGGTAGCAAGTCTGGTTTCTATATGATAATTCATGTGGGTTTTGTTGTTCCGGAAATGTTAATTTTTCGCAAATTAAGCTGTTTTTAACAATTTTCTAAAACAATTTAGATTTTGAAATTAAATAAACTTCGACAAAACAAGTGATAAATATATCAAGATCTAACTGATCATCAAGTTTTGTTACTATATAATAATCTATTTGAGAGTTGTTGCCTCTGAAATATAAAATAGATACAAACAATAAATTGCAGAAGTATTTGACAGACAACATCTAACACAATAACAAGTTTCGTAACTATGTAAGGGTTCATGCATGAGTTATACCCCAGAAATTAAAATGTTTACAAATTTTGCTGTGTTTAGGCCATTTTGTTTTTCTTATTAACAATCAGAGAAAGATAATATCAACATATTGGTGGTGTATATGTTGTTTCGCACTACACAAATAGTCCTATATTCCATTCCGATTACAAAGAGAGAATTACTGGATAAGAGAACTATGCACTGTCTCACCATATGGATGCAATGATAAAATTGATAAAGTAGTAAATCTTTCTAACACGGGTTGTAAGAATGTTAATGTTTCACACCTGTTCAAAAAAATACACGTGAAAAACGCTATCACCATGTATATTGCATTTAAAGGTTATAAAAACCTGTTCAGGAACATAAGTTACAGAACGACGCCCGTCGCCATTTCCTAAAATACATAATGCAAACAAGGGCATAGATGCTCTTAATACTTTTGATATATTGCTCAATAAACAAGTACAATCTAAACTCCTTACTTTTTCAAATAAAACTTGCCAACTTTAGTTTCCTACCCCTACAATAAACCCATTGCAAATCCCAAAATTTTAATTATAAACAAACTTTACAGTGTTTCAACATTCATAACTTTATTCGAGATCCCTGCTCTTGCTAGCGTCCTTATATATTTATAAACAAGCTGGGCATGAAGTTACAGATGATGTTATCATTATTGAGATCACTAAATTAAGATGTCTTTTCTCAAAAGGTCCTAAATACAGGAAGGATCAATCTTTTTCTTTGGTACATAAACTTAAAAAAATATTATGGATTCTGTTGAAGAGTATGCTATTGTATGAAAATTAAAATAAAAAATTGACAATGAGCTAAATTAGAAGATGGGGGTTGGATACCTTATCCGACGGGATACAGGCAAAAAGAAGTTTGATAAAATCGAGGATTGCAAATTTTAATGGTCTAAGGGTACTAAACCTTGTTTAGTGGCTAAGGACCTTGATATTTCTGCTTTCCTTACAGGCATACATAACACGTATGTTATTGTCTCAGCTGATGAATCTTCCAACATCAAAATTCCGCTTGTAAGAAATTCTACGTTGGATGTATTATAAAGGAGCTTGGTTTAGATAGTACATCGGAGATATCTACGTATACTGAAACTAGTTTTATCAAAGAATAAGTTCTTTCCAATCATAGCAAAGTTCTTGAGTCTTTTGGTATCAATTTAAAACAGACAGAACTTGACCTTCCTTACTGTATTGGATTCCAAAACTTTGAAAAATTCATACAAGGGAAGATATATATACACATGTATATAGACTACTTTTATTTTTGCTGCAATTCCAAATTTCATTAAATTGTTTGCAATGAACACAACACAAACAAAAAGGTTTATTATGGAACAAAATAATTTCAGTTAGTCATAATTTATCAGGCGAGTGTATCAAGCCTATTGTGGCTTTTATTTTGCAAGTGCTTAAACGTCACTTAACACTGAAGGTTTAGCCTCATTATGAAAATAATATTTAGTTTATAGATAAATCTTAACGTTGTATTGCAGAAACAACACTTGTACCTACATGTTGTAAATATTGCACTTAATAAGATTGAAGGTGTTAGAATAAAGGTTGGTCGATGCGTTAAATAAAATTTAAATCATAAATTTTATGACACATATAAAATTATTAAAATTGTTTCATATTGATTTTGAAATGTTATCTTTGTTGAGCACTTAAACAATTAAATAAAAAAATATAAATTTACAGCACCGAATTAATTTTTTAAAAATAACAAATTAAGTAATATAATTTAATTATCGAAAACACGTTTTTCATTAAAAAATTAAACCCCTTCAAGTTATTTCTATTTCACTAATTACAAATTCTATGACGCAAAAAAAAAATCTAAAAATTATTTCAAAATGTTGTTTTCAATTATTGGATTTGTTGAACACTTCGGTAATTAAAAAAAATATGAATTTACAGTTAAAACTTTACTTGTCAAAGGAAGTATAAAACAAAACAATGTATAATAGAAACGAATTAATGAAAACAGGAACACAAAACTTTAACAGATACAAAAAAAGTAAAATTTTTATCACAAAAAGTAATAATTACGTCAAGATGTCAAGTTACGTTTCTTAACCATGTAGTTAATGAAAAATAATAAAGATTTAAAAAAGAAACAGTACATTTAAATTCACTTATATATGAATTAAATAATGTTGTTTGTGTATTTTTTAAAACATTGGTAAAAGAATTGAAATTTAGATTAATATCTATCTGCCAGGCTGAGAATAGTCGTTTTTAGTACACTATTAAGAGTGATTTAATAAGCTACTCGGAGAAAATGTGACATATTACTATGATGGCAATCTAGCACAAAACTCCACGCAACAAACTTTGGAACTATTTAAATGACAGACGTCTATCCGAATGTTTATTCTCACAGATGTATTTCATTAACTTACCCATAACTGATATTCCATCGTAAAAAAATGCAAAGTTAAGAGGAAGTGACAATTTTTCATTTCTTCCCGAGGTCATTATTTGTCGAATTATATTTCCTTTATTCCCAGCTATCCAGTAAATGGTTTGCTTTGGAACATTCAATGAAACTGATAAACGTGAATTTGCAATTACGTTTCTTTTTATAATCTTCATTTTGCTTCCATCCATTCTCATTTGCTGTAAATTTGTCACTTCCGTGGCCAGGCTTACAAAGACATAAATGTATCTAAAGATAAAAATATATATATTTAAAATAAAAACATAAATATAATAATTAATATAAGTAAAAATAGCAACTTTTATAATGCAACTTGCCTAGATTTATCATAAACGCTTTATGTTTGCAGAATGTTAAAAGTTCTATCATCAAGAGAATAGAGTAATGTTTGCAGAATGTTAAAAGTTCTATCATCAAGAGAATAGAGTAATGTTGTTGAAACCTCTATCTCAAAATCATAACTAAAATTAGCTATACAATTTTTTACATTTCATGTTTTTAAATATATATATATTCCAAAGAGTTTGTAAAGAAGTACACAGTATCATATATTATAAATAACAAACTTCGACCTGGATAAACATTTAAAAAATCTTTTACATTTTGTCTAGCGCCTTATAGGACTTTTCAAGAATGATGTAGTTGCTATAGAGAGTCACGTGTTTTGCATTATGACGTCATGCTATTATCTTTCTATCACATAGTTTCGATTATGACGTCAATATTTTGGATTCTAATTTACAGTTAGCGTTCATTTAATTTGGGTTTGAAAATCCGAATAAAATTGGATTCTATTTGATTCTGAATTTTACATTTTCTTTTGTACATTTGAAAAAGGGCATTATTGTGAATTTATTTTGTCCACAAAGTTCCAAATGTTCACTAAGAGGTATTTGCCTGGTTTCCGGCTGGCGAATTAGCTGCTTATGTACGCGGACACTTTCATTTAAACTATTACCAGTTTGTCCTATGTAATTTTCCCCACACGTTGGACAAGTTATGCGTTAAATAACGTTTTCTGTTTTGCAATTCATGTCCCGTTCAATATTAAAAGTTTTCCCGCTTTTGAAAGTTAAGTTGTTTATATATATATATGCACACATTAAAGCGTCTTAGTAATATTTTGATACAGCGATATTAATATTTGTGAAGCTAATATAAACTGTGAACCAAATTAATGGCAGTAGAAAATTGAATTTAACGTTAATTGAAATTCACGTTTAAAATCTAGCATTTTCTGAGGCCATAATTGAGGTATAGATAAAAAACAAAATAGAACCTGAAGAAGCAGTTGTATTGATTACTTTAACCTCACACGGATATATGAATTTAAATCTTCTCTAAATTTGAAAATATTAAGACATAGAACGTCATCTTTGCATGTACGCGGATTTTGAAGAATTTTAGAGAGACAATATATGTCCAGCGGTTAGAAGCGTTTGCCAAAATTCAGCTTCATACGACTAAAGAAAAAATAGACAAGCACTGGTTGAAAATTTATCTCATTTAAATACCGATTGTTTGTTGCAAAAGTATACTGGCAAACAGAAAGAGATATAAAGCCTATCCAATTCAAAACAACAAGTGGATAATTTGACAGACTTTATTTGAATTTGGAATTGAAGATAATAGTTTGAACAGTAGAAAAAGCAAAAGGTATAATCTTAAACAAAAAATCGTTATTATCTTACCCATTGAAGTTATCAATGAACATGTTAACCGGAACATCTTGCTTCTCAAAAATAACGACAATTGAATGTTTCTTTAAAGTCAGTTGAAAGGTATCAATCGTATTAGATTCAACTGTTAAGAAATATATCTTTCTGTTCATAAAATCTATCTCCAAACGAATTACCTCGTACTTATTTTGATGGGTGAAAACAGTAGTATCTCCTAGAGAAAAAAAAAATTTTTAAAAATACTATTAAACTACTTTTTTAAGTAATTGAATAATAGAATAATTTATGTTGTATAAAAATATAATGAAAATCAATTTTGTGCAAAAAAAAATGAAATATGTTAAACTGTAATCCCCGTTTGTTTGTCTATTTCACTTCGATTAGTGAAAACAGTGTTAGGGTAGATAGTTTTCAAAATCGTTTCTGATACTTGCATTTTGTTATACAAAGGGTTGTTTTAGACAAGCTTCAATGCATTTGTAATTATTTATTTTTCACTAAAACAATTGCCTAACTTGCTAGACTAAGACAAGCATTTACTTATAAGTTTTTAAATATTTTTGTTTCCGGTCGCATTTATATTTTCAAAAAAAAAAAAAAAAAAAAAAAAAAAAAAAAAAAAAAAAAAAAAAGGAAGTAAAAACTATTTTTTTTAACTTTTTTGCTAATTTCAAGTTCAACACCTATTTTTCAGTACCTTTTGTTTACATTACTTTAATTATTTTTCTCTGATCTCTCTGAAGTTTTAAAAGCAACAAATCTATGTTCAATATATTTTCTTACCTGTCCCATTGATGTACATTTTATGGATTCCCAAATCATCATTTGAAATTAAATAAATCATTTTATCTACTGGATCATAGCTAATTCCGCTTTTCCAATTAATTTTGTAATCTTTTTTCATACTGACTCTGGTATATTCGTCGTTTATTTTCAACAATTGATACAAGATAACTTCATTAACAAAAAACAATGACTTCACTAAAACTTTATAATAAAAAGAAGAAAAGATCATTAAAAATCAATGGTATTATTTGTTACTACCCAAGAGCGGATACCGCTACTGGTGAAGTAAACTCCCCGAGGTTATCCATAACTCAGTAGGCAGTACTTTGTGCTGTCAGAAAATATACCATTTTACAAAATCTTCAGCCGTCTTCATTTTTTAAAATTTATTTGGAGCTAAAGTTTGTTCTCTCGTGTGGGGCATTCCTTGCCTGGATTTTGGTTCATATAATTTTTGAGCTTTTGATTAATTATTTTCAACTGTTTGGTTTATATTTTTATCTATTAAACTTTTAGCCCCTCGTGTCACTAATGAGGAATGATTTTCCGAAATGTGCACATATGACACATCAAAAAGCAGCAGGTATTTTTGTTATTTATTTGTATGTATATTTTAACAAACATTAACTTTTGATTTTATAAATCTACATAAAAGCTCAATCTTGAAGCTAAATTACCCATTCAGTAGGGTTTTAAAAAATAAGACTGGAAACAAAACTTGATATGTTATGGAAATAAATAACACAAAATCTTCGGTTTTGATGTATAAATTTTAAAACTATTAAAGTTCGTGTAATGTCCACAAAAAGGCAGTTAATATTGGATATAATTGCTACATTGCAGGAGACAAACATGGATTATTTCCACAAATAAAAATGGTATCATATGGGCTGATAATACTATTCAAAAACATGGAGTTACGGTCCCTGGTGTGATAGATTGCAACTACTTCCGGGGGGTTTGTTAGTTTTTTTTGTAAAATGGCCATAAATATGAGCTGGATTTTTTTGTAAGTACATGTACATCTTTTTATCTTTTTTAATCTAATTTTCGTCACTGATCAGTAAATCAAACAATGTTAACATTGATTTAAAACTTCACACGTGCTATATGATATATTATTGACTTGAATTTTGGTATTTAGAGAAGAGTTAAAGAAATTTATGTCGAATTGTTAACTATCGTAAATTTTGTATTTTCTTCAATTTCAGATGGTTAGAATTATTATAAACCTACTGCCAGATACATGTAAAATAAACATTGAAAGAACTTTAAATTACAAATGTATCAATACACTTGTGTCCTATTTATTTACACCATTTACAGTATGTTTGAATCAAGATTGTACTTTTTGGAAAATTACAATAAAGGGAAATATTAGTTAATAAGATAAATTTTAAATGTAGGGACTATACATCAATCAGTTTTGTATTATGTTCGAATCATCTGAAGTTTTGGATTCTACATTTTTTAGGGGGTTTATGTATTTAAAACTACATGCATTTATTATCATAATCACAAGTCAGATTTTTTTTGATTTTTTTTGATATAACGATTGGATTCAAAACAAAGTTAGACTGTTTCATCTTGAACAAACAAAACCAAACAAATAACTAAGCTTACTTATCTTTATCGACAAATGTTCTCATTCTTTATCGAGAGAGAGAGAGAGAGAGAGAGAGAGAGAGAGAGAGAGAGAGAGCTATTTTATATATAACACAAATACCAGTTAACTTTTGCTGTGCCAGATGTGTACAATTTGGAAATTCATTCCTCATCAGTGATACTAAGACCGAAAAAGTTTGATAAAGACATAAGCTAAACAGTTGAAAGTTAATGAATCTAAAGTTTCGAAATTATGTAAATCCAAATCAAGCTGAGGAATGATTTGCAGGAGGGAATCAACCTTAGTTTTAAATAAATTTCAACATTTTGGACGGCCGAAAATTTTGCTAGCTTATTTTCTGTTAGTACATAGTGAATATGATTGATAGAGAGAAAACAGGCTCGAAGCAAACGATTGATAAAAAGTAAACAACTCATAAGCACTTTGACTGATAGAGAGAATACGGACTTGCCCTCAGTAATGATGACTGATAGAGAGAAAGAACTCGTAGTGATTTTGACTAATATAAATATAACGGATTCGTAGTTCTAGCTGTTTGCGTTTGAATGGCTATAATAATAAAGATTAAAATGGCTCATAGTTATGAAATTTGATCAACCAGGCTCGTAGCAATTGTGAAACGTTTTCAAACGATCTCTCATGACCATAAAATATGGGTTATTGTCAACAATTTTTTTCAAATCAAATAAACAAATGTCGATATTTTAAAAGTATTTTGAAAAAATAAAAATATTTGATGTATAAAAGGTGGGATAAGTGTGTTTATTAGACTATTTCAAGTTGTTGATATACACAGATAGAGGATCAGAGGGCTTTAACTCCATATTTTTTTTATTGTAATCGGCCCATTGCATTAACATTATAACTTTTGCCTAATTCAAGCAAAAATTTGTATGTGGATGTTGTTGCAAAAAGTGATAAAATCTGCGTATTATCATAACCATGCTGCATTATGAACTGTCTATGGTACTCCATTAGAGATCATAGTATAATAGTATTATTGCGGTTAAATTTTCTTGTATATTGACGTAAAAATGAAGTTTTTCCTGACATCAAATAAAATACCCAGTAGCATTGGATCTTAAATTAATTTTTGATTTTGGAAATACAAAAAAAAAAAAAAAAAAAAAAAACAAAAAAAAACAAGCCTAACATTTCAGTAACAGTGTTTTAATACTTTAGAGTAATTTATATATGGATTTCTTTTTGTACTTTGCAACAAATAACATTATCAATAGACTGACAACTAAAGTCTTTTTTAAAATGAAACAAAAACATAACAATTTACGTTCAAATTAATTATATACATGTATTAATTTGCAGTGTGGAATTCCAATTTCTCCAAGCTTAAGAGGAGCCCATAAATCAGAAAAACCACGTGACTTCTTGTATGAATACATATTAAAAATATACCATTTACAAAAATTTCAAACCGTCTCAATATTTGAAATTTATTTAAAACTAAGGCTTGTTCCCTCAGGCAAAGCATTCCACCCGGCATCACTTCCTTGATTGAAGTTCACGTGTATAACACATTTTGCCAGTTTGAAAAGTGTATACAATGTTGTACTATGTTTTTTGGATTGTGATATGGACAAGGACTGGCATGTTTGTTTTATTAGCTTGATTTGGATTCACGTAATTTTGGAACTTTAGATTAATTAATTTTCAACCTTTTGACTAATGTTTTTATCCATTAAACTTTCGGCCAGTATTGTCACATATGGCACATCAAAATTTAACAGGTATTTGCGTTATATCTATCTGTCTATCTATCTATCTATCTATCTATCTATCTATCTATCTATATATATATATATATATATATATATATATATATATATATATATATATATATATATATATATATATATATAAACCACAATCCGGAACTATATAATCATAGGTAAACATATATGACTCCTTCGTGACATTTATCAACATATGAAACAAGAGGAAATTGCGCATTACAAAGATTTTACAAGAACAGTTCAATTGTCTAAAATTCACAAATTAGAATCAATGAAATCAATGAAATAAGATTTAATTGAGATAAATAGATACCTAGTTCATATTCATCGTAATATTGACATTGTGAAAGACAGAAAGTTTTAAAAAACAAATGGTGTTTTAGATGACCTGCTGAAAAAGGACAAGAACTGGTCTAGCTAGCTACACAGATCACGTGCAAGTCAATTTTGAGAACGAAAGAAACAAAGAAGTTTGGTAAGTCAAATGTATCCAGTATAAGTTTGGATACAGTGACACATACTTATCAACTATATTTTGATGACGACCATAAAACTTTTAAGCGCCTTGATTAGCCTAGGCTTGCAATATTTTTCCGTCAACAATTTAATTGTAAGCAGTTTGCTTCGTTGTAGAAGTCCCCATAGTGGGAACAAGCTCTACCATTACGTATTAACTGTGAAAATATACACCATACGCAGGAGAAGCAGGGATATTACTGCAAAGAAAGGGAAAGTTGATAATGGAAAAATTACAGTAAAACTTCGATCGCTCGAACGTCCTTACCGCGAATACCCCGGATAACTCGAAGTCATCTGTTGGTCCCGAGAAATTTCCTATAATATCCTATGTAAATAAACTCGATGGCTTGAATTTCTTTAACTCGAATACCCCGCTCGCGCGAACAATAAATGTTTTTCAAAAGTATAAAATTAGTGAAAATTCAACTTCTTTCACTCGAATACAATTTCTGTAGGACATGTGGTCCGCGTCATTTTAAAGAAAACACAAGCTGAAGCCATATTACAGATTTCAACAAAAGTAATAGAGTGGAACAAAACAATTAGTCTAGACAGTTACCTAAAATTAATTAATCTAATGAGAAAGTGTCGATATAATCATGTCTTTAATCTTTTAATCCAATTACGGGAGTGTTTTATCGGTACTCTAAAAAACCTCAGTCGCTCATGCGCGATGACTGTACAACAGGATTCTGTAATTTAAATGACCTTAGAGTGTATATAGTAATGTGTATTATCGGTATTTCCACCGATTAAAATGACCGGTAATAACATCGCCTTGTTAAGTCTTATATGTGCAATTTGAATAATGTAAGTTTATTTTGTATCATTACCTGTTAAAATTAAAACAGTGTACCATATTCTAGCCCCGTAGCCATATACTACCATACGGCAGATTGCAGGTCAGCATTAAAGTTGAATTGAATTTTGTATTTTTAATTGGGATATTTCATTCTCTTGGAATTTAAAAAAAAAAATATTTCGTAATGAATAATGGAATTTTAATTCGGACATTTTATTGTTTGAGCTTTTAGTTTATTTACATGTATAACAAATTTAAAGATTCTTTTATCGTCGATAAACATGGGAACCTGAACCTCCGATTATATCTCGATGTTCGATCGCTCGAAACTCCCGATGGCTCGGATATTTGGTCGAAGTCCTTGGACTTTGAGCCATCGAAGTTCTACTGTAGTCATCACGTTTGTCGTATAGCTTTAGATGTAACCTTTCGTGTGTGTCATAATTTAGTTATAAGTCTAAATATAAAGCAGAATCTGCCTGGAGAATCTGTCGTGTCTTTAATGTCAAGCTCATTTGGATAGATGACATTCACATATTCTCCAATTTTGGGATTACTTAGAGATAAATTATTTGAATTCGAGAGTGATAATTCTGGAGGATATTTTGCTATCAAACACGAAACACATCAGAAGAATGACCACATCTAACAAAAATTTTCCGGTTCGCATGCTTCATTAGTTTAAAAATCAGTTATATGCCCTTTTAATTGATATAACAGAGATGCACTAGCAACTCCTAAAACTATGATGCATGGTTTACTACAAAACTCCTTTCTTGATTATTTTCTAAATTTTTAAGAGATATGTGCACCGCATCAGTTGTAGAGAATAAGTGTACTCCTTACTGCTTAAGAAGTATCTAAAATTTCAACATTACCGGGCATGAAGCTTGGCACATAATGTTCATGTCCAATCACAAGGGCAAATCTTCATTGAGATCATAAAACCGAACAATGTCGACATTCTAGAAAAATCCCTCAGTAAATATCTATTTACGCTCACCATCCCGGATCATATTAGAAACCCATGTATTTGGCATTAAAAATTTGCTTGCAATTTTTGCATTCATATTGACAATGAACATTATTTTTAAACAGGTCAATTTTTATTTCTAAGCTATAAAACTAAGTAAACACAGTAAACTAGTAATTTAAGTTAAACACGTGAACTTCAACCTAGTACCTGAAGCCATGTGCTTCATAAAGAAGAGTACGTTCAGCTTAGATAGCTCGACCCGTCACGTGTGAAAAAATTGCATATGAAAGGTGAAAATTAATGAAAATTAATCTAATTTAATTTTTACTTTTGCAGTTTCAAGCGGTTTCTTTTTTCATCAGTGAACGCTATAGATATTTAATCTGCGGACTAGTTGTTATGTATCCCACCCACGAGAGTGGGGGAGACTTATTGTTTTTGTACTGTGTCTTCTACTTCTTTTTATTATTTTTTTCTTCCGCCTTTCCAAGCCCAAATTTTGTTCAATACTTTTCTCAGGAATGGAAAATTATATCAACTTAAAACTTTCTACAGAATTTTTTTGCAATTTGCAAACAAGAGGTATATCTATCAAAGTTAAATGCCCCTTCCAACAACATAATTTTATTACAAACTTTCGGCCCCTATTGTCACTGATGAGGAATGATTTTCCGAAATGTGCACATATGGCACATCAAAATTTAGCAGGTATTTGTTTTATATTTACTTCTCCCTTAAAACTTGGCGGTGGGAGACTTGTTCGTCACTGTACCTGCCCATGGACAGTTTCTAGTTTAATTTAATAATTTTTAGATAATGATTGTATATGAAAAAACCTACAATTTATGGTAAACCGATCACGACAATACAGGAAAAAAGCACTTACCTGTAGCACGAATGCAAGTCTTTAGGTCCATTAACAAGGAATAGCCCTTTGCACAACCACAATTGCGGAAGGGAAACGTGTCGGTACTAATACAAAAATGACTACAACCACCATTATTTACATGGCAAACTGTGTGGTCTACAACATAAATTTTTTTCATAAGAAATTCTATTTCTATTACGTCATCTTTGACAGTATGCAATGTTGATGATTTGTCAAAATGGCACTGACGGAATAAAAATAAGTAATAAATACTGCCTATTACAAAAGGAAAGAAAGGGGGTTCCTATTATTTTAAGTTATATGTACGGTGTTTTGAGAGAAGTTTGTTAAAGATATAATGTAAATTCGATAGCTATATGCATTCGAGTTGTTCAATTATCACAGCAAATTTTTCAGAAAAAAATCTCTATATGGATTGAAAATATCGTGAAGCACTAAAGATATTTTTTACATTTCCACCGTAGCAATTGTCATTATTTAATATGTTTCAGTGTTCTTTTGCACGAATGGAAAACCTTCTAATGTAGTTTTTTAATAATTGCCCTTTTATTGATATAAACAATAAGCTAACATGTAATTTGTTGTATCTATATTAAATTCTTATACAGAAAAAATACGCATATAATTATATAACACATATAAAATAGTTTACTAACAAAACATTAAAGTGGACTATATTGAAATTTAAATTAGTTAAGGTACGTGAATTTAATAAATACGCACTGCAAGATCCATTCTTTTCTTCAAGGAAAAAGTCATTTAATTTACATACGCATGAATACGATTGGTGCCCCGACAGAAGACATAAATTTTCACAGTTTCCATTATTAAATGAACATGGGTTGGCTACTGTAAATATTACAATAAAAATTAAAGAATATATTAAATGTATTTAATACATGTAAATGAATGAATAAGTAAATAAATGTAAAATTCTATAATATAGAATACATAAATAATGACACATTACGATTTTTTAAAATCATTGTTTTCAAGATTTGCATATAAAAATGTGAGGCATTAAGAACATTGACTCCATACACGCAATAAGTAAAACTCAAACGCATGTATACACCTTTTATACAGATAATCAGGCAACAACTTTTAGATATATAGTAGAATAGAATATAACATATCATGGTAATAAACGTCTTTCCATTTCCCGCCATTTTGATCAAATTTCTCAAAAATGAAATTACAATAACATCACGTACTTAACCTAATTATTTTTAACATGATTATTTTAATATTTAGTAATGCAGCCCCTTGATCTATTTACTCTGTGTAAATGTCTATTATGGAATAAAAGCATTATATATATATATATATATATATATATATATATATATATATATATATATATATATATATATATATATATAATAAAGTCATTTTAAGGTAAGTAACAGAATTATTTTATTTTGAGATCATTCCTTATTGAATGTTTTGAATGGATGTTTTGACATGGTTCTTCATCTCCAACCAATCTTCAGTTATGTTGATCTAAGTTGACTGTGTAGGCCAGGGTAAGAATGAAACTTGAATGTTCATCTTTATCTTACTTACTTTTTTTTCTATTGTAAGATTTTGTTCGAGATATGAAAAGGAGCATTGTCATCTTCAAAAGGTATTGGTTATGTTTTTTGGAAAGTGCTTAATTACTATCTGCCATTAGTTGTTATCCAGTGTTTCTATATATTTGTAACCTATTTATTTTATCACTCAAAAATGCTAGTTTTCCGACACCATCGTACGTAATACAACCCCAAACAATAATAGCAATGTGTTGTCCTTGGAACTGATATATATGTGTCTGAGAGATACTCTTCTCTCTTCTTCCTCAAAATTTTTAAAAGTCCATCACCACTCGAAATCCTCTTTCTTTCGTAACAAAATACAATGTATATTTTTGTCAATTTTATCCGTACAGTCTAAAGTAAATTGTTCCTACGCCAATAAAATCGACATATCTATTTATCTGGCGCATTCCAAGTCTTTTTTTATGTTAAACTCAATGAATT
Source organism: Tegillarca granosa (assembly GCA_029721355.1). NCBI lineage: Eukaryota > Metazoa > Mollusca > Bivalvia > Arcoida > Arcidae > Tegillarca > Tegillarca granosa. The sequence goes on along the minus strand of CM056603.1, from coordinate 17,453,007 downwards.
ATTCTTTTACATACATGACTGTCATTGTTATTGAATTTTGTTGTGATTGTGATATTTAACAGAGAAGACGAACGAGCCTCACGAATTGTTTCGTTAAAGAAGCCGCAAATTTCGAGCCGTCATTTTTTTGGCCTGTCTCTTCGCTGCTGACCTTCGCTGACGGCATCTCGTAAGGACTTTTTAAATGGTGGAATAATTATTTTTAAGAAAATCCGGTTCAAAAATGTAAAAAGTATTACCGTAGTTATTATAATAATTGTCTACGCTTTAATATTTTTACGCTTATTGTTTAAAAAACATGACGGATGAAAGTTAAAACTAAAAAACTAAATGGCGGAAAACAGAAATACTTTTGTAACTATGATGTAGATCTAATAGACGCTTTGTTTTTTTTCACTGTTAATGTCCATTTAGGAAAATTTTCAGTCGACTAAAATTTGAAATTAATTTAAAACTAAGGTTTGTTCCCTGATGCATATAATTCCTTAGCTGGATTTGGATTCATATAATTTTGAAACTTTAGATTCATCATTTTCCACTGTTTGGCTTATAGTTTTTATGAATCAAACTTTTCGGTCGTAGTGTCACTGATGAGGAATGAATTTCCGAAATGTGCACATCTGGCAAATCAAAATTTAACTGGTATTTGTGTTATATATTTAATGTATTTTTATTCAGCTTTTCAAACATAATTCGAAAACTGCATTAGAACGATTATTTACAGATGTATGTTGTAACTATATTAGGTCTCTGATTTTGACTGTAAGTATTATTTTCATTATCTATGAAACATTTGTATCCAAATATAAAGAAGTTTACGTCCTGTACAAAAATTGTATCATTCGATCCGTTATATGGTTACAAATACGACCTTTTCTACTGTACAAATCGTCATTAGCCACAAGAATTTTTAATGCACAACACTATTTGTTGAAAAATATAATAATGCAAAATTTATTCACAAACTTTCTCAATAAAAAAAAATGTGAATGTGCTAGAAATATATAATAAATCAAAAAGTAAAACTCCCCGAAGATATCCATGACTCAGAAGACAGTACTTTTGGCTGTGAGAACATGTACTATTTAGCAAAATTTTCAGCCGTCTAACTTTTTCAATTTATTTAAAACTATTATTTTCCTCATGAAAATCATCCCTTTGCAGGATTTGGATTCATATAATTTTGGAACTTTAGATTCATTAATTTCCAACTATTTGGCTTATAGTTTTATCTTTTACACTTTTCGGCTTCTAGTATCACTGATGAGGAATTATATTCGGAAATGTACACATTTGCCACATCAAAACATGTATTTTTGTATCTACAACAGGAAGTGATTACACTTCTGGAACACCAATCACCAGTTCTAGATGAAAGCACACGTTTAATTAAATTTGCCATTTTCCTAGTTTTTACATCGCTATGAGAATTGTGATTATGAAATAGACCGATATCTTTATGCTTGAAACTAACAAAGCCAGTATAAGTTTTAAAAATAAGCTTAAAAAACTGAATAATTGTGATGAACTTCTGGTTATAATAATAGTTCGCATTAAAATTGTTTATCATTGTCTAATTTGTATAATAGATGTTCAAATCACAGCCACCCCCGAAAAAAAGTAATAACAATTGACAACTACCCAATTTAATTATACACGTAAATTTTTCAAGGAATTTAGGCTTGATACCTTTTCTTCTTTTAACTTCTTTGAATGCGGTTGCCTTTACACCAGAATGCAAATGGTACACATATTCAGGAATAATTTTATTCTGCCATTTATTGATGAAACGGCTGATATTATACATTATTATCGATTTATCAGTGAGTACCAGCGTAAAATCTTTATCCAGTTGAAACATATCAACAGTATTTGCAGGAACAGTGTAACAACTGTGGTATGACTGAAAATTTTTTTTGATAATATCCTCCGTAAAGCTAAACTTGTTTCCCTTTACCAGAACAATATTACTCTCCCCTTTTTTTAATGAAACTATTCGTATCCAGTCGACTTCAATGGGAATAAGTGTGCGTTTAGTGAAAAGTCTATTACCATCCATCCCAGCAAAATGTAACGTATTTTCACTAATCCAAAAAAGCTTTCTAAAACAAATATAAATGATTTATTTTTTATTAATTAATACAAAAGCTTCATTTTGTTTTTCTTTCTGAATAAACTAAATACCATAATGTCTAAAATAAATACCAATGCATAAAAGACAATGGAATATAAGCTGTTTGTATTCTTTTGACATTTTTAAGTTTCTTGTGTAAAACAATTGCCTGTAAAGGTGTTTATCAGGTTTGTTTGTCTGGTATAGACCCATCAGCAATTATCAAAACATATTGTCGTATTTACTAAATAAACATAAATTATGCATTTTGTTTCTGTGGAATGTATGTGACGTGGAACAGGTAAAACCTTACTTTTAATCAATTTTTCAAAGTTTTTTAGTGTTATCATCCAAATTATGTTATGATAACAATTGATATTTGTTTTGACACATTTCTAAATGCATGGGTACCTTTATCACAATATATTCGTATAATCACGCCGTACATTTTTCTTAGCCGTTTATACTTTTGTAAATGTACTTTTTCTTTGAAAAAATAATAATTTTATGTTTTGCTTACATTTCTGCTTAATTTAAAATAAAGCAGTCTTAGCTCTTGTCATTGAATCAATCTAGGTGTTATTTTTTTACAGATACTGAATTGATTACTAATAAAATCAGAGAAAGTTATCTATATAGTTTTGATAACCAGCTATAGCATTCATCTATCAATATTCACAACCCATTTTCGTAATGATTTATATTTCTACGCTTATTGTTTTTGCCGTGTTTAATGTGTAAATAAGGTATCCTTTACATATTTCTTTCATAATATTATTTTTATTTTAAAAAAGTTTTTTGTTGTATAACTTTACCCTGATCCCAACTGGCATAAGAGGTCGTAGCGTATTCTAAATTTGAATCAAAAGGTGCACTAAAGATTTCAAACTGACCAAATTAAACAACATCTTCAATTGTACAAGCAAATTTAACTTTACATCTTATATCATAGGTTTTGGCATGGTTTTAAAAACTAATTTAAAATTGTTCTATTTATGACTGAGATTTTACTATTTATCATTTAAACTACTTTAAATTCCATAACCTTTCAGAATCAAGGCATTAATGGCGAGCTTTAAGTAGCGTTATAAATCAAATAAAAACCTATTGTCATTTTAAAAAAGCTACACCATTGCTTTATAAATACATTTTCATAAATAAATGGTAATAATGGCATGCGTTCTGCGTGTATGTATTTACCCTTGAATCGGTTCCACCAGTAAGGAAAAAGGATTGGATATTTTATCAGATAATAAAATCTTCTTTCTTGTTCCATCAATCTCACTAACAAAAACAGCTTCCATGTTTCTGCAAGCCCAGTACAATTTAATTGTTACAAAGTCTACTGCAATATCAGTCATTATGTCATCTGTTTTTAAAATATTTAAAGATCTATATAGGTTACCATCTGCTTTAGAATGGACTATATTTGTCGATGTCCTTCGATGCCAAAAAATATCTCCCTCGTCAAGGAGAAAATCGAAGCTATAGACTGTTTCGTTTGTGATTAATTCCGATAGAATTTTTATTGTGCCATCATCGCTTATATCAATCACTTGCAGTTTGTCTTCTATTGCAATAATTATTCGAGTTCGAGGTAAATCTTCAATAAAGAAACGAAAAAAATAGATAAATAAATAAGTTCCTGAAAAATTGAGAAAGAGAATTATTAAGGATTATTTCTGTTTTTATTATAAGTAAAACGGAGTAATGATTGTGAAATACTACTGTATTAACATGGCTCATATAATAATAATAGGATTTCTAGTTGACACAAAAGATACCCTTTTGATTGGTGTAATATAGCATAGTGGAAAAGTTCACATTTTTTTCTAAGGTGTTCCTATGATAACGTTATAGTGAAAGATAAAAACCATTTTTATATACAATAGGTATACGTATTATTCTAATGAGAGTTTCAAAGTTTAAATTTCCATTACATTGGACCAAAAAAAAAAAAAAAAAAAAAAAGAATAAAAATTAAAAATTAAAAAAAACTGATGGACTTATGGACAATAATGTGATTGTTACGTTTTTTTCCTTTTTAATACATGGCAAGTAAACAAAATCATTACATGAGCCACAAAAATAACCCTAAAACGACGATTGAAAACCAATATTGGCAAATGCACAATTACTAAGGTACCTCATCGACTAAGGGAATAACTGTCTATGATTTAATTTATTGATGTTAACGATGCATCAACAGTTCATAAAACTGTAACAAAATTCTTTGAAAGGGATTTTCTGTCATTTGTATTCAATAAATATTATCGATCAGATTTGATTAATTTACATAAAGCATTTCATCAATTTTTTTACTTTCAAAAAATGATGATATTGCCGAAATAATACCATTTGCAGCTGGAAAAACAAAGCAATTTTGGTTTAGATCATAGGGTCTTTTTACTTTTATAATCGGGACCTTTCTTACAGCTTAAGGTCATAGCTAATGATTTTTATCGATTCTTGTTAAATGATTTTTGTTTCAGAAAACATGTTTACATTTATTTTTATATACTTATAAATGCTAATTACACAGCAACGGTAGGAGTGTCTAGTTATTTGTAGTGAATGACATTTTTTTCCCTTTTTTCAGAACTTTATCATTAAGGAGTAATGATAAAAGGATTCATTTGATATTTTGTGTCGAGGTCTGCTAAGCATATTTTAAGACATTGTTTTATCATTTATTTATATCTTATCTACATTTTTAATGCGTAAACATTCCTCTTATTTGTATTTATTAAATACATTTATTAAAAATAATAGTGTTATTGATGAGGAATGAATTTCCGAAATGTACACATCTGGCACATCAAAATTTAACTGGCTTTTGTGTTATTTATACATAAATTATGATGTGTAAAACGATAAGAGAACTACAAAAACCTCAATTAAACCAATATTGAAACAGAGTTGTATGCTATTTCGATTCGGCGTTAAAAGTAATTTTGGTGTACAAATGAAAACCTATAGTTTTTGAAGATGCGATTACAGTTAAAAAATAATCACAGATAAACCGGTCTACAAAATTAATTTTTCAAATCTTATATTGCTTCTTTTCTACAAAATCCAATTTGTGTGTGTGTGTGTGTGTGTGTGTTTGTTTATGTATATTTTGTTTTTGTTTTATCAATAAATGTTCATTTTCAAGCATTTAAATGCATTTAGCTATATACTAAAGCGCTATAAGTTCTTGTCTTTTCTTTTGAATCTATTTTCTCTTACCAAATGACAATTTTTCAACAACATTTTCCTCTTTTTCCAAGCAATTAACCTCGCATACAAATGGTAACTTTTTGTCGCAGTCTTCGAATTCAATTCTTGGATTAAGATTGTCGTATACCAAAACACCACATAAGAGCCTGTCATATCCTATTTGATTAATATTTGTAGGAAAGGGAAACGTTTCAAATTGCCTATTTTTAGTTTTGTACACATTTTCATCATATATCACTCCTATAAAGTATTTGCCTTTTGGAATATCTACAATAAATTTTAAAGACAATTACACTAGTGGAAGAATACCTCAAATCTGTCGTAGTGACAGAATTTTTTAAAATTTTGCTGAATTTTTGTCAAACGATCTGGAATATATAAACATTTTTGTTCCAATGCCAAACAATCGATGAAAGAGAGGGACAAATAGCAAATTCTATATATGATTTATTTCATTTTGACACAAGGAATATTGCAAGCCTAGGCTAATCAGGGCCCTTAAAAAGTTTTATGGCCGTCATCACAATATTGTTGATAAGTATGTAGTCACTGTATCCCAACTTATACTGGATATATTTGACTTACCATAGGTCTTTGTTCCTTTCATTCTCAAAATTGACTTACACGTGACGGGTGTAGCTAGCTAAACAGGAGGTGCTTACCCTTCCGGAGCACCCGGCCTCACTTCCTTGATGGAAGTTCACGTGTATCACCTATTTTGCCAGTTTGCAAAGTTTTTACTTTGTTTTTGGGATTGTGATATGGACAGGGACTGGTATGTTTGTTTTATTTAATTCTTATTTAGTTAATTATACATCGAAATATGATGAATCAAGTAAATAGTAATATATGACATATAACAAAGTGTTTTATAATTCTAACAAAACGTAAAATGAAGTATCTTTATTTAGAAAAAATATTATGTCGATATTTCTCTTTGCTTTTTTTTTGTTTTGTTCTGTTTGTTTGTTTGTTTTTTGGGTTTTTTCACTTTCTTTTTGTTGGTCAAGATAAATTAACACATCAGATGATAATGTTATCGATGTTATATTTCTCTAATTGTGCGTAACTTAATACAGATTTTGTTTCGGTTATTTGTCAAGATGTTTGTGACATCAATTTGTACCAAGCTATGCTCTATGTCACTTTAGTCTTAGTTTAAAAAATTCAGTACATGTTTTAGTTAGATGATTTATGTGCTATATTTATTTGTTGAAACCCATTGGGTGCAGTGATTAAATTTACAAAACATAATTGTACTATTTTAAATCTACAATTTCCCTGAAACAGCTTAAAACCTATCCAGTTCAAACTGCTTTCTTTAACTGCTGCATCTTAAAAGACCAAAGTATGTTCTTATTGATCGCATAGTTTTTTAATTAAGAGGCAAAGCTTTTGTATGTAATAAAAAAATGGTATTACAAATTTTCTTAGGCTAAAGCCCAGATTATTTAAAAATTATTAATTATTTTTTAAAATTTATTCAAAACTAAGGTCTGTTTCATCTTGCAAAGCATTCCTTAGCTGGATTTGGATTCATACAATTTTGAAATTTTAGATTCATTATATTTCAACTGTTTGGCTTATGTTTTTTATCTATCAAACTTTTCGGCCCCCTGGTGTCACTGATGAGGAATGATTTTCCGAAATGTGCACATATGGCACATAAAAATTTAGCAGGCATATGTTATATATTTATAAATAATATCTGACTTATGTTACCTTTAATAATGTGTGGAATATTTGCATATTTTTCAAAGTTTTGAATTTGTAATAAATGATGATCGCAGGATAAGTTTGCTTCTTGCCAAGGCAATGCCTGATCTCCATGCACCTTGTATAACAGTTTAACCTCTGGAATGTACTTGTAGTCATCTTTATAATTTTCACATTCTTGCAAAATAAAGTTTATATTCAACAATAAAAGCAATGTTATATAGAAGCCCTAATAATGAAAATGACTAAAAAAAATTAAAAAATCTAAGTAAGTAGAGTAAATCAATTAGGCTTTAGAATGTCCAATTTAGCGTTTGAAAAAAAAAACAAACACAACCATACTTGAGAAATTATGAAATTACAATTCCAAGAGCAAAGCAAAAACTTTAAAAACAAGCTAATTCAGCTCATCACAATATTTACTATAACGAATGTGATTTGCAGATATTCGGAATGTTCAGCGGCCGCTGTCTGTCCATCTACACTAGTCATTGCGAAATTCTGTTTGAGAAATATATTACATAATAATTCAATACTGCCACGAAGGAAGAGGTTTTATACAGTATTATATAAAGAAGGAACATTAAACTATAGGTCGGCAAACATAACTTCAATAACTTCTGAAAACAACGACGTCATTTTATTCAACAATATAACGATGATGGTCATAAAAAATTTTTAGGGTAAAATAGCAAATCTGGTAAACAAATAAAAACATACAGGACTGCCTCCAGGCTGTAGTATTTCTACTTCAATTTATGTATATAGTTATAGTTTAACAGGTTAACTATTTATATTAATTATAAGGGTTCACAAAGTTTGCATTCAAACAATCAATTACAGATGTAAAAATAAGCAATGTAATATGCAATTTAGAGAATTTTAGACGGAAAGTTAACCCTAAAAACATGCACTTCAATATATCAAAACTTATGAAAATATGTCTAATGTATTGAAAATCATATTCATCATAACATCGAAAAAGATTTAAATAAAAAAGCGACTTATTTAGAAATAAGGGAAGTTTGAATATAAATTAGCGTTCAAAATTTGGGGGAAAACATGCAAGTTTCAATTTTGAAAAGTATATTAGGTGGTAATTTTGAGATATTAGGAAAAATTTGTAATCTTAAATGATAATGAATTAGTTTTACAAGGTTAAAATAAACAGCCTTAGAACTTGATGATAAACAACCGGAATAAAAATATTATCCACTCTTGTTACTAAGATACTTTTGAAGCATATTCTAATGAAAAAGGTAAAATAATCTTACCATCATTTAAGTATTCTTTTTTGTCTAAATCACCTTGTTTTGGACAAGTACAAATAAAATACTCCGTTCGCATACAGTCTCTTCTAACTAATATACTTATACTGTTGGTAATCATTTGTAGAACAACACATTTTTTCTGATCTTTAAATGATATAATTTCGCATGGAACCATATCGTCAGATACGTTTTGACCATTAGTCCAAATCCAATTACCTTCATTTTGGAAATTAGACATTCCTATCCATAGGTCGTTCCTATAAAAACCTTTCTCTCTACCAAATGTAACCAAGGTGGAAAAATTAAATTAAAATGTAAATTGGAAAAGTCAAAAGAGTAAAGATTTTTTTTTTAAAAAAAATGAAAAACTTGACAATGTTAACAACAGATTGAATCATATAAAAAGATTTTTTATTCTAAAACATGAATGATTAGTCTACGAAAGCCCAATGAGCTCACTTTCGTAGAAGAAAAAAATAAAAATAACGCGTTATAACGCCAAACTTTCGCGAATAAACGCGTAACTTTCGCGAATAAACGCGAAACTTTCGCGAATAAACGCGTAACTTTCGCGAATAAACGCGAAACTTTCGCGAAATAACGCGTAACTTTCGCGAAATAACACGAAAGTTTCGCAAATAAACGCGTAACTTTCGCGAAATAACGCGAAACTTTCGCGAAATAACGCGTAACTTTCGCGAATAAACGCGAATTGCGTCATAAAAAGCGGTTAAGGTATGTTTGACTACCAGTTGAACAATGGATAACGAAAAAGATTTTTGGTCATTTCTAGAAGAGGTGTCTTCATAATATATAAAAGATCGAATGGTAAAGGAAAAGGTAGGCATTACAAATGAAAATAAATTTTAAGTAAAAAGTAATATTCATTTATTTTTTGCTTAGATTATATTAAGTTAAATAGCAATAACTATATTGAGCTAAATACCGAACAAACAGATATTGTCCTAGTACCATCATCAACGTCCATCTGACCGTCCGTCTGAAGCTTTATAGCACTGATTATTATGAATCTGATCCGAAGGTCACATAGTCAGTTGACTAGGTGCACAGCATATAACTCATTCTACAATGAAGTGTGACAATGAAATTTCCATGTCTTGAATATAATGTCCACTCATGTTTAATAAACATATGGATATGCTATGCGTTTACTATAAACATTTTTTTTGTATAGTATGTAGAAAATGTGCAACACCGTAGAGTGTACACGCATCATTGCGGATGCGTAAAGTTCCAATTGAACTTATATCAGTTAATTGTTACCATTATTTTAACTTTGCAAACAGGTGCATTACCATTTACTTTGCTTCTGGACATATCAAAAACAGATTATATGATTTTTGTAAAAAAGAATAATAAGTGGCCAAAAATCGATGCTTTGTTGTTGTCACATAAGAATGAGTGTTCGTGAGATTTTAACGTTTTTAATCAAATAAATGTTAGTTTTCTTTTTAATCATATAAACATTAATATACTTTAAAATATTGAATTTAAAAAAAATGGGTAGACATTCGATCCTGATATATTTTTCAGTGGAAACTGATATCATAAAATTTTAGTAGTCATAGTTTTTATGACATCTTAGTTAGTTTTAGAAAAAAGCGATTTGTAAGAAAATGTGTTCTGAGCGACGCTATTCGGCTATGTTTGACATTAAATTAACTGTGTTCTGCGTGGCACTTTTATTAGATGGTCATTGATGCTAATTCAGAGTGGCGGCTTAAAAATATAGTAATGGTTTTCATGTACAAAGAAGGTCAATCATATATATCGAAGTACTTGATAATTTTGCAAAAGAAAAAAAAGAGAGAGAGAGAGAGAGAGAGAGAGAGAGAGAGAGAGAGAGAGAGAGAGAGCTTTAAATGTATTTGAAGTACCTTCTATGGCACAATCCGGTAATTTTAAGGAGTCTTTAGTTTCAAGTTTAAATTTTACAATTTGAGCAAGACGCATCAAGTTTTTCTCCCCTATTAGAATATTATAAATCTCCGGTCTTTGCAAGTTTGTTTTAAAATAATATGCATGATATTAAATTTTTAAAGGTTTTTCAAAGTATCGATATTTTACTTGATACATAGGAACAAAACTTTTTTACAATTTTCGAACTCTCTCTCTCTCTCTCTCTCTCTCTCTCTCTCTCTCTCTCTCTCGGTAGAAATCTAAATTAACCCGTTACTACACATGCGTGAAATTAACTGTTATTCCTGCGGTCACACCTGTACATTACTTTAATATGAGAAAGAAAGAGGTGGTTTTTTTTAAACTTCATTATCATTTTAAAAAATCAATTGCGTGCAAAATCTTATAGTTATAAAAAACTAAGGATCGTCTTGAACATTCATATACATGTATATAAAAATGGTCGAGTTATGTTTGAAAAAAAACATTTCCATTTCCAGTATAAATTCAAATTTAAGTGACATACTAATAATATCTCAGCTATAGTTATATATAGTCCGTCTAATTTTTTGAGAAATGTGCGTTTTTGAACACAAATTTTGAATTTAAAAGCGAATTATAGGAAAATGTTATATTACCACTAGAAAATTTAAGTCGTCCTGAAAATTCAATTATTTAAAGCATGAAGATACTTTTCAAAAAAAAAAAAAAAAAACCGTTCCCACTTTTAAATTGAAAATAGTGTAAAAACGGTTGCTAAAAGTGTTTAGTGGGATGTAAGGTACTACACAGGACTTGGATTATTGTAACAGTGGATTTATATGACAGTGTAAAAATACTTGTTTTTATTAAATTATTATTATTATTATTATTATTTTCCAGTTATTTTTCTTATGGTCTGGGTAAATTTTGTATAAATCAAAACGCTCTCTCTCTCTCTCTCTCTCTCTCGCTCTCTCTCTCTCTCTCTCTCTCTCCGGGCTGTTATTTATATACATGATATGGGGGAGGGGAAGACTCTGTTAATCATACTAAAATTAGATTTTTCAACATTTTCGCACATGATTTTTTTTTTACATTTTTGTGTAGAATGTCATATGTATATTGTATTGATACTATTCGTAGAAGATCATGTTTTCGTTCTAATTTTCTAATTAAGATAAGCCTTTTTAATTATTTTTGGCCCTTTGAAGAGTTTTTGCTTTTTGTTTTTGATTACAATTTTTGGATAAGACAAAATAAGGCGTGAAACTGACCGAGTGCTGAAAATTAAAATTGAAAGCAGCTTTTACTCGTCATCTTAAGAGGTAAATTTATTGACATTTATTAAACTTACTTTTGTTTGTGACAAACAAAAACATCATTAAAACACTGGTTGGCTCGGTGTTAGTATAACTGAGTGCACGTGGTATATATATCTTATGCATGTGCCGTATTGTGTGTCAGTATACCTATATAAAGGCATCCGTCCTCTTTGTTGAAGCAGAAGACACGCATTCAGCCTTGTGTCAGTATACCTATATAAAGGCATCCGTCCTCTTTGGTGAAGCAGAAGACACGCATTCAGCCTTGTGTCAGTATACCTATATAAAGGCATCCGTCCTCTTTGGTGAAGCAGAAGACACGCATTCAGCCTTGTGTCAGTATACCTATATAAAGGCATCCGTCCTCTTTGGTGAAGCAGAAGACACGCATTCAGTCTTGTGTCAGTATACCTATATAAAGGCATCCGTCCTCTTTGGTGAAGCAGAAGACACGCATTCAGCCGTATAAGCCTTATTAAACAGGATTTATTCTTTTATTTCAAACGTCTTTGTTACAAAACTTCATTCGCACGCAAATTGCGCCTAAGTAAGATAAATGGTTAAATAGAAATTAGGCTTTTGGAGAAAGAGATCTTTATTTTCAAATTTTCATTTGATGATTATGTTAAATTTGCAAAGAAAGTGGAAAGCTTTGTTGCCTGATTTGTTTTACCACGCCTTCCAACTTTGTTTGATGCATGTCCTAGAGCGTGTCTTTAAAGTCATTGATCTTAAATGACTTAATTTATTTCATTATTTCATAAATTTAATTTGTATGTTTCTTGCTTTGTGATGAAGGATTTTTTTCTAAATTATATGTATTTAAAGAAATTATTCCATATTCTAAATCAAAACATCAGTTTTAACAAACTTACATATGTAGGGCCAAACTAAAACGTTTTAATCCTGTATTGATACCAGTCGTAGCAGTCCTATGTTAGTTAATGTCCAAATAATTACACAACAGACAACTACAAAATGCTTTCACACATCAGATCGGTGGTTGCACAGGTTCTACTTCACTATCTATAAAAATGGACGCCAGTGTAGCACAGTCAATACCCTTTCATATTTTACGTTTTTACTTACTTGAATAAATTTGCTTGTTCACAGACATACATTCACTACCACCTGAATGTAGTTTGGGTTTGCCATTCGTTCACATGACACACTTTTTTGCTTAAGGTTGCCTATAAATAAGGTATGTGTTGTTTCTATCTACTGAGAGGCGAGCGATGCTTGTGCCATGATTTTTTTAGCTCATATTTTTCAATGTTTTTAATTTATTTTCCAGATTGGACCAGATCTTATCTCATTAATGACAGATGAGGAACTATCGAAATATATTCCGTTACATGGTGAACGACTTAGAGTTAGAAAGTACTTAAGAGATCGTGTATCTGCCAAAAATAGAGGAAAACGGTCTAATCTCCTACAAGTACTGCGGGAAAAGATTGAAACAAGACAGACCCGACTAGAAGAACCAAGCGGAGAAGGAGTTAACGAAAGGGAAATGAGGGAATCGAACAGACGGTTTGGAAATAGGAATGCAGAAAAAGAGAAACGGAAAGTAGAGATGGGTTGGATACACAAGTCATCCGGAAAAAGTGTTCAAGTTAGGAGCAAGAAAGGTGGAGGCACAAGGAAATTGACACTACATAAAGATGCAACAAAACAAGATTTGCTGGAGGAAGGTAAACGCCTGTTTTTTTCCGAATGGCCAGTCCTCACAAGGAAAAGCAGATGAATTTCAGTTTGATGTCTGGGATTATCAAGATCAAAGTATGGATGAAAGCACAACAATTGGTCAATTGTATAAGGACACAAAGATGTCAATGCTAAGGTTTTATCTTGCGTCAGTTGAAAGCGATAAAGACATTTCCGATAAACAAGTAGACGAAGATACGGAAACGGAGTCACTTCCAGAACTTTCTTTTCCAAAAAGACGATCGCAAAATACCGATTTCCCATCTGTATCGGATGATCTATTAACTCAGGCAATACAAATAGCTGGGATCGAGACGGACGATATTGATGGTAATTTTGCCACTGCACAGCTTGAGAACTCGGATCAAGTAGATGATTTTAACAGCGCAATATCTGAGACAATGACAGAAAATTCTCAAACTACTGCAGTGACGGAACATATCTTAATATTGCACAGGGGTCAAGTTATGAAAGAGATGATCGATGCTTTTGGAAAAATGGAGTATCCGTTACACAGTATCGTCAGACCTCAGATGATTATGCCAAACATCAAAATGGAGGCTGCCGAGGATGCAGGTGGAGTAACACGAGACGTCCTAGCCGAATTTTGGAATTCATTTTACACTGAATGCACCCTTGGTAATCTGCATAAAGTTCCTTACCTATGGCATGACTTAAGTGAACGAGAATGGAAATCAGTAGCCAAAATCATTGTATTTGGTTGGAAAACAGTAAAATATTTTCCTATTCAGATTTCACCCATATTTTTGCAATATTGTATCTATGGATCATATCAAAATGATATCTTAGATGAATTCATGCAGTATATTCCACATAATGATGCTGTGACACTCAAAGCTGCATTGGTAGACGTTAGCTCAGTCGACCAAACAGAACTGGATGAAATTTTTACCCAGCATGAGCTCAGACGTGTCCCAAGACAAGCGAATATGGAACGCATATGTAGAGAAATGGCACATAAAGAATTGATACAGACTCCGATGTTTGTCATCGACTGTTGGGGTCCAATTTTAAGAGAGCTTCAGTTACCACTGGAAGACTTGATAACATTATATAGAAATTTGATACCAACTCCCAGACGTGTAATAAATTTGTTGAAATTGCCAGAACACATGCGCGAGGATGCGACAGTTACGTCCCATCATCTGAAACGCTTCATTAGGGAAATGGATTCCGATCACCTTACACGGTTCTTGAGATTCTGCACCGGCGCCGATTTACTTATTGAAAACTGCATCGAAATCTCATTTGTGGATGTAGTAGGCTTTGCAAGACGTCCTGTCGCCCATACATGTTCGTCGTTGCTGGAATTGCCAAAAAATATGAAAAATTTCTACAATTTAGAACTGAGTTTCTTTCAGTTTTGAACTCTAATATCTGGGTTATGAATATCATATAACTATCGTTAATCTGTATTTCCAATACATATTGTACCTTACATGTACTGAATGGTCATCTGGTAGATGAACTGACATTTAAGGATTTCAACAGATATTTTATGCGTATAATTGTTATTTTTTAATTGTACAAGTAACATATATGAATGAAAAATTGTAGGTATTTGTCACATTCATATTAGATTTTTAGCAGTTAAGACGTTAACTTGTATCATTTATGTATCAGGAAGATGCAAAGTATAATTGTTTTTAATACAACAAGAACATTCTGCATTTCTTTTTTTTTCAAGGACAGTTTATAATATATTAATATGCTATGTGTGATATTAATCGAACAAATAAATAAGTGTAAAAACTATCATCTTAACAAACACTGATTGTAGATAGAGCACCGTCACAAATCTCTCTCTCTCTCTCTCTCTCTCTCTCTCTCTCTCTCTCTCTCTCTCAAACAAACGCTCACGTTTCAGAGTTGTTTACCTTCAGTGTTTGACCTTGAATCAAGATCTTGACACACCCTTAATTAAAGAAATGTAATAAGTTAAAATGAGATCCATGCACTTTAAACCTAGAGATCTGACCTATGTCAACTAGGTTTACATATGCTTAAAGACTGACACCAATATTATGCAATGTTATTACTTCTTCTTAGTCTGGTCAAGAGATAAGAACCAATTTACCTTGGCCTGAAGGCTGGACCTAAAGTCACCCCTTATTTCATTAACACCTGGTAAAAAATATCTTTGAATATCCCCCAAGATAAAGCAATGGCCTGGATACGTTCATTTACAAGAACAACAAATGTTAGGTTTTCTTTGTTACGAAAGCAACGGAAGATATTTTTTTTCTGAAATATCCTGCAAAACAAGATACCCCGCATAAGTATCAAGTTTTATTTCAACCGTTTTTAATGGTAATCTCGAAAATTTATATGTCATCATTGAAACAGGCCGTCCTAAAGTGACGTGGGATTTGGAAGGGAGGGGGGGGGAGGTCTTGCAAATGAAAATGTAAACAACGTCTTCTAGCGTACTGCTTGGACATACATTACTTAGGGAAACTTACGACGGTGTTGTTTTTAGTTCATTTGACTAAAGCCCATGCGTCCGTCCGTCAATTCCTCTGAAACCATTGAACCAATTTTGTCCAAATCTTACAGCGGCAGGAATTTATTCATTATATATTCAGCTATACAAGATACCCTTAAAACATAAGAAACAAATTTCATTTCAACCGAAAAACCTTGGGGGAATAAGATGATCGTGGCAATTTGAAGACGGCCGCTGTAACAAACGATTGAGATACCAATCAATAGCGATCACTAGCTTACCTTTAAGCACAAAAGGTTCTAATTTAGTTTACATATTCCAAATAGGTGTTCCCCAGACTTTTTTTCGTTTTCAAGAAATATTGTGAACTGTACAAATTAGGTTGATCTCCATAAAAACTAAACTAATATCTACCAAATTTAGCAAGGGTGTTTCTTAGGTGGATGTATATTTGCTTGTGGCATTTTGATCCGATGTCCAAGATAACTGTCATTACTAAAAATAGAATTGACTAATATACGGCAAATACTTGATTATTTTTCAATAGAAAAGGTTCAGATATCGTTTACAGATTCTACATTATAACCCATTATATATAAAACACACATATTTCACACTTTTACCATTTTCGAGATATTTTGCGAAATTTGCAAATTAAGTAAAAAATTTTAAAATCTTTTAAAAATCTATTCCAACGAGACGACTAGACCAGTTAACTTATATCAATACGTTTTAGCTTATCAAATATCAGGGTTTTTCCAAACAATAAAAAAAAAAAAGGAAAAAGTGGCTATTTGGCCCTAAAAAACCATAATGTCAGTTGAGCTTCACAGGCCAATTTGGGCGTCTTGTTTAGTCTTGATAACCAGGATTTTGTTTATCTAAAGCCAGTTCCATTGACAATGTAAACATGTTGATATGGGTTTACTTTTTATAAAAAGATTTTGATCAGACATGTGGATTATATTCCTCAACTTTGGCGTGTTCTAAATCTGATCATTTTAAGTGAGAGTAAACGAATAAGAAAAAGAATTCTCGGCCACTTCTGTGACGGAAAAGAATTTTCTGAATATTCTGGTTTCTTGATTCATATCCTAGACGGGGATGGCTATAAAAACACTTCGATGACGTTTGTTGCCTGTGACCTTATTTTACCGTATTAGCAAACATTTTTTTAAATGGACAAACTACCGGTATAAGTGCAAATTATTCAGGATCATAAAATGCATACCGCTCGAACAAGAAATTTAAGCTCACCTGCTCCGACTACTTATCCATACACTCTGAATTCTAGACGGACTTCTTTGAACTAGTCACATGTTATAATATATGTGTAATGTTTTAATAACACTGAATTTGATCGTTGTTATTTTATATAAGATTAGAAGGCTTAAATATGTGTCGTAAGACCTCTGACTTTCTAGAAAGGAAGTGGAAAGATTTGACCGGTTTAAATCAAACAAGTTTTTGTAGTCAATATTCTTTAAGTTATTTGTTATATGTGTTGTCTTAAAAACTTTTAATTACTTTGCTTATTTTCTTCCTTTTGATGAATAGTTCTGGCTAATTTCTTGATTCCAGAACCAAACAGGATTACCTAGGAAGTCTTTTTGAATCTTGTTTTCTTTTTTTTTTTTTTTTTTTTTTTTTTTTTTTTTTTTTTTTTTTTTTTTTTTTGCATTATATGTAAGACTACTTATGTTCGGTTTGTTCACCTAAGCCCATTTGGCGTCCGTAAACTGTTAAAAAAGTCTTCTTCACAGAAATCAGTATGCCACTTTAAAGGACACAAGTAACCTTTTTATGGTAAAATTCAAAGAATGTTTTGAGCATCACAATTTATTTTCGGCTGTTGCTTACAATTAAACTATAATGGCAGCATATCACTGAGCGTTATAACCCATGCCCACCTCCACCCCCTTTTAAATTATAGCATATTGCACCCGATTATATAATTACTTTCCAAATTTACGTTTATATTACCCCATGTACTAAATATACTATTTATACTATTGTCATATACCACTTTTTGAATGTATTTTTATAATTTAATTCAAAAAGTGGTATATGACACTATCAAAACAAAATGTGAAACTAACATTTTTTTAGTACATGGCCATAGTGCTTATTTTTTTGATACTGTAAAAAAGTTATAGCAGTTCAAGTAAGATTTTACCTTACTGAACTATTGTTATCTCTATTTCCCACTAGTCAATACATTTTGAGTGTAATTGAATAAAGATGCAATTTGTTTGTTGCAAGGGTTTGATTTATCTAATTGAAGAAAATTATAAAGTGTCCTGTATTTCAGCTCAATTAAGATCAGGTTTAAATGTAAACTCCTGATTTCTGCCGTTCTTTAAAATACAAAATAACAATAATAACCTATTTATTACCTTTAATAAACCATTACATTATTTATACATAGAAACAGGGTTCAGGTGAAATGATTAACATTTTTTTCATGTAAAATTTTTCGAATCAGGGCAGTATGTGACGAATAGAACCTTTGAATCAAATACTAGCCCGCTGCTAAAACGTTCCAGGTATAAGACCTATTGAGTACCAAATTAGCGAATTTGTAAATTTGAAAAAGCAAGTGTTTCAAATTCAATCAGTTTTAAAACTTCACTACAGAAGTGACAAAATTAACTCCCGAAGACGAATATACAACTTTTTTGCGTTCTCGGCATCTTTAGGAAACTCGAATTCATTTTCTTCCATCAGCAATAGACAGAGGTCTCTGACAGTTTCATCGCATGGATAGTATTGTTTTGGGGTAGTCTCTTCTGCACATATCTCTATTTCTCTTTCGTCTACATTACATAGACACTGCTGCTTGTCATAAAGTTCTGGAAGCGTATAGAGCATTATCGGCCTATTTCCTCCGCGTATATTAAGTCCACCAGACATAGCGTGAGTATTCCAGATCTCCACAAAGTTATCCAAGTCCTTCTGAAACACATTAATAAATACCAGTAATTAATATGAGAGAGAGAGAGAGAGAGAGAGAGAGAGAGAGAGAGAGAGAGAGAGAGAGAGAGAGAGAGAGAGAGATGTTGCGCGCCAGCATTTCACTTCATTAGCATAAGTATTTTAATTATAATATACATGTAGTGTTAGACTCATCTTAATAAACAACAAAACATTGAGCACTAGCTAAGGAACAGCCAGTCAATGGTCAAAGATCGAAATAGTAACCAGCGGTAAGCAACCATATAAAATTCCTTAATTTTGCTTCTCGGCGCAGCCAGTGATGTGGCAATTGTACCTGCGTCACGT
Organism: Tegillarca granosa; assembly: GCA_029721355.1. Classification (NCBI taxonomy): domain Eukaryota; kingdom Metazoa; phylum Mollusca; class Bivalvia; order Arcoida; family Arcidae; genus Tegillarca; species Tegillarca granosa. The sequence continues at coordinate 17,434,005 of CM056603.1, read as the reverse complement.
TTAGGAGAATGACTGGCGGGGAACTTTGCTTAAGATACCAAATTGGTCGAATTATAAACAAGAAGGCCAAGAAGGCCCTAATTCGCTCACATGAGTTTTAAGGTAATGAATGAAGTATAAAAACTACCGCAAAAACAAGTTTCTTATTTTCTAGCAATAGCATTAAATTCACTTAAGTAGAATCCAATAGCCACATCAGATCTTGCCTCACAAGATTTTAGCTATGTAGGTCACTGTAACCTCCTTAGTAAACGGAAATCAAAAATATAACTCTGAATTGCCGTTCACAGTGGTTGCTCCTGACCAAGTTTTATCAAAATCTACTTTGTGGTTTCCGAGGAGATGTCAAAAACTGAATATTGGGATCTAATTGTTAATTTTACGAAGTAGGAAAATTAAACACGAAAAACGCGTCAGTTATTGTTCAAGGAAAATCAACAAAATTCAAAAACTCGGCAAATTAGAGGCTCTATAAGCCAAATATCACGTCAAATTTTGCCTCGGAGAAGTGGCTCTGGAGAAGAAGATATTTTTAGACTTTAGCTATGTAGGTCACTGTGACCTACTTCTGGTAGCCACAGCAACCAAAACAAAAATCTAAATAACAATGTTCTATAGTTGCTTTTGACCAAGTTTCAATGAAATGTAGCGCTTTTTTCACTATTTGATATGTTTAACTAAAGCCCTATTAATTTTAGTGTAGTCATGTCTAAATATAAGTGATACGATTTCTATCATAACTCATTTGATAAATCATAGTATATGAAAAAATACTCCATGTTATTTTCCGTTATCATTTTAAAAATGATGTTTATATAGCCTTAATTTTGTGATTTTCTAGACGTCACTAATATATTGAATTGAACTATGCGTGCTAAAACAAAACTGGATTTCATTTCGAAAAGTAAAACTACAAAACTTACACTGCTTATACATAACACATCTTAATATGTTATTCTCTCAAGTAGCATATGCTACTTTTGAAAATTATAAATTCAAAATTAGCACATATGTGCTAATTTTGGATGTATTATTCCATAAAAATTCAAAATGAGCATATGACATAGGTATTATGCAGAATTTAAATTGACGCCTCTCGTGTATAAAAGATATCGCAATATTAGGTCCAGAATACCTATTATGTGTAAAGATGGGTTTATTCGGTATGAGAAAAAATTTTTCGAAGGAAAAGGTAAATTATTTTCCTGAAATCAGCATGTGATATGTCAGTAACTGTATTATTCTTACCTGAACAATTCCCATGAAGCAAAACTGTATCAAACTCTTATCTAAGAAGTCTCCAGAAAAGGCATTTTCTCCCAGATTAAAAGATAACTCAGCAAATAAATCCATCCAAAACTGTCCGACCTCTTTTCTTAAAATACCCCAAAGCCACTCTATTCGCTGATTGTGGGTGCTTTTTCCATATAAAAAACTTTTATCTCCGGCAAAAGCATCATTATGGTTACGTCTAAGAAATCTCTGAAATTGTTCAATATAAGTGTTTTCTGTTCCCATATCAGCCCTTACCCTCTGCGGACATCCTTTTCGGCGCTGCACAGCTTTTATGTAATAATTTGATATTACTTTGGGATCACTGTTGGTAGTGTTTGCCTCCAACCAGATAATATTTCTCGAGTATCCATCTATACAGCCATTTATAGCTATCCCATAGGGTTTAAGTTTATCATAAGAATCTACATGCCAGACATAGTCAGGACCGTTGCTTACATATTGCCGTCGATGAAGCCTTTTCCTTTTCCGACTTAAAATACCGTCTGGATCCAAGATTTTCATTAGATGGTATACTGTGTTACGAGGAATGATAAAACCAGCTTGTAAGCATTTATTATACATCCATTTATAGCCATGACGCTGACCAGAATTCTGAAGTTCAACCATGATGAAAATAGCAACATCACATACATCAGAGTAATTTTTCCTTCTCGTTAACTTTAACTTTTTTAATATCCTTTTCAGCGTTGATTTGCTAATAATAATGTTATGCCCAATTGCTAGGAAGCATAAAATTTCGGCATGTGATAAACCAAGTTCAAAATATAACTTCACAAACTTTACTCTTTGTTTTTCCATTTTATATTGAGTAAATTTCAGATATATCTTGTTTATATAGTAAGTTACGCGTTATTTCGCGAAAGTTACGCGTTATTTTGCGAAGGTAACGCGATTATTTGGGAAAGTTACGCGTTATTCCGCGAAAGTTTCGCGTTATTCCGCGAAAGTTTCGCGTTTATTCGCGAAAGTTACGCGTTATTTCGCGAAAGTTTCGCGTTATTTCGCGAAAGTTACGCGTTTATTCGCGAAAGTTACGCGTTTATTCGCGAAAGTTTCGCGTTATTTCGCGAAAGTTACGCGTTTATTCGCGAAAGTTACGCGTTTATTCGCGAAAGTTACGCGTTATAACGCGTTATTTTTATTTTTTTCTTCTACGAAAGTGAGCTCAATGGGCTTTCGTATTAGTCAGATTTACTTGTAATATATGTAAAAAAAACCCCTAATAAAATAAAGAGTAAAGATTTTTTTTTTTTAAAAATGAAAAACTTGACAATGTTAACAACAGATTGAATCATATAAAAAGATTTTTTATTCTAAAACATGAATGATTAGTCAGATTTACTTGTATTATATGTAAAAAAAAAACCCCTCATAAAATAATTTGAATATTATTAGTTCAATGATGAAATGATTTCAATGACAATTAACTAGACATTTACGGTCTTGAATTTGTAATTTTTGAAATATATTTGGTCTTAAAGGAAAACACGGAGTTTGTGTCTGTCACAACATTGTAAATTATATTAACTACATTTTATTTCTGTTTTTGTTGAAAAGGTATGGGTTTATTTAGATTAACTTCTACAAACAAATAAGCATATAATTGCTTCTTCTAGTGCAACTCTTTATGTACTAAATTGTGCGAAAACGTTCAAGGAACACACACAACACATACACACACACACACACACACACACACACACACACACACACACATATATATATATATATATATATATATATATATATATATATATGCGTTAAGAAATTGATTTAGGTGTATACCAAATTTTGTCTTTGGATTTTTAAGAGGTGTTTAAAAGGGATTCTCTGCATCTGGATTTCAAAGAGATAAAAATATTTCATAAATACAGTCTTGTATATTTTGGTGAAAAAAATAGCAGAACATGTTTGAACATTTTTTTTGCCAAATTTCAATCTAAAAAATTGGACTATTTTAATGTTTCTAGGTGGAATATTTGCCGATCCCGATGACATTCCCATTTGTTCACATTTTAAAAATAAGTCCTATTTATAGTACTTAAAGATGGGTAATCCCCGAGGCGGTTCGAATGTAGTTTCTGTAGAAAACGTACTTATTGAAAAATAACAACGTCATTTGACAATGGCCAATGACCTGTTCCAATTAAACTCAATTATAAAATTATACATTCCACATTACCACTTTATTTGCCAAAGCTGCTTTTAAATTTCTTTTAAATCTAGTGTTAAACAGCTTCTGTAAACAAAGACTTTTTGTTCTTGTTTATTTTATATTTATCTCACAAATCGATATGACATCAATGATTATGAATATATTTTTACCTTAAATACTGCTATATTTGCAAAGCTATGATTCTAGGCTACTGTTTTGGAATAGACTACAGAATATAATAGAATTCATTATTTTTTTTAGACGCTTCTATCTTCTTTCAAATGCTGTACTTAAGCGAAATGTAAAATTTGAATAAACAAAGTCTACACTTAGCACAAGATATTTACGGTAGTTACCGGCGCCTAATGCAAAAAATTTCCCGAGATCAGATTTTCTGAAAAAATGAACACACATTCCTTAGGAATAAAAAAGATATACGCTAGTGTTGTCGATTTTTCGGCAGGGTATGTTTAACCTACCCAACTGTTCAACGATCTAATTCTCAATTTAAAATATTTCTGTAAGTGAATGTCACGTCTATTATTATTATTTTTTTTAAAGAAATGAAAACAATTTTATGTTAATGATTTTTATCAATAATTCAATAAAAGTTGTGCCGTAATATGGTATATGCCGTTTCTTTTAGAAAGGTTTTAATTTCCGTGGACCGGTATCTCTTCTACCTATTTCTTTCTATTTTATGTATGCTTTCGTTACTAGCCGGTGGGATAAGAGGTAAACTATTTCTTTATATTTTCCTTAATATTCCACAAAGTTAGTATAATTTATTTAAGGTAATGTCCAGAATGGATGCAAATATTTTTTAAAGACCAAAACTCTTAAAATCATCAAATCCTTTGTATTTGGCCCCTTAATTACTGTGAGTTAGTGTTGCATCATCTGTGTATTTGCAAAAGTAAACGATAAATCAAAGATATTTTTACGATCCTAGATATTTAAAATGAATTAAATAAAATTTAATACTAGTTTCTAGCAGACAGTAAAATATCATAGTAAAGGTATATCGATTTCAGATTTAACTAAGACATGTTACTTTTTGTATATTTATTATTATTGATCAGTTATTTTGTCCTCTTGAAACAGTTACTTCCCTTGGTGCCGGCATTAGCCTTTAAGAAAGCATTGATACTTGCAATCTTGTAAAACCTATAACCATTTCGTAGAGAATCTAGGTATTTGGCCTAAGATTTGGGGCGATATAGATTTAGATGTCATATATTTGAGTTAAAAAACTGTTAGCAAATCTATTGCAGATTGATGTATATTTATTCATAAAATATTATTGGATTTGGATTTCAAAAACAAACTTCAAGATAAAAATTGACGGTCTCTCCTTTTCAGTGCTTCTGAAATCATTAATTATGAGTTTATAGGTGCAAAAGAAAAATGAATTTATAATGAAGCTTTTTGAAAAATTGTTTGATTTTAGATGTAATAAAGCCATGTGAAAACTTAAGTGGTGTTTCATAACTAAGTTTTAAAAAAAATTCTCTCTATAACATAAAAGATAGCATTTAATTTTTTGGAGAAACATCACTTGCAAATTTAGAATCTTAATTGTATTTTATATCTGTTCCAAAATACATATATTCACGGAATGTTATTGCATTTCAAGTTCTTTGGAAAAAGTTAACAATATTATTACACGTCCATTTTATGCAAAAAATGGAAACAGTTTATTGTTTTCAACATTCATCTTTCCTTACGAAATTCTTAAGGAAGAACGATTTTGTGAAACTTCTTAGTAATTTCCAAAAAATCTAATTCATTACAGCAAAATTTTTGTGATAACATAAACTTTATTTGAAAGAACAGCGTCACCTCAAAAATATTTGCGAAAACAAAATGGCGAAAAAATAATAAGGAGAGATATCAAAAAACGTGTAGGACAATTACTCTTTAAAAAAACTTACCGCAACTGGTCGAAGCGACAAAATCATATCTCAATACTTAGTAAGATGCACCTTAGCACGAATACAAGCCATTATTCGCCTAGGACTTGAATAATAAGGTTGTGTATGTTTTTGGAAGTGAAGCTAACCAAAATATCTGTGATTGCATCCAAGAGGTGATCCTAGGTGCCAATATATTTGGAGCGGTTTCTTAACCTCCGCTTTATCCGCTGTCATAAATTCTGAATAATGTTGAGGTCTGGTGACTGGGCATACCAGGTCATGCCATTAATGCCGTTATCACTTTTCTACTCCTCAACTATTCCAGTTCGATATACTGGGACATTGTCGTTCTAGAACGAAATGACACTATAAAACAGACCAGAGATAATTATCAAGTATATCACAATATTTAGCACTATTGATGTTTCTGTCAACCTTGCATAAAGTACCAACACCTCATCAACTAATAAAGATCATATTATTGATGACACTTTACGCTGTGATGGGGAACACATGCATTCTGGACGAAATGCTTCCTTCGAAGTTTTTTAAACGTACACAAAATGAATTTCTCAAATAACCATCTTAGACTCATTAATAAATGGCGTCTGACTCCAGTGATTTTCGACTATCCACCTTCTCCGTTCAAGACACCAAGAAACACGTTTTCTTTTACTGACTTTTCTAAAAACCACTTTCTTAACAATTACAAATCAAAAAAGTTTATGCTTGAGCAGATATCTTTAATAGTTTTGTCATGAACGTGCACATACCCAGAATTATTAAATTTCCTGGTAACATCCTGTTAAAGCAAACAACGAATCTTTTTTTAACATCTCGAACCAACCATGCTACAGCTTGCACACTCATCTTTCTGAGACGTCTTTTTCTGGGCTTATTTTCAGTATGTCCCGTAGCTAAAAATTTCTTCCCTATTGACCAAATCGTAGACTCGGGACTTTTTAACAATCCGACAATTTCAAATTTTTTGTGACACTCTTGTTTTAAGTCTGCAACAATTTCTTCATGATCCTCACTAATTTCTTTCGACGTGTGACCCATTGTAAACAAACTAGTTATTTACCACCCAGTTTAATGCAGACTACATATGTGACTTCACATACATGAATGAAAACGTAACAAATGGTATGGGTCACCTCAAAACATTCTATTTTCAATTATTAAGCGATTACAGGTCATATCAAATCAAAATTATTTTCCGCCATCTTGTTTAATTGCGAATATTTTTAAGGTCATTCTGAAGATGGGTATGGGCAAGAGAATTGCTTTATTGCTAGTACGTACCTCAATATTTTCCTCAAGAAAATCCATTCTTCAATTTTTTCTAACTGAGCAAGCCTTGCTCCATCCAATTCACATGATGTTTTTGCATTCCCCCAATTTGTGTAATCGTTGAATTTGTTGTATACCTTGAAATAAAGATCCAAGTGATTGTTGTATTCGTAAAGGTCCCTTCTACATTCTACAAGAAATTAATTGTATAATGTAATTGTCTTTGCTTTTAATAATCAAATCTAATGTGTTAATATTAAGTAAATATTATCTTTGAGCACCTTTAAGGAGTCTTAACAGAATTCCTAACGAATAGCAAAGTTAACGAAACTTTAAAAATAAATAAAATAAAATAAATAATTTTTTAAAATTAGATAAGGGAAAATAAACTTCGCAAGCAGAATCATGTACAATATTATCACTTTGTGCTGTCAGAATATATACCATTTAGCAGAATTTTAGCCGTCTTAATTTTAGATTGATTAAATTTTAATTGTTTGGCTAATGTTTTATATCTATCAAACTTTTCGGCATCTAGTGTCACAGATTAGGAATGATTTCACATGTGAACATATGGCACATCATAAGTTAACAGGTATTTCTGTTATATATTACTACCCTTGAGCGGGTATCACTGCTGGTGGAGTGCTCTCTCCGAGGGTAACCACAATGTAGTAGGCAGTTCTTTGTGCTGTTAGAAAATATATCATTTAGCAAAATTTTCAGCGGTCTTAATTTATTTAAAATTAAGGTTTTTTCCTCATGCAAAGCAGTCCTTAGCTGGATTTTTATTCATATTATTTTGAAACTTTAGAATAATAAATTTTCAACTTTTTGGTGTACGTTATTTATCTATCAAACTTTTTACTGACGCGGAATGAGTTAACGAAATATGCACATCTGGCACAGCAAAATTTTACGTTTATTTTTTTAATATTGACTTAAAAATTGAAATAAAACCAATGAAACTAGATATGGCTATGATGAAACTGATCTAAAACACTAAAATACTTATAATCCATAATCTACTTATTTAATTTCTTAATAGGATTCTAAATATGGTACTTGGGCAAACAATTCTAACATCATTAATTCCTTACAGGACAACAATATTGTTGACACTTTACCAGTATATTAACAAAACACTCAACAGAAGTGCTTAGTTGTAATTATCTTTAGTTATTGAGTCACTTGATGAAAAAAACACATTGAAATGATAAAAAACTACAAAAAGAAAGATTAGAAGAAATCTATAAATGAAACATTTAAAATAAATACATGCGTAATTAAATACCAAATATTTTAAATAAATAAATATATAACACAAATACCAGTTACATTTTGATGTGCTAGATGTGCACATTTCGGAAATTCATTCCGCATCAGTGACACTATGACCGAAAAGTTTGATCGATAAAAAACATAACCCAAATAGTTGAAAATAATGAATTTTAAGTTCCAAAATTATATTATTCCAAAATCAGCTAAGGAATGCTTTCAATGAGGGAACGAACCTTAGTTTTAAATAAATTTCAAAATTTTAGACGACTGAAAATTTTCCTAAATGGTACATTTTCTGACAGCACAAAGTACTGTACATAAATAAAATTGTTTATAATGTTTAGTGTAAAAAATTACGAAAAAGGGAAATTTTTAATTATCGAAATTAGTGTATAGAATGATATGTTTGAAAATGACGGTCTTATTGGATAACAAGACATCAGATATAAATTACATTGACAGTCATTAATATAATTCTTTCTCTATGTATGTGTATTTGATTTCATTTCCTTTATTGCTGTTATTTCACTTACTTGACATTTGTCATTATAGTTATGTCATTGACTGTGCAATTAACATTGTTTTCTTTCTTCTGAATCAAGTTTTTTTCTTTTTTAAAGATTGGACATCCTACCTTGATAAATCCCTTGTTGTGTTGTTATCGCTGGTGTAGATGTTTTGTCAATATTATCAAACATTTTGCTAAGCTGCCCTGCATATTTCGAAGATGCTGTAAACTCCAAAGTTAAAAATAAGGAATACAACAATATTTTTGGCATTTCAAACGGCCATTGTCTGCAACATTGTATATGTTTGTTTGTTTTAAAATCACCTCTGTATTTTCCTGAAAAAGAAGTTGAAAAAACCTTATTTGCGTTTAATTTTACCAAATTAATGTATCAGCTTTAAAGATGAATTGAAAAATATTAGTAAGATTAACTTTTTTATTATACAATAAAGGTTTTTTTAAAAAAGACAATGACTAACAAAATCCTTGGAAACAGCCAACATCAACAATTTCTCGCTTACCTTACTAAGTTATTTAGAATAAGTATAATTTTTTTTCAAATTTTTTTTGCGGTATCAGATTCTTTTGTTACTGCGAAGTATACTCATACTACAAAAAAAATTATCGTTATTTTCGAGCGTCGGAAATTTTGGCGTATTTTGGCGGCAGTATAAAAATCGTGAAAACTTTGCACACCATTCGATCATAAAAAGTAAGTTGTTTAATATTGCTGTAAATTCTTATAAATTAATTAATACGATCACTTTTTATTCTTATTTTAATGTTTACGAAGGTTTTATTTTTCAGTTCACCAAAACAAATACGCTAAACGTTTTAACCGACTTTTTTTTCGTGAAAAAAAGTCAAAATTCAATATTTATTCCAACCAATTAACCCGCAATGCCGCTATATGGTATGCTATTCACAAAAAACATTCAAAAACACTATCTTCTTGCTGATTTGAAATTTAAATGCTTTATGAATATTAATAAATCATTATTCATTAATCTTGCTTGCTAAAAAGAAATTTCTGACATGTTTTTGCCGGTTGAAACTTAATTCAGCGATAATAGGTACAAATATCATTTTTAGTCATATGCAATGTATAATTCAACAACTTGATTTCTTTTAAGCGTTAACAGCAGTGTAACTACATAACAATGCATTGATTACGGTACAACTTTTTCGTTATCTGGATCTTAAAGACTTATAAGGCTTATTTCTAAATGAAATGTAAATGTAAATGTATCAACAAAACCTCAACATTATTCCCTCTCATTCTAATGATCATGACATTTATCCATAATATTTGATATACAAATTACTAAAAGTAAAAAGTGATTGAAATAAGTTATGGTAAGATATTAGGGTAAATAATATAACAACAAAGGTGAAGATTTTAGAAATTTGTTCTTCATCAGTGACACTAATAGCCAAAAATGTTGATAAATAAAATAGATCAGCCAAACATTTGAAAATTAACAAATCCAAAGTTCCAAAATCAAATGAATCTAAATCATCGAAGGAAAGCTTTGCCTGAGGAACAAACCTAAGTTTTATATAAGTTTTGACTGATTTTTACTGGCGTTCTTTGAACAATTTTTGGCAGATTGCTTTTCGCAGCAGTGTTATAGAGTTACAACCAGTTAGAATAATGAAATATATAACACAAATACCTGTTAAATTTTGATGTGCCAGATATATACATTTCGGAAATTCATTCCTCATCAGTGAAAGAGAGTTAAAAATTTCTTTGCACAAAAAAAAAAAAAAAAAAAAAAAAAAAAAAAAAAAAAAAAAAAAAAAAAAAAAAAAAAAAATTAATTCCGTTTACAAATCGCAAATCGTCGTTAAAATGATCATTTACTTTCCTATTAAAAGTAAAATTGCGTCCTTAACTTTTTTGGATGTAGGTCTTTCGCAGTTCTGAATCATTCACTGGCTTTTTTAAAAACGGAACTGTATACAATTTATGAGATCGTCGGAGTGTCTTATGCAGGTACGTTGCAACGTTAAATGAAACCAATCGATGAAGACCATTAAAAAGGTTGGACTTGAGAGGCCTGTAAATGTTCTATTTCAATGTTAAAAACTCACCATAATTTTATGTTACTACTTTTTATCATGATCACTTTATTTTTGTCTAAACAAATTGTACTTTTACTTATCTTCTTTTAGATCAGAAAGATACGAAGATATTTTTCTTGTTCAATGAAGATGAAAACAAGAGGTTGATTCTTAATGTAGGATATGAGTATTTTCGATGATTTGTATTTATAACACTAAAACAATTAGTTGTAATCAATGTAAATATGTTTGCTTGCAATTCCAAAAAATTGTTAATAATTTAAATAAATAAATAAATAAACAACATTTATATGCATCTTCTCAATATTTAAAATCAAATATTAGTTTTTTATTTGTTGTTTTTGGCAATATAATTTTTCAACAAACAATCAGTATACAACTGGGCACAAACTGTGCACCTTTGCTTGCTGATTTGTTTCTTTATTCATATGAATCAGAATTTTTACAGAGCGTTTCCAAATCTGGAGAAAAGACTGTCGCTTAATCATTAAACTACACATACAGATATATAGATGACGTTCTTTCTCTAAATAATCCCAATTTTTGGAGAATATGTGAATGCCATCTATCCAAGTGAGCTTGAAATAAAAGATTCTCCATGTTCTGCTTCATATTTGGACTTAAACCTCACTTATGACACCCACGAAAGGTTACATCTGAAACTCTACAATAAACGTGATGACTTCAAATTTTCCATTGTCAACTTTCCGTTTCTTTGCAGTTATATCCCTTCTTCTCCTGCGTATGTTGTTTATGTTTCACAGTTTATACGTTATGGTAGAGCTTGTTCCCACTATGGGGACTTTCTAAAACGAAGCTAACTGCTAACAATTAAATTGTTGACGCAAGAATATTGCAAACCTAGGCTTATCAAGGTCCTTAAAAAATTTTATGGCCGTCATCACAATATTGTTGATAAGTATGTAGCCACTGTATCCAAACTTATACTGGATACATTTGACTTACCAAACTTCTTTGTTCCTTTCATTCTCAAAATTGACTTGCACGTGACGGGTGTAGCTAGCTAGACAGGAGGTGCTTACCCTTCCGGAGTACCCGGCCTCACTTACTTGATGGAAGTTCACGTGTATGACTAATTTTCCCAGCTTTCAAAATTTTAACTTTGTTTTTTCGATTGTGGTTTTGACAAGGACAGGTATGTTTGTTTTATTTTATTTTTTCTACAAAGCAGGGTCAACACTAATATCCTTGGATAAGGACTTAAAAATATCATTGTTCTTAGTGTATTTTATTGTTTTAAAGATAAGACATAATTATGATGATTTGTAAATTTGAAAAATGTTATATATAAATCAGATAATGCGAAACGAAGACATGAACTATGGGCATAATTACCAGTATCCGTAAGCATTAATATATCAAAGTCTTGCAAATAAAACGGAATAGCATCCATTTTGTATAAAGTTTCAATTTTATCAATTAAAATCTTGCTCAGGGACACTGCTGGTAAGTTTAAAGTTATCAAACGATACTCTGTCGACAGCAAAGATTTGAAAATTTGAGTATAATAAGCTATCGTTTGACGATCCTGTTTGTTGTTTGTTATCATAAATAAAAAGTTTGACGTATCATCTTCTTCAAGCTGTTCAACAACTTCTGTAAATGACGTCTATAAAGGTAAAAAAGTGACAAAATATCAATTTGTTCTCAACCATGTGTTGTGAAAATATGACAGATATACCTGTTAAATTTCGATGTCCCATATGTGCACATTTCGGAAAAGCATTCCTTATCAGTGACACTAGGGGCCGAAAATGTGATAGATAAAACAATAAGTATGTTTTTCCTAAATAAAGCTTAAACAATATCAATGATAAGAAAATTACGGGGTCCTCGGTGGACTAATGGTCTTTTGCCTTCTCTAAGAAACACAGAGCCTCTCATCGCCTACGTTTGAGTCACACATAGACAGGTCTCATTGCGAAAAACTTTGTCAGTTCACCTGGCAAAGTTTAGTGGTATTCTTCTGTCTCTCAGATTTCCTTCACAGTCCTAGAAATGACCGCCTGGGTAAAGAGAAAAAAAATCTTCATTTGGGCGTAAACACTTTTAAACCTTTCCATTCCAATCTTACAAAATCAAGGTTTGGTTAATGAATTCTATATAATTATTCATATAATATAATATAATTCACATAATGTTTGTTTCTTATTTACTCGTTAAGCCTTTTCTATCATTCAATTGTAATATTTCGTTTTTAAATTTCCAACTTTATTTTTGCTGTTTACCTAGTATAAAGCTACGAATATCGGCACACCGTTTAGACGATACATCTTGCCTGTCTTAAGCAAAATTATTCTGCTTACATATATATTAGGAATTGACGATATATTTTATCCATTATGTAGACAACTGATATTCTATAACATCAAAATTTTCTTTTACATCTTCCATGATGCTTTTTAATCACACTTTTCATACATCTTTTGTAAGACATTTATGCCTTTTCTATAGTGTTTAATACTGATTTCGTTAACTATAAAAAAATAAAACTTTATTTGTTTCGCTTATAGTACCGTATAACTTACAAAGAACAAGAGCATTTATTTGCTTCCTATAGAATATGCATGTTTAAAGATTAAGTTATAACCGACAACAAGAACATCTTCAAATGACCAAACATTCTTTAAAAAATCTTACAGGTTTTTGTGTTATATATTAACTACCACTGAGCGGGAACTGCTGCTGGTGGAGTAAACTTCTGAGGGGATATTTACACAGTAGGCAGTACTTTGTGCTGTCAGAAAAATTACCAATTAGCAAAATTTCAGCCGTCTTCATTTTTGAATTTTTTTTAAAACTAAAGTTTGTTCTCTCATGAAAAGACTTCCTTACCTGAATTTGGATTCATATAATTTTGGAACTTAGATTCAGTTATTTTTATCTGTTTGGCTTATGTTTTTAATCTATCAAACTTTTCGGCCGGCCCGTAGTGTCACTGATAAGGAATTATTTTCCTAAATGTGCACATATGGCACATAAAAATATAACAGGTATTTGTATTATATACATTTAATTAATACTATGATCTGCAATTCTGGTTTCTTTCTTTTTTTACAGTTTATAAAAACATTTGATACAAAATATTGTTAAATGCCTTATATAAAGCACAACGATCAAACAAATTAGAGTTGATGAGATATATATAAGTAAGTTGTGTTCATATTACCAAATTGACTGATACAGTTGCAAAACTTTATAAATTTGATATAATCATCCAATATTAAAAAGTTAATATATACTGCGATGCAGCTTTGTTTTCTTACAACTTTACGTATAAGAAGAAATGATCAAATAGTTTGTAATTATAACTTTTACTTGTATCATAAATGATATTCTCACTTCAGTCTATAGAAAATTACTTACAAAAACGTCTCTTTCGTATTCTTGATGAACATTATATACCATGATTGAATCAATTAAAACTGTTTCTTCAACTTTCACATTGGCAGGTAATTGAGATAGATACTGTGGAAGCCATGTTGATACAAAATGTTTTGAACCAAGACAGCATTGACCTGAAAAATGAAATATTAATATGTGGTTTTACATTCTTGCATTGCTTATGTGTAATCAAACAAATATGGAAATGTCACTTGACTAAGTTATTTATTTAATCATTAATTTAAATTTTTGAATTTTCCTGTCTTGGAAAATTTCATTAGATATTGTAAGTATAATTTTTCATATGTATAATTAAATATACCTTTCTCAAAACTATATTACTCGATGATTTAAATAAAAATGCTCTCAAAATAACTCAGTGAACTATCATTTTACATAAATGTTCGGTATTTGGGGTTATTAAAAGTATTTAAAGTATAGTGTGTGTGTCCCTATTTTTTATTTTATCTGATATTTATGATAGTGGAGAAAAGTGAAAAACACGGAAAGAATTGTAGTTCTTTTGAAATAAAATGACAAATTTTAAATCAATCTGGCCTGCTGGAGCAGGATTCGACATCAGGCGATGTGAACCGCTCTGATGTTTAAGCTTCCTCTTCAGGACACTCGGAAACTTACAGAAACGTTTTTAGAAGTACGTTTTCTATATTCTAATTTGTTTTAATTTACGATTTTACTGGTCCAAGGTCAAGAATCAGTTTGTGTATGATGTATTGATTGTGTTGACTGCTGATAAATCATCGCTTTTAAAATGAAAAATTCATTTTTCTGTTGTTTAAGCAAGTGGTATGAATTTCTAATATTAAAATCAGGTGTCATGTGCAACTGTACACATTTATATAATAAATTAGATCACCCTGGCTAAAATCTCAGGTTTACTAAAGATCAAATAATTGTGATAAACTTATCAATAAACGGAATACGAGTGAAATTCATCATACTCACGAAACAGTTAAAACAATATTACGAAAGCTACAGAGAATTTTATTTTTTTAATATTTAAACTAAAAAATCTGCAAAAAAATATTGTGGCTGTTGCATAATTATGACTAACATAAGTTGGAGTACATAAGAGACACTGATAAAGGTATGAAAATACAACAAAAATGCCTTCATAACTATATTACCTTGAACTTTGTAAGGATAATGAAAATCAAAGAAAACAAACAGAATAGTATTATCCTTCTGCCCAGTAGATACAAGCAATCGAGACAGTTCCAAAACAACCACAACTCCTCCTCCATTGTAAAAAAGTGCTAAAACATATCCCATTTCATCAAAACTTGTTTTTTTAGAACAATTACGTATGTAAGACATAACATTCATTGCAAAACTACAAATTAAAACGTATTTTTAAAAAATACTTGACGTCAGTAATAGAGAGACATATTTTATTACAAATTTTAAGCCAAAGCTTAAGAGACACTGTTAATTATTATCTCCCTTTTAATCTTTACATACTTATCTCCATTATGCATTCTGACTTCATAGTTAATTGGCTTAGTTAACTATAAACAACATTATTCACCTGAATATTGTGAAAACATGAAAGCGCCAGTAAATACATAACGTTTTATTGAAAAACCGACCGTGTTTGAACTTTTTGTTAAGTATATTTCCTAGGCACAAAGATTAACATTATTTTTGGAATATATATATATATATATATATATATATATATATATATATATATATATATATATATATAAATATATATATATATATATTTTCTGGAGAGAGAGAGAGAAAGAGACAGAGAGAGAGTGAGAGAGAGAGAGAGACTTAACCGTTTGCTTCTGAAAATATATCTGTTTCTTCTAATCTAGGCTCTGTGTCATAGTATGTTGCGACAATAAATATTTTATCTTTGTTAGTTTTATAATGTTTTCCTGGTAGTAAACCAATGACATTACTTCCTACAAACTTTAAAATAAAAAAGAAGCTATATATATATTTTACGTGTACGAATAAAGTTCTTGCAAAAATGAAAATAGGTACAGGCAGTACATAAGCAACTTTATATTTCCTAATTAGCTTTTTTAAATGCCTTTTTAAAGAACTATTAAATGAATTTCAAAGCATTTTATCACATTTAGATGTTTTTCCTACTCTTAATTAATAAATAACGATATATTTTTTATTCACCTAAAACCGCTTATGTTCACTTCTTCGAGATATGAACTGTTTAAAAATTGCAAGCGCTATATTGAACTTTATCAACATAATTTAAATCTAAAAAGCCGATAGATTTAGTATTTATACTTCAAATGGTTTTTTTTTAAAAAAAAAAGATAATACAATATAAAATACATGTAATGTATAAATATCTGTGAAAATTCGAAGCAAACTCCATGTACTCGGCTTTCTATAGAGTTAATACAAGTCTAATTTAATTTATCATTATCATCATTAATAATATAAATATGCATTTTCAATTTTCGTTTATATGTGTAATTTTGAACTCCTAGGCAAGATTTTACTAGAACTATTAATAGGTAACTATATTTTTCTATATATGTATACTTTCGTGCTGAATGATTTGCCAAAACTGATACTATGGTTATACAACGCAAAAATAATTATCTTCAAAACTACTTTCTTAGTTAATACGTCACCGAAAACGATATCGAACTTTGTTTTACAGATTTCATGCCTGCTGCTACAATTATTTTTTCTGATTTTCAACTTAAACTTTAACATCTTCTACCATGTAATAATATTACGTTGTCGTTCATATGGTCGGTTAGAATATTTTTCCAACTTTTTATATTCATACCATAGTAAACGGTTTTTAAAAGCATAGAGTGACAATTAAACGTTTTTAAAATTATAACCCGAATATTTTCCCAATATGGCAAAGGATACAGAATAAAAAAGTCGACTTAGATAACAAGAAGTCAGAAGTTTATTTTATATAGTTACTTTTGCGTCTTGAATCTTCGCGTAACTGAAGCTTTAATTTTTAATGGCGTTTATATGACATTGACCTTACATTGATAAATGCCAACAAAATTATATAAAATTACTTAAGAAACAAGTAAATGAATGCAAAATCGACAAGCACAAATGAAGCATAATATTTTCAGCGTATATTATACCCGGTATTCTTCACCATCATCAATTGTGAAATTGTCTATTGTTACATTTAAAGAGAGTTTCCTGAAATGGTCCATAATGAAGTTTATTGTTTTTTGTTTTTCAAAAATCTGTGTATAATTTCTTTCCATGTTAAATTCATTGAGCCACGTATCTCTCATCCAGGTTACATTTACCATGCTCTGTTCATAAGTAAATCCTAAAGCAAAATAATTAGTGCGACAAATTATCAAATAAGCCATCATTACATATTACCATTTCAATAAAATAATTTGTAAAGGACTCAAAGGCTTAAAACTTAAAAAAATAGACATAGGTATGTTTATTTTCACAAAGATTATCGTATTTCGTAAAAGCAAACTAAATAATTTGAAAACTGGCAAATCAAGTTAAACACATGAAGTTTTACCAGGAAGGCTTAGTGCTGCGAAAGGTACACAGCTCTTTCTTAAGACAGTTGCACCCGAATAATGCAAAATCAAACTTGCGGATAAAAGAGACATGCAATTCTAGCTAAAATATATATGGGAAAGTGAATCTACAGCGATTCATACAAATCAACAATATTTTCATATTTTTAGTATATGACCATATACGTTCCTTCACAAGTCTATGCTTGCAATATCCATGAGTCAACACCTTTATCGTAAACAGCATGCTTTGTCTTAGAAAAATCTCTTACTGGGTTCCAGCTCTACTACAACTTAATAACCATGACACATAGACGATACGCTGGAAAAGCAGGAATATTACAGATAAGAAACAGAAAGTTGACAAATAGACAAATTAAAGTCATAACATTTATCGTACGACTTCAAATGTAACATTTTATTGGTGTCGTAATATTAAGGTATAATAATAAAAAAACTGTGAACATTCAAAAATAATATTTCCATTTTAATTTCAGGCGGTTCATTGTTCAATGGAAAAATTGAAGCATTGGCGTTTGTCATATAGTTTAAAATAAAGTAATTTGACGGATTAATAAGCAGTAGTATCTATTATTTCATTACAATATTTTGGCGACAGTCTTCTCTCCAGATGTAGCAAGGGTCGAAATAAAGCATGCTATGAATAAAGAAACAAATTATCTAGTAATGGTGCATGATATGTGCCTATTTGTATACCGAATTTTTGTTGGAAAATTACATTGTAAAACAAAAATAATACATACATGCTGTATTTGACAATATAATTTTCAAACAAAAAGTCTTTCATTATTTCTGAACATTTTCTTCATGGTATCTTCAGTGTGTTTCTGTTTGCAATCTGAATGATGTTTGACAAAATAACCAGAATCATGTGAATACTAGATATTCAAATCTTAAATGAGAATGAAAAGTGTTTGATTTGTGTTAGACGTTATTTTAACTCATAACAACTAAGAATAAGGGTAATTGATGAAAAGTATGATTTAACCGATGGCGTTAAACAAACGCAAACAGACAAGTCAATTAACATTAAAAGTTGACAACGGTGTGTGAAGTCACATAAGTGATAACGTTTTGTAATCTGGTGCAGCGTCAAATTAAATAGGTAACCTTATATTTACGAGTTATATGTATTGATTTAGTCTGCTATCATTTGCATGGTATTTGCTAGTATCATTTTTTAAATCAAAGTAATAACACTAGTTACTTATAAGCTTTTTTAATGCTATATAAATGTATAATTAAAATTTAATTATTCAACGTTGTTCAGAATCAGTTAAAGAACAATTCTACAACAATTTACGATATTAAACGTTTCATATATTTCATAATATGTGAAAGTAGTTGGATTTTTTATTTCAGTTAATAAAAAGGAAATTTACCTTTTGCCAATTGAATATTGCTAACGCTAACAATAATCAACATTGCGCTCCACAGTACCCAAGTCATTTTCAATCTATAAAAATAAAGATGTGACAAATCTTTTAAAAACGGTACACAGATCTAAAAATTGTGAAATTGAAAATTGAAAATTATGCAGATAAGTTAAATCCTGTATTAAGTTATGCTAATAAAATTTTAAAATGCTGATTGACGATATGTTAGATCTTGTCGAAATAAATCACAAACATACCAGTTCTTGTCCAAATCCGACAATATGATAA
Source organism: Tegillarca granosa (assembly GCA_029721355.1). Classification (NCBI taxonomy): domain Eukaryota; kingdom Metazoa; phylum Mollusca; class Bivalvia; order Arcoida; family Arcidae; genus Tegillarca; species Tegillarca granosa. The sequence continues at coordinate 17,414,851 of CM056603.1, read as the reverse complement.
ATCTTGTTGAAAAGGTTTAAGAACATCTAAAAAGTGATCGATATTAATTGATATTTCGTGATTACATTAAAATCTTTATCATTAAAATGGTCGAATATGTTTAAAATGAATGGAATGTTTACTGAAAAAGTAGTGTATACACCGAATATTTTCGAAGATAAATGAGTTTGCTTTTGCAATTTCTCTCTTTTCCCTTTAGATCCGTTGCGTGAGCAGATTTTAATTTGCAATATTATGAAAAAAAATATGATTTTGACTTGGACAAATTTCACATCATTTTTTATATTGTATTAATAAACTTATACAAGTTGTATTAGGAATGATTATATTGGATAACTGATTGAAATGAAAAAGCAACAAAACTAAGACAGGAAGTTTTATCAATGTTAAAACTCTAAAACTCACAGGTAATACATTACAAAAATTTTACTTTACTCGAATGGTTTAATATTACAAAAATATAAAATTAAAAATAACATTTAAATCAACTTACACGAGCATAGATATTAAAAATTGATGTAAATATATGATTTTAAACATTTTAACAATACAGTACTTACGATTTTGTAATGTATGAATGTTCGTGTTAACATTTACAAACAGAGCTACAGATTTAAAGACACATTTCTTGAAATATAATATGCTGCAGAGTTGGAAAATTCTGATGATAGGAATTTATGAAAGGCATATTCTACAATATATATGTAGGCGTGACTACTCATTTTAGTTTTGAATGAAGGTAAGCTTCCCTCAGAGACAATATACTGTAGGCGTGGCTTCTCATTTTAACTGATTACAAATGTATATCTTTTAATCAAATATATAAATTTTGATTTAATGACCAGACATGTCTTGTGGATGAAAATGATAAACTCGAACACGTGAACCTCTAAATTCGTGCTTTATCTTCTACCTACTGAAGTTGACAACCAACTATCGAAACGGTCCATCATATTCCTTCATCTCCTTTATTAATCATATAGCGCTTTTCGTTTTTGATCACTTATACATACAAAAAGTTATGTTAAAGATAGTATAATCATACAGCAAATTCTTCATGTAGACCTCATTACTAGGCAGAAAAAATTACCTTTAAATTAACCCGATAGCTTCCACCAATTAAACATAAATCGCTTTACGCCTTATGCTTTTAAACCACTTAAATTAATATTTCGAATGTCAACGTACTGGTTAAAACCTTTTAAGAAATATAACTTTAAGCAATTATTTTTTCTTATAACGTTTTTATTCAATTAATAATAAATACAAGATTTTCCTTATACAATTTTATAAATACCTAACGTTGTTAAGCAAAACTTCTACAGATACATAAAAAAATTAATATCAAATATTAATAAATAAATGCGATTAAAATGTATTTTTATTTAATTAATGAAGTTGTATGTGAAAATTTTAAGTCATCGATTAAAAATTATGATTCATTATGTACACTCATTTCAGTTACTAGTATCTTACAAAACATATTGTATTGAATGTAATTGACTTTTAGTAGTTTGAAGATGAGCTAAGATAAGTAATTGTGTCTTTTACTTACACCGAGGTAACACTCAGGCAGTTCAAAAATGGTGAAGAAAACCAGAGTGCAGAAATCTATGGCTTTCTACAAGCAACCTGACAAACTTTCTTACACTAGGATCTGCTTAGTGGATTCAAACCTAGGCGAAAAGAGGCACTGTTAGCGTGCGCTTTAGACCACTTGACCATCATTATATACTGCTTGATAAAAGTCTTTTTTAAAAATAATAATAACAAAGAATTTAATCTCAAATTTAAAGCTCTAGGGGAATATTTTCAGGTAACTTTTAACTATATATTATCGGACTTTGGAAGCATTTTTTCGCAATTTATTTCTTTGTTTTGAGACACTTATGTTGAAAGTGTTACCTTTTGTAAAAAAAAAAAATTAGTAAATTCGGGCGGGCAGTAATTCTACACCACAAAAACACCTTACTCACTGACTACTAAATCAAACTTGTAACACTGATTTAAATACTCTTGACTTATTCGGCAGAAGAATGTCAAGAAGTTAATGTAGAGTCCTAGTGAGAGTAGAGTCGTGTCATTTCTTGTATTTTGTTAAGCAGCATACCTTGGTACAAGTGGTTTTGTATTGTGACAAAGATATTATTCATTTCAATATTCAAGTAAGTTGGAATTGATTCAATTGAGAGAACGGACTAATAACATATCACTAACAATACAATTTATTATCTGTTTTACTCAGAAGACAGAGCTTGTGTTTGTGTTTTTTTCAATATAAAGATTTAAATAACGGTTTAATACAAAAGTGTATGAACTGTTTGCACTCAACTGAGTTGTTAATCTGACTTTATTCTCAATTTTAGTGACCTTTTTAGATGAAAGAATACTTATTTTATGTAGCAACGATTAATCGGATGTGGTCTTTTAAACGAATGAAAAACAACAGTAGACCAGGAAAAAAATAAGAAACTTCAGCCAAAGCCGTCTGAAAAATACCTGCACAACAGATCGTACTCAAACACAATATCCTGTTTAGTCAATTTAAAAGCTCTGTGTTGTGCATTCGTCATTGTTATGTGTAAATTAACTGAGTTTTAAAAAAGACAACTTTAATTAGCATGAGCACTGAGCTAAAACGGTCGGCGAAAATGTTTCCAACACTAAGCAAATCTTGGGTTTTATAATTTAACTTTCAGCTAATAAATTTATAGAAACAAGCTTGAACTGTTCCATAAAAATATTTTATTTTTAATCAAATTAATTGAATTAGAGTAATTTTAAAGACAGTCAGATTAAAACCAATAATTCATTAAATAATATTGTTCGTCGAAATATGTAAAACAAATTTGAATGTTTGATGTTCAGAAAATGAAAAAAAAAAAAAAAAAAAAAAAAAAAAAACCACTTTTTTTTTCAAAATAAAGCTTCAAGCATGGCCCGACTGAAATCTGATTCAACTGAATTAAGCTGATTGATTTAATAATAACAATTAATAAAACTCAGTTTGACAGCGTAAAAGACACATTCAGTTCTTATTTTACTTATGCATCACTTCCATGTTACAATGTGAAAGCTTGGTTGTCGAGTATTCTCAAGCTTTCCTTTATAAATCACAGTATCTGTTAACATCACAAATGTCTTTAAATGTAACATTTTATTTAACATTTATTTTGCAAGTTTTTGTTTTGTTTAACCTTCTTTTCTTTGGTTATGCATAAAGTTGATATTGCAATGGATAATATAAAGTGTTTATTGACCTTAAAAAAACATTGAAAATTAACTCTCTTCGTATAAATTTGTATCCTTTTTAACTCCCTTTATAAAACCTTTTTGAAAATCAAAATAGTACTTATTTGCATGATAAATACCTCACATTGAGCCCTTTATATAAAAATAAAATTGGGGATATTATTAAGAAAAACAAGTTATTGTTTTATTTGTAATTGGATACCTAATAATATTGTTGTTATTCGTTTTACTTGTAATATGATACAAAACAGTAAGCCAACAATAGTGCTCCACAAGAATTCTGGTTATCTTGTAGAACAACAAACAGACTGTAAAAATGAATATATACTGAAGATAACCTCAACAAAATGTGAGTGTTCTTTAAAGACAACATATTTGTTGTTTTGCAATATAATGTTCCTATAAACAATTGGTATACCGATGAAAACCATTGTGCTCCATTGCTTGCCATTCAATTTTTGGAACTTTAGATTCATTATTTTTCAACTGTTTGGCTTATGTTTTTTATTTATCAAACTTTTCGGCCCCTAGTGTCACTGATGAGGAATGATTTTCTAAAATATGCACATATGACAAATCAAAATTTAGCAGGTATTTGTTATATATTTACCTAAGAAAACGATACTGACAGAATTTTTTTAAATTGAAATACAGGTAACAGGCCTTCCAACTATAAATTGCAAGTAATATTTTTTAATACAATATAACATACATTTCTTATACATAATTTTACCGAAAAAATACTTAGACAGATAATGTAAAAAAAAATTAAAAAGATCAATATTTTCAACTTGTTCCTCAAAAATAATTTTAGCACTCTTCTGAATATTTTGAGAGATATAGCCTGTGTGTGTGTGTGTGTGTGTGTGTGTGTGTGTGTGAGAGAGAGAGAGAGAGAGAGAGAGAGAGAGAGAGAGAGAGAGAGAGAGAGAGAGTAATGGAAAAAGAGAAAAAGTAAAGAAAAGTGAGAAAATTAAAACCAGTGACATAACAGAACAAGGGGAAAAAAAGAGAGCCATTTTGTTTATAAATTATATTAAAATAAACTGAACCATGGATGCCATATCTCATAGAATTCTGCATATTTACAATTTTTTAGAAGAATATACTTTTGTATATGTAAATTCTGTTTCAAAAAATTTTGTAGTCCTAATAAATTTAGCGTTTTGTTTTGACATTTTGTTTTATATATATACTGTTTAACAATGAGTACTATCCAATTTTCAACTTTACAATTTTTAGTATAATATTATTTTGTGATATCTCTGTTTCAATATTCAATTTACTACAATCAACTGATTTAAGGAATTCCAGAGTTCAGTAACTTTCTCACATTCCAACAGTAAATGTTCCAATGTTTCTTCAAACAAAAGGCAAAAATTACATCTGTTTGACTGTGAATATTTATTTTTGTGTAAAAGGAGTTTGTAGTCAGAATCCTATGCATTATCCTATATAGTAGCCACTGAAGAGAAGTATTTTTAGTGACATTAAAAGTTAAACTATAAAAAAAATCCAATCTAACTTACTTATATTTTAGTTATATTGCTCATATTTTCTTTGATCTTTTGGAATATCAAGTGTATTTTTGAAAATATCATTATCTCTTTACAGCCTTTTTTTTGTCTTTAAAGATTATTTTAAAACCCAAAGTGGCTGTTGGTCTTGTTGCATTCTGGGAAGGGGGAAATTGATATTTGTAGTAATATTTAATGTTTTATATATGATTTAACTGCACTTATTAAAGATTTATATTCTAAAAAATTTGTATTTGTTATGTTATATTTCAACAAAAAATTTTGAAAAGTATACAAGTTCCCATCTTCATCCATAATATCACCTATTATTATTATTCCTTTCTCTATGTATTTAATTGACAGAAAATATTTTCATCAGTAAACGAAATCAAAAATGTTCAGCTTGTTTAAGTGATTCACTCAAGTTTAATTGCGAAACTCAAAAACAGAACAATATATTCAAACTTTAATGTAAACTCAAATATGAGTGTAAAAAACTTACCTATCAGTAAAACTGGGGTCTGATACAATCTATGTTCTGACATCTGTATTTGCAAAATTTTTTTGATGGAATGGATTACTGTGACTTTGCTTCAAACACTTACGTATCAGTGAAACTGTGGCCCGATACAATGTAAGTCCTGACATCTGTATTTGCATAACAAATGTTAATGGAATGGATTATTGTGATTTTGCTTCAAAAACTTACGTATCAGTGAATCCGGGGTCTGATACAATATAAGTCGTGACATCTTTATTTGCAAAAATTGTTGATGAAATGGATTACTGCGACTTTGCTTTGATAACTGACGTATCAGTGAAACTGTGGCCCGATACAATGTAAGTCCTGACATCTGTATTTGCATAACAAATGTTAATAGAATGGATAATTGTGATTTTGCTTCAAAAACTTACGTATAAGTGAATCCGGGGCCTGATACAATATAAGTCGTGACATCTTTTTTGCAAAAAATATTAATGGAATGGATTGCCGTGATTTTGCTTTAAAACATTAATCTAATTTTTTGGGCATGTAGGGACAGAAAGAAAACTATTGTCTGAAATAAATTGTAGAAACTGATAATGCTGAAGAACCCAATGAAAATATAATTTTCTATTGTTCTTTATACAGATCATGTGGCATGATTTACAAAAGTGGATAACAAACACAAATCAACATTGATCTTGATTTCCATGCTTATTTTAGGAAAACCTTAAAGCTGCATTAAGTTTTCCAAGGAAAAAAAGGTGCTAATCTAATTAATGATGCTCCTAATGAACAATGTTACATTTAGTTCACCGATAAAAGCTTGAATAAATACCGAAACAACAATAATTTCCCAGCGAGATGTAGCATGTGGGATCTAATATTAGAACATGGTTACATCATGAAAAGAAAACGGGTCATTTAAACACAACTTTCAAAACGGTGAAATACGATAAATTAAACACAGAAATTCGTTGAATTTGACATTTGTTACTTACTAAAGGATGCATAACCATTTCAAATACATCTGGATATTAATGACGGACAATTAATGCAATTTGTCATGTTTCACCTTCGATTCATGGGTTTTTCCGTACATTCGTGCGCATGCTCTAAGCTCATAATAATCATCGGTAAACATGGACCAACAGGTTTGAGGATTCCGTTTTTTTACAGCTAAAAAGAATGAAATTTTAGAAAATGAATCTCACGGATTGTGATTAGAAGTTATCTATTTTAAAAATATATATATTTTTAGAAAATCAAAAAAAAAAAAAAAAAAAAAAAAAAAAAAAAAAAAAAAAAAAAAAAAGAAAGAAATTGAAAAACTTAATGCAGCTTTAATATTTGATGGAGACAGAGTGACTGCTCACTAAGTATCAAATTTTCAAAATAAAAACATGCGTTAAAGAGGTCAGTTTTGTTTGTGCTATATATAATATCTATTGATATATGTGTTCACACACACACACACACACACACACACACACACACACACACTTGTACACGTACTGGTTGCATTGAGAGAGGGGAGGGGGAGAGAGAGAGGGTGTGCGTTAACTTAAGTCTGAGGATTTTTGTACATTTCCAATAGAGAAGAAATAATCAAGAAAAACTGACATCTTAAACCATATTTAAATAAGTTTTCTTTCTCTCTTTCCACAACTAACCTGGTTCATCTGTCTTCACCTAAATTTCATATCTTGGTTACAATAAATTCATTAAAAACGCAAAGCAAGGATTCCTGTAGTATTGTAATATTTTCTTAACTAGAAACAAACTTTTTTAAGGGAATTATTTCATATATTTGCATAAAAACCTTATAAACGTTTGTATATTTTTACATTTTTACGGTAATGCCTATTAAGTTTTTTACCAATTATATCTAAATAATATCTAAATTCGTGTAATATTTGTTCAGTAATGAGAAAAATCTTAAGTTTATTAAAATTGTTTTATTCGAAGTTCTAATATTAACCCGAAGGGCATCAAGTTTTTCAATTTTAATAAAGATAACAATAATTATCGATACGGTAGATTAAACAGAAATAAAGTTTCTTTTATTATCTAACATTACATTTTCAGTTCCATATTAAATATTTTCTATTTGATTGGATAAAGTAATATATATTAAAGGCACCTAAAGACAAATAAAATAACAAAAAAAAAATCCCATATCTAGCAAAAGAGGAAACTGCAAGGATAAGACATGTCACATGTCATTTTATGTCAAAAATTTATCGTATTACTGCTACTTAATTTTATAATTACCAAAGTTACCTGGGGTTTACGAAATAAAACACTTAACAACAATTTTGTTAATGACTTCTTTTTCAAACAAAACACTATGGTTTCATAATGATAAAACGTAAACATACCAGTTTAAGTCCAAATCAAAATCTCCTAAAAAACAAAGTAAAAACTTTGAAAACTGGCAAATTTCGATATACACATTTACTCTAATCAATCGTCTTTAACAATTAAGACGTCAAAAAGAAATATTTTAACTATCTTTTAGGTGAGTCAAATCCTTCGATGTGCTAAACACGTTTATGTATCAAATACATGCAGTGGTTTATAAAATCTAATTGTTAAACACAGCTTGAGTTTAATTCGGTGAAACTGACCCAAAAATTATAGAAAAAATACAGAAACCATAATTGTATAGATAATAGCTTCAAAAGAGGCCTTTGAAATAATAATACCATTTATTGAATATTGATAACATTATTAATTTACGAGAGCTGTTCGATATGTATTGTGTATTGTACCACAGCGTAATAACGCTTTGCACAATTCCGTTGATGCTAATACGCTTGACGACTAGCTCAATTCAATACCTTTCTAACGGTATCTAACGTGTCTTCAGCTCCACATATTTTTACATGTATAGCTATTACAATAGAGCCATTCGTTGATCGCTGTTGTAAAAATGGTTGGGAAACAGGTTGAGAATATCACAGGTAATTAGAGCTTATATAAAAGTTCGCACAAAACTCGGGTCATTCGGTAATACAAACTTTCACTGGATTGCAAAAATGTTTATGGGTCTGAAAAGGTATCTTATTAGACAAATATAGACTAGGTACAACAAACAATTTTTAGGACAAATGATTTTATATCTTTTCGCTTTTGACAAAAGTTGTTGTAAATGTCCAGTGTGCACCAGCATTTTCTATATAACGTTTTAATACCCGAAGATTGTGTTGGGGCTAACTTTATTTGCAAAATTCATACGAATCTTCCAGATTCGGTACAATATTCATGAAAAGGTTAATACTTGCTACCAGACAGGTCAGATCTAAGATTGGGTTGCAATCCTCTTTTCACTTAATTGTCTCAAGATAACTCCAGATAGCACCTTTAATTTAAGTTTGGACTACTATTATTTACAAACATTTTACGAATCTTTAAGATTTGGTTCAAAAGGCACAAGATAGATAGTACTTGCTGCCAGATGGGTTAAATTTGATTTTTTTATTAAATTTTCAAACAGATAATAAAGGAACAACGTTAGTTGCAAGAAATTCCCTTCGCGAGCCTCAATTAGAAAAGTTGCATGTTTTCCCTGAGTTACTTTGTTTGTAGACTAGTCCACCACATTACATCAAAATAGACCAATTATTTATTATTGTTTTGGTAAAAGTGCCTAAGAGTGACACACGCACCGTAACACCGGGGAGAGGATATTAAGATCTTATCGGAAGGACCATTGAATTTCATTAATAAATGGCGAGTGCTTGGTGAATAAATAGTCACTACCTTGTTATAATTCTTGATTAGACCCTGGACATCTACAATGCAATGAGCACTTTAACCATCCATCTGCCATATTTGACAACATTTGCTCCAGTGTTCTATTTTTCTTTCTATGACCCAAGTGTCCGTACCAAAAACAAAAATACAAAATTATATCACTGGACAATTTATTTATTGACTCCAAAGTCGGGAAGAGCTATCGCACAACACATAAAATCAACTTTATTGTTTGTTGGAAGCACTATAACTTTACCACTTAATATTTACTTCAGTTTCCGTCCAAAGTCAGGATTCACTTTTACTTTACTATTTCCTTTACTTTAGGTTCCATCAAAGGTTGGGATGTTCCACTGCTTTAACACCGGACATTTACTTCAGTTCCGTATGAAGTCGGAGAGTTGCATTATCACACTTCTATATTATTCTTTAGAGTCTGTCCAAAGTCGAAATGCACTTTATCTTAACTCCAGCCAGTGTCCGTCCATAGTCGGGATGTGATGTATCTTAAACCTTGGACATTTATTTCAGTCTCTAGCGAAGATTACTTTAATCATTCCTTTAATTGTTATCTTTACAAAGTCTGGAAGTTCTACATACACACCAATAAACATTTATTTCAATTATAATTGTGATGTTGCCGATTCCGGTCCATAAGTTTTGGCTTTGACGATTAGTTTTGCGTCATTCTACTAAAAGCGGTGCGCTTTGTGATGTATAAAGATGAAGCTGTGATTGTTTTCCGGCAAGTTAGACACTTCAAACCGTGAGTGGTTTCTATAATAATCGTTTATTTGCTGTTACAGTACATGTTGGTTTATTTTTCGCGCGCTATTTGACGTACATGTTTAATTGTAAACAGTGGAACTTTGATTTGACATTTTATATGGTACCATAATGTGTTGAGTATGGCAAGCTGTTATGTGTGAAATTGATTCTTCTTAAACTATGCATTTATAATAAGAATCTGTTTGCATTTGTATTTTTGAATTTCAAGTTACTTTTATGTATTTCAGGTCATATTTTTTCCTGTATTTAGGTAATATTTTATGCTATGTTATTTGCATTTTTTGTGATTTTTGTACTTTTAGTTTCTCACCCTCTGTATTAGCTGCAGACATTGTTCTGTTTGAGGAGGCAGAAACAATTTTAAACCTAAACTTTGTTAAATTGTATAATAATCATTAGTCTTTACTTTATTACTTTAAGTGGGTAACTATGTCACAAACTTAATTGTTTTTTTTAGTTACATAAGGTATTAGTATATCCCACTGGTAGCCTCTTTTGACACAGGTGTCAAACTTGGTCTATATTGGAGTCAAGTAGTTTTGACCACTGAAATATGCAAATAAGTTGTCTGTTATTTGGTACATGAAAGGTGTAGTTTTAGACGGGATGACATTGAGTGGTCAGACTGGCTGGAGTGTTTGAAGTAAACACATGTGCTGTAGAGACAAGCATGGGTTATGAAGATGTTATTTCAGAACATGAATATAAATACCCACAGGTGCTTCAGTCTACAGTTTTGTCAGGTAGGAAGATTTCTATTATTTGTTTGTCAAGTTTGAATTTATTGAATTTATTGGAATTTTATTTTGAAATTTATTACTCTTAATGGAGGTGTGGTTCTAAATATTGGTTTGGTTCTGTGTATTTATAGGGTCTTGGCAGTGGTAGTTTTTAAAGCCGCCAGTCTCAGGTGTATTCTAATAATAGCCAAAATTTGAACTATTGTCAGCTTTCTTATTGAAATTTTGAGAAGATAGAAAAGTCATTATATAATTAATTGTCTGGAATGCTATAAACTTAAAAATACAAATATAATGCGAAGCAGTTTATGAGAGGAACAAATACATCATTATGTATCCAGAATATAATTGTGAAATAGAAGAATACAAAGATTAATGGACATATTGTCATTATGCGGAGAAGAATCCATTAAATTCGAGATTAAAACATTCTTCTGTTAAATCCAGAGTATGGATGGGAGTGTATATTCAGGACTTTTCCTGAGACGTTTCCAGTCTCATTTGTGTTCGGAACTCAAAGTAACATTGACATTACAAACAGTTTGGTTTTTTTTTATTTATTTTTTTTTTTTTGGGAAAAAGTTGTTTATATTAAGAGTCGACTTTTATTTTTGTTGAATATTATTATATAAATTTAGTAAAAAATAATTAGATGTTCCTTGTTTCATTCGGAGTATTTTCCAGGCATATTACCACAACTATATGAAATTTTATAATTTCATGACAAACTACTTTAACTATAAATGCTGTAACCAACTTACTGCAAAATAGAGAAAAGTGTTAAATTCAGGATGACCTATCGTGAGATATTTACTTGATTATAAGCGTATTATCATTATGATGCACTGTTATATTGAGGTAAGTATCGGGATGTTACTGAAAAAGTTGCTTATACTACGTTAGACAATATTATAACCAACCTTATAGGTGTAAATGGACTTTTATCATTTATAGATACGCACGTTATTATATGACAGAATGATCATGATAATTTATACACACACCACTAATCTCAAAAAGACAAAACTATGTTACATTTTAAACCGAAAAATTACTTAAATTATCGGAACATTATTATTATTATTATTATATTGTTGTTGCTGTTCATTCATTCATTCAAGGCATTTATTTATTTATTCATTCATTTTCCTTTTAATCATGAAAGACTTGTAATATGCCGAAATCGTTTGCAATAACTGTAATTACAGAAACTTTCCAAGCTTTTGTCAGTTTGGAATTGCCACAATACTAAATCAGAAATATTTAGTAACAGTTTATTTAAAATAGCTAAAAGCATGCAATAACTTAAGTGCAATGAATAATTTCCAGATAATCAATCATTTCAGTATACTTATGCACCTAAGACTGTAACCTTTGAACATATAACCTTGAACAATATATCAAAATGACGGTCATATAATATTCGAATATACATGCCTACACAAAAACTTATTAGTTTTCAAGACAAATAACAATTTCAATCTTCTAATGCAGCTATGATCTTGACCTTTAAACCTATGACCTTGAACCATATATCAAAGTGATCGACATATCAATACCTACAATATTCTAAAATACATGCCTATACCAGAACTTAACAGTTTTCAAGATAATTAATAATTCAAGTATTCGAATGCAGATTTATCCTTGAGCTTTGTACTTTTAACCTTGGACCATATAATTAAATGATCGACACTTAATACCTACAATATTCTATTATACATGCCTATATAAAAACTTAATAGTTTTCAAAATAATTAATAATTCAAGTATTCGAATGCAAATATGACCTTGACATTAGAATGTTTGACCTTGAATCATATATCAAAGTGATCGACATATCAATACCTACAATATTCTAATATCCATGCCTATACGAAAAATTAATATTTTTCGAGAAAATTAACAATTTAAGTATTCCAATGCAGCTATGACCTTGACCTTTGTACAATTGACCTTGAACCATATAATTAAATGATCGACATATCAATACCTACAATATTCTAATATACATGCCTATACAAAAACTAAATAGCTTAGATGATAATTAACAATTTAAATTTTTATTGCAGCTTTGACCTTGACCTTTGAACATCTGACCTTGAACCATATATAAAAATGATCGACATATCCATTTCTACAATATTCTAGTTTACAAGCCTATACAAAAAGTTGATAGTTTTCAAGCTAATGCACAATTTAAGTATTTTTACGCATAAAATAACATTTCAGGCGCATCAATTCCTACATAGATTATCATCTAGTTAGAAAACTTGGTACATTGTTACATTTTGTCATACTGAACATTTTAACAATGCCTTGATTCCATATATCTCTAAATGTTTGCAATTGCAAGAAAATTGTCTAAAACTGCACAAATCACAAATTAGGTCATGGTCTTGATTTGAGACCTTGACCGAAATTTAAAGGTCATCTTAAGAAAAAGTCAAAACTAAAAATCCCGTGTCATTATCTGTTCAAATAGTCAAGCTATAACAATTTGAGGCCATTTTTTTAAATTAAACACTAAAAACGAGTGACCCATTTTTCAACCTAATTTCACGAAATGAACAAACTCTAGGCTTAAGACCCTAGAGAGGTTTAATATCACATTAGATTTTTTTCTCCCATCATCGTGTTCGAAGAAGAAGATTTTTAAAGATTTTTGGATTTTTGGTCATCTTAACCTAATTTTGGTAGCCATAGCAACGCCATGAACAAATCTGAATTGCACAGGGCAAAACATTCTTCTCACCAAGTATCATTGAAATCTGTCAAGCAGTTTCGGCAAAGACGAAAACAGGTTTTTAACGACGCACACCCGCATTGTAAGAAGCATATATGGGTTGATGCAATTTAGAGTTGTTCGTGGCGTTGTCATGGCATCCAGAACTAGGTCAAGGTGACCTATGGGAACAAAAACCTTAAAAATCTTTTTCTCCGAAAGCGATGATGGGAGGAAAAACCTGATGTGATATTTGGCTTCTCTAGGGTCTTAAGCGTATAAATTGTTCATTTCGTAAGTTTGGTCAAATATTAGGTTACTCGTTTTTGCGTTTAATTTAAAAAAATGTCATAAAATGGCTTCAAATTATTATTACTTGACTATTTGAACAGGTTATGGTATGGGATTTTTAGTTTTGACTTTTTCTTGAAATAACCTTCAAAATGGGGTCAAGGTTAAAGATTAAGATCATTACCTAGTTTTGATTTGTACAGTTTTTAGCTATTTGCTTGAGAACTATAATAGATATATATAAACTCAAAACATTGATAAAATGTTCAGCATGACAAAATTTAACAAGGTACTAATTTAAAAGTTCTTAACTATATGATAATGCTGGTAGGAGTTGTTGCCCATGAAACTTTTTGCTTATACGTGTAAATACTAAAATTTTGCAATAGCACGAAAACTATAAACTTTTTGTATAGGCATCTATATTGGAATGTTGTAGGTATTGATATGGTGATGCTTTTTATATATGGTTCAACGTTATATGTTTCAAGGTCACTGTCATTGCTGCGTTAGAAGATTGATTGAAAATTAGTAATCTTTGTCCTAGACATGTATATTAGAATATTGTAGGTATTGATTTCATATTAATCATGTCAATCAGTATATCATATTAATCATATTAATACATGGTTCAATGTCATATGTTCAAAGGTCAAGGTCATAGCTGTAATAGATGATTGAAAACGTTAATTATCTCGAAAACTATTTACTTTTTGTAAAGGACAAATATATAAGAACATTGAAGGCATTGATATGACGATGATTTTGATATATGGTCCCAGGTCATACATTTAGAGGTCAAATTCATAGCTGCATAAGAAAACTGAAATTGTTTATAATCTTGAAAACCATTAACTTTTTGTATCGGCCAGAATATTAGAATTTTGTAGGTATTGATATTTTGATCATTTACATATATGGTTTGAGATCATATGTTCAAAAGTCAATGACACAGATACATAAATATACTGGGTTGATGATTTAGATATTATTCGTTGTACTATAGTTACTACATGCATATTAGCTATTTATAAATAAATTTTGCCTAGATATTTCTGATAAAGTTTTGTGGCAGTTCTAAACATGAGAAAACTTAGAAAGTTTTTGTAATTTAGTTTTTTCTTGACAAACGATTTTGGAAATACTCTTAGGTGAGCATTAAGGCCCATGGGCCTCTTGTTTTATCTACATTGAAGGTGTTGCGTTGATATCAAAAACTTCTGACCATGACCATGACCTGTGACACGTTTTCATTATCCTGAAAAAAAAATGTTTTTCGCTGAAAATTAGGAACAACAAATGCAGTGAGTAGAAACTTAGAAGTATACACTACTCTGTAGGTTGTAAATTCAAATCGGTTTTATATAGTAGCTAAAGTCATTGCATTTCTTCTACGCGCAACAAGTTCAATATGCATTGTAACATCATACCAACGGTGTTTAATCCCTGTTCTTGTTCTTGTTCCTCCTTCTCTTCTTCTTCTTATTATTATTATTATGTTCATTTTTTTTTGTCGTAGGCCTTTACTAGTTGGCTTTGGTATCAGTATAATCGAGTTTTCTGCAATGTTTTATTGACCGCTATTGCACTAGCACTCTATATGTCCGCAATTAGTGTGCCACTGACGCATCACATGAATTCTGTTTTGATTAATCTTCGAGAATGATAAGAATTGTCTCGTAACACTTATCAGAAAAATGCTTTTGTGACGTAAAACAATATTCAACCTACCGACCAATCGCTGCATATTTTTAAATCCCAATCGGACAGGTCTGTCTGTGATAATGGACCGCCCCAATCAATATAATCCTAACATGACAGTTAAACGCTATTCAAACGCCAACAACTTAAAACTATATACATCATATTATATATATCTTTTGATACAATCCACGGAAATATCGTTCTTAAAACACGAGATTTACTTATAAAACCGAAGTCTTAACCAAAACAGTGAAAACAAGAGGCCCAATAGGGCCTATATTGCTCAACTTGCACACAAATTGCATCATGTTTTATGAAAAGTGGGGAAACCAAATATTATTTAAAAAAGAGGTGTAGTGGGCTTGAAAGGTCATTTGAAGATATCAGAACTGTGGTTGATGCTTATAATTGAAGCAGACATGGTCTTGAAATTAGTAATGGAGGGAAAGTAAGCAAAGATGTTGTGTATGCAAGTCAATAATAATCATTGTATGACAAAAATAAGAACGGTTAACACATTATCATTTATGAAATATTGTTTATTATTATGCATATTTAGGACAAACAAAACATCTGAGCATTCTTTTTGTTACTATAATGGCCTATATGTGTTTTTGCTATTTATAGTAACAGCGGTCATCTTGGATGTCAGGCGGGGTAGCCTGGTACAAACTTCAGTCTACCCCACCTAAGGACCTTTCACACCGAATTTGGTCCCAATTGGCCCAGTGGTTTCAGAGGAGAAGATTAAAGTTTACGCACGGACGGACACACGGACGCACGGACACACGCAAAACCATGCCATAAGAATTTAAAAATGTCTAAATTTAAAACGTCTACCGTGAATCTTCAACTGTATTATAATGAAAACATAACTTAGCCATAATTACGACATTACTAAGTCGTAAGTACGACATCCCATGTAAATATATAACACAAATACCAGTTGAATTTTGATGTGCCAGATGTGCACATTTCGGAAATTCATTCCTCATCAGTGACACTAAAACCAAAAAGTTTGATAATAAAAAACATAAGCCAAACAGTTGGAAATTAATGAATCTAAAGTTCCAAAATTATATAATCCAAATCCTAGCTAAGGAATGCTTTGCATGAGGGAACAAACCTTAGTTTTAAACAAATTTTACAATTTAAGACAGCTGAAAATTTGGTTAAATGGTACATTTTCTGACAGCACAAGTCTTATTTAGTCTTATTTACCACATAACTAAGTCGTAATTACGAGATATTTAGTCGTAATTACGATCGAGATACTAAGTCGTAATTACGACATTACTAAGTTGTAATTACGAGATACTAAGTAATAATAACGACGTAATTGATATTTTGTTGGTGGCACGCATCGGCTTCCGTAATTCAGTGACTCGGTGGTGTGACGTAAGAATTTCAGCCAGTTTGTAACCATCATTACGTTAATTGTACAATCAACGTTCCCTAGACACACGTTTAGATTCAACACCATAAAAATCCAACATCTTACCTGCGTTACTATGCAATTAACTAATAGATATATCGGCATTTTAATTATTTGTATATATTAATGGATAATTTAGTATTTCTCTTAATAAGACACTGATTTTATTTCAATAATAATATCGATATAACGGCCGTACAATTTGCCTCTGGGTAAAATTGGAGCCATGATAAAACCATTTGAATACCTTCTGCGGAAGACAAATCATGCTAATGTCATCTAATCATATGGATGTCTTCTAAACGTGAAACAGGAAAACATTGATTAAGTGTAAAATTATATAAATACCTCAAAATCTGAAGATCACCGGCGTACGAATTACAGGAAAACTTCAAGAGATCGGGAATCAATGTAAATTAATATATATTATATATATTAAATTCTGAAATAGATAACTACTTGAGATCACAGATTAATGAATTTCAAGAAAACTCGAAAAATAATACATTGACTTTAAACTTTTCGAAATAAAAATGTTAAACGTGTGTTGGATTGAGGCTCAACTGCCAAATGGTTCTTGCGATTAGACTTTGGATCTCTGGATTATTTTGATATCGAATACAGAACCATGCATCTAAAACTTACGGATACATTTGAAATCTAAAACATGAAATTACGATAGGGATTTTAATTCCTATGTAATAATTTCTTATTTAAAACGATTATGCAAATTAGAGCTATTTTGGGTGGCTTAAGTGTTGATATTAAGAAAATTGTAATTTGCAATAACTGTTTGTGGAAAAAGCGTATGAACTCATATACATGTAGGAAAACATCAAGAAAAGAATAACGGTATTAAGCTTTGGCAAGTTAGCAACCACTGGAAGTAATTAAGAGTTTATCGAAATACATAATTTTAAAATGACTAACTTTAATTAATCTGAGCAATACAGTCATTTCACATCATGTCCAGTAACCAGACACATTACAGTGATAATGTAACTAACACATCGACAGGTACGATAAGATGGCAGGAAAGGAGACATATGTGGATGATCTTGAGCATGTTAATAATACTAATGTAATTTTTTCGCACTTTTGACATTGTTAAAATGTAAAAGAATGGCTTTACAAATCCGGATTTTTGCTATGAATCTTACAATAACTGATTTGTCAACTGGGTTAGTTTTGTGTGTAGACAGTATTGTGGAGTATTCTAACAATGGAGGTTTTCCAGCTGACTGGTGTAAAACAAGAAGTATACTCTATTCCATCATGATAAATTCGTCTATTTTTACTGTAGCTGTCTTATCATTTGACAGGTGTCTAAGTTTATACTATTCCATACAATATCAGTTTATAGTTACAGCATCAAAGGTACTTATAGCATGTGTTCTGATATGGGTTGCTGGGTTCATATCAGCGATCTGTACATATATACAGGGAATTTTGAAGTATTTTGATGCCAGATCGGCGTGTAATTATCTTATTATAACTGAGATCAGCGGAAGAATAATAATACTTTTTGTGACTGTAATACCACTGATTTTGACCATAAGTGCATATATAGCCATCTTAGTTAAGATTAGGCAAACTTACACATCAGTTACCGACGCGCAGTATATGATGAAAAGCTTAATTCTTAAACAGCAGTTCAAGTCCACCTTGAAGATCCTGGTTATTGCTGGTGTTTTTATTTTATTTTACGTTCCTTTCAGTGTCTGTAGCATCATGATACTCGCAGGAGCAGACGTAGATCTGCCAGAATTTCTCCGGTATTCTCATATCCTAATCTTGTCAAACAGTTTCACAAATCCCTTTTTATACGCATGGCGTTTCAGAGAATGTAGACTTAACTTTTGCATAATGATATGCTACTGCAATAAAAATTTAAGACAAAAGTTGCAAACAAAGAGAAAACACTTTGTGCGCAGTTTTTTAGGTACACCGAAGGAGTTGCAAAGTGCCACACGTCAAACTGAAATAACACATGTATAAGGGGATGTAACGGTTCAGTTTCCAACTAAACTGTTGTGGCCGAAGAATTTACAGAAAATTCCCTTTTTTTCCGAATCTGTTCAATATATACAATCTTGTAGATATGTATAGTCGTAGAAATTTTCAAAAATCTGACGACGACTTTATCTCACGTTAAATTAATACAAACCATAAAACCATGATCAGAGGAGCGCACTAAACTCTGAACAATCTTTTAGTGGTTAAGATATCATGGTGAAATATTTGCATGTAACATTTATCTGGTATATTTGATGTTGTACTTACAATATATCAGTGCTTGAATCTTATTACACTGTTTAAATGTTGTTTAAGGAATAACTTGTATTTTTAACAAGTTTATTGAGCCATAGCATAAAAATGGTTTGCATACTTTCCATAACGCGCTACGCGCTATACACTGTTTTCATGTTATGACTCAATAAACTTGTTAAAAATACAAGTTATTCCTTATAATTTAATTTTAAACACTTAAACTGAAACATAAAACAATGTTTTGTTTCCTTTTTCTTGATTTTTGATAATTGAAGCAAATTTTCCTCTGCGTTGGAACTGTCATCAACAAACAATTTCAGCCAATGAAATGGAAAGAGATATAAGCCACGCATCTTCATTTTTAGTGTCGCTATGGGTTGTGTAGTTTATTGGAGTATAAGATGAACAAGAGGCCCAGGGCCTTAACGCTCACCTGAGGATATGTCAATATTGTTTGCAAAGTGCAATAGACAATATATTAAGTACAGAAACTTTAAGTTTTCCAATGTTAAGAACTCCCACAAAACTTAATCAGAAATATATCCACTCACATTTCATTATATGTAGCTTATATAATATGCATGAATGAACTGTAGTGCAATGAATAATTTCCAAATCATTAATCAATTTCAGTATACTTATTCAGCTATGTCCTTGACCTTTGAAGATATATGACCTCAAACCATACATGATTGGCATGTGAATACCTACAATATTCTAATATACATGCCAATGCATGAAATAAATAGCTTCCAAGATAATTTATAATTTAAGTATTCCTATGTTGATATGAACATATAACCTTTGAACATATAACCTTGAACCATATATCAAAATGATCACCATGTCAATACCTACAATATTCTAATATACATGCCTATACAAAAAGTTAATAGTTTTCAACATAATTAGCAATTCAAGTCTTCTTTTGCAGCTGTGACCTTGACCTTTCAATATATGACCTTGAACTATATATCAAAATGATCATTGTCGCAATACCTACAATATTCTAATATACATGCCTATACAAAAAGTTAATAGTTTTCAAGATAATTAGCAATTCAAGTCTTCTTTTGCAGCTGTGACCTTGACCTTTGAACATATGACCTTGAACCATATATCAAAATGATTGTTGTCGCAATACCTACAATATTCTAATATACATGCCTATACAAAAAATTGATAGTTTTCAAGATATAGTGGCAAATATATAATTTTTAGCAATTTTCCTACTCAGTGCGTTACAATTTCCCCATTTTGAGCCCCATGGCTTCCATTTGTGCAAATCTGAAAATAGATGACCTAAAGATGTTATAAATGAAATAACTAAGGTATATCTCTTGTAGATTCAGAGGAGAAGATTTTTAAAGTATTTCACTATTTCCACCCCCCCTTTTTTTATGGGGCCCCAAGGGGACTTAACTCCTTCATTTGTGCAAATCTGAAAGGGCTTCACCCAGGCATGATGGTTACCAAGTTTATTTAAATTTGGCCCTGTGGTTTTGGAGGAGAAGATTAAAATGTGAAAAGTTTACGCACGACGCACGACGCCGACGGACGAAGGTGGATAGCAATAGCTCATCTGAGCTTTCAGCTCAGGTGAGCTAAAAAAGATCGCGTGATTTTACGTCTTGTTTCAAGTTAAAATGTGATATCTGAAAATAAAATAACTGTATGTGTTGTTTGTACTTGTTTTTATGTAAACTAAGCATACTAATGTGTCTTTATTACAATTTGATTAATTGACGCTTGTAATTATCATCATTACCAATAAATATTTAAAGTCAATGTTTCATGAAGAATAACGTATTTATGTGAGGAACGCGTCTGTCCTGCCCTCGTTACATTTCATCAATCACTTATGAACTGAAGCACAGATATTAAAACCGTTCCCAAAGGAACAATTATCGAATGTCCAGTAAGACTGGTTGTAATTATAATAATATTTACCTGACGTCAATTAAATCCAACACCAAAAATTATAAAACTCTCGGGACCACAAGGGAGACTGTGTGGGATCTTGGATAACAAAATAATTTTAATTCATGATATATATAAGGTGAAATTAGTTGGTACAATCTGTAGTAGTACTGTGAGAGTTCATTGATGATTACACAGTGATTTGTAGTCAATGATTACACAGTGATTTGTAGTCAATGATTACACAGTGATTTGTAGTCAATGATTACACAGTGATTTGTAATCAATGATTACACTGTAATTCATGATCCATGTGTCATGATTTCACTGGACTTTTTTAATCAATAATTAGACTGTAATTTGATCTATGATTATGATCTATGATACTCGGATTTGCGATTTATGATTGCAGGTAGATTTGTGATCTATGATCATACTCGAATTTGTGATTCATGATTACACTCGGGTTTATAATTGAAGATTAAACTCAGGTTTGTAATTCATGATTACACTCGGGTTTGTGATTCAAGATTAAACTCGGGTTTGTGTTTCATGATTACACTCGGGTTTGTGATTCAAGATTAATCTCAGGTTTGTGATTCATGATTACACTCGAGTTTGTAATTCAAGATTACACTCGGGTTTGTGATTCAAGATTAAACTCAGGTTTGTGTTTCATAATTACACTCAAGTATGTGATTCATGATAAAACTTGGGTTTGTCATTCATGATAAATCTCGAGTATGTGATTCATGATTACACTCGAGTATGTGATTCATGATTACACTCGGGTTTGTGATTCATGATAAGACTCGAGTATGTGATTCATGATAAGACTTGGGTTTGTTATCCATTATTTCACTCTGGTTTGTGATCCATGATAACACTCGGATTTTTTTTATCCATGATTAACTCGGGTGTGTGATTTACGGTCACACTGGGATTTGTGATATTTGATTATACTGGTAGGACCTTGTTATCCATGATAAAGTATACGGACACATTACGCTTAATGACTCTATTTTTAACATAGTAATTCTCTTTCAATCTTATGATATTGAACATGATAACTAAGGTTGGTAGTGGCAACAAAATATCATCAAACAATTTTGTAGAAGCAACTCTAAGACCAACGAACATCCGTTAATACATGTTTTTATATTACAGGAATATAAATTACAGATGTTGACCCTGTTTGCCCCATTAATCCTCTTTCAATCTTGAAGATATTGAATGTGATAACTAATGTTGCCATCGGCAACAACATGTCATCATGTGTGGTGATACCATACACTGATTTCAGTTTAATTGAAGAAAAGAAAAATGAATGATTTCAAAATGAAGTTTAAAGATTTCCTTGTGTTCTAAGGTCACACATAAGTTCAATTTATGATATACATGTTCTGTCCTACAGCTTTCACATTTTGTATAAGCAAAAACTAAATTTTCCATTCGATTAAAATTAATTATTAATGTAAATTTAAAGAAACAAAAAAAATATTTTTCTACAAATGTTTGATTGGTCAGTTTATGGTCCAATCAGTTTTACTATTCTTTCACTTCAAAAGTTACGTTGGCACACAAGAACAATTCGTTGCGTTCGTTAGTTATATTTGCAACTACTGTGAAGGTACCCTATAATATACAATAATTAATATACATATAAATTAAACACAAACATACCAAATCATGTCCAAATCACAATCAAAAAAATATCTACTATTCTAAAGAGTCTTGTAGACTTATATGATAGTTTGAATTAAAATATTTTAATTACATGAAAATGGAGTGTTATAGTACAGTTATTGTTTTTTAAATACTTGGAGAAGAACAAGAAGAACAAGCAAACTGACAAACATACTAATACTATATTGGTTTGTTTTCGGTCTCGGCTTTTAGCATTATCTATTGTTTTCGGAATATTTCGGAGTTTTATGTTTGTGTAATTATAACCGGTTTGGGTGTCGTGATTAATATTCAGTAAACGCACGGGTGATTTCCCGGTAGAGGCAAATATAGATTGAAATTATAAAAGCGTGTCATTCGAGCTAGTTGCAAGTTACGAAAATATGTCAGGGTGTGAAAATTCAGATAAAGAATCGAGAAGTTCATTAACCCACCCACCCACCCAATCCCATTTTTTTCATTCACTGATATAGTTGGTAGCTTTATAGGTGTAAGGTTTTTTTTTTTTTTTTTTTTTTTTTTTTTTTTTTTTTTTTTTTTTTTTTTTAATTTTATATGTTCACTATTTATTATCGATTTATCGGAGTTTATAAAATAGATATGTATATGTGGGTGTATCTGTATGTAGAATAAACGAGCTTGCAACTAAGCATATCAAAATACTTGCGTGTCTTTATTATTTAATAGTAAGCAAAGAAAATATTTATTTTCGGGGGAACGGAGAAAATAACTAATACTAGGGTACGTCCGAGTGGATTCATGATAATCAGCTTTAGCAGCTTGGCAATTGAAACATAAAAAACTAAAACAAAAATAACAGTCCATGTCCAAATCACATCTTTCTCAAAAAAGAAAACATGTTTAATGTCACGGTGTATATCAAATAAAAATCAAATTTTGCTGTTTTCCATCAATGTTATACAAACAATGCAGAGAATTCTTCATACAATTTTCTGTTTTTAGGCATACATTTTTCTGAATTATATCAAATTAAGATAGGCACCCAGTGTGATTTTTACCTGGAATGCGATAGAAACTGCAATGAACGCAGTACTCGAAATCCGATTATAAAACTCTCAATCTTCATTCATTGAAGAAGAAATTACTTACCAGGGGTAAATTCTTCTTACTTTTATATATCTGACTTGCTTGAATGTGATCTGTGCAAAAACATAAATTAATCAAAATGATTTTGTCCTACAAATGTAATCATCGACTAGACCCTGGTTTTCACTCAAATATTTGATGGTTCAGAGTTTTGGCTTATAAAATAAGATATTCATTAACAGTGATAGATAGTATGTTAATTGTCTTTTCCTTTTTATTATGTTTTGTTGCAATGTGTTCTTAGTGACATGACTATTGCATTGCAGAGCACAGCTCAACCTTATCTCTCTGTTACTTAATATTTGTTGTTGTCTATTATTGTTAAATCATTACAGTTGATATACATGCATATTGTCTTTTGGTGTGTGAAAAAAATGGGATCTGAATAATGCCGTTTGTACAACGTTTACATTACAGTTTATATCTTGAAACGGTTCTAGTCATATACGCTGTATTGGTTGAAGGTTTTTTGGAGGACAGGCTTATAACCTCTTGTTGTGTTTTATGAAATATTGAAATAAAAAGAATCTGATACCATAAATACAGCTAATAGTAATTACATTTCCAAAAAGCTTACAACCTCTATTCAGTTTTGTTTTTCTGATATTGATGATAAATTGTTATATAAATTACTGATACTATTCTCGACCATTACGAAATCTTCAGATATACATATTTTAATTCCACATTAAAACATTAAACAACAAATAACCCCGTACCCATCTATTGAGCAAAATTTAAAAAATCTTTAGAAAATATTTGTATACAAAACTTCAGACAAAAGAAATATAATTAAAATTTCTGTTAAGTATAAAAACTCTGGTGATTATGAACTATGTCAATAAAATAGTAATCACTTGTGGTTTTTTACGGCATGGAACAAATCAATTATGTTATTTTGTTGCATCTGTTCTATTAAACTGTTAAATTGTTTTACATGGCAGAACAAATGCACATATACTGTATTGCGACAATCTGTTGACGGTATGTACAAGCATGGCAAGTCAAGAAGAATTGTATAAAATATGAAATATAAATGAGTTGAAACTTTTTAAAACGTGCAAAGATAATTAAAACACATAAAAATACCATTTTTGCTAATTTTGCCTTTTTGACACACTCCTGTAAACATCAGTTCAAGCATGCGACAAGAAACTGTCTTGACATAATGTAAAATGGGCGTGGTCATGCCTGCAGCGAAGACATCGGCACGTACTTTACCATTCTGGAAATTAACAGCTGAAAAAGATTACTGTTGATTTATTAATACAGAAGCAATATTTAGAATATACAATATTTAAAGAACAATGACATCACTTTGAAACATCTGGTTCATTGAAAAATAATCAGGCTTATGATAAACATATTACTTACTTGTTGTGGCCTAGATGTTCTTGTATTGTTAAATCTTTTATCTGAATCAAGTGAAGTTAATTTTATACGTTTATTTTTCTAAAACACTAATACGTATTGTTTAGGGTATTTATTCATCATATACAGTGTTCTCTCCTGCAAACAATGTAATTATCAACAAGGAACAATTTATGTCTAAAATCCATTTATTTATTTCCTGTTATCGCAAATGCACAGGAATATTTATAATTTTTTTTTTAAAATTTTTTATCAATAAATTTTATAAATTGTTAATTATTCTTTGTAGTTCTTAATTTGTAAATACTATATTTTCTTGAAATAATTAGTTTGGGCATTTCTTGTTCACTTCATTTGAAAAATGCCTTGTTTTATTATTATCTATTCTTTAATCCGAAATATATATATATATATATATATATATATATATATATATATATATATATATATATATATATATATATATATATTATATATATATATATATATATATGTATGTGTGTGTGTGTGTGTGTGTGTGTGTGTGTGTGTTTTACTTACGAGCAATCATATCCAATGTCATTGTTATATCATTCTTTGGACCTATGGATTTCGGTGTCCAGGTGAAATTCATTTTCGTTCCCGGATGACCTGTTTGAATTCACCATATTTAATCTGAATAATTCATTTACTAAGAAAATCTTGCTTAAAATGTCAAAATTATTTATAGAAAAAAAATCTTATAATAATTGGTGGGAGATCGGGGTTCTGACAAAGAGTTGGAATAGCTAGTGACTGTTCTTTCGCCAAGCAATCGGTATTTAGAAACAAAGGTCACGGGGTCCTTTGTATAATACCTTAAAGTTGATGCCCAGTTTCACGACAGGTGTAGCACGCTAACGAACCCTCCCCGCACATTGCTTTGAGCGCAATGCAAAGGTAAAATTTCTGCCATTTCACCTATAACTGGTGACGTCTCGTTATAAGTTAAATATTCTTGAATGGGACGTAAAACCCCATTTAAACAAATAAACAAACGAATTTTATAGTATATGTATCTTCATAAGATAATGACAAAGTTTCAACATGCATGCGGGGTTCTTTTGGTAACATAAGTTTTATGGAATAGGTTTGAAAGATTAAGTTCTTTTAAAGGTAATCATAAGAACTTCAGCCTACGGTCAAGATTGGCAAATTTCTCTCTTTTACAAAGATTAGAACTACATAAAATACAGATAATTATATTACCACAGTTAATGGCATGACCAGATTCTTTCGACGTGATGCTACTCTCTATCTGTGCATTTAGGTCACTTTGCCCTTTCTTGGTATCTTCATGTTTTATTCTATTTGAAACCATGGAATTATTTTTCAAATTATTTTTGCTTATTTCATTAACTCTGTCTTGTCCACCCTGTTTTTCCTCATTGTTCTGTTCATTGATTGGTTTATGTAGTTGAGGATTTTTCTCCTTCTCTTGTTCATTGGTGACATCCTCTTCTTGACGAAATTCTCTGATTATTTGCTGAAACCTTTGTTCCATTATGAAAACACGGTAGCTTTGTGCGGTTATCACAAAACTTGCGATTATAATCAGAGTAAGAAGACAAGTACTCATCTTTCGCTGTATCTGTAATCAGTAATTAAAGCTTACTTTTTACATGACAAGATACAAAGTATAAAAAACGATATCACATTGATATTATACATCTCTTTAAAACTAAAACCCCAAATATATTACCTCATTTTTAATTTTTTTTTTATTTAATTAATTATTTTTTGTTTAAATAAGAAAAGAAGTAGAAAAAGTTTTAAAAAATCAGTCGTTCTATCTTTCATATTACTGCCAAAATAGTCTTTCATAGAATTTAATGTAGCAAAAGTAATTGTTTTAAAATTGGATATTAATTCATATTTCTTTATGTAAATACTGTGGCAGAATGCTAACATTCAATATGTTCTTCATTAATAAAACATATACTGTGAAGAATTATGTTTAGATTAACTTGAAAATAAAAAAATGAACATTATAGCGACTTACCCAATGCATGTGTATCAAAGTATAAAAATTTAGCTGGGAAGTAAACTTCCTCACATAATAACTTCCTTGATGCCATGTGTTTCCTTATACCTTCGGAAACTTACACTAAGTATTTAAAACCAATTATTTCCTCAATCATTTGTTAAAATATATCGGTTTCAAAAAATTAAATTTACAAACATGGATTCCTCCTTCTAAAGAATATGCACAATAATTATTAATCAAGAGGAACCCTTGAAAAAACATTATTAGTGAAAATGTGGGGGCCATGAAACAGAAATGCAAAAAACAGTTCAAGTAAAGGCAGAGTCTCACACATAAATGAGAATACAAACGTTATCTGTGTGTGTGTGTGTGTGTGTGTGTGTGTGTGTTAGATAGTTATGAAAAACTTTCGTTTTTAATGTCATGTAATGAACTTGTTTTTAAACTTAGCAAAAACTTAGCAAAACTCTTTTATGTATGTCTCAACGTAGGAAAAGATTTGTATGATTTTTATACTGGTATTTAATATCTTACCACATGCATATTTAAATACACTGTATTTAATATTTTATTACATGTACATGATTATATTTTTTTAACTAGTATTTAATATCTTAACACATGTATATAATTTAACATTGGTTTTAAGTCTTATTATATGCTTATAGTCAAAAGTGCCTCATAAGTCTCTTAAGACTGGATGCCGTATGTTTTATACTGATTGTAATCATTGTATTAATTTTATATATATATTTGGCATGTGACACTGTAATAAAATACTCATTATATATACACACACACACACACACACACATATATATATATATATATATATATATATATATATATATATATATATATATATATATATATATATATATATATACTGAAATAAAATAGATATAAATTTATAGCCAGATGGAAATGTTTTGTCTGGGTTCTTTGGCAGTTGTAACAGTATAAAAGTTTGTAACATTTCAATGATATGTTTTTTTTTTCAATATGCATGTTAATAAAATCTCTTTTTTCAGTGTTATAATTTTAGCATTTAACAGTCGAGTTTATGTATTTGTGATGCTACAACACACAATTTCACCGGCAAACTGAATAATGCCGTGTTAGCCCGTTATGAAACAGGTACATTAGGTACAATATCTTGTTAATCATGGAAAACAAGGAATGTCAAAATATTTATGCGGACTTTTTTGTTATCGCTTTCATTTGTATTTCCATTTCGACGGAAATATTGTATTCTTAGGCTAGTGATTAGTCCCGTTAAATGTTATGCTCACACAAACCGCAACCATTTTATAATGAAGGGTCTGGAAACGATTATAGATAGAATGTAAATTTATTTAAATAACAACATCAGTCCATTTTGTTATATTTCCAGTGAAGTGTGTATGTCATTTTCGGATAATTAAATAAATTAAGTAGGTCAATGTGATATATTATATAATTTTTCCATTTTACAATTTATTTTTAAAGGATTTTTAATTTATTATAAACTACAAAATACACCAGTACTTAATTCATCCATCCCTGCATTTAAACAGATCAGATACTATCGTTGAAATAGGCCTATAAAGTATGTGAAAAAAACATATTATACATTTACAAAAATTATTTTGAAGACTGTCAGACATCATCGGTAATATTTGAAGCTTTACGAATTACCATTTTTTTAACATGGTCCCACATGAAAATATTTTATAAAATGAGTGTACTTTGTCAAAACATAAAACACATAAACCATCTGGCACAAAATGAGTGTACTTTGTCAAAACATAAAACACATAAACCATCTGACACAAAATGAGTGTACTTTGTCAAAACATTAAACACATAAACCGTCTGACACAAAATGAGTGTACTTTGTCAAAACATAAAACACATAAACAATCTGGAACAAAATGAGTGTACTTTGTCAAAACATAAAACACATAAACCATCTGACACAAAATGAGTGTACTTTGTCAAAACATAAAACACATAAACCATCTGGCACAAAATGAGTGTACTTTGTCAAAACATAAAACACATAAACCATCTGACACAAAATGAGTGTACTTTGTCAAAACATAAAACACATAAACCATCTGACACAAAATGAGTGTACTTTGTCAAAACATAAAACACATAAACAATCTGGAACAAAATGAGTGTACTTGGTCAAAACATAAAACACATAAACCATTATAACATAAAACACATAAACAATCTGGCACAAAATGAGTGTACTTTGTCAAAACATAAAACACATAAACCATCTGACACAAAATGAGTGTACTTTGTCAAAACATAAAACACATAAACAATCTGGAACAAAATGAGTGTACTTGGTCAAAACATAAAACACATAAACCATTATAACATAAAACACATAAACCATCTGACACAAAATGAGTGTACTTTGTCAAAACATAAAACACATAAACCATCTGACACAAAATGAGTGTACTTGGTCAAAACATAAAACACATAAACCATTATAACATAAAACACATAAACAATCTGGCACAAAATGAGTGTACTTTGTCAAAACATAAAACACATAAACCATCTGACACAAAATGAGTGTACTTTGTCAAAACATAAAACACATAAAACATCTGACACAAAATGAGGGTACTTTGTCAAAACATAAAACACATAAACCATCTGACACAAATGAGTGTACTTTGTCAAAACATAAAACACATAAACCATCTGGCACAAAATGAGTGTACTTTGTCAAAACATTAAACACATAAACTGTCTGGCACAAAATGAGTGTACTTTGTCAAAACATATAACACATAAACCATGATAACATAAAACATATAAACCATTATAACATAAAACACATAAACAATCTGGCACAAAATGAGTGTACTTTGTCAAAACATAAAACACATAAACCATCTGACACAAAATGAGTGTACTCTGTCAAAACATAAAACACATAAACCATCTGACACAAAATGAGTGTACTTTGTCAAAACATAAAACACATAAACCATCTGACACAAAATGAATGTACTTTGTCAAAACATAAAACACATTAACCATTATAACATAAAACACATAAACCATTATAACATAAAACACATAAACCATCTGGCACAAAATGAGTGTACTTTGTCAAAACATAAAACACATAAACCATCTGACACAAAATGAGTGTACTTTGTCAAAACATAAAACACATAAACCATCTGACACAAAATGAGTGTACTTTGTCAAAACATAAAACACATAAACCATCTGACACAAAATGAGTGTACTTTGTCAAAACATTAAACACATAAACCGTCTGGCACAAAATGAGTGTACTTTGTCAAAACATAAAACACATAAACCATTCATTATAACATAAAACACATAAACCATTATAACATAAAACACATAAACAATCTGGCACAAAATGAGTGTACTTTGTCAAAACATAAAACACATAAACCATCTGACACAAAATGAGTGTACTTTGTCAAAACATTAAACACATAAACCGTCTGGCACAAAATGAGTGTACTTTGTCAAAACATAAAACACATAAACCATTATAACATAAAACACATAAACCATTATAACATAAAACACATAAACAATCTGGCACAAAATGAGTGTACTTTGTCAAATCATAAAACACATAAACCATCTGACACAAAATGAGTGTACTTGGTCAAAACATA
Source organism: Tegillarca granosa (assembly GCA_029721355.1). NCBI lineage: Eukaryota > Metazoa > Mollusca > Bivalvia > Arcoida > Arcidae > Tegillarca > Tegillarca granosa. Next base: position 17,384,121 of record CM056603.1, on the reverse strand, counting down.
AAACACATAAACCATCTGACACAAAATGAGTGTACTTGGTCAAAACATTCAACACATAAATCGTCTGGCACAAAATGAGTGTACTTTGTCAAAACATAAAACACATAAACCATTATAACATAAAACACATAAACCATCTGGCACAAAATGAGTGTACTTTGTCAAAACATTAAACACATAAACAATCTGGCACAAAATGAGTGTACTTTGTCAAATCATAAAACACATAAACCATCTGACACAAAATGAGTGTACTTTGTCAAAACATAAAACACATAAACCATCTGACACAAAATGAGTGTACTTGGTCAAAACATAAAACACATAAACCATCTGACAGAAAACCGAGCCCAGCCGTATACAAATGAAGAATCTTCTGACACCAAAATTATTATAAAGGAAATGAGGATAAACACCATAAATTAATTACATCAATAAAAGCATAACGAACTCTAGTGTCGAAGCTCCATAGCAAGATGTCTTCTTGTAGCGATTGCGGTATAATTCTTACAGATCCGTTGGCATTACAAAATTAACCAGAACGCAGTTTAAATATTTAATACAGTTTCATAAGAACCAAACTCTGGAAAAATTCGGAGAACAAAGAAACCGCAATATATGATAAACTAAGACAAACCGGTTAAATCTGTAACTAAATATTATAAAAAGAAAAAAAAACACTAGAAAGTGGGTTAATGTTAAAGAATTGCAAAAAATAATTTAGAAAACCATTCATTTTCACCGCGGAAAATTGAAAACAAAACCGTTAATACATTGCATAAGCTATTTGATCAGAAATACTACATTGACCTAGTGCCTCAGATGATATAGATTCTGAAGAACAAAATCGTGATGTCCATAAATAAAATAGCAAATTATTGCATTAAAATAAAAAAAATAAAAAATAGGAGGGCCATACAGAAAATGAGTTCATGGTTTTAACAAGGTCTCATTTCCTTACTAAATCAAAAAGCAATCCTTGGTTTTTCAAAATATATGTAAAATCTTAATAGTTTTCTCCGTATAAATTCGACAACTAAAGAAAAAGTAGAATAAAAGACAATGTCCAACGGTTGCAATCATTTGTAGAACCAAATAGGCCTCTTTGGGACCTTTATAGCTCACCTGAGCTGAAAGCTCAGATGAGCTATTGCTATCCATCTTCGTCCGTCGTGCGTCGTGCGTCGTGCGTCGTGCGTAAACTTTTTACATTTTAATCTTTTAAGATTTTAATCTTCTCCAAAACCACTGTCAAATTTAATGAAACTTGGTAACCATCATGCCTGGGTGAAGCCCTTTCAGATTTGCACAAATGAAGGAGTTATGTCCCCTTTTGGCCCCAATAAGGGGGAAATAGTAAAAAATTTAAAAATCTTCTCTTCTCAATCGACAAGAGATATACCTAAGTTATTTCATTTATAATATCCTTAAGTCATCTTTTTCAGATTTGCATAAATGGAAGCCATGGGGCTCAAAATGAGGAAATTGTAAAAAATTATATATTTGTCACTATATCTTGAAAACTTTTAAATTTTTGTATAGGCATGTATATTAGAATACTGTAGGTATTGCGACAACGATCATTTTGATATATGGTTCAAGGTCATATGTTGAAATGTTAAGGTCGTAGTTGCAAAAGAAGACCTAAATTACTAATTATGTTTGAAAACTAACTTTTTGCATAGGCATGCATATTAGAATATTGTAGGTATTGCGACAACGATCATTTTGATATATGGTTCAAGGATATATGTTGAAAGATTAAGGTTACAGCTGCAAAAGAAGACATTAATTGCTAATTGTCTTTGGAAACTATTAACTTTTTGTATAGGCATGTATATTAAAATATTTTAGGTATTGACATGACGATCATTTTGATACATGGGTCAAGTTCATATGTTGAAAGGTCAAAGTCACAGCTGCAGAAGATGACTTAAATTGCTAATTATCTGTGAAAACTATTAACTTTTTTGTATAGGCATGTATATTAGAATATTGAAGGTATTGCGACAAAGATCTTTTTGATAAATGGTTCAAGGTTATGTGTTGAAAGGTCAAGGTCACAGCTGCAAAAGAAGACTTAAATTGCTAATTATCTTTGGAAACTATTAACTTTTTGTATAGGCATGTATATTAAATATTTTAGGTATTGACATGACGATCATTTTGATACATGGGTCAAGTTTATATGTTAAAAGGTCAATGTCACAGCTGCAGAAGATGACTTAAATTGTTAATTATCTTTGAAAACTATTAACTTTTTGTATAGGCATGTATATCAGAATATTGAAGGTATTGCGACAACGATCTTGTTGATATATTGTTCAAGGTTATATGTTAAAAGGTACAAGGTCATATTAACATACTAAATTATTAATTATCTTGAAAGCTTTAATTCCATGCAAAGGCATGTATATTAAAATATTGTAGGTATTGGCATGACAATCTTATATGGTTCGAGGTCATATACATGTATTTCCAAAGGTCAAGAAAATAGCTGCATAAGTATACTGAAATTTATTAATGATGTGGAAATTATTCATTGCACTACAGTTACTTCATGCATATTATAAAAGCTACTTATAAATGAAAAGTGAGTGGATATATTTCTGATTAAGTTTTGTGGGAGTTCTTAACTTGAGAAAACTTTTAAAGTTTATGTACTTAATATATTGTCTATTGCACTTTGCAAACAATATTGGACATATCTTCAGGTGAGGGTTAAGGCCCATGGGCCTCTTGTTGATAAGAAGGTCTTTTTTGATCTAATGTTTTCCATCTCGAAATGACCACAGTATATATGTAAGATACAATCAACAAACACCATATGGTATCGTGGTGATTTTTTTCTTCCATTTGATGATTGTTGATATGAAGGGATACTATTAGTGTATATTGACTTAGTGTCGCTTGTATTTAATGTTTTGTAAAACTGGTTTTATTCACATTCTTAAAACGTAAATAAAAGTGATTTAAATAAGGTGTTCATCAACTTGTCTTTACCAGATAAAAACCTGTTGTTTTCATTACATTACGTTCAGGAACAAACCAGATAGTATTTGTTTTAAATACAATTGTGAAAAATAGCTTTAAATTTAATATTTTCACAGGTGAATGAGCTGTTCTTTTAAATGTTTATTTTCAAAACATTTCAAGGTTATCTCGTTTTTTAGATATAAGTAATCACTATTAAATTCTACTTCCTTGTCGAGTTGTGGTTATTTATAAAACGAAATAATTCTTTGTACCCTTGTTCGATAAGCGGGTCTTTTTAATGTGTTTTCTGTCTTCAAATGTAACAGTTGATATACGATAAAATTCTTCTGGCATTATAATGTTTCCTTCTTCTTTTTAATTTGTTTATTGTTGATGAAAACTGATTGTTAATTTTTTGAGAATTTTTTTTATCTATATTGACTTCGTGTCACTTGTATTCAGTGTTTTGTAAGGCGTTTTATATCTCACAATCAATACTTAAATAATGATTTAAATAAGGTTTGAGCGTACTTTAACTGATTTTTACTCGATGAAAAAATTCATGATATTATGTTCTCTCACATACTTGAAAGGAATTACTTACTTTTCGGGAGCAGAAATTGAACCAAGTTAGAACCGACGAGAAAAAGTGACATTTTTATTATTTTCGTAAATAAATCAATTTAAAATCGAAAGAATCATATGTTATAGGACATAATAGTTTTGAAGACAAAACTAAACGGTGCTGTAGAACCCCATAACCGTACCCCAAGAATAAAACTTAAAAAATTGAACAGAATAATCGTGTGCTTGTTACTTTATCGTTAATATTATTCAGGTATTGTCTTGATATCTCATATTTACTGTGTCGTACTGACGAAGAAAACATTTTACACACTGAAATATGAATCACTGGTTAAAAATTTCTTTTCCTATATCACGCAACATAAATATCCTTTATTCTTAAAACATCATAAATAAGGACTAGATTAAAATATTTGAACGCTTATAACTAAATGTATATTTTATAAAAAGATGGTGTAATTTGCATCGCTGGTATTGAAATACATCCATTTAAATAAAAATAGCAATATGACGTTAAAGGAACGATAATAGTTTGGTGCTTATAATTTACCTGTTATTGGTGATAAACATAGCATGTAAAATTGCCTTTTTGTATTACAATTGCTGTAAAAAACATATACACGAATTTTCTTGGTCTATGTTAGTCACCGTGTTTATGAGAGTAAACTCATAGCATTCATAGCTATAACCTCAAATCATGCTTTATATTCTTAATATTCTAGAGCTTTGTCATATAAAAGATACACATACAAAATTACTTAAGATTTTAATACACCAGAGTTTAAAGTTAATGCTATCACTATCGATATTGCATTTAAAAGGTTATTTAAACCTGCTCAGAAACATGATACAAAACGACGTCCGTTCCCATTTTTTTTAACTCACAACCTCTGGTTTCCTACTCTTACTATAAACCAATTGCATCCAATTTTTTTTTGCAATAAATCAACTTTGAATTGTTTAAACTTTCATAACATTCCTCCACCTACCTACTCTTGCTTAGTGTCCCCATATATTTATGGAAGCTTGGCATGTAGTAACTGGTGATAAAATTGTGAACACTAAATCAAGATTCCTTCTTTCAATAGGTCCAAAATACAGGGAGGCTCAAACTTTTACTTGGGAACAGAATTTCATAATTATTATGGATTCTGTTAAAGAGTATGCTAGACTTTGGGCTCAATTAAAAGATGTGGAGTTTGAAAACTGGATAGACATTTGATGTTTTCTAAAGACAAGGTTTGCCAAAATTAAAGGGTCTTGTCTATGCGTACTAAACCTTATTTAGTGACCATTGACCCTAACATTTCTGCAATCCTTACGGACATACACAACACGTATGTTGTTGTTACAGTTGATAAAGTTTTCAACAACATATTTTTCGTATACAACAAATTCTACTTTGAATGTCTTATTAAGGAAATAGGTTTAGACGGTATACCAGAGAATCCTAATTACACCAAAACTAATTTTACCAAAGATAAAGTTCTTTCCAATCATAGGAGACTTCTTTAGTTTTTCGGTATCAATTTAACACAGAAAGAACTTGATCTTCCTTACTTGTATTGGATTCTAATACTTCAAAAAATCCATACAAGGAAAGATATAAAGCAGGTTTCTCTGACTGTACTACTAAATCATTATCAGTATTTTTGACGCAAATTTTGAAAGTCGTCAAAAATGGTCTTAGACTTATTCAGAAAAAGGATATTCTACATCTGGCATCAACCAAATGTAGATTCTCAAAACTAAAGAACTACTTGAACGTTTTGTTTCTAATGTTTTATCTTCGGTAAACAGTTTAAACTTATGATTTTTCTACACTTTACACCACTATCCCTCAATTTTATTCATATGAATAAGATTTTTTACAGACTACTGTCAAATCTGGTGAGAAGATTGTCGCTAAATCATGTAACTCCACATTTAGATATATAGATGACGTTTAGTGTCTAAATAATCCTAAATTTGAAGAATACAATGTATGTTAATGTCACCTATTCAAGTAAGCTTGAAATAAAAGATACGACTAATTATTCATGTTCCACTCCATACTTGGACTTAAACCTCAATTATGACACCCACGAAATGTTACATCTAAAGCTATACGACAAACGCGTTGACTCCAATTTTCAATTATACATTGTCAACTTTCCGTTTCTTAACAGTAATATCCCTGCTTCCTCTGCATATGGTGTATATGTTTCACGGTTAATAGGGTATGATAGAGATTGTTCGGGGACTTTCTACAACGAAGCAAACTGCTTGCAGTTGTATTGTTGACTCACGGATATTGCAAACCTAGGCTAATCAAGGCCCTTAAAAAGTTTTATGGCCGTCAACACAATATTGTTGATAAATATGAAGTCACTGTATCCAAACTTATACTGCATATACATGTGTTTGACATACCATAGTTCCATGTTCCTTTCATTCTCAAATTTGACTTCGCACGTGACGGGTGTAGCTAGCAAGACAGCAGGTGCTTTTGCTTATAAGCATCCACGGCTACCAAAAATGTTGTCCTTAAAAGGATTTTATATGCAGAAACTCGCACTTGGGGTCCGACGAGTTAACAGGGTGCGACTTGTTCATTGCTGAAGAAACAGATTGAGATGGACAGTTAACAATAAATGAAAAAATGTAAACGGAAAAACTTTTGTCACCATGCTGTATATGCAACCATTTACAACAATTTACTTCCGGGTTACCCCGAATTTGTTTTCAATGCGGGAGTTTGTTAGGTAAAGAACCAAGTCGTTTCAAAGCTTTTTGTTACCCATATTCACGTGACTGACCTATTTACACACAGTAACCATTTTCCGAAAATATGAGTCAATGGCAATTTTAAACACATATATAAAATTGCCTTGTTTTATATCAGGGTATTACTCTAACATGATTATAGAGACATTCAATGAGCGATTGGTTTTGCAAAGCCAGAATAATTGTTTAAATATATCACACGTAAGTAAAGTTTATCACATACATCCACAGGGACCTATAACACTATATACGTCCCTGATATTCATTAATCTAAAATCTTTATTATATAAATTCACTTCTTGGTGCTGTACGTTTGTGGATTACGTTTTAGATTATGTGTTTATATATTCAATACAAATTAGCAATTGATCATTTTGCATTTTCTGAAAATCTTTAAAAATCGTAAATAAACTTCTAACAAAAATTAGTCAAGCATTGCAAGCTTGTTATTTGCAATTATGTAATCTCTGTTTCTGTGTTGTTGACGCTAAATACAACTATCTCATCTACCGGGGTAGACTTTAACATGATTAAAAAACCACGTAGGCGGCTCAGTGACGTAGCGTTCGGCTCCAACGCCGAAGGCCTGTGTCATGGCCGGGGTCTATTTACCTTGGTAAAATTGAGAAACTGCTACCTTGCCTGATGCAAGACATTAAGATGACAGAGTATCTACTGGTTAACCCGATACCAGGATTATATGATCGAGGTAGTGGTTTTTTATCTGCAGTGTACTGATTTAATGGGCTAACACCTTAACAAAAGGTCGCCCTTAGTTAGCACTAATACAAGCAGATAAAAGACATTCGCACATCTCACGAATACAATAAATTGCTCTTAAATTATTCCATATAGTAAATAATTCCGATCTCTTCCTGAATAGCTAAAACATTTCAGTTTCGACGCTAAACAACATGACAATCAACAACCATCATTTTACTTATTCAAATTTTTATCTTTTCATCCCGGTTGATTTACAATAAGGTACGACAACTCGCGCGTGCATCTTGCACGCGTTTAACTCGTGTATACTTTAGTTGATCCCGAAATTAAAATTTATTTATTTTTTGCATTTATCATTTATAATGTTTCTGACCAATTTGTCATTTACACTCTTATACATAAGCCCATTCTACAGCTATGTTGTAGCGATGGTCATATCAGAAGTTTCTAACATTGATTAATTCTTTTAAACCAAGTATCACTGATAAACTGTTCACACTAGTATTATATTACAAAACAGTTAATAAACAGTTGTAAAGTGTTTTTGTCTTTGTTATATATATGTAGAATGTATGTTATGCATTTTATTATTCTATTTAATGAAAAAAAGATGAAGATTGCTTAATATAAGGTAAATTTTTTTTAATAATATGGTAAATATTTTTTTTAATTATATATATATATATATATATATATATATATATATATATATATATATATATATATATATATATATATATATATAGTACTTAAATAGTTATGAGAGAGAGAGAGGGGGGGGGGGTATTCACAAAAATGCTTTATTGGGAATTAGGAATCCTTGCATACATGTATCTATGGGATAATGTTTACATGGATACATATTTATAACGATTTGTAAGTTCATTTGCACATTACATTAATTGGTTGAATACTTGATACTTTCTGTTCCAGTTAACAGATTATGTCACTTATTAGAAATGATACACGTTATAGGTAGAGTGACAAAAATAAAATTTACCCTTTGTGAGTGCACTTAGGACAGTTCTTTACCGAATCAGACTGGACCTATTGAGAGAATGGACATTGGTTTTAACGTCATATTCAAATATTCTGTGAATTTTATGTCTAAACGAAACTTTAAAGGCTTAGAAACATAAACACTACCCTTTTCCCAGCATGTTTTTAAACCAAGTTGGGTTGCAAACTTTCAACTATCAAGTATTCTACCAACTCAACTACCATAATAAACAGGGACAATAACAATTTAATATTATGGATCATGAAATTTCCCAGCTATGTTGTAAAATAAAAATTTTAATTATTTTAATTAAAAGAGGCGCTAAATATGAAAACCTTACATGTGTATTACTTTTGAGGGAGGATTGGCAATACCACTATCAATATTTTTGTGATAACTTTAAAATGTTAATTTCAGATATATAAGACACAAAAATGACATTTTGTAATATCACTGCTCTCAAGTCTTTGACAATACATCAAGATGAATGTGAAAATGAATATAAATGGGTTTTATTGGAGGATTTTCTGTTATTTCTTCGTCAAAATCATAAACCTGCTGACAAAATCAGAAAAATTAAGAAGTTCAATGTTCAAAAGGAATTCAAGGGACATCAAAATGGCATCAAAGAAGTTGATGGGCAAATGCGTGTGAAGTGTGTGGTAAGTATTGAGGTATTTTTTCAATCATGTAGATGATCTCCACATTTGTCATAAAGTTGTTAATCAGATAGAAAAAAATATGTTGGAAAGGACTCTGCTTCTGATTTAAACATAAAAGAAATTTACACTTCAGTTTCAAAAAGTGTTTACAGAAATGAAATCATAGATGAACATTTACTTAAAAATATTATGATTAATGAATCTGAAATTAAGACTCTTTTCAGTGATTATAAAAGTGATTTTTCAGAACTGGAATGGAAGAAAATATGTCTTTTTGAACATCATTTTGAAAGAAGTAGTTACTTTTCGGGCTCTGCCAGCTATGAAAAACTTGTTGAACAAAAGGCACGATTTCTTGGAACTCTCGAGCAAACAAAAGAAATTCATAGTTTACTCTTAAATTGTTCAAAAATAAATATCTTTGACCGGACACAACGGAGAAAATTCAGCGAAGCAGAAAATGCTATAACAATATTTGGCAAGAAAAAGCATTTTCCAGAAATTTTAGAACTACAACTTCTCAATACATTCTGAAATGTTAACCATTGAGAAAATTATATGTGTAGGCTGTTCTAGTATGTGCACTCATTGTCCTTCACTACATGTGTATTTAGAAGTTGACCACTCTCCTATTGAACAATATGCTAATATTGATGTTTTGATAGAATCTGTGATTAGGAAAAAACATAATGACACATGTTCTGAGATATTGTTTTTTGCCAAAGGTGGTTTGGAGCCTTACATTGATAAGTTTGGGAAACCAACACGTTTTGAGCTCAGGGATGATATTAATTTGAAGAAATTGAATAATAAAATCAGACATAATTGGAAAGGTTCTGAAGACGTTGATGAATGTGATGCTGGTTTAAACTGTGATGTTTGTTATGGTGTCGCCATTTCAAATCCATTAAACTTGCAATCTTTTGACACTCTGACAGAGTGGGCATTACATGTGCCAATTATCGGACAAATCATTTTAGAAACATTTATCAATAAAGAAAGTATGAGAAAAACGGAAAATATAGACATTTTTCTTCAAAATAAACTGAAAAAAAATGTATTTCTTGTTTGACACTCTCCTAAATTTGATGAATAAAAACTATATTGGCCTCATCCAAGATGCAAATTCACAAGAACTAGCAATGAATTACCACTCTATCAATACAGTTTTTTTCAGTGTCATCATTTGCAGGTGCAACTCTTAGTCTAAATGAGAGTGAAAAAAGATTAAAAGAAAAAGCAATTAGCGACTTTTGTTACTATAATACATATTTAAAGAAGTATGAATTAACATATGAAAGTGACTGTGGTATTGTTCAAAGACCTGTGAATCTTTGGGATTGCATACTTATTGTATTGATGGACAACTTAGTCCGCCTTAAATACCACAAAGATCCAGAACCAGGAGAAAGCCGCTCAATGCAAATATGTACATTGCCCATTACAATTAAAGGACTACCAAAAGATGCCAGAGTAGTAGATAATTGGCATGATGCTAATATTTGTGACACAACAAATGAATGCAAATGTAAAGATAATAACAGGCTGACGAAAGAAGAATTTGAAGATGGCATTATTTGTCTCAATAAGAAGGAAAAAGATGTAGTTCAACGATTCCTTCAAATGCTTGATTGGGGATTTCTGTCACTATGGATTGAAATTTTTAATAGTAAGTTTAATTTCTTTCTATGTTTTTTTATTATTTGTTCATTCATTTTTTTAATTAACATTTTTGCATATGATTATATACAATTTGACATTGATAATCTTATCTAATTATAACTCATAAGATTGATTCATTGCAATTGGTTTTCCACTTTTTGCCTTCACATTTACTACTAAGATTATGATTCTGATCATGAATCAGTATGTTTGTTGTTGATCTTTTACTTGTCTATGTTTAATTTATCATTAAAGTTTGAGTTGAAATGTAATTTCCAATGCTTTTGTGTTTCAGAAAATATCTCGAATACCCTTCCAGTTCTCAACCAAGCAAACAGCACTCGCCATAATGACGAAGAACTCAATACCTCGTTTGCTTCATTAAATGTTTCTGAAAGCAATGACGAGCAACAACTCAATCCTGAACGCCAAACATGACTGATGTGGAACAAGCAGAAGACGGATTTCATAGTTACCAGGTACAGTTTTGTGTAAAATGATAAAAAATCTTTTGGTATTACTTAATTATCAAAATCATTCAGTTTCATGTCATTTTACTGAAATTTGACAAACATAAAATGTTGCAAATAAGACATGTTTTATGTTAAATAATATTGCAAAAATGTACTTAAAGATGATTTGAAGAACCAATTTAAATTTAGAAAAAATAGACAAAATAAGTCGTAAAAGTAATTGAATTTGAAACTTTATATTTCAGGATATGAATGAATAAAATTTTGAGGCAATATTTGATGGAGTCAGTATTGAATTGGAAGCGCTCGACAGTGTGGATTTAGGTGCATCTAATCTCCCAACTGTTCATGATATGTCTGTGGATGAACTACTGGATGTTACTCCTATTGTGTATAGTGAAGATGAAGATGATAGTAATAAATCCACAGTACAATTACAAAACTTTGAACAGTTCAAACTTCCTGCCATGTTGACAAGACACCCACTTCCTGCAACTGGTAGAGATTATGACATGTCAAAATTAAAACAAATTCTTGATGACATTTTGGTTAAAACAGATCATATTGAAAACATAACAAAAATGGAAAAAATAATTTGTGGTTTTGATAACAAAATAGGGAATAATTTGCTGAAACTAAGAGAATTAAACAGAAAATATCAACACTTTTCTTCCAGAATTCCCGTTGCTTACATGAGAAAATCAAAAAAAAAAAAAAAAAAAAAAAAAAAAAAGAAAAAAAAAACCTTTGCACTGCATATCAACATGCAGGACTTGTCCACATCCTGAAATATATGAGAGATGACGATGTAAAGATTGGAAAAAAACTAATCAATCCAGATCACATAGATAAAGCAACAAAATACATACACTGTCCTTTCATCTAGCTTTTGCCTGTACTTATTTACAGTCACTATCCCTAGAAGATGTAGAATCTATCCAGCATCACATACAGTCAAACACAATGATAGGATCTAAATGGGAAGATAATTTTAGAAAGTTTATGGATCGTGGGAAAGCAACTAATGGAACATTTGCTTTGCATGCTGATATGATGAAACACTGTGATGAAATAACAGCAATATCACTGTCGGAAAGACTAAGTGGAAAGGATGGCTACAATTTACTCTTAGCTTCCGTCAAAACCTCCTTACCATTTTCTTTCTTAAATGGCGCTTCATCATATGCAGCATACTGTACTAAACTTCTACATGCCCATCTTGAATGTGGACCATTTTACAAAAATCTTAAAGAAAGCCTTTATACAACACCACATAAAGGAAGCACTGTCAATTTTGCACTTGATGCTCAGAGAGAAATGGACCATCAGGATGTTTTAAAGGCCTTTAGATCTGGCGCAACAATGGAATCAGTATTGCCAAGGATGTCTTTGATTGATTCCTTAAATGAAAACAATGGCTACTACAAAGAGATAAAAGACAAGGAAAAATCAACACAACAACTCCTGGGTTTACATCTTTCAACCAGTGACATCGAATACATCATACGCATCACAGGTCTTATATTACGCAGAGGAGGATTGTCAACAATGCCAAACGAGCACATCTTTAATATGTACAAAGCACAACCTGAATGTCTGCCAGAAGCAATACTTGATCAGCATTCAATTCAAGCTTGTCAATTCCTTATTCGAAAATTTGTAGCACTTAATAGTTTATTTGGCTTTAAGAAATCAGATATACCAGACATTAACAAAATAGATGGACCACAAGGTCTGATTTCAAAATTAAAACAATCTAAAGGAGTAACAATACGTCGAATACCAACCAAAAAAACACCAATCTGTAAAATCTGAAAAGGAAATTAGGGAAGAAGAAAGAACCAAAATGGTTGCAAAACAAGCAAAGCAACTTGACAGGATATCTTCACATATGAATCTATGCCAAGCAATCGTAAAGCCTGATTGCTCAAAACCAAAAGTTCAAAAAGCTCAGGGTATACAGAAAGCTCTTATCAACCTCATCATACGAAGCCTCCATTCCCAAACAATTGCAGATATTGAACAACTAGAAGCGGATGAAATTATATTGCTTGGTAAAAGCAAATGCCACAGTTCTTGGGTAGTAGTGCAGCATTTGCCACGATTGAATTTGCAGGAGTGAAATTTACCACACATGCTGAATCAGGACAAGACTATTTAGAATATATAGGAAAAGATGTTATTTCAAAAATAAAGCAGCAGCTTCCAGGTTTAAAAAACATTGCCATTTGTGAAGAAAAATATAGTTTCACCCCTGATGATTTTAAAGCATCAACAAGGGCACAGCGAAAATCCCCACAGTCACGTTATTCAATTTCTCATTTAAAAACTAAGGATGAAGTTCTAAGTGCTGACACATTTGACAAAAAATCTCTCACATCTACCACAGAAGGAAAAACAATTTCTAGCATTTATTTCGCTGAAAATATCCAGAACATCAATATTTCAAATCTATAATTTTGGACATTGATAGTGAACTGATCATTTCTCCATGTGAATGTGATAATAGCCCATGCACTTGTAAACTTTTTTGTACTCCAATCGGAGCATATTTTGATAAAGAAAATGTATTACAAAACAAGAAATATTGGAAACAATACAACAAAAAAAAGGAGAAGCAGAAATGTCAAAAGTGGATTGGCTCATAGAATACAGTAAACACCTTCAAGAAAATGAAACATGTATCAGTATTGTTTCTTCAGGAGATATTGATGCTGTAGTTATTCATCTATTTGCTATTTCTCACTTGTGGCCAAGAAAATCAAATGGGGCATTCAAGAACGATGTTTATGTCATTCTTCGGAAACCACAACATAAGTATGATATATATAACATCACCAGAATAATCATGTTACTGGAAAATTTTACGTCCGAAAAATATTTTGGAATGAAGGTTGCTGAAGTTCTTAGTTTAGGAGGGAATGATTTTTTACCGAAATTCCATTCAATTCCACATTCAACTCAACTAGAACTTTTCCTGAAAGAAATCGAATTTCGAGAAAACTTAGTACCAATAGCAGTTGAACATGGAAATGCTTTATCCATTGACTTCAATTCAGAGGTATATGCAGAATTTATTAAGCACCTGTATTGCCCAAAAATGTATGACCCTACTAAACTTTCTTTGAAGAAGTACTACAGATAATCATTCAAACCCCATCTGTTAAAGAAAAAGATATAACAAGAAATGCACAGCTGTGGATGCCACCAAAGTCTGTAATTGAAAAGCTATCAAGGAATGTAGTTTGCTTGATCAAGTACTACATGTCGGCAGGACAACAATTTTCACTTCTTCCAGATTTCCTTTCAGAGGGATGCTTAACCAAATCCGAGTCTGGTGAAATTGAATATGATTTGGTCCAGGTGCATATACAGCAAGCATCCAAAATGAACTGCATTTTTCAAGGAACAACATGCTTATGAAAATGCTTTCTGCTAAAAAGAAAATAAAACGAAAAATACCTAGAACTCCTCAAAAAGCAAAGAGAGGGAAGCCACAAGCCTCAACACCAAAGTAAGTATTTTTATGCTCCCACCAAAAATTGTTGGAGGCATATATTGTTACTCTTGTCTGTCCATCATTCCGTCCTTTCATCCTTTCATCATCATTTGTTTTCTGCATTGTCATTGCTCTGATATTTGGTACATTGGATTGTAATGATAAGTTACAAGTCTAGTTCTAGTGCTGTAAAATTAAAACTATTATAAAATGTAATGTACTTTTGCTGCACTGCTGTCATATTAATGAAGTTATGGCCCATTCATATATGTTCATTCATTCATAAATGTTGGGGGCATCTGTGTCTAACAGATATATTTCTAGTTATTACAACATAATACCAAATTGTCTTTAAAAACAACATTGTTCAACCTTTATTTGTTTTAAACTGCCTTTCAATAGATTGGATTGCATTTATGGAGTTTTACACCCCAGTCAAGATTCTTTCACTTATGTCAGGCGGTCAGTTCAGGGATGGTGGAGGAAACCGGAGTACCCAGAATAAAAACCGACCTTCGGCAAGCGAACCTTTCAATAGACAGCCAATACAGAGTAGAATTCTTAATTAGTTAAGATTAATAAAATCTTGACATTTCTATTTTTAATACATTCAAGTTTTAAATGTAAGTTGAGCAATTAATGTATACTGTTAAATCATAACGAAGTGCTAAAATAAAATTCCTGCTCAAGTAAGAATCTGCTGTATTATTTATATTATACCATAATAATTAACATAAGAAATGTAAAGAGTAACTATGTGTGTTTTCCTTATTAAGCTCCAGGATGCAAGACAAGAACTTAAAAAGATTTATGAATATTATTATAAAATATCTATTTGATAATTTATGTAAATTGATGAGACTTTCATGAATTTCAAACAAATATATTTTTGTACTTAAAAACATTGAACAAAGCTTACAAATATTATTAATCTAAATATGCTGAAATGATTTCCTTTTTATTATTATTAACATGGTCAGTATTACTTATTTTTCAGAAAACCCCATACAAGAAGTGAAGCAGTTGTTATTTGAAACAGAAGAGGAATCAAATTTCACCATTTGTGTTTCTAATAATAATAATAATAATCTTTATTGCACAAACTCAATTACATTAATTGGTTATGGCAGATATAAAATAAAATAAATACAACAAACATAATGAACACGAATCAAAATTAAATTATACAATTACAAATATTAATAATAATAATAATAATAATTTATTGCTCAAACACAATTTACAATATTGGTTAGGGCAATACTATCTGATAAACAAAACTAACAAAACATACAAATTTAAAATTTAGAAAGCCCAGATTTTGGGGTAAGTCTCAAATAATATATTTAAGTATTTAGTTATATTAAATCAATGTGCAACATCCAAAGGGTTTTGATTACATGTTACAAATACAATGTATTTTTATTTATTTGCAGTTCACTTGTTGTTTCTGATGTCAAAACTACAAGTTATGAAGTTTATTATTTCTCTTTATATTTTTTTTATCTTTATTATTTAATAAATATTTTATTTTTGATACATCTGACATATTCATAAAGAAAGGATTGTGATTGGTAATTTCTTTAAATAACATATTCCTATTCTGATTATATTGTTCGCAAGATAACAAGAAATGAATTTCAGTTTCAATTTGGTTTTTATTACAATTTAAGCATACTCTGGAGTTAACATCTAAATTATCATATCTGCCCGCTTCAATAGCGAGTTTATGAGCACTTAATCTGAGTTTAGCAATAGTGGATCTGTCTTTACGGGTATGAAGGACATTAAGATACGGGGGTTCAGATTGTGATTTTATTAATTGATTAAATAATTTCAGTTTATGGGTCATTGTTATCATTTTGATTTGTTCTTGGTTTTCTATATCAATAATTCTTTGTTTAATGTTGGTAAGATGCAAATTTATAAGTTCTGGATTAATTATGATAAAAGAGTAGCCTAATTGATTTAAGATATTTTTCGCATGTGTTGTCCACGCATTTGTGTTATAAGTTTCTTTATATATTTTATATAACAGAGTATTTTCTTTTGAAACTATATGGGCCCAGTATATAATTATGTTAAATTTTATTTTTGCTGTTAAGGGTATTCGATTAAGCTCTGCTCTACATGCATTGTTGCAGGATTTAGAATGTACACCCAGAATTTCTTTAAGAAATTTGGTATGAATATGCTCGTGTGGTTCAGAATCTTTATATTTACTGAATGCACCCCATATTTCACTGCAATAAAGAAGAACAGGTATAACTAATGAATCAAATAATTTTTTAAGTAGATAACATGACTGATTCAAACCTATTGTTTTCTTAATTTTGAAGTATGCTTTTTGCGCTTCATTAGCTAAATTAATTTGTGTTAGATTGAAATTGCCATTATATTTTAAGTCTATACCAAGATAGGAAGCAGATTTTAGTGTTTTTATTGTGGAATTTTTAAAATGAAATGTATCAGTATATGTTTTACCGTTTGAGTTGAATACAATAATGTTGGATTTTGCTGTATTTACTTCCAGTTTCCAAAGATTACAGTATAATGATAAAGCGTTCAAACAGTTTTGAGGTCCATTTGGGCTTTTAGATATTAATATAATGTCATCAGCATAAAGTAAAATATTGATCTTGTTATCGCCTACAATTATAGGATCACCTTGATAATTTTCTATAAATGAAACAATGTCGTTTATGTATATGTTGAATAATGTTGGACTAAGATTATCGCCCTGTTTTACTCCAGTTGTTGATACAAATTTTGGGCTTATTCCATTTTTGAATTTGATATGATTTTCTGTTTTGGAATACATGCTTTTTATTATGTTATAAGTTTTACCATGAATGCCATTTTTTAATAATTTATGTAATAACCCTTCTCGCCATACCGAATCGAATGCTTTTTTTTTAGATCTATAAATGCTGCAAATAGTTTTTCTTTTTTTTTTCTTTTGTAAATCTATCAAAGTTTTAAGAATAAAAATATGATCAGATGTTCTGCATTTTTTCTTGAATCCAATTTGGTTCTCAGAGATGAGGTCTTGTTTTTTCAGAAACTCGTAAATACGCGTATTGAGTATTTTAGTAAATACTTTCCCTATACAATTAGTAACTGATATACCTCTATAATTAGCAGGGTCATATATGTTTCCCTTTTTATGAATAAGTGTGATGAGGCTTTCGTTCCACTGGTGAGGAAAGTGTCCTGAATCTAAAACAATGTTAAACAATTTCACAAGTGGATTAATAAGTTCATTTATACCATATGTTAACATTTCATTACAAATCTTGTCAGCTGCAGCACTTTTTCCCGTTTTTTGAGATTACTAATGTTTTGAATTATTTCTGTTGGGGTGATTTTATGGTTCAGTAGTTGTAGGTGTTCGGTGTTTGTTAGTGTGTTACATTCTAATATTTTTATGTTCTTTTAAGATATCAACATGTTGATTATTATTTGGGAATTGTTTAGTTGTCAGTTCTTTGTAATATTTAATGAAGTTAGTTATTGGTATATCTTCTTTTAAGTTATGTTTATTAGGGTTAAGTTTGTTAATTATAGTCCAAAATAAATTGTTGTCGTTTTTGGCACTTTCCAATTTGTTTATCATTTTTAATTTAAATTGTTTTTCTTCATATTTACAATGTTTTCTGTATTTTGATCTTAATCTAAAAAACATTTTTCTGTAATTGCTGTTACTTGGATTTTTGTTTAACAATTTTTCGTATTTTCGTAGTGTAGTTTTTAGATCCCTACATGATTGGGAGTACCAGTGATTTTTCTTTTGTTTTTTACGAGTATTATGATTGGGGTATACAAGTTTTAGTGATTTTTCGGCCGTTTCTATGATAATGTCTTGTAGATGTCTAACAGCTTCGTCTGTATTATTAAATGATTTGGTTAAAAAACATTTTAGTTTAGTTTTAATATCTTGGTTTGTGATTGAATTTTGAAATTTAAGTTTTGATTCTTCTGACCAAACAAACTTAGCGGGTAAATGATCTAGGTCAGTACGACTTGTACGAGTTATTGAAAAGTGTGTTTTTGATACAACAGGTTATAAGACAATGGTTTGATATTGCAGAGATGTTATGTACTTTAAATGTTTGTATATTATTTAAGAATTCGTCAGAAGAAATAATGTAGTCTACAGTACTGCAACCATTATAATTATAACAAGTGAAATTGCCAAATAAATCGCCTATATATATCTACCATATATGTAACTTGTAAAAGTGTGACCTTATAATTAGCCACTGACAGATATATGACTTTATACTATGATAACAAACTCTGCCATTTGACTAGAAATATTGGGCTTATGTATAAGAGTGTTTAAGAATTGTATTTCACTTTTTACGTTGTTATTGGGGTGTAACAACGTGAAAATTATCACAAATTGTGTAAAACTGCGTAGCGTAGCGAGGCGGTTTTACGCATAATTTGTAATAATGTTCACGTTGTTACACCCCGATAACAACGTAAAAAGTGAAATTCAATTCTTATAATTACAAACCCGAAATTAAACATTTTTTTAAGCTGACCTTCATTTCTGAACTGATGAGCTGATTTTTAGAAAATCGATGTTACAACGTCAAAGTAGCGTCGTAATAATACATTAAATGTTACCTTTAAAAGACGATAAAATGTCTTGTAAAAAGCTGAAAAAGGTTTTAAATTGATATCTTTTTATTCATTTTCTTGTTAATTTCAGTCGACATATGAATGGAAATACTATTAAATCCTTTGATAAAAAAGGTACTATATTACGTCTCGTGACAACACATTTACCAACAACAACGTAAGACTATAAACCTTTTCACTAATATATGCAGACATGCGCATAAACGCTTCCGGGTGGCAACGCTCTGTTTACATCGCAACCAGTATGGCGACCCGCGAAACTTTAAATAAGTTGACAAAAACCGCACTGAAAGAACTTGCCGGCGAATACAACATAGATACCGATAAGAAGAAAAAAAGTGACATTGTAAGCGAACTTCTTACCTGTCAAGTTCCCACTGCAGCTTTGATACCGGTAGTGAACCAGGTCTGTGACACAGAAGGTCTTCTGCCCAAGTTGAAAGAAAATTTACCACCTTTTAACAAGGTGTCATACAGTACACACGCAATCAAAATCCCATCTGTTTCATTTGCTTCCATATATCATTTTATGATTTTACGTGAAACTGAAAGTGGTCGAAGAGTGCATAATTTCAGAGGCCTTGATAGAGCTGTCAAGCATTATGATGCTGGTGATGTTCAGAACATAGAATTTGCACAGGTAAATTTTTGTTTTATTTTTCATTATAACCCCCCCCTCCCCCCCCCCCCAGTATGAAATATGTTATTGTTAATAAATGGTTTATTTTAGAAACTCTCTCGATTGGCTTATGAAAATTTATTGAAATAAGAAAAAATGTCCTTTCTTTTTTATCAACTCATCACTTGATCCTTTATGTCTGTTTATAAAGACACTTTCTTTATGTCTATAGCTATGGCATTAATTCAGAATGTGTGTGTGTGTGTGTGTGTGTGTGTGTGTGTGTGTGTGTGTGAAAGACTAAATGATAGAGTTAATGATAAGTAGCTTTCACAAAATATTTAGTTAATTAAATGTTTCACCCATTCCATTATGTCACAGCTAGCCAGTTGAATTCAGTACTGCACAATGACTTTTTGGTGTAAATTAGTGACTTCCTCAAATAAGCTTTTGTCTTTGTTCTATAAACTTCTTCTTTTCAAGTCGGTTATAATATACCATGGGTTGCTCACCTTAAAAACATCTTCGATACACTTGGTTTTAGTAATATTTGGAATTCACATGCCATAAATTTAAATCATAAATGGATTTGCGAAACAATTGAATTAAAGCTTAAAGACCAGTTTATCCAACAATGGGAAAGAGAAATTTATGAATCATCGAAATCTTCAACTTATCGAATTTTTAAAAACGTATTCATATTTGACAGTTATTTAGACCAACTGCCACGATCATTTAGTAGAGAAATTTATAAGATTCAGAACAAGTAACCATAAACTACCAATTGAAACAGAATCTCTCGTCTCGACAGGAAATGTAGCTTCTGTGCAAATAAAATAGGTGGTGAATTTCATTTTATTTTTGAATGCATTCATTTCAAAAACGTAAGAGAAAAATATATTCAGAAACCCTATTGGAAAAGACCTAATACTTTTAAATTGAATGAGTTATTTAACAGCAAAAATGAATCTGTTTTAATTAATCTAGCAAAATTTCTAAAAGAAGGACTGAAACAATATAAAGACGTTTGAATTATTTTAAGCCTACATATATCAGTTTACTTTTATTTAAAAAAAGATATATATTTTGCAAATGGTTCAAAACTTACTTCAAAGATATAGTTATGTTGTAAAATTGTATAATCTATCTCTTTCAGGAAAAAGTATTATTATCAGTATATTTTAGTTATCAGTTGTATCTGGCGCTATCAATGTATATATTTATTTGTAAATGTATTTACCTCATATACCACCTCCAGTGGTAACTGAGTGAATAAAGATTATTACCCATTCTACCCCCTAGGTTATATCTTTTGGATCACAAAAATACAATCTAATGTTAAATGTAATGCATGCATATGGTAAGTTGTTCAATTTATTAATTTTTAGGTAGATGAAACAACAGTTTACATCAAAGGTTCATGTAATGCATCTATGAAGAAGACAGTTTATCAGGTTTATGTATGTGCATCTTTCAGCCCAGATAGTAAAGACACCGTGGATTATGCTTACTGCCAGTGTCCTATTGGGTAATTGCTTTCAAAATTTTATTTTAAAATTATATCAATTTCCATTGAAAATATTAGTGTCAAGAATTTTAGATACCATTACTGTGCTACAGAAGTTGACTCTACTAGTCCATCAATGCCTAGAATAAAGTACATACATATACATTAAAAACTTGACTGGTACTTGCTTCAAATTGATTTAAGACAGAAGTAATGATTATAATAGTTGAATTAATGCATACATCAGCTGAAGTCAAGATATATTGCAATGAAGTGAAAAATTTGAATTTTGATAATTTTAATAATTATTTTGTTTTCCAGATTAGCACAATCATGCAGCCATATTGGTGGTCTTCTATTTGCTTTAAGTATCTTGAAAAGAGGACAACAACCAGATGACAGTAGCTGCACTTCAAAATTATGCCAGTGGAAAATTCCAAGACAAAACATTAAGCCCCAACCTGCTAGCAGTCTTAAAATAGCCAAACCAAAGTTAAAAATAGATGGATCTGCTGCTACTACATTGTCTTCAAGTGCTGTATCCATAGACTTTGATCCAAGACACTCTGATGACAGATCATTTAACCTGGACTGGTCACTGAATCAACTTAGAGAACTGAAGACAATTTTCCCTAAAACAGGTTTATGATACATTATTCTTCATAAATATTTTGATAGAAATTGCTTTTACATTTTAGATATAATGTTAAATCACTGCTCAAAAGTTAATACTGAAAATGGAATTTGAAATATTAATGGTAAAATATATCAGTGTATTAAAGTAACCATTTAAACATTTAAATATGATGGATTGCCCAGGACTGCATAATGTTTTAACTTGTAAGGCAAAGTGATTTTGACTACATTTATGCTAATCATTGAATTATTCAGTCAATGACCATACATTGAATCATTCAGCTAATGAGTTTTAATGCTGCATATATTATCATTACAGCAATGTCACATCTATGGAATATTCCAGATGAAGTACCAGATGCAGTATGTGAAGAAGAAATGGAAATATCAATTTATCCATTAGAGGAAAAGATGTTACAAATGATTTTCAAAGAAAATAACTGTAAGTCAAAAAATTTCTTTATAAAGGGAGACAAATAAAAGGATTTATAATTGTTTGTTCTCTTAAATTGAAGATCTCTACTCACACTGAGGTGTAAACATTTGAAATCACTGCAATTTATACCTCTGCATTTTGCAGGCCCTAGACTTTCACAATTGTTCCTTATTTAAGATTTTCAATTAAAATGAGCTGATTTTGACCTTTATCTATGGTACTTAAATATTTTGCAAATATCATTAACTATGCTGTAAATGTTTGCAGCTCAAAGTGATTTCTAAAATGAGACATCAAATTGTGATCTAATTTCAGTCCCAGCTGTTACTATTGAAGATGACCTTGTGGAATACATTGAAAGTAGAACTAGAGGCCAGAGATTATGTGAAGTATGGAGAAAATTACACAGAGGTAGAATCACCAGTTCTATATTTGGGGATGTTTTAGCTGCTGGTCTATCTGCAAACTCCCTAGTGAAGCAGATCACTGAAGGTTCAAATCTAGAAAGGTAGGCTGATGTAAGATTTTATATATTTTGATTTAAGAGTTGAATTTCACTTGAAATGTTTTCATGTGGCCTTGAGTTTCAAAAACCATGTGAAAGCATTCAAAGTAAAATTCAACTCTTATGTTTACATTTTTAATAATATTAAAAAAGAAAATTGTGGACTTACTGTGGATTTACTGGCTTACCTAGTGTCAGGATAATGGACTAGGGAGGATAGTAGTTAGGCTGAGGCTACTGTCTCGGTGTACTAACACCTAAAAGTTGGCATCAGTCCGCGCTAGTCAATGCAGTCCAGATACCTACGCACCCCTCACCTTATGCACACATAAAAAAGAAATGTTCACGTCGTGAAATGACTGAAAAAAATGTTGAAACGACGTAAAAAAGCAACAATCAATCAATCATTTATTTATTTATATTTATTTATTTATTTATTTATTTTCCAGATACAGCAGACTACCGGAGGCAGTTCAGTGGGGGATTGACCATGAGAGCATTGCAAAACAAGATTATGCTGACTTGAAGTCACTTCTTTCAGATGAATTCAGCATTGAAGCTACTGGCCTGACATTGTGCAAGACCCACTCTTTTATCGGAGCATCCAGTGATGGCAAAGTTACAGACGGAACTGATGTGGGTGTGCTGGAGATTAAGTGCCCATTTTCTGTAGGTGGTACTAGGGTGACTGATATGGAGGTGTCAGACATTATAGGTCTGAATAATAAGAATTTCTGCCTTGAATATTCAGACAGTGGTCCCAGATTAAAAAGGTCACACAAGTACTATTCACAGGTTCAAGGTGAAATGGCAATGATGGGGTTACCTTGGTGTGATTTTGTTGTTTGGACTGCAGCAAAATGTAATAACATTGTGGTTGAAAGAATTTATTTTGATCAGGAGTTTGTAAGTGAAATGTTGCCAGCACTTGTAAAGTTTTATGTGGATAACATATTCCCCTTTTACTATTCATAATGATGACCGTCATAGGCAATTTCACTTTTGATTTTCCATGGAAAATGAAATATGTTTGAACTAGATTTTTTTTATTTACTGTGTATTAATGCTTTTGATTTTTGTGCTTGCCAGACAACATGCTGTGTACAGCTTCATTATTTTCTCAGTAAAGTTTAAATGAAAACTTGACCAATTATTCTTAACTACATTGTGGTTTAGTGGTTTTATTTCAGAACTGACTTTCAAATTTTCCAATTTAATCTATTATAAAACAGATTTAGGACATAATCTAATGAACAGTGAGGATCAGTTATACAAACAATATTCATCACATTAAACAAGAGGCCCAAGATGGCCCTAATTCGCTCACCTGAGGATACCTGGTAACTCATAAAGTGTAAGCTATGGTCATCATATTTTGCGTCAGAGAAGAGGTTTCAGAGGTTTTTAAATTTTTTTTTGGTTTTTATCTATGTAGGTCACTGTGACCTGCTTTTAGTAGCTATTACAACCAAAAAACAAATATGAATGGCAATGTTCTAGAGCTGTTTCTTACTAAGTTTCATCAAAATCTGCCTTTTGGTTCCTGAAGAGACACAAATCTGAAAGGCCATTTTCTACAGAAACTTCTGACCAAGTTTGAATGAATTGTGACCAGTAGTTTCTGAGAAGTCGATTAATGTAATTTTGGTAAAAAAGAATTATTTATGCAGTATGAGAAATAAACGCGAAAAACCCATGACCTAATTTTTTACGTATATTTATGAAATTCACAACCTTGGTGAATAAGACGCTGTAGATGCCAAATATCACATCAGATTTTGCCTCAGTGATGTGGTTCTGGAGAAGATTTTTTTTAGGTTTTCAGCTACTTAGGTCACTGTGACCTACTTTTGGTAGTCATGGCAACCAAAAGCATATACATATGCTTCTGACCAAATCTGAATGAATTTTGACCAGTAGTTTCTGAAAAGAAGTTGATTAATGTAATTTTGGTATAAAATTACTATTTATGCAGTATGAGAAATAAACGCGAAAAACGTGTAACCTAATTTTTTATGAAAATATTTTCATGTAATTGGTGAAAACTTGCAGCTGAATAAGGTGTACTCAGAAAAGTCATTAATGTTGTTGCTAGCAATAAACATGGCAATGACAATTAAAAGTGAAAGTCCACACTGACTTTTCAAATGTTTAGACATTGGACAAGCACTCAGCGATATCTAATTGATAAATTTGGTGTCCAAAAGTGTATACTCTTGAGTATCGGAGGTGCTGGAGACATGTAACTAAAATGTGATGCCTAAATGAAATATGCAGCACAGATATATACAGAAATGATGGATATAATGATACTTATAATTGTGAAACTGTCCCATATGACATGGAGTATATACATACATGTACATTACAAAGTGTTCAGTAGATGGACAACAGACAAATGAGGAGCGATGAGGAAAAAACATGTAAACTGCATGAGTAGACAAATACTCAATCTTTGTCTTCAACAAGCGGTACATCCAAATTTGTCAACCAACAACAAACTTGAAACAGTTTGGAGGCAAGAGGTATCAGTGACACTGGCAACACTCCATCAAATACATGAAAATTCTTAACACGTCCAATGCTACGTTCAACATGGATACGGAGTTCAGCTATTTCTTGAGTATAATGAACTTGGTCTGTTGTAAACTGATCACTCTGTCCTCTGAAAGGTGGAATGTTAAGTGTACATTGTTGCTTTTCTAGAAGGTCTCCGATTGTAAATCCCTTGTCTGCCATAACACTGTCTCTGGGTTCCAGCAGCTGCAACAAACCAGATTCTTGGGTCAGTTGACGATCAGACACTCTCCCACCCCAAGCTTCAGAAACAAAAGAAATGACTCCAGATGGTGTAATACCTACTAAAAACTTCAATGTATTATGGTTCTTATAATTAGAGTATGTCAAACTCTGGTTTGTTAGACTAGATGGGTGCTGTATAAAGATTTCAGTGCAATCTATAATAACTCTGGTGGATGGATATTTGATTTTAAACTGTGATGGCATTGTCCTATTGATGATATCACGAGATGGAAAAGGGTTCAAAATTTTAAGTTCTTTATGTAAGAGGCATAACCAGGTTGTGTAGTATTTTGAAAATGTTGCTGTTGAAATACCAAAGCGATCAGAAATATCTTGCACTAGTAAACCAAGTCGATTCCTCATGAGAAATGATAAGAATTGATCAACTGGTCGAAGAACTGTTGTTGAAAATCTAGATTTATTGCCTGATGGTGTTGAGCTGTTTCCTGTCCAATATGTCATCCTCGAACTTTTTGCTGCAACGTAATTGAACAACCACAAAAATATGCTATATGCAGGTAGCCCAGTATAAAACTTCGTCAATGTATCATTATCCACTATCTTTTCAACAGCCCACTTCCTTTTCTCCAACTCCTGCCTCAACTCCTTCACCTCCTGTTTCAATTTCAAATTCTCTGTGAATAAGGGATCTGGGTCACACTGGATACCTGTCAATATAAATAAACAAATATATAAGTAATTAACTCTTTACCCCCACAGAAAGTTTCTGGAACATTCAACCCCAGCAGAAATGTGAACATAAACCTATGTACCCTGGCAAGCTGTCCAATTTGAACAAAGATTGATTGATTGATTGTTGGTGTTTATTGCCCCTTTCAAGATAATTTCACTTATATCGGGGCAGTCAGTGTGGAAATAGTGGAGGAAACCGGAGTACCCGTAGTAAACCACTGACCTACGGCAAGTAAACTGACAAACTTTCCCACATGAAATGCTGTGCCGACTCTTGGAATCGAACTCACACTTCAGAGGTGAGAGGCACTGTGATCCGTAAGCCAGTGCTTTAGACCACTCGGCCACTGTGGTCCCATTTGAACAAAGATTTTCTTTCAAGTGTGACAACTGTAAGTTATTTCAGAATGTGAATATTGTCCTGCAATGGAAGTCCTTGTTTTTTTATTATTATTAATCATTATGAACAACTTTTGTAACAGAATCAACTTGTGTGTATGAAATACTTGTACAGTGGAACCTGTCTAGACCAAACCATCATTAATATTCTTAGGGAAATTCACCTGTGTAAACCAAAACTCTGTCTAATATTTTCCCTGTATGTCCTAACTCTTTAAATAAACTTAAATTTAAAATAAATGCATGTATACAATGAAATTACCCAGTACCTTGTTGGTGTTATTAATTGTAGCCACTATTATGTTTGTGTTTTAAACACTTTTAAAACTAATTCTTCTTGAATGACCTGCACCTACATATTATTTCTCAATATTGTATACTGTATTTTGCTTTTTGTAAAAATAAAGTATGTAAAAATTTATAAATTATATTTATTATACCTGTACTGGCAAATGTTTTAACATCTGTATCATCATATTCCAGCTGTTTTACTTCTTTTTCACTTGAGGTGTCTGAAAAAAAAATCAAATACCAGAAGCTTTGCTATACAAGGGGGACAACTCAATTCTGTATACTGATTACCTGAATATTAACAATATCTGATCTGTTTGAAACCCTGCTGATTGAATTCAAATCAGTGAGAAATTTATATTGATACAAAAGATGATAATTACTTTGATTAGTCCTTTGTTTCATACCTCACCATTTAAACAACATGTGGTTACTCTTTGTAAAACTGAATTGTAATTTGAATATAGGGTTGCAAACCTACATTCACTTGGGTCCAGCTATTTTCAAGTCTGTCCAAAAAAAAAATTTGTTTAATCAAAGATTCAAGAAAAAACTTATTCCTGCTTCATTTGTAAGCATTTTCACCATTAATATACAATACTAACACTACCTTCTGCAGTTGCACAGTAAAGTGAGTGGCATTCCATTGTAAATTGCATGTGCTGGATTCTAGTGGTTTCTTCAATTTTTACATCTTTATCTTTAGTCTGAAATATTTGAAGAATTAAAAGGAAATGTACTTAAAGTTGAAAATAAAACAAACTTACAACCATCATATTAATTATTGTCATATGATTTAAGAGTGTTAATACTCAGTATCATGTAAGTTCAAATAAGAGGAAAAACAACATTTTTGTCTTTAAAATAATCAGAGAAGTGTGAATTTTTTTTTACCTGTTGCTGAAACTGAATTCTTTCACAATGAATTTCCTGTTTTTATTTTAACATTTTGTTCAAAGTCTACCACATACAGATGACAGGAAAATGTACTTAAATGTGGGACAAGTTCTGGACTTATACCCAGATATCTAATAGACT
Organism: Tegillarca granosa; assembly: GCA_029721355.1. Classification (NCBI taxonomy): domain Eukaryota; kingdom Metazoa; phylum Mollusca; class Bivalvia; order Arcoida; family Arcidae; genus Tegillarca; species Tegillarca granosa. Next base: position 17,356,199 of record CM056603.1, on the reverse strand, counting down.
AAAGACAACATTACATTTTAAAAAATGACTTACATAACATAAATTTAAAATCAATTCATGTTTTTTTTTTTTTTTTTTTTTTTTTTTAGCTGATAAAGTGATAAAGATAAAACAATTCTTTAGTTTACTAAATAGAGAAATGTGAGATTATTTCACTATTGGATACTAAAATGCTTCAGCATAACTTACATCATTAACTAGGTCCAATAAAACTGAAAAGATTCTCACCCACATACATGGGTACTTCAGTATCCAAGGATAATAACTTGGGTTCCAAGATGCGAGAAAATGACACGAGTCTCCAAAATTTAAAAATTTTCAATGCATTTTAAACGTTAATTCTGGAATTTTTTAATAAATAACATTGGTTTAGTTCATACCCTTGGTATAAACAAAATTTGGGTACAATCTTTCAGATGGTCATATTTATTTTAATGCAAAACGTTGAATAACAAAGTTAAGATTTTGTTAACATGGCGTCAATGTCTATGTAAATCATATTTGGAGCCAAAATTTAACATTAAAATGGAAGAAAAGTTAATTTAAAAACAGGAAATTCATTGTGAAAGACATTTCTGTCATACTTGGCAAGCCTCGGGGTTAAAACATTTCTGTCAGACTTGGCAAGCCTCGGGGTTAAAACATTTCTGTCAGACTTGGCAAGCCTCGTCTCCGACTTAAATTTTCAACCCTCGGGTGAGATTTCCCATGATCCTACATATACTCATAATAGATTCTTATAGTCTCCCACAGAGGGACATCTATACAACCATGGGTCACTAGTGTCTCTGGAGCAAAATTTTGGAATATCTCTGAACTGAAGCTGAAGAATCCAATGTCACAACATAGGTGCTACATGTGGATCGAATTTGGTTACAAATGTACTTACTCATTACCTACCAGTTATTTTTGCCAGGCTTGTAAACTCAAGTGCACTATCCCCGCCTTTTATTCGGGGGGGGGGGGTTATGGAGATTCATGTATTTTATTGGGTATTGTGATTTATTTCTTAACATTTGATTTTTGAAGCCAGAATCAATGAATTTATGAATCAGTCAGTCTTGGGTTTGTATGCTCCATGACTGAACCAGTCCAGTGATAAGGTTGTATTAATTACCTTTCTGTCATTTCTTTCCTCTAATCTATGTTGTCTTTGAGTTGCCAACATATTTGTTGAACATTCTTTGTATGAGAATACGCTGGGTCCATAATTAATATCAGCTGGATCATCGCTGTGCCAGCCACCAACGAAATGTTCAGAACATATGCATGTATGGTTTGTTGGCGTCCAATTTCTCCTATTTATAGCTCGTGTCCAGGCGTATCTCTTGTGCTTGTTGACGGGAAAACGAAAAAAAACTAATTGACTTTTCCTTAGATGTAATATCGGCTCTGTTGGATGCTCACAAAGCATTAAGACATGTTCTAATGTATTTCAATCAAACTATCGGAGGAAAAAAAGGATTTTATGGATCAATAAATACATTTTCAAAAAACTGCACCATCTTAAAAACAAATCATTATTAACATTCTTTGACGTATAGATACATTTTTCATAATAATTTTTTAAGTCTAATTGTTACATTTTTGAAATAGGTAAGCAGTCTAATAAGGTTATACAAAAATAATAATTATAATAAAAAACAATAATTAAACAAAAAAAAAAAAAAAGGATTTTCCTACTTTTCAAAAAATTACATCTTCTTTATTGAAATTAGTAAAGTAATCAGTTTGCTGATAGGTCCAAATTCTATTTCATCCCAAAATTTTTGAACAACTTCATAACCCCTATACTTGTGTGAGCAATTTTTTGCTGATCTACAAAAAAAAAAAAAAAAAAAAGAAAAAAAAATGTTTATTTTTAATGCTGATTTTAAACAAATAAGTATTATTAACAATTATTCTATATAAAAACCTAAACATTAAAAACTTTTTTGCCATCATAATTCATTTTTAAGTTTTTTAAAATTTCAATTCCCATATTTCTGCTACTTTGGATTTCACATTTATCTTCTCTATTTATATATTCTTTTTGTCTCCCTGTTAGAAATAAGTACGGCATAAATATAATTTGGACAGAAAAAAACAAGCTCAACAGTATTAAATCTATCCATTTACTTCAAATGGCATTTTTCGTTCCATGAAACGGTGTAATTGATGGACGAAAGTTATACAGAATTCATCATAAGTTTAAAAATTACTTTCATCTTTTAAAAGATTTGAACAGGTTTTAATTAGTTTCGATATTTGTGTGATTTTGACTATTCATTTCCACCATCTCAGTAAGATTTACATTAAATTTTATGCCAAGATTAGATTGTGTCCAACATAAAGGCTGTTCAACACATAATATATTGTGGCTAATTTATTTTAGCCAATCAAAATGCAAATTGTTTTGTTTTTTTTTACAATATTTGGTTTTAACTCGGGAATTTTAGAAAATTGATCTTATAAGTCCAATGATTTTAACGTTTTTTCAGTACCATCTAAAATAATAATAGTGTCTAGCATATTAAGCACATAAAGAAGTTTATGTTCTTTTTCACCTGTAACAACCTTTTTTATTTTTTATTTTTCTGGACATTATTCCCATGATTTAAATACAAAGCAGAAAAATATATAGCAAAATACGATCCATTTGACGGCATTCCCGACCTTTATTAAATAATTTAGATGAAATCCCATTTTGCATGACACATGTTTATGTCCCCTTATTTAAAATATCTACCCATTTTCTTACATCATGTACAAAGTTTAAATAATATTATTTCTTATCTTTAAATTCCCAAGACACAAAATCGAAAGTTTTCTCAAAATCAATTAGTACAATCAAACCATGAATTTTATTTTCTTCGGAAAATTGCATATCACATAATGCCCTTGTATTTTCCCCTATGGATCCACCTGCCAAAAACCCCTTTTCATTTTCATTAATGACCTTATTCAAAATAATTCTTTGAGTAGTACAAGCTGATAGTATTTGATAGCTTACATTGAATAGTGTAATTAGTCTCCAGTTTTTTAATAATACTCGTGGTTATCCGCTTTTGATAAAAGTGTAATTACACCATGTTGCTGGTTTGAAGAAAGCTCATCTTTATCAAAACTGCAATTTATAGATCTAACCAAAAAGGTATATATCTTTCCAAAAACTTATAAAATTCTACAATAAAACCGACTGTGCCAGGGCTTTTATCATTCTTAATATTTTCTAAAACACAGAGTATTTCAGACTTAGTAATTTTACCTTCTATTTTGTTCTACATTATATTATCAAGTTTTGGAATGTGTTATCTGAACGCAAGTCATTGAGATTAACATCATTTAATTGTTCATCTTTATTTTCAAATAATTTGGAATAAAAATCCTTAGTTTTTGGTCTGTAATTTCATGTCCATTTTCTCCAACAAGTCTAGTAATATTTTTATGTAATTTCATCCTTCTAGGTTACAACAATATCCATTGTGATTTTCACCATTTTCTATTCATTTGCAATTTGCTCTTAGTAATAGGTACCTCGTGTTGTCTTTTCTTATATTTTCCCATTTAATTATAAGTCGTCAAGCTGTTTATCTACTGGTTTGTGTCATTTAGTAATATGGTCTGGTTTTCAATAATTTTTTCTCTTATTTGTCTTTTTTTTTTGTCTACGATATGGCAATGTCATTGAGCAGATTTTAAGTTATAAAACTTCAAATAATAATTTATCATGCATTGTAAATTATTAGTCATCAATTACTTTTTTGCTTGGCATAACATTTCGCCTTTTTAAATATAAACAATGTAATGTTTGTTTATTTCAGCTTTTATGGGTTTTACTGGGGGTATGTTGGTTGCATCAGATGGTTATTCGTCATTAGGGTACTCATTCTGGCTGTCTATTTTTCCGACAATAATTATTCTGTTCTTGGTGTGTCTGTTGGTAAGTACATGTCAAGTAAATATCACAGGATAAAATATCATGTCTAATCCTGACAAATAATTTTAGCATAATTTTTGATTATCATGTCTAATCCTGACAAATAATTTTAGCATAATGTTTGATTTTATATATTTTATTTTACTATTTAATTTCTCTTAAAAAAACATTATAAATCTTATTATTTTTTATTCTTTCAAAATACAGCAAGTATTTTAGACAATAAATAATTTCAGGACCACATGTCAATTAGTTACTCAAAGAAACCAAATAACCTTTAATTCACTTAAGCCAAGACCTGAGGGATAATCCCCCATTAGCCCTTGAGGGATAATTCATCATTAGCCCTTAAGTGGCCATCACACCTGGGGATATAATTAAACCCCTTTATGTTGATTTACCTGTGGGGATTTCCTGTTTAATTGCTAGTTAATTAAATAGTCTTGACCTTTGTGATATAACAGATTTTAGCACATTAATAATATCTTTATTCCTTTTCTTGAAATTAATTTAATTCATTTTGATTGGTCTAGATTAATTGTCCAATGACATTTACTTTTATTGTTTTTATTTTTATATGTACTTGTGGTTTTTTTTATGAAGGAGAGAGAGCGAGTGTAGACTCACAGGGAGGATAGACCCATTAGAGATTGAGACTTGGACAATTATATTTTTTTTGGAATAATGTAGATATGGTGACTTAGAGATTTAGAGATATAGAATTAATATGTATATAAATATATTATTCAAATGATTTAATAAATGCAAACTTAAAGGACACATTTGTTGAGTTGATCTGTGAAGCAAAGACACTGAGTTAATTCCCCAAAGGACTAAATATCCCAGACAGGGAAACCAGGGAGGTTTGGAGATGTCAACAGGGGTCGCAACCCGAGCACGGCCTCATGCCTCCCTGGTCCTGGTGAAAGTGTGGTGGCGAATCCGGTTCCATTGGACCTCTTGTGATTATTAATAAATGGAAAAAACAGACAACTTTAAAATCAATTTAAGAAGTTTGCAGAAAAAAAAAACAAAGGAAAATGAAGATATTACAGCTCCAATAATGTGAAAAACAAAGAATAACAGCAAAAGTAAGTACAGCCTAATTTTTATCAAGTGACACAATTTAGATTTAAATTTGTATTTCTATTTGATGCACTGTTAAACATGGCTGATCAAAAACTTCCTAAAAATTCAACAGATTCTAAAGAGATAGGTAATATTAATACTGCAATAATAAATAATAATAAAATTAAAGTTAAAGTTGCTAAATTATGTGTAAATGCCTTAGTTGACACAGGTGCTAGTATATCTGTAGTTAATCTTAAATTTTTGCATAAAATTTTTCCAAAAGATAATTTATTAATTAAAACCTCATATTTTGGCTCGGTTACAGGAGTATGTGATACTAGACATAATGTTTTGGGGCAAATTGACCTTGACATTGAAGTCAATGACCTTAGAATGCCACATACTTTTCATATACTTGATTCAGGTATATTTCAGTTAATTTTAGGACAAGATTTTCTAGAGACACATAAGGCACATATAGATTTTTGTGAAAAAATTGTCTCATTTCATAATGAAATAACAATTGCGTCTCTTATTTCTGAAAACAAAGAAAAATGTGAGCATAAGGCACTGGCTAGAACTAAAGGGACAATAGAAATTAAACCTTATTCTGAGTGTACTTTTCCTGTAAGAATTCCAAAATTTTTAAATAATAGTGTCTTATTACTGGAACCACATAATATATTATCAAATAGAGAAGCTGTTGGTAGTAAATGCCTAATCAAACCTATAAAAGGTCAAAGTTCATATAGAATTTTAAATCCAACTAACCAGAGTATAATATTCAAGCAAAATACTGCTGTTGCAAAAGTACTTCCTATAGAGGAAAAGTCCATAGTAACTTTTGACAATCAGATTGCTTCAGTCAATACTCAAAAAGGTGATAAACAATCAACATTTATAAACAATTTTGATATAAAAATTGATTCAGTTAATCTTTCGGAAAACCATAAACAACAACTAATTGATTTACTTAGTCAAAACAGGGACATTTTTGCAAAAGACACATCAGAACTAGGTAAAACAAACATGCATTACCATACAATACATACAACAACAGAGAAACCAGTTAGGTCGGCACGATATACACAAACACCAGCTATGCGTAAGATAACTGATGACCACATAGATGAAATGTTAAAGTATGATATAATTGAGGAATCTACATCACCTTATCAGAGTCCAGTTGTGCTTGTACGCAAACAAAATGGAAAATATCGCGTAGCGATCGACTACAGAAAACTGAATGCTGTCACAGAACCCATGTCATTTCCTATTCCAAAAATAGAAGAAGTTTTTGACACTTTGGCTGAGTCAAAGTCCAAAATTTTTAGTGTATTAGACCTTGCAAGTGGATTTTGGCAAGTCCCACTAGATGAATCAACCAAACACAAGACAGCCTTCATCACACACCGTGGTTTATACCAGTTCAAACGTTTGCCATTTGGTTTAACAAATGCTCCTTGTACCTATCAGATGCTGATGACGAAAGTTCTACGTGAGTTAAACTGGAAGATTGCACTTATCTATATTGACGATCTCCTGATTTTTCCAAGGACTTCCACCAACATTTAGATCACCTAAGGCTAGTATTTGATAAACTACGACAAGCTAACCTTACTCTACAACCTTCTAAGTGCCATTTTGCAGCAAAAGAAGTTAAGTATCTAGGCCACGTAATATCAGAAAAGGGGATAGCAGTTGACAAAGAGAAAACAGCAGCTGTAGCAGAATACCCAAGACCAAAAACAACAAAACATGTGAGATCATTTCTGGGTATGTGTAATTATTACAGGAAGTATATAGAAAATTACAGCAAAACCTGCGTGCCACTTCTGTTGTTGCTCAGAAAGAACAAAAAGTTTCAATGGGGAGATGAACAAGAAGCAGCTTTCACTAAACTTAAAACACAGCTGACATCTGCACCACTCCTAGTTTTCCCAGACTTCAGTAAGAAGTTTGTTTTATCGACGGATGCATCTGACCATGCCATTGGATATGTACTTGGACAGCTAGAAACAGATGGATCAGAAAAAGTAATTGCTTATGGGGGACGTGCACTTAGAGAACAGGAGAAACGTTGGCACATCAACCACAAGGAAGGTCTAGCTCTTATAGAAGCCATCAAGAACTTTAGAGCTTACTTAACTAATTCTGAATTTACAGTTTACATAGACAACATAACAGTACGCTGGCTAGAAAATCAGAAAGATGCCACTGGCAGATTGGGCAGATGGGCTTTATTTCTACAACAGTACAAGTTTAATATTAAGCATAGACCTGGAAGCCGAAACCAAAATGCAGATGCACTGTCTCGTCGAGATTATAACACTGTACAGACTAAGGAAGAAGCTGATGAGTTACCTGCTATAGGCTCCCTAGAAACAATACATAGAGAACATGTGGCAGTAACATTTGAATATCCAACAGAGAAAGAACGGCAGCAGTTACAACAAATTTTTACCATCGATACCCATGATGATCAGGAACATAATAATGACGAAAATATAATACACAAACCAGCACTGAAACATCTACAAGAAACTTGTCCGGACTTTCATCCAATTATTGATTTTAAGTTAACCGGCAATGTTCCAGATGATCCAAAAAGGGCAAAGTCATTAACAGCACAAGCATACCACTATGAAATTGTTAATGGTGTACTTTACCATGTTTACAAAGAACGTGCCAGAGGACTTCCACCTAACAACAGTGTTATTAAACAGATTTGTGTTCCAACACCACTCCGCAGAGATCTGCTGTTGTCTTATCATGACTGTATAGCTGGCGGTGGACATCAGGGACAAGAAAGGACCTACGCAGCATTACGAGCTAAATATTATTGGCCAAATATGTATTCTGACATAGAGACTTATGTCCGCACATGTGAAGTCTGCCAGCAGTCCAAAAATGATAAACACAAGAAGCCAGTACCTTTGCGACCACTTCCAATTGAAGAAATATTTTCCAGATGGCACATGGACTTTCTTGAACTTCCTGCCACACCAGATAAATATAGATATTTGTTGCTCATTGTAGATAGTTATTCTAAATGGTGTGAAGCCTTCCCACTGAAAACCATGGAAGCAAAAGAAGTAGCCAAAGTCCTTTTCTCAGAAATATTTTCTAGATATGGTGCACCAAGGACACTAGTCTCAGACAGAGGGCAAAACTTCATGTCCAAACTTGTACAAGCATTGTGCGAATTATTTCAAGTGACTCGTCATTACACCAGTTCTTACCATCCTCAGACAAATGCTGCATGTGAGCGGATGAATTCAACAATTTTGCAGACCTTGCGATCATACTGTAAAAAGGACCAGTCTGACTGGACAGAATATATTCCTGCAGTTATGATGGCATATCGATCAACACCAGCAACACAGTCAACACAGTTTTCACCATTTTACCTTTTGTTTGGTCAGGAAATGCGTTTACCTGTAGATGTTGCACTTCAACCAAAACCCACTCTTGCAGCAGAACCAAAATTACATTTAGCACGAGTTCTGGAACAACTCAAGCTAAGCAGAGAAGTTGCCGCACAGAATATGAAAGAAAAACAGCATAAATATACACAGCAACATGACAAGAAAGCTGAAAACCCAAACTTTATGGTAGGCAGTAAAGTCTGGTTATATTGCAGCAGAGTGCCTAAGGGAAAATCACCAAAACTGATTCAGAAGTGGACGGGACCATATACAATTATTCTGTTAGGACCAAATAACACCTTCAAGCTACGTAACAACAACACTTACAAGATAATGAAATCATTAGTGCATGCGCAGAGACTTAAAGAGTACCATAATCCTGAAGAACGACCTAACTACTTCCTGCCAGAATATCATGATCTACAACTAAATCCAGAGGAACTTGAGGATGATGATGACATACAACAGGATGATGCAGGCACAACTGACGATAATGATAGTGATGACGAAATATTATCACAAAATACTCAAAACACTAAGCAAAACAATACACAATCAACACAGCAAACAAACAATTCTCAAGTAACACAACCTCTGTCACAACCTGACAATCATACACAAAATCAACAGTCACAAACACAAGTTAGCACACAAACAAGACATCAAGCACAGACATCAGGTCAACAAACAAACAAAAAGCCTACACCTGTCAAGTATAATAATTCTCATAAAGAATCCAATTTAAAAGATGATAAACTAATATTTAAATCTGAACAAATAGTTAAAATTTTGGAATATGGCATGCAAGGTGAATCACCGGTTTATAAAGTCAGATTAGTAGGTGAACCTAGAGCTTTCTGGTATTATGCATATTCAATTCCACAAGATCTAATTGACATTTTTCACAAAAATTACACTCATAAAGGCAGAAAAAGAAAAAAAAAGAACCCACAAAAGAAGTTTTTCAACCAGACAGAAAATCAAACAGTAAAAGCTATAACTCCATTTACAAAGTCTAGACCTAAAGAAACAAATAAATTTAATATGAAACTTTATCAGGAAATTACGGATGCAAAAATTAGTAAGGATTTTAAAAAGTCCAGTTTCTTTGTTTCTCCTTTAAATAAATGGTTGTCAATGAACGAAGTTCCATATCAAATTTTAGAACCTTTCTTAATAATATTAGGAACACATACCCTACAAATCAATAATGGACCAAATAATCCTGAAATGGATGGAATTCCAGTATTACAAGTCAGTGTTCAAAACAACTTTCAATGTGGACACTATATACAGGAAACAAATGAAATTGTATTTTTCTTTGGACAAGATTCATCAGCAGGAGGACTTATTGAATTTAGACACAGAATTGTAAATGAATTTGATAAAATATATGGACCAATTCTTAAGCACTTATTATTAAAAATCTAAAAACTTATTCAAGCATGATAAAATAAAATACAAATAAACTAGTAATAACAGTAACATTTTAATGCCAGAAATCAAAATACTTTGGGTACTATTAAATGTCTGAAAAAATAGTGCTAGATACTGTGTTTAAGGCCTGACACTGTATCAAATAATTCATAAGGCATATAATAATTCCCAGACTATTTCAACAAAATATTAATAAATTTCCTTTCCCCAAGTTTCAATATGATGACTACTAGAACACTTGTGAATAATGTGCTAGCGGAAACAAATTCTTGTTTCTTAAACTGCTGGTGAACAGTGTAGTAAATAATGTTTTCATATTGAAACTATAAAATTCAATAGACTCCATACCCATCCTTTTATTTCCCTTAAATAAATAATTTTTTTTAGATAAATAAATAAATAAATAAATAAATTTTAGATAAATAAATAAATAAATTTTAGATAAATAACTTTTTAAATATTTTTTTTTAAATAAATGTCCATCTGTTGTGTTATCAGTTCCTATATATCAGTAAGTTTTTTTTTTTCTTGTGTCACTTTGATAAAATTAGCCACTGTACATGTTTTTTGACTACAAAAGGAAAATGCAAGGTACAACATGATACAATACAACAGCTAGATGAACTGACACATCCGATTTGCCAGTCACGGATAATAGTTATGCAGGAGAATTTTGTTCCTATAAATATATATATAAGTGATATGTTCCTACAGTGTGATGGTGTGTTGTGATACATAAATATAAAAATTTCATATATGAAGTATGGTGAAAAAGAAGTTTCAGTTATATTCAGTGCATTTATTCCAACGGATCACAGTGTGGATATTCAGTTTTAATGGAATGGATCTCATGATGAAAGCTAGTGTTACATATACATGTATGTGATATATCGCAAGAAAATGTGTTTGGCTCAGTTATGTACATTTAAACAATATGAGACCAAAACAACCTAGAGTTTGTTTGCCTAGCCGGCACTACTAGCATAATGGGGGCAACACTCTACAAAAAAAAATATATATATATATAGATATTTTTTTTAACTACTACTAGTATGGGTGCATTTGTCGTGATGTAGTGTACCATACTGTAGTCATATTTGCAACTGACGAGTTGCATAACAGAATGTTATACAACATTCTTTGAACAAGCTTCAACTTAAATCAAAACAGAACAGTAAATCTACACTTGCATTTGTCGAAATGCTAAGTGTAGTACCGGTAGTTATGTAACACTGATTATTCTTTCAACCTGACTTTATAGAAAGAACAAGGACATATAAATTCAACCTTTATGAGCTGTGTGTCATATTTTATATTTCTGTAAAAATATATTATCTCATGATTGATAAATTAAAATTGTTTTTATATCTTAGGATTGATAAAATGTATATATTTTTTTTATCACTCATGTTCATAAACTATGTAATGTTTCTTATATCTCAAGATTGACAAAAATGTGTATATTTTTGATATCTTATAATATGTTGTTAAACTGAATTACATTTTTGGATAATTCGTGTTGAATTTTTTTCTTTATGGTGGTGTGCACACAATTATTTTTTTCTGTATGTAAATATGTTAATCATTTTGGAGTTTTCTTTTAAGTGATTTCATGTCTTTTGCACTTCCTCCATGATTACATAAATGTATGCAGGTACAATATTGATATAATTGTTTTCCTTAAAAAAAAAAAAAATTCTCTTCATGCATTTTTTTTTTACCGCAAGAAGGGAGAGAATATCACAGGATAAAATATCATGTCTAATCCTGACAAATAATTTTAGCATAATTTTTGATTATCATGTCTAATCCTGACAAATAATTTTAGCATAATGTTTGATTTTATATATTTTATTTTACTATTTAATTTCTCTTAAAAAAACATTATAAATCTTATTATTTTTTATTCTTTCAAAATACAGCAAGTATTTTAGACAATAAATAATTTCAGGACCACATGTCAATTAGTTACTCAAAGAAACCAAATAACCTTTAATTCACTTAAGCCAAGACCTGAGGGATAATCCCCCATTAGCCCTTGAGGGATAATTCATCATTAGCCCTTAAGTGGCCATCACACCTGGGGATATAATTAAACCCCTTTATGTTGATTTACCTGTGGGGATTTCCTGTTTAATTGCTAGTTAATTAAATAGTCTTGACCTTTGTGATATAACAGATTTTAGCACATTAATAATATCTTTATTCCTTTTCTTGAAATTAATTTAATTCATTTTGATTGGTCTAGATTAATTGTCCAATGACATTTACTTTTATTGTTTTTATTTTTATATGTACTTGTGGTTTTTTTTATGAAGAAGAGAGAGCGAGTGTAGACTCACAGGGAGGATAGACCCATTAGAGATTGAGACTTGGACAATTATATTTTTTTTGGAATAATGTAGATATGGTGACCTAGAGATTTAGAGATATAGAATTAATATGTATATAAATATATTATTCAAATGATTTAATAAATGCAAACTTAAAGCATACATTTGTTGAGTTGATCTGTGAAGCAAAGACACTGAGTTAATTCCCCAAAGGACTAAATATCCCAGACAGGGAAACCAGGGAGGTTTGGAGATGTCAACAGGGGTCGCAACCCGAGCACGGCCTCATGCCTCCCTGGTCCTGGTGAAATAAACACGGATGTTATTTCAGTGTATTTAAGATTTTGCGAGGCACATTTATCTTAACGATCTGTTAATATAGAATTTGAAAATATCCTTTATCATGGATTATGGCTTTGTGGTTACTAAATTTTGTGCCAAACAAAATATTCTAAATATAGTATTTTTCACTGTCCCACAGACTTTTGAATTTCTGTGGAATAAGTTTGATATGTAGCACTAGGAACATGTGAAGAGTTGTTTCCAGCAGTATATATCAAATCATTGCATATAAATTTAATCGCCTGCGATTGTTCTAGCTGTAGTATATATACTAGCGGAAAAAAGTAACTGTGCATCAATAATATTTATAATTTCGCTATTATTACTGAATGAATCAATCTTAAAATTTGCACAAATGGTAAGTGTATATACCTCTATCATATCGCTCGGTCATTGCATCAATTGACCGTGATTTTTACGCTTCATGCGCACGGGTCGGTTTTCACGCAATTGTCGCCCAGCATTTCAGTATGACAATATTTTAGGAATAATTTACTGTTGTTTGTTTGTTTGGACACCAGAAAACCAGAAAAGCAAGTTTATTCGGTTGAAAGCTTTCATAGTGTAATGCCTAGGCTAAATGAAAATGATCGCCTCCGCGCAATTGGTATACTTGAGGCTGGTATGACCCAAAGCTTTGTCACTAGACATTTTGGTTCACAGAAACACTGTTTATGCTTAATGGAGACGATACCAACAGTTTGGCACCACTAGTAACTTTTCCATGACGCGTGTGTGGTGGGACGACGTTCGTTCGGTGGGGGCAGTGTAATGGTTTGGGGTGGCATCACAGCGAATGACAGAACTCCTCTCCTAGTCATCGTCGGGAATTTGACCGATGTACGGTACCGTGATGAAATCCTACAGACCCATGTCATCTCATTCATTCAAGTACAGCAACGTAACGTCACTTTTCAGCATGATAATGCAAGACCACACTTCGCACGGGTTGCAATGGATTTTCTGGCACAGCATAACGTCAATGTGTTACCGTGGCCAGCCGTTTCACCCGACTTTTCTCCAATTGAACACGTATAGGATGAAATGGAACGCCGATTACATCATCTGCCCAATCAGCCTGTTACATTGCAAGGGTTGGCCCAAACGTTAGACCAGATATGGAACAACATCCCTCAAGCATTCTTTAGGCATTTAATCAACTCTATGAGGCGTCGCTGTCAGTCCTGTCAATGCTAATGGTGGTCACACCAAGATACTGATCTTGTGAACTGACTTTTACTATCTGCTATGTTTCTAGTCCCCTGCGTATGAAATAACAGTATCTGTAACCTTTTCAATGACATGAATTTGTTAAGAAATATCTAATAAACAAATACGAAATTATTCATTGCTTTGCATTTTCAAATTATTTTATAAATCTCACATTTCAGTCAGCACAGTTACTTTTTTCCGCTAGTAATATATATATATATATATATATATATATATATATGTATATATGAAACAACAGAGGGCAAGTTTTGCTTTAAAGAGTGACCGTATTTTAACGTACATAATAACAGGGTGCCAGCTAATGCGAGTTCCGTTATTAATAAGTTATTTAGAAAAGATAATTTTCTAAAAATTCTGCACAAGATATAAAGTTTGGAATTGTTTTTAGTATGTTGATGAATCCAGTGTGATTAGTGAGATTCTACAATAACATTAAATACAATGTACATCACATTTACTCTTCTTTTTTTAAATTTTGTATTTTATACGCCCGTCAACGGGACGTATGGCGTTGTCCGTCCGTCTGTCTGTCTGTAAGTCCGTACGTAAGTTAATATTTTTCTTGTCCGGTCCATATTTGTTGACTTGATGAGAATATCTAGATGAAACTTATACAACACATGTATTATGGAAAGACGGTGTGTCGCGCATAACAGAGTATTGAAGGTCAAAGTCACAAATTGAGTTCAACGGTAAATAAGGACATGACGTAGAAAATGCAAAAACTGTTTTTATTTTTCATTTAATTCCTTTAAAATTTGGTATGGATTTATAACAAGTAACAATATTTTACATATAAAACAGGTTTTTGTGCCGCATTACAATTTTTCGCAGAAATGGAGTTATGGTTCTTTGTATCTGGTTTGGTATCTTGTTTTGAATTTTCTTGTGGTTGCAACTATTCTCCACCTATTGTTTTCAAATCTGGAATGTGATAAGATTCATATGGAGATTTGCATATCGTAAAATAAAGTTGCATGAAATTTTACGGAAGTTACGGCCCTTTGAGTGCCAAAAAAAGGACGTAATGTAGAAAATGCATTTTATGCATGTAAAAACTTTTTTTATTTAATTCCTTTCAAATTTGGAACGGTTCCATGAGAAGAAAAAATGTTTAACATATAAAACGGGTTTTTATGTCGTGTTTCAACTTTCAACAAAATTGTAGTTATTTTTCTTTGTATCCAGTTTCTCGTATCTTTTGTTTAATTCTCTTGTGGTTGCATCTAGCCCACAGTTTGTGCGGGTTGGCATTTTTGCTGGTCGTCTGACAGCTCTTGTTATACTTGTATGTTAAATTATTTAAATATTTGATCTTGACTATCACCAATAATTGACATTTCCAGTAGCATTGTATCTCCTCTTATTGTTCTTGTTTACATTATAGACATTGATTGGCGTATATTGTCCCGCTTAGCGGTGCTCTTGTTTCATGATTGTGTCCATGATAAATAATTGTAAAAGGGAATTGTTTCAGCTTTTCTTACTTTTATTGTGTATACAATGTACAATGACAGTTTTGTGGAAATACACCATCAATAACCCTTTTAACTGCATGAATTGAAAATAATTTCCATTTTAGATATTCACAAGCTGTTTGTTTTGCTGCTGTGGTGATGATTATGAGCCTAACGGGGGACACAGTCTTTCTACATGTCTAAAATGCAGATCCCCCAGGGGTAGATATGTGAGATTGAACTAAAAAACTGTTTAGAAGTGATTTGTAAGACAACTGACGAACAGTAGAATTTTTGATTGAGGCATCCATGTACACAATTGATGTTATATGTATCCAAGTAATTATGTGTATAAAAGCAGTCATTTTAGTTTCGAAAAGAAATTTAATTGTTTTTGTTTAATGGCTATTGTTTATTTGAATTTACTGAATTTAAAAGTCGAATTTTTATAGAAAGTAGAAAATGTTCACCAGTATCTATCTATTAAAATCCCACAGATTCCAAGTAAATGGAAGTACTGGAGTTTACAATGGTGTTTTACGCCGAAGTCGATATTCTTTTTCAATATTCGGTGGTGGTCAATTCCGAGTTGGTGGAACAACATTGCCGGAGAAAACATCGACCTGCAGAAAGCGCACTGACAAATCTTTTTGTATAGAATGTGCCACTAAGCGGTTAAAAGGCATTGTAATTAGAAGCCGGAGCTTGTAACCACAATGGCATATATGAAGTCAAGATTCTTAAACTAGTGTTAAAGTGGTTTGTTCTGTGCTGGTGGGGAAAAGGAAGAACCCGGAGATAAACACCAACCTTCGCAAAGCAAACTGAAAAACTTTCTCAAACGAGTATCTTCTTCTCTAGCGAGATTCGAACCTAGGGAGAGAGAGGAGAGACACTGTGATCCGTAAGCGAGCGAATTAGAATCTTTGGCAACGGACGTCCCCAGATATAGAAAAGTATCTTATGTTAGAAATAAAAATCATTTTCAAATAAAAATGAAATTTTAATGATTACCACTTCAAACAAATCTCGAAAAAAAAAAACGATCAGTGCACTCCAAATATAAATAAATATGTTACAAGTAAGACAAGTTTGACATTGACCGAGGTGTTTATAGGCAGTGGTATTTTTGTTGGTAGTTAAAAGTCCTTCTGAAGAGACTTTTATACCTGGCATCAGTCTGGTTAAGGTTAATGAGCTTTAAAAGCTCTAAAGTGCTTTATGTGTTGGTGCTTTATGAGAAGATTTGTGCTTCTAGGTCTTTTGTGTGACAAGGTGTTTAAAAGCTCTAAAGTGCTTTATGTGTTGGTGCTTTATGAGAAGATTTGTGCTTCTAGGTCTTTTGTGTGACAAGGTGTTTAAATATTTTACTACTTCAGGTCACTATGACCTTAGTTGTCGATTTTTGAAAACATATTAAAACTTATTATATTGATGCTATAGCTTTTGTGATTTTTTACCATAAGAGATGGTAAAACATTGAACTTCTTCAGATCACTGTGAACTTGAACATGTTGAATGTATGTCGAGGTCAACTAGCTTTGCAAAGTAAAAGGGCTTTGCCTGGCAACAACCCTACCAAATTTCATTGTCATATATTTCATAACTGTCAAGGGTTTTCAAAGTTAAGCGTGTGACAATCCGAAAAACGAAACCTCCCCAAAAAGATTCAAATAATGGTGTAAAATTGTTCATTCATTATTATAATAAATCTATTTCATCTGTATGGCTTGATAATGCGTGTGTACTGATGATGTGAAAGCTTTCTGTGCGAGCGTGATTTATATAAAACAAATGCGTATAACACACATATTGCAGTTGACTTGACAGGTGAATTTTTGGTTTCTGGTTTTGATAACATTGTTTAAATGAACAGTTTGAGAACTACATATAACGGACGGTGGACAATTAAACAAAAAGAGCGTGTGAAAAACTTACCTTAAGCATTAACTTTAATTGAAATATGTGTCATTAGGTATTTCTTCAACAGTGATATTTGATCAGATATTCAAGAAAAATGTTGGAGTTGTTATTAAGTATTCTAAGATATGTCATATGCCTAATCCAGTGAGGTGTTATAATGTGTGTCCAAAAAAGTATATATGATCTTAAAGAGTAGGTAGGATTAGGTGTAACAGTAATCAGGCACTTCAGAAAGGGGCCATGCATCACAAAAAGTAGGTAGGGTCAGGTGTAAAAGTAATCAGGCACTTTAGAAAGGTGTCATACATCTTAAACAATAGGTAGGATCAGGTGTAACAGTAATCAGACACTCCAGAAAGGTATCATACATCTTAAACAATAGATAGGATCAGATGTAACAGTAAATAGGCACTTCAGAAAGGTGTCATACATCTTAAACAATAGGTAGGATCAGATGTAACAGTAAATAGGAACTTCAGAAAGGTGTCATATATTTTAAACAATAGGTAGGATCAAGTGTAACAGTAATCAGGCACTCCAGAAAGGTATCATACATCTTAAACAGTATGTAGGATCAGATGTAACAGTAAATAAGTACTTCAGAAAGGTGTCATAGGATCAGATGTAACAGTATTTAGGCACTTTAGAAAGGTGTCATACATCTTAAACAGTAAGTAGGATCAGGTGTAACAGTATTCAGGCCCTTCAGAAAGGTGTCATACATCTTAAACAATAGGTAGGATCAGGTGTAACAGTAATAAGGCACTCCAAAGTGGCTTACATTATGGAATTATGACCCTAGGGAGCAAGATGTCACAAACTGTTGGCCAATGAGTGCTGAATAAAAATTATGTATTTCTGTCTTAATTATTAAAGTCATGATATAAATCAAAAGATTCTTTGACATTATACTTTCATTTCATATCTACACCAGTTGGTCATCCTGTTTATGTGTGGGAGGTCAGGGTTCAAACCCTGACCATGTCTGACCAAGACTTGAAAATTGCTACTGACTGTTCTTTTGCTAAGCACTTGACATTTAAAACTGAAAGTCATGAGGTCCTTCTGAGGAGACCTTAAAAACTGATGTTCCATGTCATTGTAAGCATGGCATGCTTAAGAACCTTCTCTGCAAATTGCCCTGAGTGCACTTTAAAGGTTGAAATTTTTGCCACTTCACTTACAACTTGTGACATCTCAATATAAATGAAATATTTTTGAATGGGACGTAAAACCTCATTATTCTCATGCAAGACATTTCTTTCTGACTTGTTTTAATTTCCAATTTGACAGATGCTCGTAAGAAACAGTGTTAACACATACCCATAGCAATAACTAATCATCAAAATGCAAAATCTTAGTGGATCATCATTATAAATGCATGTGTATTTGATATTATCATATTTACAATAATATTATTCAATACTGGATTTGCCAATTAAAATTCCCATCGAAATATGAATCGGTTTTCTATTAAGATTTTACAACTTGACCGGACAGTTCTCGGGGTTTTTCGTTACATAAAACATGATTTCTCTTGGCAAACAAAAAGCTAAAAATAAGATTTTCATCTTTTAAACCATTTTATTTTGCATATAATGTCTCAAATGTATTTAGGCTTGTCTGGTAAACTTTTTAAATAAAATGACAACATAGAAATTACACTTGGTAAAAACAGTGCTTTTGTACGAAAAAACCCCAAAATTCAGAAGTTTTGTAATATCTAAATAGGAAAATGATTCACGATGACTCGGAACATTTAATTGGCAAATGGTCTATTAAGTAAGTGTTCATAATGCAATCTGAAATGTTTGCGTCAAATTTATAAAGTCTGAAAGACTATAAAATAACTAATGTTTTTTGAAAAATCTATGAAAACCATCCTGTCAAAAGAGAAACAAACATTTGTCAATCAAAGGGAAATTAACATTACTCTTGAAAATGAAAACATCAACAATATGTTCATATGACAACAACACATTTTGAAAATTTAAATTTATATTTATTTCAATATAAGATAAATAACAAAATATATTTAAAATAATAATTATGTAAAGTCTGTAACATCAAACTGTAAATATATGTACATGAAATATGGATCCTAAAAATGTGCTGTGTTACATTAATAAGCTGTATATATTATGTATTAAAAAATAAAGTGCAGATCTTCCATTAGACAAGATCATTTATCATATAAAGAACAAGAAAAATCCGCCTAGAAATGTAATACTCATGCTTCTCCACACTTAACTTTGGAAAAATACTAACAAGAAGACATTGTCATTCAGATCCCCTGCTCTACTAACTTTCTATTTTCTACAAATAGTTTCAGTGATTACAACTTCTATTCAATATCATGTTAAACTTATAGTCTTTTGTTATCTTAATAATGACTGGAAACTATAATGTTTTTAAATGACATTTCAAACTTTAATCAAAATATCAACAAAATCTATAAGTAGTAAACATTTTTCATCAGTAACACATGGATAGAACTTGATTTTTTTTCTCCAAATTTTGTTGTTGATGTTGTATTCATTGAAAACAAAGTATTTATAAGCTTTTTAGGTTTAAATGCATATGTTAAAATATATAACATCATTTTGAAAAACATTAAATAATCAAAGAAAATCATCAACATCATCATCATAAAAAAAATGAAAAATTCCACATGTATTATGCTATTAATGAAAAAAATATATATGATATTATGAGACAATAAAATAATTACTATTATATATTACTAATTTTGCTCACTTAATGGTATTCATTACAAGTATTTTACACTGTATGAAAATTATCAAGAGCAAGTATTCATCATCAGCATCAGCATCATCATCAATCATTAACAAAATTCAACATCATCCCTAGCATAAATTCAACATCATCAACAGCATACTTCATCATCATCATCAGCAGCAGTAGCATTGTAATCATAATTTTAAATATTTGTATAGTAAATAATAAATGTATATTTTTTTCAGAAAAATAAAATCCTACACCAAAATACCCACCCAATATAAAGAACTCCATCAAAGATAACAGTGATAATAGCCACAAAAAAGAATTTTCTCAAAATCAGTGTTTTCTTTTTAAAATTGACATATTTACCCCAAAAATACTGAATCACTTAAAAAACCATGTATATATGTTAAACTTCTTTTAATAATTATATGATATCTAGAGTTTCTACAGAAAATCCTATATAAATGAGCAAGTTCTTTTTCTCAAAATGTACATTTTTCAAATAAAATATGCATTTTTACTAAGAAATACTAAAACTGCAGGCATTAAAATGTTGCAGAGAAATATGTAAACACATCTGAAGTAATAGCACTATTTCGTTTTGGTATGAATTTATTATTATTAACTTGCTATTCTTAAATCATAATATAAAACATGTAGCAAACTTAACACAAAAGGTTAACATTGTGTTATAGATGGGTTTTCTGGTCAATAAATTATGTTAAAACATATACACATGTTTAAAAATAAATTAGAATAATAATTTCTTAAATCAGAATGAAAAATTCTGAAGAATTTTAACTGTTTGAAAAACTTTAATGGAAAAACTTAACATTGTACTTGTGCAAACGAATGTAAGAACAGACAAATGGATGGAACCCATTTCTATATCCCCAGCCAACTTCGTTGGAGTGAGGGATAAAAAAAAACTTGAAAAGGCTCAATTCATGTACTTTTGTTTTCTCATTGTAATTCCTCATGAGACTGATGTAGTTTTCATTAGTGTATTAATATAAAAAAAAATTTTAATAAAAATTTTGTGCCTTTAATGTCTTTATTTTCAATATCATATATCTGAGTAGTATAAATAATAAAAAGAAAAACATTCTTTTGACCTGATTAATACAATGAATAACATATGCTATATTGAAATTCCCATTAAGTTCAGATTCTCTATTAGACTGTTGTACATACAAACATATGAGTTTATATATGAGTTTAAAGTCTTCCTCTAAGCAAATATTTGTTCTTTATATCCCAATATGGATAAAAATATCTCCTGACTGTTATGAAAAAATGTCAAAGAATTTAATTAAAAATCTTAGATAATTTTGTCTAATGTCTGTGTCTAATTATTTTGTTATTACAAAAAGGGACAAAATTGGTAGTTTTAAATAGGCATTATTTCTTATTGTAAAATATATTATAAAAACCAGTCCTGATGATGGTAGCATAGCTGCCAAAAACATGTAGACCAGATAATAAAGTTAACCATTAGTTGTTTCATCATATGTTGAGATCCATATTTAAATAATATTATGAACTTTATTATGTAACTCTATTGAATACCTACGGTATCCACCTTGAAGTAAACGCTACCACATTTCACATCTTAAGTGGTGTTGGTTTCCTTTATTCCATTTATAGTATTCTTATTGTAAAAGTTACTGCAATTGCAAAACAAAAGTAAAAAACCCTTATATTTAAGGCTTAGCCTAGTAACTGTTTAAAAAAAATAGGATCAGAGTGAGACTCAGCCAAGGTTTAAATTTACTTGAATCCTACTGTTAGACAATTTACTTAGGAATTGTTAAAGTTTTTTTCTGGGCACTACAGTTTCTTCAACCATCCCAGAACTGGCCACATCAACATACAGATGTAAGTGTAATGTTTTTGAATTGGGTGAAAAATTGCCTTACATCGTTGTAGTTTTTAAAATCAGTGAAACAGGGTAAAAGTAGCATTATACTTATAACAAAATAAATTGATAGAAAATGATATAGCAGAAAAAGAAACAGACAACACCAATAAATACTAGGTACATATACAAGAAATAAGCATTTTATGCTGGCAAATTGGTGTAAAAAATAAATTGGATCAGTCAAGTCATTCATTCTACAAGTAATGGTGTATCTAAAGTAGCAAATCCAGCAGCAATTCCTCCTTCATCTACTCCTAATGTTTTACTTCGCATTAGATGTCCAACCTGCTTATTTTCATATTCTGTATCAGAGTCCCTAAGTAACAGACAAATAATATGTTAAATCTATTTATATAAGTCATTTCAATAATACTTGCTTACGGATCACAGCACCTCTTTCCACCTAAAATAGTTTGAATTCCATCTCTGTGCAAATTTTAGAGTGAAGAAAGTTAGTCAGTTCACTTTTTTCAGGCACCAAGATTCTTCCAACATCCCTGAACTGGCTATATATACATGTAAAGATCTTGACTTGGGCTTAAAATACATAACTCCTATCCAATCTAATAATAATATCTTATCATAAATGGATCAGATTAATAAACATTTCTAAATGTCAGTCATCTTATATAAAGCACATCGTCTTTATCAGGTTATTTAAAATATCAGCAATTTCTTTAATATACATGTATATTTATTTAATTTACAATCTAAATTTCCATGTAGTAAATTATTATTGCATATGGAGTGATTTGAGTTAAAACACAATGGACCAAATGCTTAATGCACAGCCTATTTTTCTGATGTCATGGCTTTATATCTAGAATGGGAATATCTCAGCAACAAGACAATGTAAAGATGTAAATGCACAGCCTATTTTTCTGATGTCATGGCTTTATATCTAGAATGGGAATATCTCAGCAACAAGACAATGTAAAGATGTAAACACAAACACCCATGTCTAGTTACGAAATGTATGCAAAATTTTAGATACTGATCAAAACAACATTTCAATATATTCACATACTTATCTTCACTTCTTGGGGTAAAAAACTAGATAAAAATCCCATTCAAATATTTAAAAAAAGTCATATATTTCTTTGCCATACTACATGTATTTTACAGAGTTACTTGAGTTTATGCTAATATTATCTAAAACAAAAATTAAAAACATACCCAATATACACTCCATAAATACCAATTTCATTGACTATATCACATAATCTAATGTCTTCTCCAACTTTTAGTAAATGATTTTTTTGCGGCCATGGATATATTCTTTCCATTAATATATATCCTAATCTTTCTTCAGAGTTTTGATGTTTGACCAAGAAATCTTTTATGTCTTCTCCATAAATATTATTTCCTGATAAATAAAACAAAAGGAATAAGTATTGCAAAGCTACATTGTAAAAAGAAATGATCCAGTGTGTTATACATGTATTTGAAGCTATGTATGTCTGAATTATTACAGCTATTCTCAGTTAATTGGCCTAAAGTTAAGGAATTTGTTATGAATGGGGCTTCATCCTTGTAAAGAAAATTTCAATTTGCTTTAAAATTATTTATCACAAACATGAAGAGAATTGGTGAAAAGTTTCAACATCCATAAGAGAAGTACATATTTCTAAAATAAGACCAAATTACAAAAAAAAATAAAATAAAATAAAAAAATCTACTGGTAGGGAAAAAATATATTTAAACAGGGCAAACTAAAGACTTCAAAAATCCATATTTCAAAGGAAACTAGGATTAATAAAATTCATATCTCTTATAGCTAATAATTCTGTCGACTAAGTTTTTTTAATCTTTTGATAAGTAGTTTCAAAGACTTTCCCCATTAAGAATTTCCTTTTGAATACTTCAAAGGGTCATAACTTTAGAAAATTGGAAAACAAACTCAAGTTTACAATATAAGCATCAAATTAGCACTGTTGATTTTTTTGATAAACAGTTTGAGAATTCCCATACAAGAATTTGAATTTGAAAACTTCAAAGGGCCATAACTCAGTGAAAAATTGGCACACAGACTCAGGTTAACAATAGGTGCATCCTAATTCTTTCACTTTTTATACCATCAACCAAGTGAATTTGATAGATAAATTTTGAAGATTTTAGTCATAACTTGGTTCACCTCTATATAAATCTTCACCTGTCTATCTAATATATATAATTTTGGTCATTCCCTTTAATGACCCCCATACTAATATTCACCTGTCTATTATAAATAATTTTTGGTTATTTTCAGTTGGCTGTTTTAGTCATGTTTTACTGTATTATAATGAAAATAAATACCTCCTCCTTCTCTCTGTGGCTTTAGAACAAAATCATGTGGTCTGTTTATTCCTAATAATACAGCTTTATCCCCTTCTCCATCCTGTATACCAAAGAAAGAAGTCAGATAATTTGTATATGTCTTCATCACAGATAACCTGTGACAACAATTCTGATAGCAATGACATAGAACTTCAGAACCTATAGATAAACATGTTCAGAATTCCAACCTGACAAATATTTTATCAAATATATTATTAAGTATTTAATTGATGTTAAAATTAGTATAATAAAATATATAATACATAAGATAAGAGACGTGTTCAAGTTACTGGTTGCTTTTCACTGCGCTCGCAAATACAATTTTTATGTCTACTGAACGGAGGCGAGTACTTGCGTTGAAAATAACTCATCATAATCATATAGATGTTTGAAAAATAACCTCCCTTAGATTTAGACACCGACACTCGACTGTAGAGAAAATGTCAAAATATAAATTAAATCGGGCAAATGCACATAAGTTTGTACTAATACTATCATTCAAATTCCTTCTAGAAAGAAACCATACCCTTGGACTAAAATATAAATTGAAATGCATGCTGGCTTCAGAATTTATTTAAGCTATTTCTTACAAACTTTGTCCGAGGGACACCATCTTGAATCTAAGGCGAACAACCTTAAAATATTGATAGTTGTTGCACACTTGCGCTCACTCATACAGTCATTCCTGAACGGCTTGAAGTCATTGCGCAAGCGTACATACACTATCATGAATGGGCCTAAGGTCTCTATGAAATAAGTAACCATGTTAAAAAATTTAACATGAGCAAAAAACACAAAAGTAAAATACTTGGTCAATACCTTAAACCTATTTTTGAAGCATTTTTAAAACATGAAACTGAAAACCTTTTTTTTTTTTTTTATGATCTTTTATTATGATCTTTCAACCTAATTATCCCTATTACCTAGACCTTTGACACACTGACCAAAAGTCATCCCAAACAAGACTCTGTTACAATGTATCCACATGCTAACTTATTTTGAAAATTGTCTGTAAGTTATCTTAAGTTTAATAAACCATTTTTTGATGCCTAGTGGTCGAAATGCTGACAATTTGTGTTCCAAGAACCAGTTTCATTGATAACATGGTAAATATTTTTGTAAACAAGCTGGCTAACAATTATCTGCAGCTGAACATAAAAACATCATAAATCTTATTACCAAATCTAAACTGTGCTGTCCAACAAATGTTGACCTTATTTTGTTGACTGCTGTGTTGTCTGAGATGTATTTCTCCACAGCACCTGGACGTGCTAGTTCTTGCTGAATTTTCTTTGTACCCGCTAGCTGATAATGAACAGTTGGTGATTTGATAGCTTTACTTCTTTCTATCATTAGTCTTGCATGCCACTCCTGAAAATATACATACATGTAGGTGCTAATTTCTTACAATCTTATTATACACATATATATTAATATGTAATAAGTCAAGATAACCCCTGGACCTAAGGCTAACAATTAAAAGACCTTTTAACAGTGACTTTCCTTCATGCAAAACATATGACAATTCCTCACAGGTGTGTAAATTCATTGTTTGGTATCAAAACAGGTTTTTCCTCTTATACTTTTACATAACAAAATTATATTATTTATCAAGTTTATGTTGGACATAAAAATCTAAAAAAATCCTCCTTCAATCATTTTTGTGAAATTTTCTTTGTTTTGGTTTTTATCAATAATAATAATACATGTAATAATAATAATAATATTATTAGGTAATTGTTTAAGTTTAAATGAAACAAAGAAAAAACTCATTTTTGATATCTTCTGAACCAACTTTAAAATTTATCTATATTGATGATTCTTTCACAAATTGGAATTTTCTGAATGCCCATCTCTGGACCAATATGTAACAATATTACATAGGTTTTGTATTGTGTAATAATTATATAATGGTGTATATAGCTTTTGCATTCAGTAATAATTCTGTACTAATGTTACAGAGGCTTTTCTGTTATGTTATGATGTCTACAAAGTAGGCTTTGTATTCTGTAATAGTGTTTAGAGAGGAGGCTTTTTATTTTGTAATGGTGTATTGTATTCTGTAATGGTGATTACAGAGGCTTTTCTGTTCTGTAATGATGTCTACAGGGTAGGCTTTGTATTCTTTAATAGTGTTTACAGAGGAGACGCTGTATTCTGTAATGGTGTTTACAGAGGAGGTTTTGTATCTTGCAACAGTGTTTACAGAGGAAACTTTGTATCCTGTTATGATGTTTACAGAGAGACTTTGTATCCTGTAATGGTGTTTACAGAGGAGACTTTGTATCCTGTAATGATGTTTACAGAGGAGGCTTTGTATTTCTAATAGTGTGTACAGAGGCTTTTTATTCTGTAATGGTGTTTACAGAGGCTTTGTATTTTTGTAATGATGTTTACAGAGGAAGCTTTGTATTCTGTAATGGTGCTTTCAGAGGAGACTTTGTATTCTGTAATGGTGTATACAGAAGGACTATTCTGTAATGGTGTCTACAGAGGCTTTGTATTTTGTAATGATGTTTACAGAGGAAGCTTTTTTTTCTTTAATGGTGTTTACAGAGGAGGCTTTGTATTCTGTAATGATGTTTACAGTGGAGGCTCTGTTTTTTTGTAATGGTGTTTAGAGAGTAGGCTTTGTATTTTGTAATGATGTTTACAGTGGAGGCTTTGTTTTTTGTAATGGTGTTTAGAGAGTAGGCTTTGTATTTTGTAATGACGTTTACAGTGGAGGCTTTGTTTTTTGTAATGGTGTTTAATGAAGAGGCATTATATCTGTAATTTTAAACAGGAAGATTTGTGTCCTAAATAGTGTTTACAGAGAATTTTCACTGTGGAATATGATCTTATCTTTTTTGTTCATTACATGGTATTTGTCAACAGGAAGGTTATAGAGGAGCAACTTTTAATGTCCTAAACCAACAAATTACAATCTTGTCTAGACATTCAGCTCTAGAACTGTTTAGCTAGGTAAATTGGGTACTAGGGGTAAACTACAAACCTTTTACAATCAAGCTAAATCTGAACACATCACAGATAACATACTAGTATATAAAATCACCATGTTACACTTGGTTTTTTTTAAATTTTTAATAGACTAAATATGATAATCTTTTAGTAATATTGAAAAAAGGCTTTTTTCTACATAAATTACCTTTTTAGTGGGATAATGTTCTGGGGAATACCCTGCTCTCATATATATAACTGCCACTTCATGACCATCACTGGAAAAAAAATGTTTACCAGATAAAATATTTGTTAAAATTTTACTGAGGCCTGATTTGAATTTGACATGTATAAGCCAGTTGAAACTTTTAGCGTATTTATTATGGCAATCTAAAACAACTCACTCATGGTCAATTAGTATATAACATTTTTTACAATAGTTTTTTGGCAATATTTGTACTTCTACTGCCAAAATGCTTGGTTCTAAGAGTCAACAGCTCTAATACAGTAAAGACAACACAGGAGGTGGTAACTATTAAGCTCTTAATTGAAATATATCATACATGTTTTACTATTAAAGGAGAGCCTTAACATTCAGACATAAAAAACATAAAACTATTTCATGAGACATATTTAGAAGTTTGAAGTTTCTGAACATATTTGAGATAAATAAAAATCCCATATGTGATAAACTGGGTCTCGGTGGCTGACTGGTCTAAAGCATGTGCTAACAGATCACAGTGCCTTTTAAGTGCCTAGATTCCAATCTCACTCTGGCAAATTCAATGTGAGAAAGTTTTCAGTTGTCTTGTTGAAGATTTTCTCTCGGCAATTCAGTTTCCTCAACCATTCCATAACTGACTGCCTTGATATATATGTGAAAAGATCTTGACTGGGGCACCATTAATCCATTCAAATCTAATATATATATGACAAACCAGGATTAATTTACACTTACACGATAAGTGTTTTATCTGTTTGAAGTTGAGATCTTTCATGTATTTCTGACAAAGTTCTATAGATCACAGAAATTTTTGGGTTATTTTGAAAAATCTTTTCCTCAATCCAAATCTGATCAAATCTGTTTCTTTCTTTATATCCAACTAAAAACAAAATAGATGCACTGGAATAAAAAAGATCAATCATCAGCTTGAATAAGATCAAAATGTCAGCTACAAATAACAGTAAATTGTATACACTATTGGTTACAAATTCCTGAGTGTTTACCACATGATCACACCAGCTTTCACAGTTAAAAATAAGCTCAAGTTTTTCCCTATCAGGCCATTTCTTATACTAGTTTCAGTGATGGGAAGTAATTGTGAAATACAATAATATCCTTTTAATAAGATGTCATTTTGTCAAAACAATAACCCCTAACAGATTCTGCTGCTACCCTTTCATCTGTCAGCAAGGTAGGCTGAAGCAATGTGAAATAAAATGACTCGCATAAGGCCATACCATGCAACCCTGCTTGAGCTCGAATCTATAACTCTATAACATTATAAGTCTGTATCCTTGACTACTCAATCGTATCTAAAAGTTTTACACATTACAGATCTGTTATTGTGAAAATCAAGTCATTGAAATCTTTTATTTAACTGTTCTAAAAAAATAAATCCTAAATATATCTACTATCTATAAAAATTCCTATTGATTTTTAATTGAATTGAGAATTAAAGAAAAACTGTATTATATGTATTTAGATGCCAATTTTTATTTGAGAGAAATCACAATTGATTTACTTTTTTAAATGTCAAAATTTGCACACCATGTAACTAAAGTAACAAGAGGCCCATGGGCCTTAACGCTCACCTGAGGACATGGCCAACCTGAGGATATATCCAAAATCATTTGCAAAAATACATAAAATATTCTAATATACATTCCTACAAAAAAGTTAATAGTTTTCAAGATAATTAACAATTTGAGTCTTTTTATGCATCTATGACCTTGACCTTTAAACGTAAGACCTTGAATCTTATATCAAAATAATCACCATATCAATTCCTACAATATTCTAATACACATGCCATACAAAAAGTTAATAGTTTCCAAGATAATAAACAATTTCAGTCTTTTTATGCACCTATGACCTTGACCTTTGAATGTATGACCTTGAGCCACATATCAAAATGATTGTCATATCAATACCTACAAAATTCTAGTATATATACCTTTGCAAAAAGTTAATAGTTTTCAAGATAATTAACAATTTGGGTCTTTTTATGCATCTATGACCTTGACATTCAAATGTAAAACCTTGAATCTTATATCAGAATGATCACCATATCAATTCCTACAATAATCTAATATACATGCCAATACAAAAAGTTAATAGTTTCCAAGATAATTAACAATTTCAGTCTTTTTATGCACCTATGACCTTGACCTTTGAATGTATGACCTTGAGCCATATATCAAAATGTTTGTCATGTCAATACCTACAATATTTTATAATACATGCCTATACAAAAAGTTTATAGTTTTCAAGCTAATGCACAATTTTAGTCTTTTTTAGCAAAAAAATAACATTTCAGGGGCAACAACTCCTACATGCATTATCATACAGTTATGAAACTTTGTACCTTTTTACATTTTGTCCTGCTAAACATTTTAACAATGTTTTAATATTATATATCTCTTATAATTTGGAAGAAAAAAGCCTAAAACTGCACAAATTACAAACTAGGTCATGACCTTGAACTTTGACCTTGACCCCATTTTGAAGGTTATTTCAAGAAAAAGTCAAAACTGAAAACTCCATGTCAATATCTATTCATATAGTCAAGTTATAATAATTTGAAGCCATTTTACGAAATTTTCAAAATTAAATGCAAAAACGCGTAACCTAATTTTTTAGCAAATTTCACGAAATGAACAATTTATAAGCTTAAGACCCTAGAGAAGCCAAATATCACATCAGATTTTTTCTCCCATCATCGCTTTCGGAGAAGAAGATTTTTTAAGTTTTTTGGAACCATGGGTCACCTTGACCTAGTTTTGGGAGCCATGACAACGTCACGAACAAATCTGAATTGCACTGGCCCATATATGCATCTGACCAAGTTTCATTGAAATCTACCTCATAGTTTTAGAAAAGAAGTTGAAAATGTAAAAGTTTACGCCGCGGACGACGACGACGACGACGACGACGACGACAACGCCGCCGACGACGACGACGACAGACAAATTTTGATCAGAAAAGCTCACTTGAGCCTTCAGCTCAGGTGAGCTAAAAATGAACTAGTCAGCCATACTATTTTAGTCAAAATTTGCACACCATGTAACTAAAGTAAAAATGAACTAGTCAGCCATACTATTTTAGTCAAAATTTGCACACCATGTAACTAAAGTAAAAATGAACTAGTCAGCCATACTATCTTACTTTTATTAAGATGCTACCAGCTTTAGCTGAAGTTGAATAAATTCATATCTTTGCAATGCATCCATAGCAAATAGCTGTAGGTTTCTCTTTTTTGTGCCACACCTATTGCCAAATGGGGACATTTAAAAGTTTAATTGAAAGTGCCACAATGTGGAAAATAGATGGAAAACACCACAGAAAAGAACACAGAAGCTCTGTGATTCAAACCCACAACATTGATTTAAATGTTATATCAAAGAAAAAGTCCAATTGATTTTGTTAATGTGAAGACAAAATCTTTACCTTTCTTTACCATAAAGTTCCCAGGCATGTATTAATCCTTTAGATAACCCCATGGCTGGATCATTATCTGGTAACTACAATTAGTTAAAGTTAGAGAAAAAAAATCTAGATTTTTTTATCAACTTCTTAACCCATTTGTCTGGTCAGCTAGTACCTATCTCATATACAATACAATACATAAATATATGTATAACATGACTGAGAGGGTAATGTGAAAGATGTTCATTTTTTCTAATCAAATGTTTATTCAAACTCACTAAAGCACGTGGAAGTGATGAAAGGAATTCTTTGGTTGGTTGAATGTTGTTTTACATCACATCAGCAATATTTCAGGTATTCACAACCTGCACATTTTTTTCTAATTCATTTCAAGGATAGATCTAAAGACAAGCTTCATGTGATGGTGAATAAGTGTGCGAAAGAGTTTCTGATCTGCTATGTACAAGTGTTCACTTATGGCAACCTTTTCAGTGCTATTTCTCTTGCCATTGGTGCAGATAAACATTTTAGACCATTCAGACCATCACATTGATATCAAATGTATACACATTTTAATAACAAATCATCAATGACCAATTTTCTGTGTTGATCACTGATTAGACATTTCAATTTGAGGTACCATAATAAACTGCAAAAATTACAAAAAATTTAATTATGAGAAATTCAGTTTAAGAAAAAAATAACTGTAAAATTATTTTCTTTGTAATGGGGCTACCTGTTTACAATGCAATGCAACTTTTATGTTCAGTTTTTCTGAAAGTTATGAATACATTTTCATCACAATTTTACGTGAAAAAGTCACATTTTAGTGTCTTTATCAAAACAGAAATAATATGTTCTTCATGGATATGACATGTAGGAAAAAAACCTAACTAAAGAAGATTCAAACTACCTGTTCTAGACTTGGCTTTACACCTGCAAGATTTAATGAGTATCTGAAAATTAAAATAATAATTATAAAAAATACTGAAGAAAAACAGTATTAAACAACATCTATCATTGATAAAGGTCTTGATTTGGTGGTTTTGATAAAGAAAAATAGTCAAAATATCAAATTAAATTTCAAAAGGCAACTGCTCTGAAAGACTTGCAATTTCAATGTTTAAGGACTTAAGATATCACAAATATGGGTGTTATCAAGCCCTTTAAAGTGACTGAGCAACATATTGGTTTAGAAAATGGACCTCAGTGGTCTAAGTGGAGGGGGTGGAACATCATGGTTTCAATTTTATTTTGTTGATTTTAAAAATTGGAAGAGTGGAAACATGTAGAAGTGTGGGTTGCTCAGCAAATAGAACCGTTGCCTACTTGCCAGAGGAGAGGGTAGATTCATGGTGTTTTACACCCCAGTCAAAGATTTTTTTTACTAATATTATATTGAGGCAGCCAGTCTGGCATGGCAGAGGAGTGCCTGGAGAAAACAACCAACCTTAAACAAGCAAACTGACAAATTTCCTCACACTTCCACATGGGTACATTATGTTTTATACAATACCTATGGACATTTGTTAATCTGCCTACAAGTCCACCAAAACTTGATGCTATAGTATTAAACTCTATCTGTTTTAGCTGAACTTTACTACTTATTCCACGGTCTTCACCTTCTTCATTACTGAGTGTACCTGCCTTAGTGTCCATCATTAGATCATTGCGAAATAATCCCAGACAAATTTTCTGTCAAAATAAAATATTAAATCATACTTATCCCTTATAAAAGAATTTTAAATCAAACTTATCCCTTTGTGGAAAAAAAATCGAATCATACTTACCATATATAGCCTTTTATAAACCTCGTGAATGTTATATTAAACTTCCTTATGTTAAAATGGTAATCATTACATAACCATGAAAATACAACAAAATGTAAATCAATAACTTGAGAGTCAATCTCATGAAAACTGCATGAACTGAGTTGAGTAATGGTATTTAACATCCCAGTCAAGAATATTTCACTTATATAGAGATGTCGCCAGCTATAGGATGAAAATACAGATATTTTGCCTGTGCATTGTGCTGATGGCATTATACAGCAGGGTTCTTTATTGTGCCATGCCTACAATGACATAGGAACTTGTTTACTTTTTAAGTTCCCATCTGAAAGAACCATGACTTTTACTTTGTAATGCTGTGTGCTTGGCAAAAGAACAGTCCCTACCCACTTTCAAGTCCGGGGTCAGACCTGGTCAGGGTAGAAAACTGCATGACTAACTTAAGCAATGTAATTAGGTCCTAAAATACAAGCTTTATTTTGTTAGGTTGAATGCATCTCATAGTTCTGGATGGTACCATTTAAAATATTATTCAGCTTTAATTCAATGGTACATTATCTCAGTGCTGCCTGAAATGGAAAAATCTTGACCAGGGTGTAAAACACCATTCCTCAACCCAACTGACACACATTTATTAATTAATTTTATTTATTTATTTATCTATTTATTTATATTTATTAATTTAAATATTTTATGCAATTATGTATTTATTTATTTATTTTTAATTTTTTGTCATATTGTGGTGAGTCATATGCAATTAATGCAATTTTATTCCCTCTTCAAAGCAGATCTAGACTAATATTTACTCTTAACGACATCTAAAAAGTGAAAACTGCTGCAAAATTAACTTAAACAAATTATTGTGTAACAAATTCTAGTTATCCTAGTAATTAAGTTAAATTTTCAGTTTCAATAATGTAAACTTAAAGTATCATGACAGGTAACTTAACTACTAGTATGCACTGCTTTGTTCATATTTACCATATAACTACAAATATTTTAAACAAGAGGCCCAATAGGGCCTTTATTGCTCAACTGGCGCACAAATTGCATCATGTTTTGTGAAAAGTGGAAGCAACCAAATATTATTCAGAACAAGAGGTCTAGTGGGTTTTAATGGTCATTTGAGGACATCAAAACTGTGGTTGATGCTTATAATGTAAGCAGATATGGTCTTGAAATTATATTAGTAATAGGAGGGAAAGTTTGCAAAGATGTTGTGTATGCAAGTCAATGAATAATCATTGAATGACAAAAATAACAACGGTTAGCACATTATTATTTATGAAATATTGTTTATTATATGCATATTTAGGACAAACAAAACATCTGAGCATTCTTTTTGTAACTATAAAAATTGTGTACAAGATCTTGTATTATAAACCATGTTCATAAGGAATGAAAAAGTTACATGACATTGAATCAACTGTATCCTACATGGATATTCAATAGATATATAGGATCAGTACAGTAAAGAGAAGTACATAAATAAAATTTAGAATCCATGATAATAGATTGGATAAAGTAAATAGCAAAGTACATTAATTGTTAATTCTGAACAAGTATTTATTATACAAATAAACAACATATCACAGCTGTCACACTTATGCATCTTGGGACTGCCTGGTAAAAACTTTAGTCTACCCCACCTAGGGACCTTCCACACCAAATACAGTTCCAGTTGGCCAAGTGGTTTCAGAGGAGAAGATTTTCAAAGAATTGATTAAATATTACACCTCATTTGCATAAATCCTAAAAATCGGGTCAACGAAAAATTTCTCAGAAAAACCTGTTAAATATATACAGTAGAACTTCGATAACTCGAAGTGCTCGGGACTGGGCTGGGGACTTCGAGTTATCGGGGTGTTCGAGTTATCGAAGTTGAAGGATGATGTCCAAGAATGGTGTCACCTTAATATATGTTTCCGCTACAGAAATCTTGATGTTTTAAACAGTTACCTGTACTAGAATGTAAAAAAAGTAAAATATAATTTTTAAAGAAAATATAATAAATAATTTTTAAAGAATTGATATTGACGGTAAAAGCATGCGAAACATGTTATTTTATTTTAAGATCATGATATATACAAACAATGAAATCGGAAATCAGATATATGTACATATTTATCAAAATGCTTAATTTTTACATTCGTTAGACAATACGAACAGAAAGTAAATGAAATTATAAAGCAGTGCAATAAGTCATTTAAGATTTTAATGGAGTCGTGAGTACAACTGAGTTAGTCGTTTTAATTAAGTTTGGAGAACTTAAGTCAAAAGTAATCGACCGCGGTTTCTTTTAATAGAGTAGGGGATTAGCATTCATGTTAGGCTTAATTGTCCGGGACGGTACTGAATATTAATCAGTTAATTGATACTAATTTATATGATAGATAACAAGAACTACTCGGTTCATTTCTCTACTATAACGGTAGCCTAATTACCGATATGTGATTTCTCCATTGATCATACATTGTTACAAAAAATTCGAGTTTTTGAAGTTTATTTAAATAGATTCTTAAACTACAGACCAAATTTTTACTTCGAGTTATCGGGGGTATTCGAATTATAGAAGTTTGAGTTATCGAAGTTTTCCTAATATAGTTTATAAAGAAAACCTGGTCTGGACAAAATAAAGACTTCCGAGTTATCCGTGGTATTCGAGATATCGAAGTTTGAGTTATCGAAGTTCTGCTGTATGTTGAATGCCCCGCTATCTACTCTCTACATTTCAAATTTGAACAAAAACTGTTAAATAATGACTCAACAATGGCTATTTATGTGTTTTTGCTATTTATAGTAACAGTGGCCATCTTGGATGTCAGACGGTGTCTCTTGGTATAAACTTTAGACTACCCAACCTAAGGACCTTCCACACCAAATACGGTTTCAGTTGGCCCAGTGGTTTCAGAGGAGAAGATTTTCAAAGAATTAATTAACTATTACACCTCATTTGCATTTATCCTAAAAATCGGTTCAACGAAAAACTTCTCAGAATAACCTGTTATATAGGTTGAATGCCCCGCTATCTACTCTCTACATTTCAAATTAGAACAAAAACCGTTGAAAAATAACTCAACAATGGCTATTTATGTGTTTTTGCTATTTATAGTAACAGTGGCCATCTTGGATGTCAGGCTTGGTCACCTGGTACAAACTTTAGTCTACCCAACCTAAGAACCTTCCAAACTGAATTTGGTCCCAATTGGCCCAGTGGTTTCAGAGAAGAAGATTAAAGTTTACGCATGCATGGATGCACGGACGCACACATGCATGCAAAACCATGCCATAAGCTCAGCTGGCTATAGTTGACCTTTTTCTACCAGATTGATCTTCAAAAATGCAAAATATAAATATATTTTTCTTTCAAATATTTCTTTTTGCATGCAAGGAAATGGAATAATATGAAAAACAAGTATTCTGAGAGTATTGCAAAACGATACATAGTCCCCTACCGGTCGCATATTTCACTAATACCAAAGTTTTATGTGAAAAGTAACTTATTATATGGTACAAAGATTTATAGTTATAAATGATGGAAACGAAACATAAACTTGATCTGTAACTCATCATGGTAGAGTCACATACAAAACATTAGTTCCATTTCTGCAAGCGTGTAGAAAAAAGTGTGGAAAACTAAAATTTCTGTGAATTTTCAAAGATCAAAGGGCCATAACTCCGGTAAAAATTAGCAGATGGAAACGATACATAAACTTGATCTGTAACTCATCATGGTAGACTCATATACCAAAAATCAGTTCATTATCTAAAATCAATTAGAAAAAAAGAGCGGAAAACTGAAATTTCAGTGAATTTTCAAAGTTCAAAGGGCCATAACTCCTGTAAAAATTTGCAGACAAGAATGAAATGATAACTTGATCTGCAACTCATCATGGTAGACTCATATACCAAAAATCAGTTCATTATCTAAAATCAATTAGAAAAAAAGAGCGGAAAACTGAAATTTCAGTGAATTTTCAAAGTTCAAAGGGCCATAACTCCTGTAAAAATTTGCAGACAAGAATGAAATGATAACTTGATCTGCAACTCATCATGGTAGAGTCACATACCAAACAATAGTTCCATTACTGCAAGCGTGTAGAAAAAAAGTGTGGAAAACTAAAATTTCTGTGAATTTTCAAAGATCAAAGGGCCATAACTCCAGTAAAAATTAGCAGATGGAAATGAAACGTGAACTTGGTCTGTAACTCATCATGGTAGACTCATACACCAAAAATCAGTTCATTAACAAAATCAATTAGAAAAAAAGAGCGGAAAATTGAAATTTCAGTGAATTTTCAAAGTTCAAAGGGCCATAACTCATGTAAAAATTTGTGTACCAGAATGAAACATAAACTTGATCTGCAACTCATCATGGTAGAGTCACATACCAAACAATAGTTCCATTACTGCAAGCGTGTAGAAAGAAAGTGCGGAAAACTAAAATTTCTGTGAATTTTCAAAGATCAAAGGGCCATAACTCCGGTAAAAATTAGCAGATGAAAACAAAACGTAAACTTGATCTGTAACTCATCATGGTAGACTCATACACCAAAAATCAGTTCATTATTTAAAATCAATAAGAAAAAAAGAGCGGAAAACTGAAATTTCAGTGAATTTTCAAAGTTCAAAGGGCCATAACTCCTGTAAAAATTTGCAGACAAGAATGAAATGATAACTTGATCTGCAACTCATCATGGTAGAGTCACAAACCAAACATTAGTTCCATTTCTGCAAGCGTGTAGAAAAAAAGTGTGGAAAACTAAAATTTCTGTGAATTTTCAAAGATCAAAGGGCCATAACTCTGGTAAAAGTTAGCAGATGGCAATGAAACATGAACTTGGTCTGTAACTCATCATGGTAGACTCATATACAAGAAATCAGTTCATTATCTAAAAGCATGTAGAAAAAAAGTGTGGAAAACTAAAATTTCTGTGAATTTTCAAAGTTCAAAGGGTCATAACTCCGGTAAAAATGAGCAGATGGAATCGAAACGTAAACTTGATCTGTAACTCATCATGGTAGACTCATATACCAAAAATCAGTTCATTATCTAAAAGCATGTAGAAAAAAAGAGAGGAAAACTAAAATTTCTGTGAATTTTCAAAGATCAAAGGGTCATAACTCCAGTAAAAATGAGCAGATGGAAATGAAACATAAACTTGATCTGTAACTCATCATGGTAGACTCATATACCAAAAATCAGTCCATTATCTAAAAGCATGTAGAAAAAAAAAGCGGAAAACTGAGGTGTGACAGACGGACGGATGGACGGACAGAGTGCAAACCTATAGTCCCCTTTGGCTTTCGCTGGTAGGGGACTAATAAAGAAAAGCACTTTGTAACTGACAAAATGTACTTTATGATGACCAATAAAATCAAATACACAATAAATGAATAGAAAAAAAATGTTTATGGATAAAAATTCGGAAAAAAAAAAAAAAAAAAAAAAACCCAAAGAAAAAAAGAAATAAAAATGTTTTGACCATAGAGAATAAAACTCCAAGCTTTCAATAGGAAACAAGATTAAATGACAATATAATATATCCATTATAACATTAGTTTTATCACAGCATGTTTAGTTTTGCTCTCAAAATCAAGCCAAACAAGAGGCCAAATAGGGCCTGTGATGCTCAACTGGCTGCATATGTAAGACAATGTTTGTTTTTGTTTGTAATGCTGTTTAACGTTCAACTCAAGAATATTTCACTTATAAGGAGACTGTCAGTTTTGGAAATGGTGGAAGACACTTGAGTATCAGAGAAAACAACGACCAAGCAGCAAGTTAACTGACAAACTTTCACCATGCCATCCATAAACTCAGCTGGGTTTAGCCAGTTGAGCTACAATTTTGTGTTTTTTCTATTTATAGTAACGGCGCCCATCTTGGATGTCGGGCGAGGTGTTTGGTACAAACTTGAGTCAGGCCCAGGTAGGGATCAACCACACCAAA
The DNA here is from genome assembly GCA_029721355.1 of Tegillarca granosa. Lineage (NCBI taxonomy): Eukaryota > Metazoa > Mollusca > Bivalvia > Arcoida > Arcidae > Tegillarca > Tegillarca granosa. The sequence goes on along the minus strand of CM056603.1, from coordinate 17,317,742 downwards.
TTTTGTTCCAATTCGCCTAGTGGTTTCAGAGGAGATGATTTTCAAAGATTTTGCTAAATATTACACCTAATTTGCTTAATTCTTAAAAATTGGGTCAACGAAAAATTTCTTACAAAAACCCGTTTCATATGTTAAATCCCTCATGATATACATTCTACATTTCAAATTTAAACTAAATTGGTGGAAAAATGGATCCACAATGGCCATTTTTGTGTATTTTCTATTTATAGTAATAGCGGCCATATTGGATGTCAGGTGGGGTTGCCTGGTACAAACTTTAGTCAGGTCGACGTATGGACCTTCAACACAAAATTTCATTCTAATTGGCCCAGTGGTTTCAGAGGTGAAGTTTTTCAAAGATTTCACAAAATATTGCACCTAATTTGCATAATTAGTGAAAATTGGGTCAACGAAAAAAGACTTGGAAAAACCCATTAAATGTGTTTAATCCCCCACAATATACTTTCTACATTTCGAATTTGAGCTAAATAGGTGGAAAAATGGATCCACAATGGCCATTTTTGTGTTTTTTCTATTTATAGTAAAAGCGGCCATCTTGGATGTCGGGTGAGGTGTTTGGTACAAACTTGAGTCAGGCCCAGGTAGGGATCGACCACACCAAATTTTGTTCCAATTCGCCCAGTGGTTTCAGAGGAGAAGATTTTCAAAGATTTTGCTATGTTTTTTTTTTGCCTGGTACAAACTTAGGTCAGGTCGACGTAGGGACCTTACACTCTAAATTTCATTCCAATTGGACCAGTGGTTTCAGAGAAGATTATCAAAAATTTCACAGAATATTGTACCTAACTTGCATAATTGGTGAAAATTGGGTCAATGAAAAAAGACTCGGAAAAACCTGTTACATATGATGAATCCCCCACAATATTCTTTCTACATTTTGAATTAGAGCTAAATTGGTGGAAAGATGGAACTACAAAAGCCATTTTTGTGTTTTTTCTATTTATAGTAACGGCGCCCATCTTGAATGTCGGGCGAGGTGTTTGGTACAAACTTGAGTCAGGCCCAGGTAGGAATTCCACACCAAATTTCGTTCCAATTCGCCCAGCGGTTTCAGAGGAGAAGATTTTCAAAGATTTTGCTAAATATTACACCTAATTTGCTTAATTCTTGAAAATTGGGTCAACGAAAAATTTCTTACAAAAACCCGTTTCATATGTTAAATCCCTCATGATATACATTCTACATTTCAAATTTGAGCTTAATTCATGGAAAAATGGATCCACAATGGCCATTTTTGTGTTTTTTCTATTTATAGTAATGGCCCCCATCTTGGATGTCAGGCTGGGTTGTCTGGTAAAAACTTTAGTCAGGCCCAGGTAGGGATCAATCACACCAAATTTCGTTCCAATTGGCTCAGTGGTTTCAGAAAAGATTTTCAAAGATTTCCCTAAATATTGCACCTAATTTGCATAATTCGTAAAATTGGGTCAATGAAAAATTTCTTACAAAAACCCGTTACATATGTTGAATCCCCCACAATATACTTTCTTCATTTCAAATTTGAGCTTAATTGGTGGAAAAATGAATCCACAATGGCCATTTTTGTGTTTTTTCTATTTATAGTAACGGCAGCCATCTTGGATGTCGGGCGTGTTTGTCTGGTACAAACTTTAGTCAGGCCGAGGTAGGGACATTACATACCAAATTTGGTTCCAATTGGCCCAGTGGTTTCAGAGGAGAATACCAAAGTTTACGCACGCACGCACGCACCAACACATGCATCGCCATGCCATAAGCTCAGCTGGCTTTAGCCAGTTGAGCTAAAAATAGGCCAACTTTAAAATTTAGAAGCTAATTTTTTATGTTACAAGAACCATTATTGGATTCAGAAACTAAAAAGGACAAAAATGTTAGTCCTAATGATGTTTTTTTCTATTTGCTTAAATTTTTTGTTTTCTTAATTAACTGGATTGCAAGAATACTTCCTTTATTTTAAAAAAAGTTTACATTTTCATACCTGTTTAAAAAAATCAATAATTACTTTTACATTTTCATACCTGTTTAAAATAATCAATAAATTAGCCTGTAAATAAACATGATGCGAGTCTGAAGCATAGACATTAGCAAAAGCTAAAGTGAAATCAGTGATTTTCTGAGCCAGTTATAATGAGAATTAGAAATTGGCTAAAGTAGGGAATGCCAGCTCTATCTCTGTTAAAGTGTCTTAAATAAGCCTTATTTTACCCTATAAACCTATTATGTTGATGTTATCCATAAAACTCAAATTTTGTTTTTATGTTTATTTTATAGAATAATTATTATAAATTGGTTATTAAATTCCCTTAAATTTAGTACACACTACATATCATGTTAAGTGGGATAGGAAAAAGAATGCTCTAAACAACTTTGTTTACTTCAATCTGTATAATTTTTACAGTCAATTCCTTTTATAAGAAAAACAAAGAAAGTGATAGAAAGTTAAATTGTATTCTGTTTCCTAGTGATGTGAAAAATGCTTTAAAACAGTAAATTTAAAATGCTCTTTTTCTGCATGTCAATTAAGCACTCTTCAATTTCTAATGATGTAATTTCTAACAGCTGTTTACTTTGACAATAATGAAGAGTTTTGTAAACTAGCCAAGAATAATCTACAGAATTTAATCTAGATGGATGTTAATGGAATATTTCAACAAATTGAAAACTGGATTTGTGCAAAGTTTGTATTTATCAACTCAGTAGGCAGTACTTTGTGCTGTCAGAAATTATACCATTTAGCAAAATTTTAAAACTAAGGTTTGTTTCCTCATGCAAAGCATTCCTTAGCTGGATTTAAATTCATATAGTTATGAAACTTCAGATTCATTAATTTTCAACTATTTGGCTTACATTTTTTTATCTATCAAACTCATCCACCCCTAGTGTCACTAATGAGGATTGATTTTCCAAAATGTGCACATATGACACATACAAATTTTACAGGTATTTGTGTCATATATTTGGATACTACATTTTACATTTAATTAAGACACAATGTTTTGAATATTAATCTTCCCAATGAAAACTGTGCAAATTTTTTTTAAATCTCAAGCTCAATTCATAAATACATTTATTTACCAATATGGTGATAATGAACTTAAAGTATTTGTGGAAAATAAAGGTTGTTAACAGTAGTTTGATTTCAAGAAAAAAAAGTATGCAAGTACACTGATAATAAACAAGAGGCCCATGGGCCTTAACGCTCACCTGAGGATATGGCCAAAATCATTGGCAAAAATACATACAATATTCTAATATACATGCCTATACAAAAGGTTAAATAGTTTCCAAGATAATTAACAATTTCAGTCTTTTTATGCATCTATGACCTTGACCTTTAAACATATGACCTTGAGTCATATATCAAAATGATCTTCATGTCAATACCTACAATATTCTGATATATATGTCTATACAAAAAGTTAATAGTTTTCAAGATAATTAATGATTTCAGGCTTTTTATACACCTATGACATTGACCCTTAAACATATGACCTTGAGTCATATATAAAAAGGATCATCATGTCAATACCTACAATATTCTAATATATATGCCTATGCAAAAAGTTAATAGTTTTCAAGCTAATGCACAATTTGAGTCTTTTTATGCATCTATGACCTTGGCCTTTGAACGTATGACCTTGAGTCATATATCAAAATGATTGTCATGTCAATACCTACAATATTCTGATATATATGTCTATACAAAAAGTTAATAGTTTCCATGATAATTAACAATTTCAGGCTTTTTATGCACCTATGACCTTGACCCTTGAACATATGACCTTGAGTCATATATAAAAATGATCATCATGTCAATACCTACAATATTCTAATATATATGCCTATGCAAAAAGTTAAAAGTTTTCAAGCTAATGCACAATTTTAGTTTTTATAAGCAAAAAATAACATTTCAGGGGCAACAACTCCTATATGCATTATCATATAGTTACAAAACTTTGTATCTTTTTGAATTTTGTCATTCTGAACATTTTCACAATGTTTTGATATTATATATCTTTAAATTTTTTGAAGAAAATAGCCTAAAACTGCAAAATTACAAACTAGGTCATGACCTTGAACTTTGACCTTGACCCCATTTTGAAGGTTATTTTAAGAAAAAGTCAAAACTGAAAACCCCATGTCATTATCTGTTCAAGTAGTCAAGTTTTAACAATTTGAAGCCTTTTTACGAAATTTTTAAAATTAAACGCAAAAACGCGTAACCCATTTTTCAACAAAATTTAACGAAATGAACAAACTATAGGCTTAAGACCCTAGAGAAGCCAAATATCACATCAGATTTTTTCTCCCATCATCCATTTCGGAGAAGAAGATTTTTGAACATTTTTGGACCCCTAGGTCACCTTGACCTAGTTTTGGTAGCCATGGCAATGCCATGAACAAATCTGAATTGCACCGGCCCATATATGCTTCTGACCAAGTATCATTGAAATCTGTCCAGCAGTTTTGGAGAAGTCGAAAATAAGTGTTAACGAAGCACACATGCACGCACACACATACACATGCCGTGCCATGCCATAAGCTCACATGACCTTTCGGTCAGGTGAGCTAAAAATGAACTATAGGTCTGGAATGTACTTGTTTAGTAACCAGTGTTAAACTATGTCTTAATGTCGCATAAAGCTCATTTTTGTCGTTTTATTCCATTCACGTGCTACATGTACTGTATGCTACCCTAGCTATCTTGAGTGAGTAAATCATAATCTAAGTTAGATATGCCATTGCATACAATGACACCCATAAACAAATTATTATTGGATTGGAATGAGTAATGGAGATTAGCACCCAAGTCAAGGTTCTTTCATTTATATCGAGGCTGAGTTGGTTCTGGGATAGGGGAGGAAGTCAGAGTATCCAGAGAAAACAATCGATCTTCAGAAAGCAAACTGACAACATTTCCCACACTAGGATCTGCTCGAACAGGATTTGAACCTAGGTGGTGACAAGCACTGTGATTCCTAAGCACATGCTTTAGACCAATCAGCCACCTAGGCCCTTAAATTATTCTTGGAATAAAAAGCACAAATATGTTCAAAACTGCTCTGTGTAAATGTCATGTATGTATTATGTGGTAAGCTAGCAAACCCCACTGCATTAACATTATCATGTAAAATAACTGTTCTTCGGAAAATTCAGCAAAATATTTTTCATTAGTTCTGCAAAGCATTTAGATAATATCATACGGTACATAACAGAAACCCCTTAATAGTTTAGATCTAAATCTATACAAACCTGTGAAAAGCCTTCATTTCTAACTGTTGTATATATATCCCACAATTCCCTTGTAAAACTGTCAACTTTTATAACACTGTAACAAAAATTAAAACAGATTTTAACAAGATACATGTATGTCAGAAGATAGTTTAACATATAAGCAGTATCTTAACTCTTCCACATTCCTATAATTTCTTTAAAGCAGACTTTTATTATAAGCTTTTGAAACTTTACAACATTCTGTTTTAATGTCCCAAAAAACATCAATATTGATTTTGATGACAATCCATGAGGCACCTAGATAATTACACTAATAAATCAAGAAATTGTTATTTTAAAATCTTTAGGTGTTTAAATTATTTTTAAAGAAATGACAAAATTTGCTAAACATTTCATTTACAATTAAAGAAATATTTAAATACAACAATGATGAACCAATAATCTTTACATGCTATAATACATGTACCAGGAATAAGTGATTGAAAATAATACTCATATGTTTGTTTTAAATAACTGGTCAAAATTCAAAATGGGGATCATGCTCAAATTTAGTAGTGAACTTAAGAAACAAAATGTTAGGCCATAAATTCAGTGTTAAATGCTTCAGCCATTTCATATTGAGGCAAACGACCTTGACCTTTATCTATCTACTTTGCCACTTTTGCAACATTATTTAAATATTTTTATGCATAAATGAATACATTTGATTTACACTAAATAGACCATAAAACACTTAAATATTGGTATCTAATTCTGACACTTCTATGTAGGATAGGATAATCGGTTGTGAGCAGATCCCATAACTATTTAAGGATTGAACTTTGATTGTACTGAATTTATTGGGTGATAACTTCAGTTGGTCACGCACAAATTTTTCACGAATGGCTTTGCCATTCATTCAATTTGCGCGTGACCAACTGGTTATCACCCAATAAATTCAGTACAATCAAAGTTCAATCCTTATATTTACAATCTTTTAAAATTTCTACGATAAAACATGAGGTTATCAAGAATGCGTTACATGGAATTTCAAACTTGGCTGGCCGCTGTCAGTAAGCCCCGCCCACTTGTCAACATCAAAGGAAACAAACGAGTGCAATCGTTTAACGTTTTTTTATTTTACTTTTTCACCGAAAAGTTACATCTTCACGTAACAGATTGATCCTTAGCATTTATCACTAAATTTTAATTAATTTCTGAAAAAAATTCTAATCTGATTGATAAACTAGCGATTTCGAAAAAAACGCAACAAAAAAAAAAAACAAAAAACAAAACAAAACATAGCAATCAGCTGATCGCCACTGCAAGGTTTTGTTTGTAAACAATGTTGTAGTAGAACTTTTTTGACGTTTTCATACGTCAGTGATACAGGTCCTGACGTTATGGTCGCACGTGCCCAACCAAAGTTATTGGGAAAAAACTTCAGTTGCTCTCAAAGGGTTTACTGAAGAGAATTCAGTACGATTGTAAATATTACCAAATCTATTTTGTTTATAATTTGTTTCATACTTCATTTTTGTCAGCAATTTTTATTACTAATAATTTGGTGATTTGAACTCTATATCTTACTCAAATGTTTAACAACACTTGTTAGATGCAATCAGTGGCAGATCTAGAGTGGATGTACTCACCCCACCCCAATTATGTTGCTGATAATAATTTTTTGTACATTTTTCTTACACATTTTTTCACACTATGATTCAGATATTCTGAATGAAAGATAATTCTACATTTAACATACCTTTGATTACACCAGAATACTTCTTCTTAACCTGGCATTTGTCATTAAGCGGAAAGAATATTGACTAGTTTACCTGGCGCCAGTTTCACAATTATTCTTTTACTAAGATTTTCTTTAACTTAAATATAGCAATTTTTGGCAATCTTTTTTTAACTTTGTGTAAACATTTATGTCACAACTAAATATAGTGTTATAAGCTTGAACTGATTTTCAAAATAATACCCTTAACAACTGCATGTCTTCACAATTAATAAAATTATCTAATTAAGATTTGAAATTTGCCAGTTTTATGGTAAGGAAAATCTTAGTTAAGAAATAATTGTGAAACGGGCTGGTAGGTGTCAATTAAGTAATCTGCAATTAATTGGTGATGGTGAGCTGGAACCTTCGTAGCCCTGAGTGCATGCTTGTAATTAACAAACCATAGTACACACATGTTTTCTACATCTCTTGCATACCTGAACTTGTTCTTAGATTAATTCTTGGAGATTGATAATTTTGCTCTCATTCAGAATGAAACTAAACAATCCTTTAAAAATTTAACACAAAATTATCTTTAATATTATTTGAGAGAGATGAAAAATACCCCATTATAATTAGTTATGATTGAGATTTTAAACTTATGGCTATTTAGTGTGAAATCCTAGCTAGTGACAGACAACAAGGATAAGTCTGTCCTTGATCTAATTCTGAAAAAACATGATTAAACACACATGGATACAGATTGTACATGCATAATTATAGTATAGTGGAACCATAAACTAGGGAATCAGCTGCTTGAATGAGTGAATACTAGTGTTTAATGCAGAACTGTCACATATACAGATTTATATTAAAAGCTTTTACTGCACAAGAATAAAGATATCAAATATTTTAATAAATGTATTAAAAGAAGTGAAACCATATTGTTATATTGAAGCTTTAACAGATGTTGTAAAGGTAGTTTTAAATAATGTACATGGCAGGCTATAAAACTCATCAAAATTCTAGTCAGTCTAACAACAAATTCCTGTGAAAATCCTACATATAAACATGATTATTTCATCAAAAATATTAACCAATCATGACAGACTTTCAGTGAAAACCCTATATATAATAATATAATTTTATCAGTATTGTCCCAAGCCCTAATTAATGACCAAGCCCTGTTTTAAACTTACCAGCCTGAGGCTGGTGAGATGGATGCTTTTTTAAACTCTGTACATGCATATAATTATATAATTACCAGTAAATGTAACTACCATTAGTTTTATGTAACATGCTTTAAACCTTATACTCTGTTTCTGTTCAAAGTGTCATGCCAAAAGTATCAAAAGGTTCCCCATTCTAGATCTAAAATGCAAAACTTCTTTGGATTTTGGTTTGAATTCATCATAAGGAAGTCTATATATACTTTAGTATTTACTATTTAATGTTATTGTTATCTTAAATGGAAGGCAAAAAAACAAAACAAAACAAACAAAAACAAAACAAACAAACAAACAAAAAAAAAAAACAAAACAAAAAAAACCCCACAATTTTATACCCATACAATGTTTAGAGCTTCTTGCTGTATGTTACATACAAAATGGTTATAGGCCATTCCATGTTTAGTTTACTCTATGAAAAAAGATGATGTAAGTGTTACTTTTTAAAATTGCTATGACTTTGAATTAGAAGCAAGCTGAACAACCTTTAAAATAGAAAAAGGTCTTGTATAGAGCTCAAGGACATTCATTTTAATTGTCAATTTTGCTTTGCTGGTTTGAAAATGAAGTCATTAATCATTTACTGTAATTTAATTGTTAATAATAGATTGATTGATGGTGGACTATAAATAAAAGGCTAAGTACCATTACAATTACTGACCTCCAGCTTAAACCTCTGGTCAGCTAAACAAAGTAGCAATTATTGTTTAACTTTTTTACTAACAAATAAATAAAGTATTTTCTATCAATACTTTGTTGCTTTCAATAAAAGCTTTAGCTTGCCTCAGACCTAAAGGAAACTTAAACTGTACTTACTTTTCAAGACTTTTTCTCAAAAATTCATGATCATGAGCTACTTTGTGCATTAAAATGTTAAAGTCTTTCTGTATGGCAACAGCTTGTTCAAACAATCTTTTTGGAACAAGTGATGGAAATAGTGCAAAAGGTGCATAGTTGATTTCTTCAGAATAATCTGGTGTTTTAGCTGTTCTCATTAAAATGCCTAAATAACAAATAAAATTAAACACATGCATAACTTACATATTTGGATTCATATAATTTTGGAACTTTAGATTTATTATTTTTAAATGTCTGGCTTATGTTTTTATCTATCAAACTTTTCGGCTCCTAGTGTCACTGATGAGGAATGATTTTCTGAAATGTGCACATATGGCACATCAAAATTTAGCAGGTATTTGTTATATATTTACATTATTTTACTAAATAAGTAGCTTTTAAAATTATTATATTTCTATTGGTCTATCTAGTCACATGACTAAAAGGATTAAAATATGACTGATACATTAAGGCAAATAAAAAGTATGTATTTCACTATACCAAAAATGTGTTGGCTAACCTAAAAACTTTCTTGCAAATTTTTGAAATGAATTATAAAAAATAGCAATTCTGCTACAATGGTCTAATGTAAAATAGACAAGAGGCTCAATAATGCCTGATCTGCTCACCTGATAAATAATAGATGGTTAATATGCATTAACTAAATCATATTTTACAAATTTCATAAAACTGAATTCATTAAAATAATGACATTGTGTAGCAAAATATCTTTCACAAAAATCTGACAAAGAAAATAATGCAGAATATGCAAAAATTAAATCTTAAATACCAAAAGGCTCAATATCTAATTCATGAAATAAAAAATTACGAAATTCAAATCTGCTTCAAATTTTGTAGCAGTCAATAATGGCAGTGCAATGAAGTTCAGTACAGTGCAGTTATACAGTTTAATAACCCAGTCAAGATTGCCAAAATAGTAACAAAAGCACAAAGATAAAACAAAACTTATAACCTGACTACTGACACTATGAAGGGCATTGCAAAAAACCTCAAAAGGGAAACTTCTAAGTCAAAAACTTCCAATACTATTGAAATTAAGAGCATACATTTGTATTTCACTTATACTCTCATGACCCTTCATGACCTTTGACCTTTATTTCACCAATACCTCCAAGCTTCAAATATGTATTGGAATATTCCCAAAAAGAGTCAAAATAGTAGCTAATGCACAAAGATCAAGAAGTAGGCAATGACCTTGATCATCAACCTTGACTCCATTTTTAAGATCAATTCAATTTTTAAAAAAATTTAATGCAAAATGTGAAGGTATATGTCTAAAAACACCCCATTTACATATTGTATTATTTTAACTCGAAAAAAAAATCTGAAAAATTTGTTAAATGTGTTAAATACCCTTCTCTTTTCAATAGTATTTGAATAAAATCAGTAGATTAATGAACCTACATGTATACTGACAATTTATAAGTATGTGTATTTGCTACTTAAAGGCCATCTTAGATTTTTGATGGACATGCCAGATATAATTTGTATTTATTAATCTGTTACAACCATTAAAAGAGAGTAATATATAGAGTAAGTGACAATAATGGACAATATCATTTTACCAACCAAGGACTTTACATACCAAATTGACTTAGAGTTTACAAATGTACACATGGATGGAAGGATGGTTGCATGCACACTTTCCAATACCTTGTTATGCCAAGTGATTTAAAAATGTAGTAATGGGTTTCTTTCTAAATTTTTACAGTACAAAATCTGACAAAAAATCTTTATAACAAGCAAACACATTTGGAAATTGGGTTCATTGGGGTTAATAGAGCTAAACAGAAACTTCTTGTGGAATGTATATTTTATAAAAGATGTAGAATTAGATTTAGAAACATATTTTTAAAATTTCAATACCATTTAGAGAAGCAAATTCTTTTGTTCTGTGTATAATTTCCTTGGTTTTTTCTTCTGTTAGTACAACACCTGTTCCATATAAAGCTGATGCCATACTGACAACAGGTGCTTAATTTCACTGTTTCTGAAAAAAAAATGAAATTTGAAACTTAACATTAAACAACAAAATTCAACTTAAACAACTTGTTTTGAGTTAAATAAATGACATAATAGTAAAGATATATGCTATACGCAATATTTTCTTCAAACATGCAGCCATTTTGTGAAATAACTTAAACTTTGAGACAGGATTTAATAAAATGACTGTCCATTTTAGTCCTTTTGTAAAACAGCTCTAAATTAAAACAAATACTGGTATATTACTGGGGCTGGTTTAGTTATATCCTATCCAAATTGAAACAAGATGTTTCTTTATATCAAATTTATACATGATTCTATTTTAAAGAGCTTGTCATAAAATGTTGTAGAAAAATTAATGGTATGAACAGAAGAAGTACAAACTTTATTATTTTACTTGGATTTGTAGGTATGATTATTATGCATGTAATCTTATTGACAAAGATCAGTGAATATGTTGACTGATTCTTGGTTCCATTATGATTCAAAAGTTTTGATAGAAGAATCGCTAAAACATTCTTAAAATGAACGGCTATGGTATGAAAGGATGTCTTGGTATAGTAGGATTGTACAAATTTGTGAACTGTTGAAATAATATAAAATTCCTAAATTCTTAAAGCAATAGAAAATATAAGAATTAAATTCTACCAAGGTTTGGCAGATTTTTTTAGCAAAACATCTTTGCTAATGTTTACCTATTTTAACATACTGAAATTATCACAGGTAATTTCATATTTATATTGCATGTACTACAAAAGTCTACAGTCATATGTTGTCCCAGTGGATCCCAAATAATATGTATCATTTTAAATAGTTATCATCATATTAATTGATCAAAGTTTTGATTTGCAGCCCATACCAAATATTTACTTTTGCCATTTGTGGTCTTTTGACATTGAAAATTTAATTCATTTCAATTGTTGTTGGACAAGGAAATCACAGGCACTTGTTTCTTTCTATTATTGGGGCAAATAGTTCGCCTATACTCTATATACTCAAGTCTTTGATTGGTCCCGACATACAGGCAGATGTATTTATCATATATCTATGAGATGCCTGTTTTACTATTTATTCAGTATTTTGTGATATCACTTATTCGAATTAGTGATATCACCTAATGCTATTTTTTTATATCACATAATTTGAATAAATTGATTTATTGATATCACTAAATAGAATTAGTGATATCACTAATTCGAATAAGTGATATCAAAAAACAGAATTAGTGATATCACTAATTCAATTTGATTAAGTGATATCAATTAATGGAATTAGTGATATCAATAATTCATTGACAAGAAACGAAAATAAGGAGTCCTCCCTTAAAAGTAGTACAGCAGCAAATCTAAAATTAAATATTTGAGACATTTGAAACAGTCAGCTATTTACACCAAAAAATATAATAAAAAATGATTGCGTGCATTCTGTTTTTATAGTTATTTTTATAAGATATATATTTTATTGACAAAATTATAGATCTTTGTTACCCAACAGCGATCGATAATACGAGTTCATTGAAAATTCACAAGTTACATGTAAATCATAGTTTTACTTCATATTTGTGTTTATATAAAAACCTTTCTTTAAATAGTAGATGACACTTTGTCTTACATTTTTACTACACATAATGCACCCAAAGTAACAATAAAATTTTAAATAAAATGTTAATACAACAAACTACACAATGCACAATAAATTCTAAGGGAGCACTCATTGTGCTATACAATTAAAGCTGCATTAAGTTTTCCAAAGAAAAAATTAAAACGGTACTAATCTAACTAATGATGTTCCTAATGAACAATGTTACATTTGGTTCAACGATAAAAGCTCGAATAAATGCAGAAATCACAATATTTACCGATCGAGATGCAGCATTTAGGATCTAATATTAGAACATGGTTACGTCATCAAAAACCCGGGTAATTTAAACACAACTTTCAAAACGGTGAAATACGATAAATTAAACACAGAACTTCGTTGAATTTGTCATTTGTGACTTAGTAAGGGATACAAAACACCATTTCAAATACATCCGGATATAAATGAAGGACAATTAATGTAATCTGTTATGTTTCACTTTCGGTTCTAGGGTTTTTCCGTACATCCGACATGATCCATGCGCATGCTCCAAGCTCATAATTACCATCGTAAAACTCTGACCAACCGGTCAGAGGATTCCGTTTATTTACAGCTAAAAGAAATGAAATTTTAGAAAATGAATGTCACGGATCGTGGTTAGAAGATATCTATTTTTAAAAAAATATATTTTTAGAAAATCAAAAAAAATTCAGAAAATTGATAACCTTAATGCAGCTTTAAGTGATATCACTAAATTGATTTTTTGATATCACTAAATCAGTTTGATTTAGTGATATTAATAAATCGAATTTATGATATCACTGATTCGAATTAATGATATCAATAATTCGAATTAATGATATCAATAAATAAAAATGAATTAGTGATATCAAAAATCAAATTAGTGATATCAAAAATCAAATTAGTGATTGATATCCAAAAATCAAATTAGTGATATCACTAAATATTTTGGATATCACTAATTCATTTAGTGATATCACTTAATCAATTTTGTGATATCACTAATTAAATTAGTGATATCACAAAATACTGAATAAATAGTAAAACGGCACCTCATATATATCCCATATTACTTACATTATATATCTGTACCAAATCAATTTTCACAAACTTTCTACTTTTACTGGCCTGTTAAACCGCAAGCATGTAAAAATAAGTAACAAATGTCAGATCTGTATAAAAGAAGTAATTGCATTAAATGTCAAGTCACCACGCGATCTCATCTCCTAAATATTAACCTACTAACATGTGGATGTTTTCGTGTTGACAGCGATCTAGAAAAAGCGCCATCTACCGACACCAAGATAATAAACAAGACAATTTTTTTGACATTTTATGTATTTATAGGTAAAAGATCTAGTTTATACATAATATTTCTAATATATTACTTATATAGATGTAACTTTTATTTGTAAGTGTTACTGCAACTTTTTATTTCGTTTCACAAAGTTTCCCGGTTCTGCAATTTTCAAGGTCATGGTCAATAGCCACCGACAGAAATCGAAAGTAGAGAGGTAGTATCGTCGGACCACACTAACCACTTTTAACTGTTGTTCAGGTTCGTATTATATTTTCAGCTTTTGAAAAGACACTTAAACCTTTTAAATGTACACTCTCACTTACACATGGTAGACAGTTATTGCATAATGTTTATTGATTAATAATTTCACCAGTTGCTTGGTTACAAAAGTAACAAAGTTTGACTAAGTTACAAAACACTTGTTTAAACTGGTTACGACGTGTTTAAGGTGATTTGTTTTCTTTCACCTAAAGTGGAATCACAATAGGGTGTAAAAGAATTAGTATTACATATAACTTACAGTGCAATAATTAACCCTGCATGTTTCCCTATTTCAGTATTTGTTTGCAGTTTGATAATTTAGTTGTATTCATAGCACAAATTATACAGATTTTAACTTGCCAACATTTCCCCCCCTCTCTCTCTCTCTCTCTCTCTCTCTCTCTCTCTCTCTCTCTCTCTCCATTGACCCAAAATAACTGCAGTGAAGCTGAGGTGATATTGAACAAAAATTCACATATAGTTTTTCTCTCTCTCTCTCTCTCTCTCTCTCTCTCTCTCTCTCTCTCTCTCTCTCTCTCTCTCTCCATTGACCCAAATAACTGCAGTAAAGCTGAGGTGATATTGAACAAAAATTCACATATAGTTTCTCTCTCTCTCTCTCTCTCTCTCTCTCTCTCTCTCTCTCTCTCTCTCTCTCTCTCTCTCCAGAGTACATTGCTGATTTTTGGACAGTCAATTATGCTTGTCTAATTTGTACCATTACACATTCAGAGTAATGTTTGAGTGTTTAGCTTATTGAGACAGCTTTTTCTGCAATGCCACACTACAAAACCATATCTTAACAGGGTAAGTTACAGAAAAGTGAAAAACAAGTTGACTAGCCTAAGTTTACATCATGTCCCACTTACTCACAAACTTGTTCTCAATCACTCAACCACCAATCACCTTGATAAATAGCCCATCAATTTACTTGCTCCTTATTCAACCATCTACCAACTTTTTGAACTACCCACCAATTCACTAACTCAAAAAACAATAAAAATGATGAATCTCCTACCAGTCGACCACTTTTTACTTGCTCAACCACCCAACAACTTGCTGAACAGTCCATCAAATTAATTCTAATTGCTCACTCAACGACTTACCAAATTACTGAACCATTCACCAGTTCACTCATTCGTTGCTCGATCAACAACCAATCAACTTTACTGAACCATCAACCAATTCACTTACTCACTTACTCATTCAACCATCATCAAACAACTGTGACTAAAACTTGACCATTTACTGATTGTAAAAAATCTTTTATGAATAAATATCTTCTCTTTTTTATATGAAACTCCAGTTACCTGTTTTTTAAGGCCTTTGTCACATGGGTTTTATACTGACTAGCCCCATTTTACTCTAATGGCTGCATGCAGCTTGCTGTTGCCTGTTTCCGAGTTTCCCACCCTGATTCCAATCTTTCTATTTCTTCTGTAAATGAACTGTATACCATTTTGTTTTTGGTCATCTTCTTTTCTTTTCCTTCATTTTTCTGCAGCACATGTCTATGCAGTTGAACAATCCCTGGGTTGTCTCACTGACTGTTCTCATTTTAGGTCAAGAGAATAATTTCTTGTTTGTTGCCATATCCTCCCATGTTGTCTTTAATGTTTTTCAGGCAAATATATGTTTATAATGTACTTATGTTTTATACAAAGGTTGAACATTTTATGTTATTTTTAATTTCAGAAATAAAGACCACCATGTTACATGAGAAACCATTTTCCCAATGGTTTTTGCAAGCCATGTTCACCTTCTCTGAATTCACTTTGAGGCCATTTTTATGGGCATTAAGTCAGCTTTTGTCTGTATATTTACCTATCAAAATTGAACAACATACTTTTTTGACACAGCTTTCTTGGTGCTTAATTTTAACACCAGTTTACCTGGGATGTATTTTTATTTTTGTAATACCAGCAAGTTTGGCCTTTTTGACAAGATGCCTATTGCACCATATACGTCATCCATACATATTGTCAGTTTCTGAAAATGCAATAAGAAAAAATAAAAACAGTTTACATAATAATGAATACACAGTTGTGTCAGCCAATTTATGCTTACTGCCAGAATTTTTATCAAGACTGAACAATTTAAACAACACTCCAATGCGATCAAAAAGTATTGGAGAAAGAATCATTATTGATCAGTTTCATTATCCAGTTATGCAAGATAAAGAGAAGAAAAGTAGAGTTGTTACACACTTCCCCACTGTGGATTTTTTATGTCTTCAAGAAACTTGGGATAGAGATTACAGTAAGGTCCTTATTGCAGAATTACATAAAATTTATCCATGGATACTTTATGATGTCGGAGTTACTTCTGTGAAAAGTAACTATTACATGTTAAACAGTGGATTAATGATAGCTAGTCGATATCCGATACTTGACGCTGATTTTAAATATTATGAACATTCTTGTAAACTGTGTGTCTATAGTGGTAAAGGACTGCTTATGATGAAGGTATGTTGTATCTTTTTAACTACATTTCAAAGCTTTTAGGTATTTTGGTAAAAATATGTAATAGTTGAGTATTGATATTAAAAGGAATATGGAAATTAAAACTGAAAAAGTGTCCTGGGGCAAGTTAATGGACAGAAAAAGAAAACAATCAACAGGATGCAATGTACACGGATAACACAGTCATATTTAGAGAGTTGATTATAAAAATGCTAATTTTGATATGCACTGTATTAAATGGCAATATGAAAATCAATCCGATTGGTTTGGTAGTTTGCATTTGGTTGATAACTATAAATGTAATATTTAACTGTAGTAGTAATCATATTTTGAAAAAAACTTTGTCAGGGTATTTGTTGTAGAAAATTCTTGGACAAGTTTGATATGTGAAAATATCTGCATAATACTGTAATGGGGCTGAGCTAGTCATGGCGGTTTGTTGTATATAATAGATATAACAGAGTGATTTACTGCCAGACTGTCAGGTCCATATCTTTTAGCCTTGTGTTAGAGTGCTCATTTATAACCAGGAAGGGCTGCTGGATTTGATACTCAATGGGGAACTCAGTTAGGATTTTTTTTCAGGTCTTTCCTTCCTCCTGTTACAATACAATAAAATTGGTTGATTGTTTTTGGATAGCAATTTATGTGATACTAATTGGATTTTGAATAAATTTGGTGTAGAAACACTTCGGTTAAGTTTATTGTATTATAAATGTCACACATAACTATTTAGCATACTGCAATCTGATTGGTTAAAAGTTTTATGATGGTAATTTATATATTATTCATGAGATTTCATTGAAATTGGTCAGTATATAAATCTGTTATGGAAATACTTTCAAATTGATTAAGTTTCACATTTGACAAAATTCATGCATAACTGATTGCCTTATTGAAATTTGACTGATTGATTTTTTCCAGATGATAATATGGACTATGCACAATATTCTCAGTTATCTGACAATTGATAGCTATGTATCAGACCAACTGACTATGTTTAAGACCACACGACTGATATGTGTCAGACAACATGACTGCTGTATTTAAACTACATGACTGATATGTATCAGATCACTGACTGATATTTATCAGACCACCTGACTGTATCAGACCACCTGACTGATATGTATCAGACTACCTGACTGATATGTATCAGACCACATGACTGATATGCATCAGACCACATGACTGATATGTATCAGACCATTTGACTGGTATCAGACCACCTGACTGCTATATTTGAACTACATGACTAATATGTATCAGACACATGACTGATATGTATTAGACCACCTGACTGATATTTATCAGACCACCTGACTGTATCAGACCACCTTCTGATATGTATCAGACCACATGACTGCTATATTTGAACTGCATGACTGATATGTATCAGGCCACAGGGCTGATATCAGACCACCTGACTGATATATTTGAACCACATGACTGATATGTATCAGACCACCTGACTGATATGTATCAGACCACCTGACTGATATGTATCAGACCACATGACTGGCATCAGACCACAGGACTGATATGTATCAGACCACCTGACCGATATTTATCAGACCACCTGACTGGTATCAGACCACCTGACTGATATGTATCAGACCACCTGACTGATATGTATCAGACCACATGACATGTATCAGACCACATGACTTGTATCAGACCACATGACCTCTATATTTGAAGTTCATGTCTGATATCAGACCACAGGGCTGATACCAGACCACCTGACTGATATATTTGAACCACATGACTGATTATGTATCAGACCACAGGACTGATATGTATCAGACCACATGACTGCTATATTTGAAGTTCATGACTGATATCAGACCACCTGACTTCTACATGAGTTACATGACTGATATGTATCAGACTGCAGGACTGATATGTATCAGACCACCTGACTGCTATGTTTGAACAACATGACTGATATTAGACCACATGACTTTTACATGAACTACATGACTGATATATATCAGACCAGGTAAGCCAGCATGAAGGGTATTGCGGTGGCTGACATGGCATGGGTGGATGGCATTGACTGCTATGTTTGAACTATATGACTGATATCAGACCACCTGACTTCTACATGAACTATGTGACTGATATCAGACAACATGACTTCTATTTGAACCACATGACTGATATGTATCAGACCACCTGACTGATATGTATCAGACCACCTGACTGATATGTATCAGACCACATGACTGGCATCAGACCACAGGACTGATATGTATCAGACCACCTGACCGATATTTATCAGACCACCTGACTGGTATCAGACCACCTGACTGATATGTATCAGACCACATGACATGTATCAGACCACATGACTTGTATCAGACCACATGACCTCTATATTTGAAGTTCATGTCTGATATCAGACCACAGGGCTGATACCAGACCACCTGACTGATATATTTGAACCACATGACTGATTATGTATCAGACCACAGGACTGATATGTATCAGACCACATGACTGCTATATTTGAAGTTCATGACTGATATCAGACCACCTGACTTCTACATGAGCTACATGACTGATATGTATCAGACTGCAGGACTGATATGTATCAGACCACCTGACTGCTATGTTTGAACTACATGACTGATATTAGACCACATGACTTTTACATGAACTACATGACTGATATATATCAGACCAGGTAAGCCAACATGAAGGGTATTGCGGTGGCTGACATGGCATGGGTGGATGGCATTGACTGCTATGTTTGAACTATATGACTGATATCAGACCACCTGACTTCTACATGAACTATGTGACTGATATCAGACAACATGACTTCTATTTGAACTACATGACTGAAATGTATCAGACTTGATGGATATTTATCAGACTGCATTACTGCTGTGTAAAATTTCCACTTTTCAGGCAAAACAATCAGTTATGATGTAGAGCATGATTTTTATTTTCTACTTGTAGGTGAAGTTATCAAGTTCTGAAGAAGGAGATAATGTTGGATATGTATATGTAACACATATGCAGGCATTTCAAGGTAAGAGAAAAAGTTTTATTTCCTTATAACCATCCTTAAAAATAATCATTTTTTATCATTGTCCCTAAAAGTTATTTGTCACAGTCAATTTTTCTGTAAAATTTGTTTACTTCCTTTATTTACTATCTGCAAAGAAAAATATCTTTATTCTAGCTTTTTGTCCTTCTTTACACAATGATAAACATCAGAGTGTTTAAAAATACTGTATAATTGCCCAGTTAACATACAGTCTAAACAACTATTTAGTACTTTGGAACATGGATGTGAAAGTCAAGCATTGAATAAAAGAAAAAACATTTTATTCTAAACAACTTTATTATTAAATCATACTGCAATTATTTAATATTTATCAGTGTACACTTGTGAATAGCTGTTTTTCTAAACAAAACCTGTAGTTGAAAGGGTATTTTAAAGGTTTAATTTCTACTACCGGTATTTTACATAAAAATGTTTGACAATTTTCTTTTCAGAACTCTGCTGTATATAGCTAGCAGAGGTTTGATTAATTAAAATCCAAGGTTTTTGATTACTTCAAACAACTAAGCAATAAAAAAATGATTTCAAATAATTACAAAAAAAAAAAAAAAAAAAAAAAAAAGGTTCCGTAACCCAAAGTCAGTGATTTTAAGTCTGATATTTATTTTACAAGATTGAAAGATAGAAAACTGTTAAGCATCCTATATCCAGTACCTCATACCAGGTAAAATGTGTGGTGACTGAATTTGCTTTAATGAAAATCTTAATTATAATTATTTGTATTATTTGTGTTTATTTCATTAAAAAAATAATAGTAAGATTTATTATCCTTGTAGTGAAAAAAGTAATTAAATACTTACTAACCCAAGAAAACCTGATGATTGATTGGTTACACTAATTATTGATTATTAAAATCCAATTATTTTCCAATACAACTGCTTACACTTAAACGGATAGATAATTGGACAGAAAACAAACATATTTTATGTTTGGCCGTAAAAAGTTCAGATTAATAGTTTTCAGAGCTATAACAAAGAGCTAACCATTTAATCATGATATTTTTTTTTGTTTAGCAACTGAAGTATATTAGGAAATGTTTTGTTAGTTAAATGTTTTGCAAAAAATTTAATTTCTTCTGAGACTTTTTTCAGTGTTATCACATTATGTCAGTGCAAACACAAGTAAATTAGGGTAACTAAAATTTAATTGTAGGCAATAGTTTTTGAATTTACCACTGCCATAGGTACTAAGGTTATACTTATATGACCTGATACTGATAGTTGGTACTTAAGTACCGGTGCACAGTGTGACATTGCTAAAATATCCAGAACTGATTCCTATAATAAAAACCAGAAACTAGAATATCTATCATTATATTATCCACATACTTAAGTACTCAGTAGAACTTTTACCATACATGCATTGGTTTTCCTTTCCTAGTTCTCTTTCTTATCTTTGTATAAAAACTACAAACAAATGAGACATAACTGCTTCAAGAAGGAACATAAGACAAACAACGAGTTAAAGACCAAGTGACATATACATCCTGTCATAATGAGACTTACTGATACTGGTAGTAGACATGGCCATCTAAAGGTTGATTTGATTTAAAATGTACAGATATTTTAACAGATAATTTTGTAATCTGGAATCCATGTATATTTTTGTTAAAGGTCTTAACTCAATTCTTGACAAACAGTTAGATGCTGTACTTGCATGGACAGAAGAGTTTAGATCAGAAACACTAAAGACAACAGACAAAGTTCTTTTTGATGTGGTAACAGGAGATTTCAATTTTGATAACATGTCACCAGGTATTTCTGTTAGTTACAGCCTTTGATGGTAAAAATGTCTTATATTAAGACTTGTTGATAGGTACATGAGGCATTCAGTAATTCCTGTCCCATAACTAACAAAAACAAATAATTTGTAATAGATTTATTAAAAACTGTCACTTAAATCCATTTGTAAAAACCTTGTTTTCCTGGTACACAATTTTCCAAATTTTTGACAAGTCATTTAACATTTAAATTGCAACCTCTATATTGAGACAGTTAAGAAACTAGCACATTGGAAATACAGACACAGAAATTGAATAAAATGTCAGATAGTCAAAATATCTAATAGTCAGAATGTCTAATAGTCAAAATGTCTGATAGTCAAAATGTCTAGTAGCCAGAATATTCAGATAGTCAGACTGTCAGCTAGTCAAAATGTCTTATAGTCAGACTAATAGTCAGACATCAGATAGTCAGAATGTCTAATATTCAGAACTGTCTAATGTATGATTGTCAGATGTTTGATAATTGTCTTCAACAGTATGATGTTTGAATTTTTACCATTGATGTAACGATTCAGATACATTAAACATTACAAAAATGCATAGTGAAAAAGTCACTTAGAAATAGTACTGCAAATAACACATCATATTTTACGTATGTCAATTCAGATTTCTGAAATAATTGCAACCATATATGTCAATTTTGTAATTATAATTGTAAGATTAATGCTTGAGTCTAATGAAATAGTTGTGATATATTGTATATTTATTTTGTCCATTTCATATTTTAAGAACATACAACCCTGAATCATGTTTATTAATTAGAACTCAAATTATAGGATTTATTAAGGGTTTTATTTTTGTATACTGGTACCTGTATATACATGTATTTAAAAACTCCAAATATAATCATTAAAATATGACACAATATTATTATTATATAATTGACACTGCCATTTGTTGATTAGAGTGTAGTGTTACCTTGATATGTTAGGAGTAAGAATTGTTATTAAAATGATACATGTGTAATTTCAGGTGAAAAAACTTTGTCCAATCATAAGTTATTTTCTGTATATGAAGATGTGTGTAGAGAGAGACCTGGTAAAGATTATGACTGGACTGTAGGTATGTTAGTCTTCCTTAACCCATAGGCTCATTTTTACTTTCTAATCAGTTTTCTAAGACTTGAAGCAACTGTGAGTACAAGACCTTCTATTAGATGGACTGTCATTGAAGCATTTCAGTCATGATTTGGTTATTTGTCACCATAGTACTGTGGGGCAATGTAGATTTTTTTGCCAAGGAACATGCCATGGTTTTCTTGGACTCAAACCCATGACTCTTTAATTTTAAGATGTAACAATTTGGTCAGTTGTCTCCAATGTCAGTTAAAGATGTTTTATTCATCTTAAAATAAGCAAGACATTTTTTGCAGGCAGTTTTCTACTTTGACCATATAGTTCTTTTATGGCTTAAGTTTTCTACCTCATCAAGAAAGAAATTGAAGTCAGACATAGGTTAGGTGGTCATTTGAATGGTGTTTTACATCACTTCAATAAATTTTAGACAGTGACGATGATACAGTGTTTTTATTACACTGAAGGATTAATGTAGACACATGTTATTGTGGTGCATGAGTTTTTTTGCAAATATTTATGAACTACTTAATACTAGTGTCCATTTTGTGACCTGAAAGGTGCTTGTTCACTCACTCACAATGTCCTAGGTAACCATCACAAACCCTTTAGTCTATTACACTGCTACCAAGTAAACCAGTAAGGAAAAATACAAAATGTTAATGTAGTAAAACCTGCTATACTTACACCTCTATATAAAAAGCATCTGTTTATCAAGACCACTGTTTTGCTTAGAATAAACAAATAAAGAAAATAAATGAATTTGAAAATAAAATACATAAGATGTTGTAGTAGTTTATACATTATATTTGATATTACAGGAACTGAACACAGGCCTATGTTTTTGGGTGAAGATCAGATTTCAACTCCTGAAAGGCTAAGAGATGCTTTATTAGATCCTCTGCTAAGAAGCAGGTACATGGTAGATGCTGACATTAAAGTGGCTACCAAAGAGGTCATTGATAAAACTGCACCGAAGGTTGATGAACATGGAAATCAAGTTGTTTCCTCTCTCACTGGAAGGCGACGTATTGATTATGTGCTCTATAGAAAAGACAGTAATGTGGTGAGTAAGATTTTAAAGCTTAACTATGTCAAAGAGGGTTTAATGCCATCCCACAATGTTCATTTTTGTCCCACAATACAGTAGAGTTCAGCTATAACGAAGTTCAGGGGATGGCTTAATGGACTTCGTTATAGGCATATTTCGTTTTAAGCAATTTTTCAGTCCCAAGTTTCAATTTGGAGAATGCGGAGACGAGTTATCTCCATTCGTCGATGTGTGTATTGCATAAGCCGGAAGTTAAAAGAAATTAAAGCAAATATATGGTTAAATGCTAATATTTTTTGTAAAACATAAAATATAAAATATAATCTATCAATTTTGATTTTTTTGTTAAAGATAATCAATAATCGCGAACCGTAATAAATATAACATGTACAGTTTATATATTAGGCCTTTAACCATCCATTAGCTTTATTTGCCGATAAAGTTCTATCTGTTTATTTTCAGTAAATTAAAAAAAAACCAAAAACAAACAAACAAACTACATATTAAATTTTTTTGTTCAATCACAAAAAAATCTTTCTTACATTCATTTTAATAACTTTTCACATGCTACACTTAACCCTCGGTGTGCCTCTCATTAAGATCAGTGAGTTTTGAATAAACACGTGTAAGTATAGCATCAAAGATGTTACATTTGGTGTATAGGTGATTTAACACCTATTACCCTATCATGACATCCACACTTACTGTCTGGTCGGTTACATGTTTTGAAGTGGTTTCTTTTTAATCTGTTGTTGATGGTAAGTCATAATTAGGATCAATTTTAATGACTTCGTTAAACACCTTGTATTTACAGTTATATTTTTTTCACGGGACATGAAATTTACTACGTTATAGGCATTTTTTCAGTTATAGGCCAATTCGTAATAAGCAATTCAATTAACATAGATTATATAGTAAATTGGTCGGGGAATTTTTTCTAGTTCGTTATAGGCCTAAATTTGTTACATCCGTCTTCATTATAGGTGAACTCCACTGTATAATTTATCTTGCAGTGTTCAGTTGTGTCCCTCAATGTTTGATTCTAACTGTTCAGTTCTGTCTTACAAAGTTTAACTCTTTCTCACAGTGAAGTGTTTTGTTCTGTCTGCAGTGTTCATTTCTGTCCTACAGTGTTAAAAGCTTTTGGTCTTGTTGTACCAGTTAATCAATGGTTTTCTTTTAATAGAACTTTGTAAATTCAAAATGGGAGCCCAGTTTGATGGTAGATCACATGAATGTTTATTGTGAAAAAATCTTTGTACAAAACTAGAAAAGGCAAATACTCATTTCTGATTCCCACAAATTTAAGGTATTGATTATTTTACTGTACAAATCCATTTATGGCACTGTAGATAAATATATCATATTTGAAACAATAATGAAACAAGAGATATAACAATCACACATCTTACTTAATAATGTTTTATTTTAAAACTGTAACCAGAAACTTTTAACAATGATGACACACAGTGACTCACAAAACCACTTAGTTTATTTGATGAGAAATTAAATTGAAAGCCTAAATCAAACTAAGATGCTAGTGTATGAAATTTTTTTCTTTCTAAATATCAATGGTTCTCAGTGTGTAAATATCAGTGGTTCTCAGTGTGTAAATAACAATGGTTCTCAGTGTGTAAATATCAGTGGTTCTCAGTGTGTAAATATCAATGGTTCTCAGTGTGTTAATATCAGTGGTTCTCAGTGTGTAAATATCAGTGGTTCTCAGTGTGTAAATATCAGTGGTTCTCGGTGTGTAAATATCAGTGGTTCTCAGTGTGTAAATATCAGTGGTTCTCAGTGTGTAAATATCAGTGGTTCTCAGTGTGTAAATATCAGTGGTTCTCGGTGTGTAAATATCAGTGGTTCTCAGTGTGTAAATATCAGTGGTTCTCAGTGTGTAAATATCAGTGGTTCTCAGTGTGTAAATATCATTGGTTCTCAGTGTGTAAATATCAATGGTTTTAGTGTGTAAATATCAATGGTTTTCAGTGTGTAAATATCAGTGGTTCTCAGTGTGTAAATATCAATGGTTCTGTGTGTAAATATCAGTGGTTCTCAGTGTGTAAATATCAGTGATATCAGTGGTTCTCAGTGTGTAAATATCAGTGGTTCTCAGTGTGTAAATATCAATGGTTCTCAGTGTGTAAATATCAATGGTTCTCAGTGTGTAAATATCAGTGGTTCTCAGTGTGTAAATATCAGTGGTTCTCAGTGTGTAAATATCAGTGGTTCTGTGTGTAAATATCAGTGGTTCTCAGTGTGTAAATATCAATGGTTCTCAGTGTGTAAATATCAATGGTTCTCAGTGTGTAAATATCAATGGTTCTCAGTGTGTAAATATCAGTGGTTCTTAGTGTGTAAATATCAGTGGTTCTCAGTGGGTAAATATCAGTGGTTCTCAGTGTGTAAATATCAATGGTTCTCAGTGTGTAAATATCAGTGGTTCTCAGTGTGTAAATATCAGTGGTTCTCGGTGTGTAAATATCAGTGGTTCTCAGTGTGTAAATATCAGTGGTTCTCAGTGTGTAAATATCAATGGTTCTCAGTGTGTAAATATCAATGGTTTTCAGTGTGTAAATATCAGTGGTTCTCAGTGTGTAAATATCAATGGTTCTGTGTGTAAATATCAGTGGTTCTCAGTGTGTAAATATCAGTGATATCAGTGGTTCTCAGTGTGTAAATATCAATGGTTCTGTGTGTAAATATCAGTGGTTCTCAGTGTGTAAATATCAGTGATATCAGTGGTTCTCAGTGTGTAAATATCAGTGGTTCTCAGTGTGTAAATATCAATGGTTCTCAGTGTGTAAATATCAGTGGTTCTCAGTGTGTAAATATCAATGGTTCTGTGTGTAAATATCAGTGGTTCTCAGTGTGTAAATATCAATGGTTCTCAGTGTGTAAATATCAATGGTTCTCAGTGTGTAAATATCAATGGTTCTCAGTGTGTAAATATCAGTGGTTCTTAGTGTGTAAATATCAGTGGTTCTCAGTGGGTAAATATCAGTGGTTCTCAGTGTGTAAATATCAATGGTTCTCAGTGTGTAAATATCAGTGGTTCTCAGTGTGTAAATATCAGTGGTTCTCGGTGTGTAAATATCAGTGGTTCTCAGTGTGTAAATATCAGTGGTTCTCAGTGTGTAAATATCAGTGGTTCTCAGTGTGTAAATATCAGTGGTTCTCAGTGTGTAAATATCAATGGTTCTCAGTGTGTAAATATCAATGGTTTTCAGTGTGTAAATATCAGTGGTTCTCAGTGTGTAAATATCAATGGTTCTGTGTGTAAATATCAGTGGTTCTCAGTGTGTAAATATCAGTGATATCAGTGGTTCTCAGTGTGTAAATATCAGTGGTTCTCAGTGTGTAAATATCAATGGTTCTCAGTGTGTAAATATCAGTGGTTCTCAGTGTGTAAATATCAGTGGTTCTCAGTGTGAAAATATCAATGGTTCTGTGTGTAAATATCAGTGGTTCTCAGTGTGTAAATATCAATGGTTCTCAGTGTGTAAATATCAATGGTTCTCAGTGTGTAAATATCAATGGTTCTCAGTGTGTAAATATCAGTGGTTCTTAGTGTGTAAATATCAGTGGTTCTCAGTGGGTAAATATCAGTGGTTCTCAGTGTGTAAATATCAATGGTTCTCAGTGTGTAAATATCAGTGGTTCTCAGTGTGTAAATATCAATGGTTCTCAGTGTGTAAATATCAATGGTTTTCAGTGTGTAAATATCAGTGGTTCTCAGTGTGTAAATATCAATGGTTC
Organism: Tegillarca granosa; assembly: GCA_029721355.1. NCBI lineage: Eukaryota > Metazoa > Mollusca > Bivalvia > Arcoida > Arcidae > Tegillarca > Tegillarca granosa. The sequence goes on along the minus strand of CM056603.1, from coordinate 17,290,374 downwards.
TGTGTGTAAATATCAGTGGTTCTCAGTGTGTAAATATCAGTGATATCAGTGGTTCTCAGTGTGTAAATATCAGTGGTTCTCAGTGTGTAAATATCAATGGTTCTCAGTGTGTAAATATCAGTGGTTCTCAGTGTGTAAATATCAGTGGTTCTCAGTGTGTAAATATCAATGGTTCTCAGTGTGTAAATATCAATGGTTCTCAGTGTGTAAATATCAGTGGTTCTCAGTGTGTAAATATCAATGGTTCTCAGTGTGTAAATATCAGTGGTTCTCAGTGTGTAAATATCAGTGGTTCTCAGTGTGTAAATATCAATGGTTCTCAGTGTTCTGGTTTCCTCTACAGTCCAAGGCCTGATCGTCTTAATGTGAATAATAGAATCAAGACTTGGATGTAAAACATCAATACAACACTACATTGTTCTCTTATAAAAAGGACCTCCCCGGCTGAGTGGTCAAAAGCATGTATGACACAGACCACAGTACCTCTCATCTCCTATGTTCAAATCCCATTCAAGCAGATTCTGGTATGAAAAAGTTTATCTGTCTGACGCAGTTTCTTGCCTTTTTTTGGCATTTTTCAAGGCAATCTGGTTTCCTCCACTATCCTAGAACTGACTGTCTTTATATAAGTAAGAAGTCTCGATGTGGGCATAAAGCTTGATTACTCGGTTCCTCTTCTTAATATTAACTTTTTTTTTTTTTTTAATTTTTTTAAATTTTTTTTTATTTTTATTATTTTTTTTTTTTTACAGAATGTGAAAAATTTTAGTTTTGTTACCAGATTGGCAGGACTTACTGATCATATACCTGTTTGTTTGACCTTCTCAACTAAATAACAAGGATGTCCATGATTGATTTGTTGATCACCTTAATCATCATAACCACCAAGATAAGTTGGACATTTTGTTATCAGAAAATCAGTTACAAAATTGGTAATTGGTAATTTATAAAATTCCTTATTTTGTTATATGAAAATTAATCAATTAAGAAATTTGTAATAAGGTACTTAATCACTTTAATTTTATCAAGATTGATACCTGTTAGTCAGGTAATCCAATTGTAATGCTGAAATTTACATGCACCTATTGATTAAGGTATTTATTGATCATCATTTAAACAAAACAAAAAAAAATAATAATAATAATAATAAAAAATAAATAAATAATAAAAATTAGTAATGTATGGATCATCTTAGTTTTTCATTTAACCAATCAGGGCATTAACATTAATTATTTTTGACAAATTTTTCCAATCGAAAAATTTTTGCAATTTACATGTGTGAAGTCAATGTCAGCTTTTCTAACTGTCAGACAGTTTTACCAAAAATGCTAAATATTTTCTGTCTTAACATAGTTATAGAATTGAACTTGAATTTGTTTGAATGTAACTTCTGGCTATTACTTGATTAAATGCATTGTACTGTTGTCTAGTTGTTCAGTCAGTAAAGAGAAACTTGTATATAACCAGTTAACCAATGAATAGTTTTCAATATACATTTTTATCACTTTGATTTTTTATACTGGATTAAGAGTGATTAAAAATGTTTTGCAAAGATTGAGTTTTGTCTGAACCAAAATTTTACTTTATAATTTTTTTTTAATTATTTTTTGAGAAATTTTAACAAATTTGGATTTTGATGCAATTAAAAATAAATGTGAGAATTATGCAAATACATGTATTTAAAGAAATTTAAACACTTGAACTGGAAGTATTGATTTGTGATGTTAGTTTATTTGAAATTTGAATAAAACAAATAGCAGTTTTTTTATTCAGAATAGTAAGCTGTACAGTATTTTTGTATATAATTTCAATCTCTGAATCCATTTCTGAAATGTGTGACGGTATGCTAATTTAGGTAAACCTCTGAGGCACTAACTGATGGCTGAGCCAAGGGATTGTCAAGGCTAATGTCTTGTAACCACAACCAAATAAGAACTTTTCAAGTTTTGGAAATGGGAAAAAGTTGCATGGAGCTAGATCTGGAGAGTATGATGGGTGTGGCATGTTTGTTTCTAATTTTGCTTACTGGTTCGAAATAGTGAACCAATGTTTCATCACCAGTAACTATGTTTTCAACTTGTCTTTGATTGAATTTGGTAAACATTTTGTAATGAGTAATTGCTTAGCGATTTAGACTTGTACCCACTTTTGGTCATCTGTCAATATATGTGGTATCCATCTAGCAGAAATCTTTTGTACTTTCAAAATACACTTCAGAGTAAAATGCAACTGTATTAGCAATATGACAACAGCTTTGTCAGTATCAAGAATCGTATATCTGCCCTCACTTTCAATTATTTCCCTGACTTTTGAGACATTTGCCTTGCCTGTTACAGTAACAGGTCAGCCAGATTTTGATGCATCTTTGATGGACTCTGTGCCAGTCAGAAATTTCTTTCTCCAACTATGAACTGTCTAATAAGATACCTTATCAAACCCATAAACTTCCCCATTTCAATAAAAATCTGTATTACCGAATGACTGAATTTTGTGAGAAATTTTATGTAAGCTATAATTTCTTCAATATTCTTGGCCCTTTTTCTAACCATTTTTACAATAATGGTCAGCAACTGGCTCTGTTGAAATTGTTATAATTTTAAAACTATGAAGAACTGAAGACACATGTTTATACAGTTGAAAAAGGTATTGAATAGAGCTATATGCGACCATATCATCATCAACAAAATCATGCAAAGCATTATCGTGCTGTGGTACAATACACATTACATATTGAACAGCCCTCGTAATATTATACATATATTACTGCTGTATTTACACATTTGTTTGACAAAGACAGTTTGTATTTATTTTATATGTAGCATTTGTGTATAAGATATAACACTTTGAAGTATGGCATGAAGAATAGTTTTGTTTTAAAAGAAGTCAGGGTATTAATTTTGTTGTTGTTTTTTACTGTTTGACAGTATATAGTGCCTTTAATATATGGAGAGTTTAAATGAAATGATGTTATACTATGTAGCAGGTTATTTTATCAGAGCTATATTTAAGGAAGGGTCAGTTGAAAATTTTAACATATTTATTATGGTGATCTAAAACAACAATGTACTTGAACACAAATATTTTCATGATTTTTATTTTGATGATTTTAATACATGTACTACATGTACCACCAAAATACATTAAAATTTTCATCCTGCAAAAATAACCTGCTCAGTGGTAGTTTTTTGCTTCCACAATTTAAGATTTTTTCACACATATATATATATATATATATATATATATATATATATATATATAAAGATGGTCAATTCTTGAGTATCAAAGGAAACAAGAATATGTGGTGAAAACCACAACCAAAACTACAAGCTTTGGTAAATAAACTGAAAACAGTCTCTTACCTAGGTTTGCCAAAGTGGAACTCAAAGTTGAGCAGTAAGAGGAGCTGTGAACCTTAAGCACACACTTTAGACCACTCTAGTCATGGAAGCTCCTTAATACAGACAGAAGGTAACTGTTGTAATAATCACTTAAATTTTGAGGCAGTAAATAGATAAATAATTTCATGCTAAGTTATCATCTGTCTCTGCTAAATGTTGCCAACAGGAATGATTTTAATGTAGGTATTTATATTTTTGATATATTTTTTATTTGTATATTATTGTTATAATTTTATTTAATCAGCTTTGATAATGTTGCAATCACTTAATGCAATATATAAATATGTCGGATATGATTGGTTGTTTGAAATAAATTTTATAATGTATAAGAATTAAATTTGATGAGGTACATTTACATAATTTACTTTCATATCATAATTGATATCACTATTATACTTGATTGTTATAACTGTTACATTAAATTTTTTTTTTGTCTCGAAATCCATGTGTTATGAGGTAAAGAAATCATCTCATCTAAAGGTATTGTGATTTTTTTCCGACCAAAATTATTCACACTGGTCCAACCATTTACACATAATTCATAGTTGATTCCTGATTCTTCCCCTTTTCATTATAGCCATGATAGAAATTAAAAATAAAATGAATAAACAAGACAGTAGGGTTAAAATTAAAGTCTGTTTTAAAGAAGAAGAAATCTGATTATTAGGAATTAAAAAATTATGTTCAAAATCTTGATAATGATAATTGTAGTATAACATAAAAATATATCATACAACAAAATGTGTATGCGATAATTTAATCGTGTGGTTCCAGTTTAAAACTGTATTGTTATGGGCCAATAATTGAATATGTTATTTACCAAAAATTCAAAATGTTTGTTATTTTTTTAATATTTTGTTTTATTAAAAATATAACAATTAGCACAAAATGAATAATTATGTCAATTTCACAATTTAGTAATAAATATAAATATATTCAAAAAGTAATATATATTGATTGAACAAAGTTAACAACCTCCAACTTATCAGATGGACTACTATTTTAGTAGGAAGTTACTTTTTGATATTGCTGTGATAGTAGGTCCATATAAAAATTGATAGTTTGGCCTAGACCACTCTTTCAACCTGATAAACCTAACGAGATGTTTCACAAATGATATATTGCTACAGAATTATGTAGATTCAAGCTTCTTTTTTCACTCTATACCTTTGGGTGATATAGTGGTAGTTTGTTAAATTTTATGCACTATTATACTCATATATATACTGTTAATTCTTTACAACAACTTATAATTTTAGCATGGGATTTAATGAAGCAATGACAAAAAACATTCATTTTAAAAGAAATTGAATACTTCAATATCCATCTCAACTCTGTTTCAAATCATGTAATTTTTCAATTAAATTTAAAAAGATATTGAAATTACTATATAGTGTAATTTATTATGACAATTGTTAGGTTTTTATAGAATAGTACATACAATTTAAAAGAAGAAATGACAACAGTATTAATCTGTTTTTTTATTGAAACTGAAAAATTCTTCATACAATATCCATTTTTCTATCAAATGATGTAAAAATTTAACAAAAATACCTGTTTAATATTATGTTTCATAATACGTGCAAATTTCGGAAATTCATTCTTTGTGAGTAAAATGATTTTTTTTTTCAATTTTATTCTCAAAATTATATTGAATTATGAAAAAATATTATACAAAATAATACAAAATAAAGGTAAATTTGTCTTATAAATCTCTGGTAAATTTCAAGAAGAAAACTCGTACTAAAACAACAAATTAAAAACTAATGTTTAGATATACAAGTAGATAAAAGTGAGAGAAACTGGAAGACTCCATAATTCATAGGTCATACTATTGATGCCCATTTTAAGGCAACAATTAACATATGTGTCAGAATAAGGTAGTGCAATATCATCATGTTCTCTTCATTTCATAAATGATTCGACAAAATGGAATTTTGTAGATTAAAAGTAATTTCTTGTCGGATCTTAAAATTTTTGTATACCATAATTTATCCCAAAAGGTATGTTATTAAATTACAGTAAAATTTTTAAAAAGTAAGATTGCTGATTCTAATTAGTATTAAATGATTAGTGATATCACATATCACAGAGTTTTTATTTAATTTTTATTAGCTCACCTGGCACAGCCAGGGTGAGCTTATGGAATGGTAAAGTGTGCGTGCTTGCATCAGTAAACTTTAATCTTCTTCTCTGAAACCAATAGGCCAATTCAGATGAAATTTGGTATGAAAGGTCCTTAGTTGCTATAGATTAAAAATTTTATTCGACATGTCCGTCCTAAATCCAAGATGGCTGCCGTTACTATAAATAGCAAAAACCTATAAATGGCCATTACAAGTTTATTTATGTACCAATTTTGTTGAAACTTGAAACATAGAAAAAAGACGTCCGGGGATTAAACATATATAAAGGGTTTCACTGTATGATTTTTAGATTTTGCAATAATTACATAATATGCAAATAAGGTCTATTTTTAGCTTTGAAAATCTTCTCTGAAAGTACATGGCCAATTGAAAGGATATTGAGTGTGGAAGGTCCTTGGGTGGTATAGATTCAAAATTGTATCCCACATATCTGTCGGAAATCCAAGATGGCTGCCTTTACTATAAATAGCAAAAATCTAAAAATGGCCTTATGGGTTTATTTATGTATGGGTTTTGTTGAAATTTGAAACATAGAAAATAGATGTCAGGGGATAAAACATATATAATGGGTTTTTTCGTATGTTTTTTCGTTTGTGCAATAATTACGTAATATGCAAATAAGGTTTATTTTTAGCCGAAATCTTTGAAAATCTTCTTCTCTGAAAGTACATGGCCAATTGAAAGGATATTGAGTGGGGAAGGTCCTTGGTTGGTATATAGATTCAAAATTGTCTCCGACATGTCTGTCAGAAATCCAAGATGGCTGCCGTTACTATAAATAGCAAAAATCTAAAAATGGCCATTATGGGTTTATTTATGTACTGATTTTGTTTAAATTTATAACATAGAAACTAGATGTTGGGGATAAAACATATTTTAGCCTAAATCTTCTGAAAGTACATGGCCAATTGAAAGGAAATTTATGATAAATAGTGCTTGAAATAATAGAAAATAAGGATATTGCTAGTGAGTTTGTTTACATTTTACTGATTGGATATATTTAAAAACAAAAAGCAAAGAACAAAATAAGGGTATTCCAGGTGAGCGATACAGGCCCTATTGGGTCTCTTGTTATAGATATACAACTGACATTATTTTGTTTTGCTGTAATCTGTTCTTTGTTGGTTTTTTATCCCAGACAAACTTTTTTCACCTAATTTCAATAAGGCTTAATAAACTAATTGTTACTGACAAAATGCAGTTAAATTCAAAGTTAAACATTTTAGTCAAACAAAAGTTCTTGTTTTTTTAAACCAAAATACTTGTAATCAATGATATAAAAAAATGCAGTCAGTATTAATTGTTCTTTTTTAAAGTCAAAGCTGATAGATAGACTGATTGTTGTTGTCAAACTGCAGGTAGATCTGTCGGACTTCAAATAGATCTGTAAGTTTCATCATGAGACCAGACTTAATTAGGAACCACATTAAATGCTATTAAACAATTTATCATTTGAAGCAGTTGACATGAACAATTGTTGTCTGAAGTCAAATTGCAGGAAACATTTTCTTTTCAATCAAAGATTTCAAGCATGACTTACATGTCTTATGATGAACTACATATCTGGGATTTATATTTAGTTAAAAAGGAAATTCTGAAAGTTGATTTCATATATATCTGTGTGTGTGTGTGTGTGTGTGTGTGTGTGTGTGTGTGTGTTCAGAGTAAAGATTGAAAATAATTTTTAGATAACACAGGAAACAAGCAGATTTATGTTGGATTTGGTACATGACTTTTTAAAATCCATGTTTAATTAGTATTGAACTCTATAAATTCACTCTAAATCACACCAATTTGTACCATTTAACATGAGTGCCTTGGAAAACCTTTGAATTACTGGTGACAGTATGTGATTATCTTTTCAAGTATACATATCAGATAATGCTTCAATTGCCTAACTAAGATGATAAATATATTATTATTCCCTTTGCAAACTTTTGATACATCGTCAGTATTGGTGACAGGATGTGTTTATCTTGTAAAGTATACATTTCAGATAATGCTTCAATTGTTTAACTATAGATGATAATAAATATATTATCAATACATCCAATAATAAATCACTATTTCGACACTGTTCTCATTAAATTTTTTATAGACTTATAATATTATTTCATTATAAAATGAATGAGTACGTTATTGCTTTGAGCCGCATCAGCAATGTTACAGCTATTTGCGGCTATCATTATAAAAGAAAACGAATAAATTGACAAGGAAAGGTTTCTACTGTATTTTTAAAGTTTTTAAAGAACATTAATGCTATTATAACTTCAAGGCTCAATCATACATTAATCAAGTTTTTTGTAGAAAGAAAAAGATTTTCATGTAATTATTTTTTGCAGGCTAACTTTTAGCTTGCCTGTAAAAGGTACACAGTCTTTAGGGTTAGCATGACTGTTTTAAATTTGAAAAAACATTTTGGATGACTTTCTGTATATTTCAGCTACACTTCTTCTACCAGCTTTTGTAAAATATTTTTGGAAAAAGTAGAAACAACTCATTTTATTTACTTAAGATCATGTTGAATAAACAGATTGACACTATGTTTAATTTGTTTTCATTTAAGATTTATAAGTATTTACAAACCTACAAACATTCATATAACCCCTATGCAGTTAAGTACATAATCTGTCTGTGATAAAATATACATTTTTTATGAGATCTGTTTTGTTTTTGTCATTTTGTTAGATTATTGAATGTAATTTTTGAAAATAAAGTAGTTTTTAAATTTATTTATGTTTGTTTTTTTCCAAAATTGAATGTAAAAAAAATGGACAAAACCAAAATTCTGGAGATCACCTGTCAAGCAAATATATTGCCTATAAAGTGTACGGGGATTTAATAATTTTACCGAAGTGCTAGACACAATTAACATTGTAAGCATAGAAAATTGTCAGTTAAAAAATAAACGTAACCATATATGTCTTGAAATATTTTTTTTGTCTTTGGACGAAAACTGAATATACAGCAAAATTGTTATTTCGGGGATCTTTTTCCCTCAATACAGGAATAAAAAAGTACAGAAGAAAGGAGAAAAGAATTTGAGGAATTATGAGAGACCTCCATATGCCCAATTGACTCGAGGCCAAATATAAATAAATTTTAGCGTAATGTGCTTATATATTTGCGTTTTAAACTTATAAAATAAGTTTAAAAATAATATTTTGCGAAAATCAGGTTTTACTTAGATTTGATTAGAGGGACTCTTGAATCATGATGGAATAAGGGCATCTCAAAAATGTGTCATTGGTATTATTACTGGAAAGGAGGGGGGGGTGCTGAAAGGATCGAGGTCGAACCGTGAACCGGCGTAAGTGCAGAACAAATAAAAATTTTTACAGAAATTAACAAAATAAAAAATATATCCAACCTACAATTAATATTAAGTAATTAATAAAGACAGGTGAAAATATAATAATGCAATCACTTTTGAAATGGTGTTCTTCGTGTGCACACCATGAGTAAACGCAAACTTGAGTTTGCGTCCACGTACGACACAATGTTAAGTTCCCAAATTGTCAACTAAACGATAGGGTCTATGTCAGAAGAAAGAACACATGACTTTGACCCCTTGAACTTGTAAAATTTACATACATTTCGATTTTAAAATATACACTAGCAGATAAATTGGTTTCTTTTAACAAAAACTAGATAAATGAGATGAATTTCTTGTCAAAAAATATTTTAATCTTCAGCAACATACGAAATTAAATTTTGAATTTAAGAATATTCATTCGTCTAAAGCATTTGTCAGTTTGTTGCAACCGTGTGGTTATGAGGGGATGACAGTGAATATTAGAAATGACTATGACTAATTATAATTGCACAATTAGATATAAATTTACTTGAAATTTACTATATTCCACCCTTTCTCTTTATAAGCTGTTAATACTATCGATCCATCACGAGATCAAGCGGTATTCGGGTTGATTTGACAATTGCTAAAAAAATAATAATAATAAAATTGGTGTATTAATTTCCTCATGCTCGCGTGAACAGGTGAATGGTAAACACCACAGATAACATTAACCTTAAGATATACGCTTTCCTCATCATGAGTAGAGCGTGCCAAATTCTGAATTATATCCACATTTCTGTGACAAAGATACACGCCGTTAATCCGATATTAACCAGGGGGCAGGTTTATGAAACCATCCTAAGATATGTTATAAGACATGTCCTAGGACATATCTTACGACAAACATAAGATAATCTTATGACATGTCATATCTTGTAAATCAAAAGTATCTTAAGTTTATCTTAGTAAGGACATCATTTCGATATCTTATTATCATCTTAACTTTAAAATATATATAGCTACAAATATTTTTCTCAGCTAAAGAGAATTTAAAACAATTAAATTAAATATGAAAAATTAGAATTTAATTAAATTATAAAAAAATAATATATATATCTATATTATAGATATATATATTCTCAGAATTTGTATTATTTTATTTATCTATTTATTTATTTATTTTCAACTTTTAATTTCGTTTTTAGTTTTGACATATTTTAAAAACTAGATTCGACCAATCCCGGGTTAAAGGGTAAAATTGTGCTTTGAACACTCAATAGTATATAAAAGCTCGCGTGAACTTCACGGTTTGAAAATAAGTAGGAAAAGAAATCCAAATTTTTCAGAGACTGACTGAATTCAAACTTAAGTTGCTGAAGTTGAAAAATTAGGAGTGTTGAAAAATTTGCAAGAAATAGACCGCCTATGCGAGTACAACAAAGAAGAAAGTTTCGTTAAATAGACGCGAGGCACGAAAGACGGATGGTGGTCCATTTCCAGAACAAATTCTATATTTTAGGGTAAAGTTGTGGGTATCATAGGCGATAATGTTATTAAAGGTTTAGAAGGCAAAACAGATATCGGAATCGATGAGGAAGATGATACTGCATGTGCTACTTTTGAATTTTTATAAAATAATACAATTAAAAGTAGCACATGACAAAACGATGGCCAAATCTACAAATCAAACCTCATCATCCCTAAATAGTAAGTGTGCTAATTGCATTACCTGAATATACTCAGGTCCCTGTCATGTGCATTATTTTTAATTCTGCATGTTTTAAATTATTTGAAACAAGAGACACGATTACACAATTATGAACCAAAGTGAAACAAAAAGACACTAATAAATTAAAAAGTAATAATAACAGTAGATGTAGCTTAAATATGTATTTCGAAATTTAAATATTAATTAAACTGCTTAGAGAGACTCCACCATTTTAAAAATACACCAAGACCAATAACGTTTGTATGTACCTCTTATATAGATTTTAAATCCTGTCCAGTTTTCAAAGGATCTAATTGTCCCTTAACCATTACATAAACCTTAAGGTTTGTTTTATTGTTGAGATTAAAAGGAATTCTGATGATATGATATGTAATATGCATATCAAAAAATATGTATAAAATGTAAAATTTAAATGTACATGAACTCAACTTATAAAGTATATATGACAAATTAAACGTTACAAAAATGAATGAAACTGATGCATTAATTATTACAAATTTGAAAATGAGCTATGTAAAAAAATATGTTACAATTACCTTAAGATTGTCTTAGACACCTTACTCGCTGTCGTAAATTTAGGATGGATTTTAAGACATGTCGCAAATTGAGACACCGTTGTAAACATGACTTAAGACTAAGATACGTCGTAAGACCATCATAAGATATATCTTAGTCCTAGGACCCTTTCATAAATATGCCCCCAGATGTTTATAATTGATGTCTTACTTGCATTATCTTTTTAAAACCTATTCAGAAAAAAAAGTTATTATTGTTATTTATTTAAAATACGTCTTTCAGGGGAAAAATGTAATTATCAATTTTCAAATATGTCTTAAATGAAAAATGTGTTAAATTTTTAATTAAAAAAAAAGGTCTTTAAGAGATCAATCACATGGGTACTATGATCAGGCGGCGTAACTCTAATCGGTAGTTTACCTGTGCCATTTAGAGTTGTCGTTACTGCCAGATACGTACTTGCTGATGATTTAACTTTGTAACACTGATGTATAAGGGAGAGAGCCTTCTCTCTCTCTCTCTCTCTCTCTCTCTCTCTCTCTCTCTCTCTCTCTCTCTCTCTTATTATTTTTTAAAATTTAAACACGGATTTAAGATAGCAAGCATTTCTCATTAAATAAGAATTTACCACCTAATTTAATTGATACATTTACTTTATTGTCGATAAAAGAAACCTCATAGACTCTTATTGGTATAATGTAAATCTTGTCTGTATGTATGATTACTTAATGAAATAAATACTGTTTAAACTAACTTCATAATGTATAAAATCGGAATTATATATGTTTCATCCATGTTGTTGTGTAAAAGATTTATTTAATTACTTGATCTATTTAATTAAAAAAAATATATTTGCTTCAAAATAATCTTATAATAACCCAGAGATTTTCATGTATGTCTCTGTAGTGACCACTTATTGTAAAAACTAATTTTTTTACACTCTATAAAATTGATTAAAATAAAAAGACAAACTTTATTATTACACAGACTATAAATTTTTATATATTTATTATTGAAGGTGGTGAATTTTTTTTTATTTACTTTTCTTATGGAACCATTAAATCTTGGATAATTTAGAAACAACAATATTTAGTAATTGTAATAGACCACTTTGTTGATTGATTGTAAACTGTTTACTGATTTTTCCCACGGTTTCTTTCTCACTTAGTGTATATTATTCACTCATACATTCATTGATGATGAGATTTTTAATTAATTATTTCCGGTATTAACAGGTAAATCTGTTGACAGTTTGTTGAATGGGAATAACCAAACTGTCCCGCAAATGATCAAGATTGCTAATGAGTGTACTCAGTAATTTACTACATCATAAACAGCACTTTAACACTTTGAATTACTAAAATTTTATTAATTCTCATCAGTTTTTTATTAGCTCTACAATAGTCCAAACATTTTTTGAACTTATTTGCCAAAAAGGTTATTTATTTATTTATTTATTTATTTATTTATTTATTTATTTATTTATTACTTGTATTCCCATATTCGAAAATTACTTTTTGAACTTTTTTTTTACCTTATTGGTGCATTTTCTTCGAACTTTTTCGTTTGAATTTTTCTTTATTTATTCCATTGTAAATTTATTTCCGTTTTATTTCTGTATGCTATAATCAATTTCAATAAGTTATTTATTCTTATTTGGCCAATTCTTTACTTTATTTATTTATTTATTTATTTATTTATTTATTTATTTATTCAATTAGTACTGCTTTAACTATTTTTTTTAACCTTACTGATGAATTATAATCCAATTTATTTCAATTTTTTTCTTTTTTTTAAATTAATTTATACCATTGTAAAGTTATTTTCTATTTATTTTTATATGCTATAATTAATTTTTAGCTCACCTGAGCTATTGCTATCCATCTCCGTCCGCCGTGCGTCGTCCGTCGTGGGTCGTGCGTAAACTTTTTACATTTTAATCTTCTCCTCCAAAACCACCAGGCCAAATTTAACGAAACTTGGTAACCATCATGCCTGGGTGAAGCCCTTTCAGATTTGCACAAATGAAGGAGTTATGTCCCCTTGGGGCCCCACAAGGGGGGGGAAATAGTAAAAAACTTTAAAAATCTTCTCCTCTGAATGTACAAGAGATATACCTTAGTTATTTCATTTATAACATCCTTAGGTCATTTATTTTCAGATTTGCACAAATGATAGCTATGGGGCCCAAAATGGGGAAATTGTAAGGCACTGATTGGGGTAATTGCTAGAAATTATATATTTGTCACTATATCTTGAAAACTATTAACTTTTTTTATAGACATGTATATTAGAATATTGTAGGTATTGACATGACAATCATTTTGATGTATGGTTCAAGGTCATATGTTGAAAGGTCAAGGTCACAGATGCAAAAGAAGACTTAAATGGCTAATTATCTTGAAAACTATTACTTTTTTGTATAGGCATGTATATTTGAATATTGTAGGTATTGCAACAACAATCATTTTGATATATGGTTCAAGGTCATAAGTTGAAAGGTCAAGGTCACAGCTGCAACAGAAGACTTAAATTGCTAATTATCTTTAAAACTATTAACTTTTTGTATAGGCATGTATATTAGACAATTGCAGGTATTGACATGATGATCATTTTGATATATGGTTTAAGGTCATATGTTGAAAGTTGAAGGTCACAGCTGCAAAAGAAGACTGAACTTGCTAATTATCTTGAAAACTATTAACTTTTTGTATAGGCATATATAGTAGAATATTGTAGGTTTTGCAACAACGATCATTTTGATATATGGTTCAAGGTCATATATTGAAAGGTCAAGGTCACAGCTGCAAAATAATACTTAAATTGCTAATTATCTTGAAAACTATCAACTTTTTGTATAGGCATATATAGTAGAATATTGTAGGTTTTGCAACAACGATCATTTTGATATATGGTTCAAGGTCATATATTGAAAGGTCAAGGTCACAGCTGCAAAAGAATACTTAAATTGCTAATTATCTTGAAAACAATCAACTTTTTGTATAGGCATGTATATTAGACTATTGTAGGTATTACCATGACGATTATTTTGATATATGGTTCAAGGTCATAAGTTGAAAGGTCAAGGTCACAGCTGCAAAAGAATACTTAAATTGCTAATTATCTTGAAAACTTTTAACTTTTTGTATAGGCATGTATATTCAACTATTGTAGGTATTGCCATGACGATCATTTTGATATATAGTTTAAGGTCATATGTTGAAAGTTCAAGGTCACAGCTGCAAAAGAAGACTGAACTTGCTAATTATCTTGAAAACTGTTATTTTTTTGTATAGGCATATATAGTAGAATATTGTAGGTTTTGCAACAACGATCATTTTGATATATGGTTCAAGGTCATATATTGAAAGGTCAAGGTCACAGCTGCAAAAGAATACTTAAATTGCTAATTATCTTTGAAAACTATCAACTTTTTGTATAGGCATGTATATTAGACTATTGTAGGCATTGACATGACGATTATTTTGATATATGGTTCAAGGTCATATGTTGAAAAGTCAAGGTCACAGCTGCAAAAGAAGACTTAGAATTGCTAATTATCTTGAAAACTATTAACTTTTTGTATAGGCATGTATATTAGAATATTGTAGGTATTGACATGACGGTCATTTTGATATAGGGTTCAAGGTTATATGTTGAAAGGTCAAGGTCATATCAACATAGGAATACTAAAATTATTAATTATCTTGAAAGCTATTAATTTCATGCATAGGCATGTATATTAGAATATTGTAGGTATTGACATGACAATCATATATGGTTTGAAGTCATATATGTTCAAAGTCAAGGACATAGCTGCATAATTATACTGAAATTGATTAATGATTGCACTATAGTTACTTCATGCATATTTTATAAGGTACTTATAAATGAAAAGTTAATGGATATTTTTCTGATTAAGTTTTGTGGGAGTTCTTAACTTGAGAAAACTTTTAAAGTTTCTGTACTTAATATATTGTCTATTGCACTTTACAAACAATATTAGACATATCTTCAGGTGAGCGTTAAGGCCCATGGGCCTCTTGTTAATAAGTCACATTTTTTTATTTAGTAATTTCTATATTAAATTCATTTTAAGTTTATTTTTCATTTATCCATTAATTTTTAAATTATTATTATTTTTAACTTAAATTAGCTTTGACGCTACAAGAAATGTGTGCTAATCAAGAGCAGTTAAATTGGAACGTTGGTCGATTTCACATATTTTTGAATTGATTTTGAAGTAATTTAGCTTTTGAATTGCATATTGATATTTAGATGTCTAGTTGGATAAATATTTTCTGTCTGCACGTAGACATGCATAAATTCAATATTATTTTAAAATTTGGAGATACAGTTGTTTTAAAAACAGATATATTTCCATTTTTAGCACATTTTAGTGAATATATACATTTACCCTACCGATGATCCATGCTAGATCTATTTTTTAAAAATAGAAATATTGCTAATGAAAGAAATTAAAAAAAATATCCGACTGCAATAAAATATTACAACAAGGAATATCACTTAATAAGGTTTAATGCATGTTATTTAATAATATAACCATTGAATTTCAAAATAAATAAATAAATAAATAAATAAATAAATAATAAAAAAAATGAACTGTCCTTTGTTTTGAACCGCCCTAGCCCTACACAGTAGAAATTTGTAAAATGACGTACTTGTGACGTATACAAAAAGTTAAAACTAGGTCATTTTTGTTGACGTTTACGTTAGCGACAGGGGACGTAACTCTAACCCATCCGGTATCAGCCTTGCTGACCCAGTATTTTTGCGCGTGCGGCTATGTACGGAATGATACTGGGTTGGTCATGTGATTCAATTTAGCCAATCACTATCATAGAATTTAGTCAGAGGTAGGGTAATATAAGTCACAAGAACGTCATTTTACAAATTTCTTATGTGTAGGGTCGGTTCAAAACACTTAAAAGACAGTTCAAAATTTTTTTATTATTTATTTATTTATTTTGAAGTTCAAATGTTATATTATTAAATAACATGCATTAAACCTTATGGACTTCTGACCTTACTAAATGATATTCCTTGTTGTAATATTTTATTGCAGTCGGATATTTTTTTTTTAAATCTCTTTCATCAGCATTATTTCTATTTTCCAAAAAAATAGATCTAGCATTGGATCATCGGTAGGGTAATATAAGTTACATGGTTTCTAAGTGTCCGGTACGGAATGATACAGGGTCAGTAGAAAAGATACCGGGTGAGACATTTGTAAAATAACGTACTTGTGACGTATTCAAAGAGTTAAAACTACTGTCTGATTCACGTCTGCCGTAGCACTAGTTTTTCAAGGTTTTAGAAGAGATATCAAAAAATTTTGTAACATGTCACATACCGTTATGACGTATGAATTTTGTCGTAATTAACTGACACCAAACTAAATGCCATCTTAGCTGGAGTATAAAATGCAGAGCTTTTTAAAATCCTTAACGGGGATTTAATGTGGGAAAACACACGAACACTTATTCCGGAAATACATCGCTAAAAAATCATGCGGGTTAAGAAAATAGAATTGCGCATGACCGTCTTTCCAATTTTCGCTGGCCAGGTAATATCGTCTGCAATTTGACAGCAAAAGGAATATATACTGTATGTCTAACAAAGGCGATCTTACCTACAGCTGAATGAACTATTCCAGAATTTTCTACCCTAACCCGCATGATTATTACAGCGATGTATTTCTGGAATGAGTGTTCGTGTGTTTTCCCATATTAAATCCCCGTATATTATATCATATGTTTACTAATAATATCACTATTTTTGTATGTGTGATAACTCTAATTTACACAAGTTGATATCAGCCCGAGTGATATCACACCCCTAGAAAAGTGATATCATACCCCTAGAAAAGTGATATCACACCCCTCATAAAATTCCGATAATGGCGGATTTTTAGTGTCGCTTCAGTTTGATACTGACTGTTTATGGTTAACACGATGAGCATGTGTGCAGTACATTCATGTATCAGTTGTATTTAAATTAATTTTAAACAGAGTTTCGGAATTTGCAAACATACAAACACATCAGAGAGGTACAACTAGTTTACACTGATTGTGCACGACGGCACTTGAAAATATAAACGATGCTGGCTTCAAGCTGAGACAAGTATGTCAAGACAAAAATGAGACATCAGTTCGAAGCGGAACTGTTCACCCGTACAAAATATCAATTAATAATATGTTGTCATCACTATCATCAATAAATAAACTTACAAAAGCCAAAAATTAAATCATTCCAGCTAGTAGCCAATTCGTTCCTGTACTTGTGCGGTGACGTTTCCCTGTCATCAGTGTAACATATCCAAAATATGATGCACCTGTCGGTTCAAAAACTCAGATTCCCTGTTGTCATCACGATCATGATTAATGACTGCATGGGTGCAAATCTTAAAACTAATTTTAACAACCTTCACTTTTTTAATGAAAAAAAAAAATGCCTCTGTCCACGTCATGTTGGACGAATATGGCGACTGACTGACTGACCTAGTTGTTGGAAGATCGACGTCAGCGGTTGCTTAGGGTAACATTGACGTGTGACGTATGCGGTAAAAAATTATCTATGAGATCATGATAGATAAAAAAATAAAACCTGCTGACTGCTTAAAAATTTAATTATTATCAATTGTTAATTTTACTTCAAAGCAAACATATGATAAAAAGTTTATGATATGACCATTTTGATATCACACCCTTTATCAGCCCGAGAGTCCTTTGGCCCTCTGGCTGATATCAGGACTCTCGGGCTGATAAAGGGTGTGATATCAAAATAGTCATATAATAATCTCTATATATCAAGTATGTAGGCTACATTTTCTAAGGCGATTTTGGGATAATGCGTTTTATCTTTTTCCCTAAATTTCAATACCAGCGCATCCCTCTTCATCAACCAAAACACAAGGTAAAATATAGACGTTTTGGTAGTCTGTGGTAAATTTAATGTGTCTTGTAATTAAGCAATTAAAAAGGGATGCAAAAATACAAAATTACGTCATACATTGAAGTTATTCCTGATGTATTTCCTCGTAAGCAAATTAAAAGGATTAAAAGTAGCCCTTTTATATTATGCATTTTAATCAAACAATATTTCTTACATTTGTGTTATATCATTTTTATTGAAAAAAGATTTAAATAGTTATTATACATTCCATCATTGAGCACCAGCTTGCTGTATTTAGTGATACAGAGACAACTTATCGAGCTTTATTTTAAAATTACCATTTGCCGATTTGTCAGCAGGTTTGTTGAATTTATGTTGAATATTGTTTTAGGATTTTTCAAATTCTAAGGTAACGATTAATTATGATAAAATGGATTTTTTTTTTAATACATATTTCTTGTACAGCCTAGAGTTGTAATTTTAGAATTGTTACATATGCTTACGAAATTTGGGACAGTCTGCGTCACATTTGCTTTAATGCCAAAAACTTCATAATGAAATAAATCTCTCAAAAAGCGAAACTAGCACATACAAGTATGAAAGAAAATGAATGAAGACTTTACAAGTAAGATTCTCTCTCTCTCTCTCTCTCTCTCTCTCTCTCTCTCTCTCTCTCTCTCAGAATCATAAAACCGGCAATGGAATATTAAAATGTTATAGATTAACCTGATATATGAAGCTTTAATTTTTAAATGAAGTGAAAGGGAAGAGAGACAATAATTTGAGAGGGAAAAAAATTGCCACCAACTAATCTGTTCAAAGTCAGCAAATATTCGGCTGAACATGGTACTCCAAAAACATTAATTCATTTCAAAGACCAGTTTGGTCAGCTATCAGTCAATTGTTCGTCGTTTTAAAGCATAAGTATTTCAATAATTTTTGGCTAATATTTTTACATTTCACCAAATCAAAAATGTTCAAAAGTTACCTTGTTAACTTTTTTGGCAATTTTGCAAAATTTCCCATACGTCAAAACCCCGATATATGGAATTTGGACTTTTACTTCAATAATGACACCCACGAAAGGCCAAATTTGAAGCCGCATGGCAAACGTGATTACTTAATTTTTTTTTCTGTTGTCAACTTTTTATTTCTTTGCAGAAATATTCTTGCTTTTTCTGTGTATGCTGTATTTGTTTCACAGTTAATACGATATAGTCCGACTGATTGGGGGTTGGAAGTATATAGTTTTTTCTCATCAGTTCAGTTTGAAAGTATATGATTGAGTTCCTTATTCAAAATCTGTCGAATGACGTCAGGTACCTTAGCATTATACATATCTAACATGGCTTCCGGAATGGCTGCCGTGATCATGAAATCTGACTTAACTACATGTATATTTTAAACACAACAAATCGCACTAAAATGAGAAATTTGGAATTTAAAACATACAAAAAGCATTAAAACATTGAAAGAAAAATATGGATTAGTTTTATAAATCTGCTCGCGGGAGACCTAGGATAGAATAGAAACTCCGTATCCGTTTCATCATGTATGTAATCAAAGGCAACCTAAATGTGGAGTTCTTCAGATGAGAATATAAACTGATGCCTATGGCGGATATGGGATGTTCATTTGGGAGTGGAGTTATGATAATTTACATCCTGTCAAAATCCTTACACTTATATCCATTTGGTCAGTTCTGAGATAGTGAAGGAAACCGGAGTGCTCAAAGAAAACTACTGCAACGAGCGAGCGAATTGACAATACATTTGTATTTTCACACCAGAACCAGCTGTCTGAGCGGGATTCCAACCTAGAAGGTTAGAAGCACTGTGGTCTGCAAGCGCGCTTTTAACCATTCAGCTACCGGTCTTTGCCCATTTAGGGGACGTGCTGTTGAATTTACCAAAGAGGATAATACGCGTCAATGGGCCATAATAATAGGGGTCCGGACCTTGCTCCAAATGCATTTCTTTTAAATGCGGAGGTAAAAGACGCAACGTCCTGCACTGAAGAACAGAAGGTGTGGAAATTTCAAAGCTAGAAATTACCTCGAAAGCTGCAATATGTCAATATTTCGAACGTATATTGCCCCTCCCCATCAACCTATAATTTTTCCATCACCCACCTATAGATTTTGACATCCATTTCATAACCTTGACTGGTACGTAAAACCCGGTGCATTCCAGCTCATTAATTAAAGAAGACCCCAAAAACCAGCAATGCCTTAAGACAAATAACTGCAGTATGGTTCTATACTGGTCTCATATGTCTGACAAGTACTGTTCCTTTAAAGCAACCAGCAAAAAGGTAACCTATGTATTTTTAAGGTCATTTTGGCATCAAATGCAAAGAGTAAAATTCCAACAACAAAAAACTATCTGTTAAGCAGGGTCATATTAAGAACCACGCTACCAATATATTTCTATTAATAGATATGACACCAAGTAATCTAGATATAATCATTACAACTCTGATTAAAACAAAAGCAATTAAAACCAGACTTGGATTACCAAAACTTCACAAAAATCAAAACAAGGAAAGATATATAGCAGGTTCTTCTAAAAGTACTACTTAATCATCATCAGTGATTTTAACACAAGTTTTGACAGTTGTCAAAGGTGACATTCGTTTTTATTCCGAAAAGTTTATTCTACGTCGGGCATCAACCAAATGTGGATTCTAAAGAAAATTCTAGAGAAGTACTTGAATATGTTGTTTCTAATACTTTATCTGCGTTAAAAGCATGAAAACTTTTTATTTTTCTACACTTTACACCACTATCCCTTATTCAAAATAAAAAGAATGTATTAAAAAATCATTCATTGTCATTCTTTTGAAAAAACGGTAAGCTAAGAAGTATTTGTCTATTGAGTAATAGTCACTGAAGAACTGCTTTGACTATTTTGTTCATCGATAATAATGCTTGCTCAAAATATTCAGATGAGATCTTCATTGTTTTAGTTACAAAAGCAAAACGAAGTGGATAGATAAATTTCATCATGATGCTCTTTAGTAGTGCTGAAATAAGGCTTGGTTGCTTGAGTTAGCAGCTTTAAAACAAATGATACCATTCATCAAAGCCCTTTGAACTTTTGCTCTGTAACTCTCACTTTTTTCTCTATAGTCTTGACGTTTAAGCTCATTTGACCTAGAGTCGTAAGTATATAGCTTGTACAAAAAAAAAAATAATAATACATGTAATAATAATAATAATAATAATAACTAGAGATTGTAACTGGGATACCAGTTACGTATGATTCCCCACCATCCATAATCTATATATTGTCTAAAATATACACCTGCTGATGGACTGATCTCGAGATGGATTGATAGTATCCATTACTAGTAATCAAAAGCTGACTAAGAGAAAGATAGTACGTTTTTTTGTTAAAAGAAACCAATTGAATCTGCATGTTTAAATTTATAATTCGAAATGTATGTAAATTTTACAAGTTCAATAGATCAGAATCATGCGTTCTGTCTTCTAACATAGACCCTATCCATTAATTTGGCAATTACAATTAGCTGGTGTATTTTGATTGGACAAGTATTCAACTTTGATTGATAGCAAATCTATTTCACGAACTGTGAGAGGTTTAACCAACAAATTTGATTGACGTGTGTCATGTCTGTGAAGTAGCCATAATCTACATATTTGATTTAATGGATAATTGACAAAGAGATTAAAGCAATTATACATATCAAAACATGTAATTATGCTATTGAATTTGTTTACAATTCTTTGAATAGGAATTTAATCCTGTAAAATTGCTTAAGAAATGAAATCAAGTATGCCATAAGATAGTGTTTCTTGACTGAGGGTGGGTGTTAAGAATTCTGGCTTCCCACCCCTACCCTCTCTTGAAAAGGATTTCCTGGAGGTTTTTATCACTCTTTTCAAAAGTCCATAATGAACAAGAAAATATACAGATGAGTGGAAAGGATTTTAACTATTTAAAAGCTATACATGTACATAGCACCACCCACGTGGGGAATGACCTTACAGTACCCTTTATTAATATCACTCTATTCCACTTTTCATAAGGAACCAGAAAATACATAAATTAGGGGTGGGGATTTCAATAGTTTAAAATTAACTTAGCACCACCCAGCCCTACCCTTCAGTGGAAAAGGACCTTAGGTGTCTTTGATTAGTGTCATTCTTTTCATTTTATCATTAGGAACCAGAAAATATATACTTTAGGGATGGGGATCTCATTAGTTTATGAGTTATGACAAAGCCCTATATATGATTTTATAGTGTTGAAGGAAAGATTGGTGAATTTTGTTTTTAAGACCCCATCTTCCTGTCCCTCACCCAATAAATACCCATGGATGTAAAACTTTAATGGTACAGGAACCTATCCTAAAAGTTTGAACGAGATTGAATGATGCGTTCAACTTGTTTGGCAGTGCTGATAAAAATTTGATATATTTTTAACAATTTAATACATAGTAACTGAGAATTTATTAAGAACAAATTCTGTATGTGAGAAAGAGGTTAGTCACTTAATTAACATGTAGTTCATTAACATTCAATCATTTTTGTTTAGTGCTTAACTGTATACATTAATTCAGATTACCCATTTTTATCGGGCGCTCATATGTCTGAGAAACTGAATAAGAAAGAAGAAGATTCTGTAAGAGTTATCTATCTTTGTACGTATTGGACAGAAAGATGTTTGGAATTAAATTACGCAATTTACACGCACCGACCGCTGAGCCGTCGAGATAGAAAAAAATTTGATCATTTATCCATATCTACCAAGATAGCAGATTGTTGGTACCAAATTTCATCGAAACCCATCATACCGTTTCCGAGTTCTGCACCGGACAATTTTAAGGAAGAAAAAAAATTATAAAAATAATAATAAGAAGAAGAAGAAGAAGAAGAAACAGAACGAAAACAATATGATTCCCCACCTTTGGGTGGGGAATCATAATAATAAGAAGAAACAGAACGAAGACAATATGATTCCCCACCTTTGGGTGGGGAATCATAATAAATTTTGGTCAAAAATAGGTTTCGCGTTTTTTGTGTTTAATTTTGAATATCTTTAATATCTTAAAGTTGTTTTAAAGACCTAAGTTGCGTTTTTATAGTTTTAGACTATTTCCTTGAAACTATAAGAGATAGATAAAAAAAACAAATCTCATAAAAAATGTTCAGAATGACAAAATCTAACAATGGTACCAAGTTTCACAATCATATAATAATCCACGAAGGAGTTATTCACCCTCAAATGTAATTTTTAGGTTATTAATACTAAAATTGTGAATTTTCTTAATTAAAAGCTATACACTTTTTCTATAAGCATGTATACCAGAGTATTGTAGGTATTGATATGATGATCATTTTGATATATGGTTTAAGTCATAGATTCAAAGGTCAGGGTCAGAGCTGCATTAGAAGACTGAAATTGTTAATTATCTTGAAAACTATTCAGTTTTTGTATAGGCATGTATATTAGAATATGATATGGCGATCATTTTGATACATGATTTAAGGTTATAGATATTAAGGTGAAGGGTCAAGGTCACAGCTGCTAAACAATTCTAAATTTTGATTTATCATGAAAACTGATATTTTTACATAGAAAATTGTAAGTATTGATATGACAATCATTTTTATATCTTTTTAATTTCATAAGTTCAAAGATCAAGGTCACAGCTGTTTAAGAAGACTGAATAATCTATTATCCTTTTGTACAGGCATGAAAATAGGTATGAAATATTAATATATGGTTCAAGGTCATAGATTCAATGGTCAAGGTTACAGATGCTTAAGTATACTGAAGATTAATCATCTCGAAAGTTTCCATTGTACTTTAGTTACTATATGCATTGTAGCTATTTATAAATAAATTGTGACTAGATATTCCTGATAAAGTATTGTGGGAGTTCTAAATTGGGGAAAACTTCTGTAATTACAGTTATTGTCTAATGTTATTTAAAAAATGATTTTGGACATATCCTCAGGTGAGCGTTAAGTCCCATTGGCTTCTTGTTTTAAAGCCATTTGTTTTCATTCTCTCATTCTCACTTTTTTCCTTTTTTACCCTCGCATTTGCGTCATCATGTGCCTAAAGAGCGATCAGTTAACGTATAATTTTAATAAAGCGACATAACAGATGCTAGAGCGATGATGAATTCACCAAATCATTTTATCGCTCACATTTTCCCTCGTTAGAGTTTAAGTCGAATGACAAATGAAATGTCAAAATTTGCTATCAAAATAGCAATACCAATTGGCTTTTCATTTGATTTATGAGAGAGAGAGAGAGAGAGAGAGAGAGAGAGAGAGAGAGAGAGAGAGTATTTTCAATAATGTGTGATAACAATCGAAGTGTTTCGAAAAACAAAGATATATAGATATATAAATAACATCAAGTGTAACAAAATGTGATGTATTTCCCTACTAGTAATAGATAAGACAGTTAAGGTCGAAAGAACATTCTCTTTGCTATTACTGTAATAAACAATGTGTTTGTTGAACAAAAATCAAAACTTCTTGTATACAGTATATTGTTATGTAATCCTTTTTCTTGTATGTCTAGAAATATATTCAAACATATAATCTACATACTAGAAATGCCAGAAATTGCCGTTTTGGGAGCCGGAATAGTGGGACTGTCTACTGCTGTATGTATTCAAACGGAACTGCCTGAGTATAATGTCACAGTCTTTGCAGATAAGTTTGACAAGGAAACAACATCCGACGGGGCAGCCGGTATATTCCGTCCAACGATAGAAAAGACACATGCAAAATCCTTCGCACAACTTCGGTAAGTTTGATAACTTGTACGTGTAGATGGAATGTATTTATCTTTACGTTTTAGAGAATATCGTTAAGCTTATAACAGATGTTATATGATATCTCATCATTTCTATTAATACAAAAAGTCTATCTGATGAATAAAACGTCACTGATAATAAAACGTCACTGATAAGACAAACAGTTGTTGGTTGTATGGTATATGCAAATATGTACCAAAAGCTACCTAAATCATTATTAAGAATGACCACTAAATGAATATAATAATGATGTCCAGATAATGTGGTTAGAGTATTAATTAATCAATCTAACTGTGCAACTTAAGGAAACAACTATTTCATTTAACAAAACGTTTGAAAGCCAATGTGTAAAATAATAAATAAATAAATAAATAAATAAAATAATAATAATAAATAAATAAATAAATAAATAATAAAGATACAGATTAAATAATCAATAAAAAACAGGTAACAAAATACATCACTTCATCACCGGTAAGTGATCTTAATTGATGAGATGAATCGGAATACCAAGAGAAAGCAGCAGAACTCCAATAAACTTTCTTATGTTGTCATTTGCCCTGATAAGACATTAACCTGTAGCGGCGGCTTGATAGAAGGTCGGGTAGCCTAGCCGGTAGAGCGTCCCGCCAGTATTGGGAAGGTCCCAGGTTCGAGTCCCGGTTTTGCCGCTGCATTACTCCCTTTTCCTGTTACAAACTCATGTGTCTAACAACGCCAACTAAATTGCGCTAAACACCACATATCTATCTCTTCAGGGTTATAATGAATAATTTTAAAATGAATATTACATGTATATAAAATGCCAAATTTTCTATTTGAACATTTTTCTGATTGAAGGAATTGGTGTGAGACATCGTTTAATTGGTATGATAGTATCTACAGATCAGAGGAAGGAGCTAAAGCAGGGATAATACGACTATCGGGATATGAGATCATGCATGAAAAACAAAATGTAAGTACACTCTAATTCCCTTTACTGTGCTGTATTTCCACCGTACTATACTATACTATACCATACTGTACTATACTATACTATACTATACTATACTACTATACTATACTATACTATACTATACTATACTACTATACTATACTATACCACTGTATTGTACTATACCACTGTACTATACTATACTATACTATACTATACTATACTATACTATACTATACTATACTATACTATACTATACTATACTATACTATACTATACACTTTATCCTATATAACAATCAGTAGGTATTTCTCGCTCCTTCTGGAAGATTCCTTACTTGCCTAATAAGTTTTGGAAACCGAATTTTAAACAAAAATTGCTAACAAGTCTATATATAGATGGGGAATATTTTGGGGGTGTAATTGCTTACTGTGTTAACATACTGGTATCTTCTTCTGTAAATTAAACCATCATAAATTAAACCGGAGATGAAACGCTCTCTGGATCACACAATTTTAGATACAATATATAGAAAGCGGGTCAAAGACTCAATGGGCCGGGTTGTTTTTTAAATTTCTATTGCACATAGCAAGGTACACAAGTTGTTTTTTTATACTTCACAGAAAGTCATAAAAAATGGGGAAAAAATCCTGAAATATTTCCATAAAGTCATAAGCACATCTTCAGTATATATAGAAACACTCTGTGAAGTTTCAAGGTTTTTGGTTGAAAACTGTAGACGGAGTTGAGTTCACAAAGTAGGTACCCCCGTTCAAAAACTTGCTTAAAAGTGACGAAGTTTAAAATCTCGAAAAATGGGGGAAAAAATCTTGAAATATTTCCATATAATTAGATGCACATCTTCAATATATATAGAAACATTCTATGAATTTTCAAGGTTTTTGGTTGAAAACTATAGACAGAGTTGAGTTCACAAAGTTGGTACCCTATCCTATTTTCCCCGCTCGCCCGCCCAACCGCCCGACATTCACCACACTATAAACCGGATTTGCACTTCGTGCAACCCAGCCAAAAACATGTACATGTCTATAATCAAGAAGCAGTCAGGATGAAAACATAACAACAAAGAAATTTAACGAAAAAAGGTTCAGATAAATTTTAAGTGACATAAGATTTTGACAAAGTTATACGTATACATAAATGACTGTTAGGTGTCCCAGTCGTTTTGGTCAAGCTTTTTATCTAGCGTTTAAATGATAACACATTACTTGGAGGGAAAAAAAACAACAACAGATTATTAGTAATTACCAACATAATCAAGTCATTATGCTACTGATACAGATACAATTAATTTATACATTATTTTTCATGATTTGTAGTTTCCTCTACATCATCTGACGGATTATAGTTTCCGTGAACTATCCAGCGAAGAATTAAAAAAGATTCCTGGAAACTACAAGTAAAGTGTAAAATAATTTATTTTGGTAGAGTTTAATGTCAACAACATTTTATGTTTAATGTGGATATGGGTCCTAGCCAAACTTGATATGATTTTTGAAAATTCTTTCACGCAATGAAAAGGATTCACTCTCCATATTTAAGGAGGTGCTTACCCTTCGGAGCACCCGGCCTCAATTCCTTGATGTAAAGTTTACAGTGTAACTGAATTGGCCTGTTTTCAAAGTTTTCATTTTGTTTTTGGGATTGTGATTTGGACATTGACTGGTATATTTG
The DNA here is from genome assembly GCA_029721355.1 of Tegillarca granosa. Lineage (NCBI taxonomy): Eukaryota > Metazoa > Mollusca > Bivalvia > Arcoida > Arcidae > Tegillarca > Tegillarca granosa. The sequence continues at coordinate 17,262,941 of CM056603.1, read as the reverse complement.
TATTTTTGTATTTTTGGTTTTTTTTTTTTTTTTTTTGTTTTTGTTTTTTTTTTGTTTTTTTTTTTTTTTGTTTTTTGGTTTTTTTTTTTATAAAAATCACATTTGATCTTAAACTTAATCTATTGAGATATACGGTTTATTTTGCATGTAAAAATTCGGTTGTTGCAGGCATGTCATAAAGATCAAACTTTTGCAACAAACATACTCAAATACACATTTTGTTGCGAGTCTGTGATTGTTGCACTATTTATTTCAACTATTTGAAAGCTACAATGATGTGGCAAAATGTAAAATGTGGACTGGATTGGACTGTTGGATTGGATTGGACTCTTGGACTGGATTGTACTCTTGGACTAGACTGTTGGACAGGACTCATGGATTGGACTCATGGACTAGACTTAAAAAATGGACTTATGAATTTTTTCATAATTGTATAATGAAAACTGATAATATCAAATCTTTTACATATATCTGAACTGAAGATTACCCTATAAAAACTTGACTCTTGGATTGGATTAGACTCTTGGACTGGACTCTTGGGTTGGACTGTTGGACTGGACTCATGGACTAGTCTCTTGGATTGGCCTTTTGGACTTTTGGCTCACGGACTGGTCTCTTGAATTGACATCTTATTTGTGTTTTAAACTCAATACTAGTCTGTGTAATTCATTCAATATATGTGTATAATCACAAATACAGATGTGATTGGTTTGTTATTACATTTTATAATATTACTGCAGAATTTTAACCTATCTTTATTTTAATGTATTTGTTATTTAATCTCTAAAGGGGTTGGTTATCAATTGTCTCTTATCAAGTTAATGTTTTCGTTTCATTTTCTGAAGAGAGTTTGTGACATTTGACAACTAACACATGTTAGTTTAAAAAGTTGAAGGTGATGATAGACCGTGCCTTTGTGGCATTTTTTCACTTTAAGCTGGGGAGATTATATCAGATTACATCAGGAGTAACTGTAAACAACAGTTGTAGAAAAGTATTTTTCTAATAAACTTATCTGATCTGGTAATTAAAATTGACATTCAAATTTTGTCTTTTAGGTCTTAAGATTTTATTGAATTTTTTTACATGATAATGTATATACAATGAATCAAATAGGTGACACTTTACATCCTAAACAGAACAAATTTACTGATTAAACTTATACATACATTTATCATTGAAGTATTCCAATTTTCATCTTGAAGGGAAAAAATTATTTTAAAAAGTCTTTGTAAGTTTTGTGCAGATCTTTTATGAAGTAAAAGTCTAGGTTATAAGAATTAAATTTAAAAGAAATCCTGGCCAAAAATAATATATTTTTCTGTCATTGTGTTTCAATTCTTCACTTTTTCTCTCCATTACAATAATATAATGATAACTGTTTTCATTTATGATCATTACTACTTAATTTCAAGTAACTAAATAATTGTAGTATGTATTTTGTCACAATATACTTTTACCAATATGTACATCATAGTTAATGTTATTCTTAAATCAGCATAGTAATTTTATCTTACTTAGTATCAGATACCGTAGTTCTAAAGTTTCTGCAGATGAGACCAACAATCTGTCATCAATTCATTTGAAGCATTTAAGAGCTTGTAAAACAAATACTACAGCTTTAAGTAGAAAAATGTGTGACCTTTGACAACGTTTGATATTTTCCAGATAAAACAAGCAAGAAAGAATTACCATAGATGTATTTTCTTCTGTTTGTATAGGGTAATCATCAGTTCAGATATATGTAAAAGATTTGTGGTGTTTGATATTTACAGTTTTAATTTTAAAATTATGAAAAAATTCATTAGTCCATTTTTTCAGTCTAGTCCATGAGTCCAATCCAAGAGTCCAATCCAGTCCAAGAGTCCAATCCATGAGTCCAGTCCAACAGTCCAGTCCAAGAGTCCAATCCAATCCATGAGTCCAATCCAGTCCACATTTTACACTTTGCCGCATTATATAATTTTTAGCTCACCTGGCCGAAGGCCATGGTGAGCTTTTTGCTATCACTTGGCGTCCGTCGTCGTCCGTCCTCCGTCCGTAAACTTTTCACATTTTGACTATCTCCTCTGAAACCACTGGACCAATTTGAAGCATACTTACAGGAATGATGTATAGATGGTCCTTTACTAAGTTTGCCGAAATTTTCCGGATCCACCAAAAAACATGGCTGCCAGCACAGGACATAATTTATCATTGGACCTATGGGAAAAAGTATATATTGGCTATCTCCTCTGAAACTACTGAAGCCAATTGAATCAAACTTTGCAGGAATGATGTATGGATGGTCCTTTACTAAGATTGCCGAAATTTCCCGCATCCACCAAAAAACATGGCTGCCAGTGCAGGACATAGTTTAACATTAGACCCTATGGGAAAAGAATATATTTGCTATCTCCTCTGAAACTACTGAAGCAAATTGAATCAAACTTTGCAGGAATGATGTATGGATGGTCCTTTACTTAGATTGCCGAAATTTTCTAGATCCACCAAAAACATGGCTGCCAGTGCAGGACATAGTTTAACATTGGACCCTATGGGAAAAGCATATATTTGCTATCTCCTCTGAAACCACTGAAGCAAATTGAACCAAACTTTACAGGAATGATGTATAGATGGTCCTTTACTAAGATTGCTGAAATTTCCCAGATTCACTAAGAAACATGGCTGCCAGCGCAGGACATATTTTAACATTGGACCCTATGGGAAAAGCATATATTGGCCATCTCCTCTGAAGGTACTTAAGCAAATTGAATCAAACTTAGCAGGAATGATGTATGGATGGTCTTTTACTAAGAAAGCCGAAATTTTCCGGATCTGCCAAAAAACATGGCCACTAGCATTGGACATAGTTTAACATTGGACTCTATTGGAAAAGCATATATTGGCTATTTCCTCTGAAGCTACTGAAGCACATTGAACCAAACTTTGCAGGAATGATGTGTTGATGGTTGTTTACCAGGATAGCCAAAATTTTCCGGATATGCCAAAACAAAAACAAAAACATGGCCACCAGCGCAGGACATAGTTTAACATTGGACCCTATGAGAAGCATTATTGGCTATCTCCTCTGAAACTACTGACGCCAATTAAACCAAACTTTACAGGAATTATGTATGAAAGGTCCTTTCCATAGATTGCCGAAAAGTTTTTTTGAATTTGCCAAAAAAAAATGACACCAGCATAGGATATTGTTTAACATTAGACCCTATGGGATAAGCATATTTTGACTATCTCCTCTGAAGCTACTGGTTTAAAATAAACCAAACTTTACAGGAATGATTTAAACATCTTCTACTAAGATTACCTGGCCCAGGTGAGCGATACAGGCTCAGCCTTCTGAGCCTCTGGTTTAATATATTATTACAATCAAAAATGTATAAAATGACAGTATTAATCCTCCATACTCCGACTTGCAAGCTGTTTTATTTTTTTGATTTTTTCCCCGCAAATTATAGACCTTGTTACATTCCACCACCACGGTCTCATTATATGTTTAGGGGCTTTAAAAATGTCTCAGAATGATTTTTAATGTGGACGCTAACTTAGTGAACATACGTTGCTTTTACAGCGTAAACATTACCTTTGCAGATACATGTACAAATCCGACTTTGATTGCGAGTTTAATTTTCCTGATAAAGGACCAAAAAATTATAATCAAAAATGAAAATAAGTAATTAAGCTTTAATTGTTAACTTTTATAAGAAATCCGTATTTTTGTTAAGTTTCATAATTTTACAATTTATTTTTTAGATATGGTTGGGCAGTATCTACATTGATGATTGAATCGCGACGATATCTACCATGGTTAATGAAAAGGTAAACAGTTGTTATCATCCGTTACATAGCACGGGCACAGGTTTATAACTAAACACGGAGTGGACTGGCTATTTACGGTTATTTTGTAACTATTATTGTATGGTGTAAGTCAGATATCAACTTCGCTGTCGGTGTGCATGGTTATACCAACTTGGTCACGTGCAAAGTGTGAATACCTTAGCGCGACACAAATTTGCACGTGCCCAGGTTTAGATAACCATGCATACCTCTAGCTCAGTTGATATCTTTTACTTATACTCTTAGTTTTTTGTCTTGGACAGGTTAGTATCCAACATGAACACCTACTAAACAGTAGGCAGGTATGTAGGTGTTCATGTTAGATATCCCGACAAGTGTCAATGATGCCTGAAGAAGAATGGAATTGTTCAAGCATGTCTAATCCTGAAGACATTCCGGAGAGAGTTTAAAAAATAACAATGATTTATAACGTATATTACGCTTCACAATTTAATCTTTTTGTCAACATGATTAACTATTTTAATTCTCTATGTAACACTACTACCCGCTTGGTGCAACTATAACACTGATTGGATATTCTACAACGCAATAAGGCGAACGTTATTACTGAATACACTAAATTTTACTTTTACAGTATACCATAAAAATATTTTAAAAAATTAAAAAAAAATAATAACCATGCAAAAAACGAAGTATGTTCTACCCAGTGCGTTGCCGAACTAACTAAAAAAAAAATCCGTGCAATTATCTTATAAACACCGTGAAAGTACAATCACGCCACCAAGCGGTACGAGGATAGAGAAATTTATTCTATACTTATTCCGTTGTCAAACGTATAGAAAAACATTATAACACTGTTAACATTGCTTTAAGTTTGCAACATACACATATAATGTATCTATCTTTATTATGAATTTGGAAATGCACTTATTCAGCTGAAAAATTAAAGTTTATATTTTCAAGACTTTTTTCAGAGTCTTTTCATTATGATCAATATGTAAACCAAACCTTACTATCTCCGGTTTTATGGGATATGGTCATCTAGTCAGTCGTGATAAAGTCTGAATGTTAATTAAAATATTTACACAGAAACATTAAGAAAAGGTAATATATTATCTTTCGTGCACGCCTATAAATGTGTTTTCGGGGATGAAAATCTAGCCACTTTTTCTGTCGTTTTCTGATTCCTCGTAGAGATCTAGAGTCTGACTTAGTATTTCATCAGAATCATATTCGGTGTTCGTCATGTGTGAAGTTTTGTGTGTGAATACCCAAAACCCGCGCGTATTAAAAACTACTCCTGTTAATTTACCGTATATGAAGTAAGTGAGTATGTAATGTTTAAGTCAGATATTAACTTCGTTGATCGGTGTTCATGTATTTAAAAACCTGCCTTCGTGCGCAACACCTTGAGCCCTACGGGCTGTCGATGTTACATTCGCAAGAGGACACCTCCAACTCAGTTAATATCCTAAACATCACACGTACATGTAGTCGGTAGACGATAAGGGGTATAACGGACGTCTTTATTTCCTCATTGCATGGTGTTGGCTTTCTTTCTCCGTCTCTCCCGCTCTTATTACTATGTTCTTACTTCTTAATAATCTCTTGTTATTAGCCTTAAAGGTTAAAACCTCTTAAGATCCCCACAAATGACCATCTGTGAAATTAAAAAAACACAATAAAGGATGTTAATAAAAGATTTAAATAATGAAAGCCCCCAAGAGAATATATTTTCACAACACTCAATTTCACGATTTTTTTTTTAAATTACACAAATGTGAAATTTTAACCCAACGATTATTATGATGCTATAGTTGTTTCTACGGTAATGCTGATGTGGTTTTAAATAGTTTCAATTTCTTATTAATACATAAATATAATATACAAATATGTATGTGAAAACAACAAGTTTCCGTCTTGTTTTCAAGCTGAGGATAATTCCTCAATTACGTACATTCTTCATGAAAGTATTATCTGTAAGAAAAAAAACTTGCTTTTATACCTAAAGTGAAATCTTTATAACGTCTAGTAGTTGGCTTCAGGTTGTACGCTGATCATAAGCAAAGTTTTGTTAAAACAAAATAAAAACATTTACACAGCTCGCACACCATGAAAAATCTCATTTCGAGACACAACCAAAAATGCACAAAATATTCAGCTGGAAAAAAATCTGGTGCTATATAAAAATTATTCAACCAATCAAAATCATGTTCAGTTCAGTTATAACAAGCCTGAAAATACGCCCTTCAATGAGTCACTCATTGAAATATTTCGCTTTGTTTTCCGTATAAAATGATTGAATATTAAACCACACATAATATTAGTAAAAAGTTATAGTAGTTTTTCGTAATTTTATTGATATTAATATTTTAAATATTTTTATAAATTGTTTTCTCGGTGTTTTTAGGTTTATTGCTAATGGTGGTAAAATCATACAAAAGACCATACAAAGTATAACGGAGGTAAATAGTTATATTTGTTACACTAAAGTTAACTGCATAAAATTTCTATTATCTTGTTTCATCAAATCACGCTCCTCTAGGTTAACTCTATTCATTCCGTATAGTTGTCGTTGATCCTATAGTTTTATTAAGCAGCTTCGTGGAATTCAACATCGATTTTTGACATATTACTCAAGAAAATATCATTAATCTTACGGAGGTTCTAAACCAGTAATCCTAGTGTTTTTTTTTTTTTTTAATTTTTTGTTTTGTTTTTTTTTTAGCTCATCTGGCTTTAGCCAGCATGAGCTTATGGTATGATGTGCGTGCGTGTGTGCGTGCGTGCGTCCGTAAACTTTACATTTTAATCTTCTTCTCCAAAACCACAGGGCCAAATTTAATGAAACTTGGTAGCCATTATACCTGGGTGAAGCCTTTACAGATTTGCACAAATGACAAAGGTCACAGCTGCAAAAGAAGACTTAAATTGCTAATTATCTTGAAAACTATTAACTTTTTGTATAGGCATATATATTAAAATATTGTAGGTATTGACATGGCAATCATTTTGATATATGGTTCAACAATAATAATATGTTTATTTCAGTATTCAAGGCCATATACCCATATTACAACATTTCAATACAATATGTATCCAGTGACATATAGTACAATTTAATATTTATATTTAATTTAATATTTAAGTCAAAGTCAAGATTTCTTGTCTAATCTCCAGTGCTTTTTAATGTATATACCAATCTTTTCTAAATATTCAACTCCTCTATACTTAAATAATCGCATTAAAACATATACATATGTATTTGCATCACAGTTATAACAAAAATATGGTAAAATGTTTCTTCTCAAATCTCTATATAGGACATTCAAATAAAAAATGCATTTCGTCCTCAATTTTACCTAGATTGCAAACCTGACATATCCTATCTGTATACTCTAACTTTTCATGTCTACCAGTTTCTATCCTTAAATTATGAGTAGAACAGCACAGATTAATGATTAAATACCTCAGGCGATAGCCTATATCATACAGGTTGAGTATACATATACTGCCTTCTATGGATGAAAAGAATTTGCACCTATTTGACTTCCTAACAAACTGCTCCATACTTTAAAGGTTTATATCTCTAAGTCTCTGTTAAATAGCTCTATATTTCCGACTCCTTCAGCTTCCCATACATGTCCGAAACCATATGTAAACAACATCTCCCTAACTGCTGTTACCCAATTCTTCTTTCTTGCTTGATCCCTAGGCATGTATATTAAAATATTGTAGGTATTGACATGGCGATCATTTTGATCATGATATGGTTCAAGCTCATATGTTGAAAGGTCAAGGTCACAGCTGCAAAAAAAGACTTAAATTGCTAATTATCTTGAAAACTGTTAACTTTTTGTATAGGCATGTATATTAGAATATTGTAGGTATTGACATGGCGATCATTTTGATATATGGTACAAGGTCATATGTTGAAAGTTCAAGGTCAAAGCTGTAAAAGAAGACTGAAATTGCTAATTATCTTAAAAACTTTTAACTTTTTGTATAGGCAGGTATATTAGAATATTGTAGGGATTGAAATGGCGATCATTTTGATATTTGGTTCAAGATCATATATTGAAAGTTAAGGTCACAGCTGCAAAATTAGAATTAAATTGCTAATTATCTTGAAAACTGTTAACTTTTTGTATAGGCATGTATATTAGAATATTGTAGGCAATGACATGGCGATCATTTTGATATATGGTTCAAGGTAATATGTTGAAAGGTCAAGGTCACGGCTGCAAAAGAAGCCTTAAATTGCTAATTATCTTGAAAACTATTAACTTTTTGTATAGGCATGTATGTTAGAATATTGTAGGTATTAAAATGGCAATCATTTTGACATATGGTTCAAGGTCATATGTTGAAAGGTCAAGGTCACAGCTGCAAAACAAGACTTAAATTGCTAATTATCTTTGAAAACTATTAACTTTTTTATAAGCATGTATATTAGAGTATTGTAGGTATTGGGACAATGATCATTTTGACATATAATACAAGGCCATATGTTGAAAGGTCAATGTCACAGCTGCAAAAGAAGACTTAAATTGCTAATTTTCTTTGAAAACTATTAACATTTTGTATAGGCATGTATATTAGGATATGGTAGGTATTGACATTACGATCATATATGTTCAAAGGTTAAGGACATAGTTGCATTAGTATATTGAAATTGGTTAATGATTTGGAAATCATTCATTGCACTACAGTTACTTCATGCATATTATATAAGCTACCTATAAATGAAATGTTACTGGATATATTTCTGATTAAGTTTTGTGGCAGTTCTTAACTTGAGAAAACTTGTAAAGTTTCTGTACTGAATATATTGTCTATTGCACTTTGCAAACAATTTTGGACATATCCTCAGGTGAGCGTTAAGGCCCATGGGCCTCTTGTTTTTTGTTTCCAACTTTGGAAAAAGAAAATTAAGATAAACCCATGTAGAACTTTAGACTAAATCCCTAGTCGTTTTAAAAACAAGTCAAAAAAGTTGGTTGTTGAAAGAATTAACGTCCCTTTTCAAGATTAATTCACTTATACCTAGGACGTCAATTTTGGGTTGGTGATAAACAAGGTGCCTACAGAAAACCAACTATCCTCGGCAAATGAACGCACAGACTTTCTTATCAAGTAGGATTCGAGCTAAGGCGTCGATAGGCGTTATGATTTATAAGCAAATATTTTTGCCCACAAGTTTCACAGACTATCGACCTCAATTGTACCTACGCTGTCTTGTTCAGAAAGTTTTGACACTACACAGATATTGACAGTTAGATATAGTACCTTGTCAAACTAATCATGTATAAATTTGATGTAGATTTGTTACTTGATATTAATAGTTTCGCTCATCAGTTTTCAGACTATGATGTTATAGTAAACTGTTTGGGACTATCCTGTAGGTGGCTACTAAATGACCCGGAAGTGTATCCAGTTCGAGGTCATCTAATTAGGGTAAGTATTTACGTTCTCGTGACTTACAGTAAGTTTGTTAATAAATGTGTTTAGGAATGCTGTAAATGAACTTTTTAAAGAATATTGCGATATTCTTAAAATGAATAGCGAATTTTAATTACTAAAATGATGAATGACACGACTAACGAAATAGCAGCTTGGAAATAATCACAAGAATCTCATAAAGAAAAAATAAGTTTGACATGTTTGTTAAATTGTGTTTTTTAGTAATTCAGGTTAAATAAAGTATTAAAAACTTTTTAAAGGTAAAAGTCGCTTTACGTTCCCCACTTTTTTTGAAAATAAACAAATTAATTTTATTTTGGAATAGAAAACAGCTGTTTCGTATTTAACATCTTAACAACAATATTAAGTTCAACCACTATACACAGGCATTTTATTGTATGAAAAATGTCCATTCAAAACCTTGTCCCAGTTTGACAAATACTCTATAGTACAAACTTTTATATAATAATAATAATAGTTATGACACTAGTGATGATGATAATGATTATAGTGTAAAGTATATTTTGTTGTATTAGTTACGTGACATTAATTGAAATATTGATTTTTTTCAATTTTGTCAATGAACGTATAAGTGTCAGGTTGAATTTTTAATTTAAAACTGCAGGTAGAAGCTCCGTGGATAAAAGAATATGTGGTAGTGTCTGGCGGTGAAAACTATATCTACCCCGGGTAATAAATATTTGTAATCCTGAGTGGACAGGCGTGTGTGTGTGTGTGTGTGTGTGTGTGTGTTTGAATTCCCTTGAAACAATATACATGTATCAACACCTTGTAAAAGTTGTAATTTTTGATTAAGTATGTAAAGTTTAATTCCCGTTCAGTTAGTACAAATGGACGATGGCGTAAGGCGCAGAGGTATACAAAGAATAACTTCATCTTCTTATATATTTGATTGTGAAATTTAAATATGTAACGTTTAGTAACTGGACATTAAGACAGATGTTGTATATATTATAATAATGATAACAGGTGCTTTCTTTAAGTTAATGCACATTTCTGACGTCATTTTCTCGAACGTCACATGCCATACCTTAATTTACAACCAATCCAATTAGTTAAAACACAAACAAAATCTCAATCCGAGAGTTTTTTTCTTGTGCTAAAATTTAGAACGTTAAGATTTTGTTTACAGTACCGGTAAGCGCTATTTTTTTTTTTAAATATTTTAATCAAATAAATACATTCAAAATATGCTTTGACAACAATATAATATAATTATTCAAAATAAGGTATGTGTTCTTGTACAGTAGCAAACTTATTAAGATGCCGGGGGTTTATTATCGAAAAATAACAGCGTAACTTATTGATTCTGTACGTTAATGTTCGATTTAGACACAATACCAATGAAAAACAGAGAATGACTAGAAAGTGAAGAAATCAAACTGATGTAAAAAAAATTTAAAACTGAGGTCTGTTTTCGAAAACAAAGCATTTTTAGCTCATCTGGCTAAAGCCAGCTGAGCTTATGGCATGGCGAAGCGTGCGTGCGTGCGTGCGTGCGTGCGTGCGTGCGTAAACTTTGGTCTTCTCCTCTGAAACCACTGGGCCAATTGGAACCAAATTTGGTGTGGAAGGTCCCTACCTCGGCCTGACTAAAGTTTTTACCAGAAAACCCCGCCCTACATCCAAGATGGCCGCCGTTACTATAAATAGAGAAAAACACAAAAATGGCCATTTTAGATTCATTTTTCCACCAATTAAGCTAAAATTTGAAATGAAGAAAGTATATAGTGGGGAATTCAAATAAATACATGATAAATATATGAAACGGTTTTTTGTGAGAATTTTTTTATTGACCCAATTTTTACGAATTATGCAAATGAAGTGCAATATTTAGCGAAATCTTTGAAAATCTTCTCCTCTGAAACCACTGGGCCAATTGGAACGAAATTTGGTGTGGTTGATCCTACGTGGGCCTGACTTAAGTTTTTACCAGACAAACCCGCCCGACATCCAAGATGGCCGCCGTTACTATAAATAGAAAAAACACAAAAATGGCCATTGTGGATCCATTTTTCCACCAATTAAGCTCAAATTTGAAATGTAGAAAGCATATTGTGAGGGATTCAACATATTTGACAGGTTTTTCCGAGTCTTTTTTCATTGACCCAATTTTCACTTATTATGCAAATTAGGTGCAATATTTTGTAAAATCTTTGATAATCTTCTCTGAAACCACTGGGCCAATTGGAATGAAATTTAGAGTGGAAGGTCCCTACGTCGACCTGACTAAAGTTTGTACCAGGCAACCCTGCCTGATATCCAAGATGGCCGCTGTTACTATAAATAGAAAATACACAAAAATGGCCATTGTGGATCCATTTTGCCACCGATTTAGCTCAAATTAGAAATATAGAAAGTATATTGTGGGGAATTCAACATATTTAACGGTTTTTTCCAAGTCTTTTTTCATTGACCCAATTTTCACTAATTATGCAAATTAGGTGCAATATTTTGTGAAATCTTTGAAAATCTTCTCCTCTGAAACCACTGGGCCAATTGGAATGAAATTTTGTGTGGAAGGTCCATACGTCGACCTGACTAAAGTTTGTAACAGGCAACCCCGCCTGACATCCAAGATGACCACTGTTACTATAAATAGAAAATAAACAAAAATGGCCATTGTGGATCCATTTTGCCACCGATTTAGCTCAAATTAGAAATATAGAAAGTATATTGTGGGGAATTCAACATATTTAACGGTTTTTTCCAAGTCTTTTTTCATTGACCCAATTTTCACTAATTATGCAAATTAGGTGCAATATTTTGTGAAATCTTTGAAAATCTTCTCCTCTGAAACCACTGGGCCAATTGGAATGAAATTTTGTGTGGAAGGTCCATACGTCGACCTGACTAAAGTTTGTAACAGGCAACCCCGCCTGACATCCAAGATGACCACTGTTACTATAAATAGAAAATAAACAAAAATGGCCATTGTGGATCCATTTTGCCACCGATTTAGCTCAAATTTGAAATATAGAAAGTATATTGTGGGGGATTGAACATATGTAACGGATTTTTCCGAGGTTTTTTTTTCGTTGACCCAATTTTCACTAATTATGCAAATTAGGTGCAATAATTTGTGAAATGAAGTAAAAATCTTCTCCTCTGAAACCACTGGGCCAATTGAAATGAAATTTTGTGTGGAAGGTCCCTACGTCGGCCTGACTTAAGTTTGTACCAGACAACCCGGCCTGACATCCAAGATGGCCACCGTAACTAAAAATAGTAAAAAATAAAAATGGCCATTGGGATCCTTTTTTTTTCATCAATCGAGCTCAAATTTTAAATATAGAAAGTGTACTGTGTGGGATTCAAAACATATACATAACGGGTTTTTTCTGAGAAAGTTTTTATTGACCCAATTTTCAAGAAATATGCAAATTAGGTGTAATATTTAGTAAAAATCTTCTCCTCTGAAACCACTGGGCGAATTGGAACCAAATTTCGTGTGGAAGGTTCTTACATCAGCCTGAAAAAAGTTTGTACCAGTCCAAGATGCCCGTTGTTACTAGATATAAAAAATAGCCATTGTTGATCCATTTTAAGCTCAACTGGCTAAACCCAGCTGAGTTTATGGCATGGCGAAAGTTTCTCAGTGAACTTGCTGCTTGGTCGTGGTTTTCTCCTATACTCCAGTGTCTTCCACCATTTCCAAAACTGACAGTCTCCGTATAAGTGAAATATTCTTGAGTTGAACGTTAAATGCCATGAATTTGGGTAAGTGTGATGATGACAAGAAGGGTGGACTCAAATAATAATACTGATTAACCAAATTAATTTACTTTTACCAAAATACAATTTGATGTATGTAAATTTTCACGAACCTGTAGCAAGACTGAACAATTTTTTCTATGGCTAGTGCTGGTGCCTTCAGTTGGCATATTCAGACAAACAGATTCACCACAAACACTTTTTATCTTTTGTTATTCTCTTCAAGTAGGATAATTTACTATACCAATGTATCTTCTGTATGTCTTTCTTAATTGTCTTTTCAAGCATCGCGTCTGCTTACTGGTTATTATTTCAACCATGCAGTTACGGGCTTTAAGTAAGATTCTGCTGTTGGGTTATGGTATCTCGAGGATTTCAAAGTGATGTGTAAATATGTAAACGGGTGTTTAGAAAATTGTTTAGTATTTATTATACAGCGAAGCATAATTAATAACTAGCCTATGGTAGGTCAAAAAATTGATGTGAGGTTTAACAAATGAGAAAAGTTTTAAACAATAACTTATATAATTTATCGTTTAAAATTACAGACAAGATAACGTTGTTTTGGGAGGAACGAGACAAGAGGGAGAATATTCTTTAGATTATAGCAAAGGGTATTTCGACAATATTCTAGATCGATGTTATAAAATATATCCGTCTTTGAAGGTACGCTCTCTGATATCAATAATGTAGGGTTGATAAGGCGGAAAACGGTTAGCATTAATCATCAAATTTTGTAAAGGTGTTAGACTCTTTTCAGTAGTGTGGTAAAAATGCTTGTTTGAACAATATAGATTTGTAGATATTCTATTTTGTGTTTTCATGATTATTCGGGATCTGTATCGGTCACGAAAATACTCGTAAAAGCTTTAACTGAAAAGCGAGTCCAACAAATAAATCTCTTTAGCGATAGGAAATGTGCTAAAATTAATTATTAAGTTAGTGAAATGCTAAATTTTCAAAACATATCATTGTATTATCTAGTGAGATGACATACGAAATATTTCGTTAGATTAATCAATATTAATGCCAAAAAAAGAAAGAAACCAAAATAAAAAGGTAAGCCTAATGGAGAACTAGCTTAACCAACTTTGCATTTCAATGATTGCCATCTCGTTTTATTCCTGTATTAATTTTGCAGTTATTAGACAAACGAATTTAGCATTCTAATTATCGTTTGTAAATCATATAAATGAATTTTTTACTTAAAAGCTCTCTACAATACACGGAAACAATATGTGTTTTTTTTTATTTACATTATGAAAAAGAATGATAAATATATACATGTACATAAAATGCAAGTTTAGCTTTATTTTGACAAATAAATTTTGAAAAATCAGCACTTTACAGAATAAAAATTGGAAACATTTCTTTTTCAGGATGCTAAAATAACCAACATTTGGGTAGGTCTTAGACCTCACAGAAAGACAGTAAGAGTAGAGAAACAGATACTGATAACAAACCATAGAAAGATAAAGGTATGTCAGCCGATTTTCACTATCTCTAATTAAAGATAACGTACTAAAATGCGTAGTGATTTTTGTTAAGCATTAAGTATTTAGAAATCAAAGCAATGAGTATATTTTAATGAATTTAAAATAAGTAAATTAATTAATTAATTAAATAAATAAAAAATAAAACCTGATGCCCTGTCGTAAAAGTGACGTGAAAATATGTTTTGACGCCGATATGCATCAAGCAAGTCTATTACTCTGTCTATAGATTTTTATTCATTTTTAAGACATCTGCAGGAACTTTAAAGTTTTATTTACAAATTATTTTTGAAAACTAATTTTCCGATTGAACCAGATATACCAATACAGTCAAAATGGGTAGATACTGATACCGTCTAGGTTCATGTTTTACTCGGAGATGTTTTTCTGATTACCGTCTTTGTTTTAAAATAAACATGTTAAGTCTATAAATGTAAGTTAAAAATGTTAGATTTTATATCAATTTTCTTAAAAGTTTAATTAAAAATGTTAGATTTTATATCAATTTTCTTAAAAGTTTAATTAAAAATGTTAGATTTTATATCAATTTTCTTAAAAGTTTAATTAAAAATGTTAGATTTTATATCAATTTTCTTAAAAGTTTAATTAAAAATGTTAGATTTTATATCAATTTTCTTAAAAGTTTAATTAAAAATGTAAGATTTTATATCAATTTTCTTAAAAGTTTAATTAAAATGTTAGATTTTATATCAATTTTCTTAAAAGTTTAATTAAAAATGTTAGATTTTATATCAATTTTCTTAAAAGTTTAATTAAAAATGTTAGATTTTATATCAATTTTCTTAAAAGTTTAATTAAAAATGTTAGATTTTATATCAATTTTCTTAAAAGTTTAATTAAAAATGTAAGATTTTATATCAATTTCTTAAAAGTTTAATTAAAAATGTAAGATTTTATATCAATTTTCTTAAAAGTTTAATTAAAAATGTTAGATTTTATATCAATTTTCTTAAAAGTTTAATTAAAAAAGTTAGATTTTATATCAATTTTCTTAAAAGTTTAATTAAAAATGTTAGATTTTATATCAATTTTCTTAAAAGTTTAATTAAAAATGTTAGATTTTATATCAATTTTCTTAAAAGTTTAAT
Source organism: Tegillarca granosa (assembly GCA_029721355.1). NCBI lineage: Eukaryota > Metazoa > Mollusca > Bivalvia > Arcoida > Arcidae > Tegillarca > Tegillarca granosa. Next base: position 17,247,343 of record CM056603.1, on the reverse strand, counting down.
TAAAAATGTTAGATTTTATATCAATTTTCTTAAAAGTTTAATTAAAAATGTTAGATTTTATATCAATTTTCTTAAAAGTTTAATTAAAAATGTTAGATTTTATATCAATTTTCTTAAAAGTTTAATTAAAAATGTTAGATTTTATATCAATTTTCTTAAAAGTTTAATTAAAAATGTTAGATTTTATATCAATTTTCTTAAAAGTTATCTTTATGTAGCAATACACATCATAGTGAGTTATTAAAAAATCCAACAACTGGAAGCTCTCTGGGTCTGGGATAATTTTGTCAACATTGGTACTCTGGAGATACATATTTCGAAGAAGTAGTGATGTAAAATCCTTTTTCTCATTGTGTTTTTTATAAAATCGTGACCATTGTTTGCTACATCATTGAAACAACTTGATTAAAAAATGAAAACAAACATCGTGTATATTTTTCCTTTGCATTTCTGTTTATTATAATTTTTATAAGCAAGATCTTAGTTAAGTATTACAGACGAGTGTATTAGATTGAGATCCATAATTAAGTTTACCCATATTTTCAAATATATTCAAAAAGTAGTCCACACCGCATTACAATATGTTACCTCAATATGATCATTTTTTATTAAAACAGATAAAAGAAATTAAAACAAATAAAGTAAAGAAATTGCTGAAATTTAAAATTATTTTCACAAATTGTTATATTGTTTTCATAAAGAAAAGACGACAAGAATAAACTGTATTGAAAGACATTTTTGTTTTTCTTCAAGACATTTAATACATTCGTAGGTTGTGCATAACTATGGGCATGGTGCTAATGGAATAGCTCTAAGTTGGGGAACTGCTGTAAATGCTGCAAGGCTGACACGCGAGATCCTGGAGCAGAGGATTGATACTACGACAGAGCCAACGAACAATTTTCATAAACAGAAGTGGGACACAGCAACTCATTCAACAAACGATCACCTAGGAAACAGTAATGATACCGCCTTGGAGCTAAAAGACCAGCCTTTTACACAGAAATGTGACATGACAACAAAACTTACAGAAGAGCGCCTTAAACAGAGGGAAAGCACTCTTGCATATCTGAGAAACAAACGTCATGGACATATAGTAAAACCAAACTCTAAACTTTAACTATATTCAAGACTATAAAAAGATTTTTCAAAATGATGCGAAAAAAAGAAAAATGAGGTACCGACTTTCTCCTTATTACATTCAATGGGATTGTAAATGAAATTAATACAGTTGTATATTGTGTCTCAAATAGTTAAAACTGCTGAAAAGTTAAGCCAAAATGCTACTATCTTGAAGGACATTATGCTATGTGTACCAATGGCAAACTTACAAAAAATCGCCAATACAGTAAAGTTTAGAATACGCATTAAGTGGTGATCATCTTGACTTAAGATCTTGTATATTTTCTGATATTTACTTTATTGAATGGTTTAAGTCCAAAGCAAAAAGTTTTTACTCGATTCCAATCCAGACATATCATTCTAAGGCAAGGTTGCATAAAAGTATTCATGCATTCAATGTGCCTCGACTATTCCTTGCCATAATCTATGGTTTTTTATCTTGTTAATGTCTAGTGCGTGTCGAAAAAGTATCTGAATTCATAGAGTCTTGTTGAGATCCAAGCAATAATATTTTTTATTATTAACTGGAGACACAACATAGCGCAAAAGGAGCAAACTTGTATGTGCAGGCTTGCTCCCCGAAAGAATTTTCAAATCTATTATTACAATTCCCTGCAATTTTAAACAGGAGCGATTTGCGATTTAGCTCCATACGATAAAGACATTAGACCTGGTATTATAATCATTATTAAACTGAAAGAAAATTTTGCACATATTAACAATATCCTGCTTGTGATTTCTTTTTGGGTTTTGCGTCAAAGGTCAAGGTCACTGGAACACATAGGCAAAACATGTTAATTATTTTAAAAGATTTACATGTAGAGTAACAATGCTCTCTTGAATGGAGTCAATTTCAAAGTCACGACCTAGTGTTGACTTCGTGATTTTGCTACAATTTCACTACTTTTGAAATTATGTCATTGAATGATTTTATTCATTCATTATTATTTTTTTTTATTGTTTTATATATGTTCAGCCGTTTTACTACATGAGTTTTTAGTTACAAGTTATCTAAAATGGAGTCAACTTCAAGGTCATGACCTGGTTTTTGACTCGTGCTTTTGTTACAATTTCAAAAAATTTTGAAAATACAAATGTATGTCACTGAATGATTTACTTTTTTATATTTAACTCTCTCTCCTCTCTCTCTCTCTCCTCTCTCCTCTCTCCTCTCTCTCTCTCTCTCGTTTGATAATCCGTCTTTTGCGGATTTGTAAATACTATTATTATAGTTTATTTTTATTTAATCCGATTATTTATCAAAAGAAAATTGTATTACAAAGCCCAAAAATTTGAAAGAAAGCAAACATCGTTGATCAGTGAAACAAATCGGTAATGAAACATTTTTAAGAAATTGAAATATTTTTTTGGTTTTTAAAACGTTTTTAAATATCTAAAGATAATCTAAACCTATGCCATTTGGGTTTTTTGAAAAAAATACATTAAAGAGGAGAAAGGAGGGAGAGAGAATGGAATTTGTTGAAAAAAGGAAAATATGAGTAAATATAAATTATATAAGTAAAAAATACAAAAAATTCATAAGAAATTACAAATAAAAAATAAATGAATAAATAAATTAATATCTTAATTAATTACATCACATTAAATCATAACTCGGTGTGTTACATCTTACCTATAACACTTGTCCTGAGCGGGGTTTGAACTCACTATCCTTTGGTTGCCAGGCACTGCATCCTTATCCATTAGGCCACGGGGTTGGATGTATAAACTGGGACAAATAATTTATATACACCTAAGGAAATGTGATCATGTGACCATTTCCTAAAAACCTCAGATTTTGAATAGAAAATATGCAAGTTTATGTAACTTTACTCCATTTTTAATATTTTATTTTATATATTATGATAATTTTTTTTAATTTTATAGAATAAATAAATCAATCTTTTATTCTAAAGAAAAATAAATCATTCATATATCAAAGGAAGGCAGGAATGTCAAACCTCACTTGTAATATACTTATTTATCTGACTGACAAAATCAGTTAATTAGATTGTAAATTCAACAAATAGTTATTTTTAGACATTAATATGCATTTGTAGAATCTTAATCTAAGTACACTTCTGATTTTGAAATTGTTTTATTAAATTTTGATACAGAAAAAAGTTTTTGAGACTATTTTGTAAATTGACTTTGTTTATAATTAAAAATTCTAATTTAGTTTTTAATGGAAATGAATAATAATATTGGATACACAGATATTTTTCAAGACAAATAGAAATATTTAAAAATTAGAAATAAATATATTGAATAACCTATCTCTAATAAGGAAGAAAAAAGAACGAATAAAGCAGAATAAATAAATAAAATGACAGCAAAGATTATGAATTAATCAGGGATAGCTTTTACGTTGTATAAGAGAGAGAGAGAGAGAGAGAGAGAGAGAGAGAGAGAGAGAGAGAGAGAGAGAGAGAGAGAGAGAGAGAGAGGGGGGGTTATACCCTGTCAAATAATAAATTTATAAATTTATACACTTCTCTCGGGGGGGGGGGGGGGGGGTTATTACAGGGATCGAAGAAACTGAAATGCCCATAGAAAACCACCGACAAGCGGCACGCAAACTGACAAATATTTTCAAACATTTTTAATGTCGTCATAATGCAATCTTTGTGATATTTCATATAGAGAATTCATAAAATCATAAATTTATAATATAACATCGATGCAAGTCAAGATTCTTTCACTTATTTCGAGGCGGTCAGTTCTGGGAGGTTGGAGGAAACCGGAGTGCCCGGAGAAAACCACCGATCTCGGCAAGCGAACTGACAAACTTTCTCACACTAGGATCTGTCCCGAATGGGATTCGAACCTAGGCGGTGAGAGGCTTGGCGTAAAGAGAGAGAGAGAGAGAGAGAGAGAGAGAGAGAGAGAGATGTATAATGGGATACCGAAATATAAAGATATAAAGAAACAGCAGTAAGGAGAAATAATATTTATAAATAGCTTATAAGCTATAGATTATATTTATGTAAAAAAAAAAAGTCCTCGAATTATTATCAAATTTATATGTATAAGCGATTGTTAAATAATAATAATTACAAATCACGGGCCTGAATCTTTCGATGCAGATTTCAAACAACAAGTTCCAGGACGGTTTAACCATGATCCTTATTTTCACCCTACCCGCTATCAGTTATCAATTTACAATATAAGAAATTGAAATGGTAATAAACGTAATGTTGAACATGTTGAAATGAAGGGTATTAATTGTAGCGTTCACAGTCCTGTCGTGCATTTTTACTCTTTAATTCCTATGTGTGTGTGGTTTTTTTTTTAAATAATTAAAAAAATTGTGTCATGTACACAATTGCTTGGACTGATTATCGAAAAATATTACCATTTCTGTGTTAAATATTATTCCAATTTCAAATAAAACCTTTTATGGCCATGTATTTAGGTTCAAAATAGAGGGCCATTCATGGTTAATTTATTGTATTAGGAATTTACTTGAAGTATTTTGTTTCCTAGAGAAACTGCAGATTTATAAAAAGTTTGAGAATCAATCATCCATGAATAAAACACTTACAAGTTATCCCATCAAAAAAAATCGGTTATTACCGATCTTTACAAGGTATACTACTCCTATCATCTTCAGTCCTATATGTATATTAACAGAAGTCCATTAATTAAGTAATTAATGGACTTCTGATATTAATTAATATTTTAGTACTTCTGGAACAGAATTAACAAATACTTCGGCTAGATAAATAACGTTTGATCCTTCATTCATTCATCTATCCGTCTATCATTTCATTATTTATGTCATTATTTATTTATCCAACAATCAATTCAATTTTATTTATTTATTTATTATTTATTTATTTATTTATTTATTTATTTATTTATTTATCCATCCATCCATCCATCGTTATGTATTTATTTTATCATTTATCCATCCTTTATTTATATAAATAAATTATTTATTTACTAAATTAAAACAACATGTCGTTGCTTAATTCATATACTACTTCATTTTATTTATTTATTTATTTATTTATTTATTTATTTATTATTATTTATTAAACCAATCACCTATTCTTTTCTTTCCTTCCTTCTCTCCTTTTTTCTTTATTTTCTTTCTGTCTCTTTTTCTTCATTGATTTATCTATTCTTCCATCTATTCACCGACTATTGTTTATTTATTTATTTATTTATTTATTTATTTATTTATTTATCCATCCATTCATCCATCCATGCATTCAATCCATTCATCCATCCGTTATATATTTATTTTACAATTCATTCGTCTTCTATTTTTTTAATTAAATTATTGATTTATATATTTATTCAATCAACTACCCATTCTTTTCTTTTCTCCTTTTCTCCTCTCCTTCATTATTTTCTTATTAATTTATCCATCCATTCAACTATCCATCCTTTATTTATTTATTATTTATTTATTTATTATCATTCATCCATCCATGCATGCATTCAACCATCCATCCACCCTTTGAATTTATTTAATCATCCTATCCATTTTTTATTGTTTAATTGAATTATTTATTTATTTATTTATTTATTTATTTATTTATTTATTTATTCAACCACCCATCCATTCTTTTCTTTTTTTTCCTTTTATTTCTTCTTTCTATATCGATTTATCTATCCATCCATACATCTATTCATTTAAGTATCCATCCTTTATTTATCTATCTATTTATTTATTTTTAATTAAATTATGTATTATTAAATTCGTTTTTTTTTTGGTGTTAATTTTAAGTCATTTCTAATTATTTATTGACTTCAATAAATTATATGATGTTTCCGAGAAGAATTGTATTTTGCCGAGTCAACCAAACAGTAACTTGTAAACTATCTACTTGCATATTAAACCAGGGGACAGGTTTATGAAAGTATCCTAATATATGTTATAAGATATGTCCTAGGACATATCTACGACCCACATAAGATAATCTTATGACATGACATATCTTGTAAATCAAAAGCTATCCTAGGTTTATCTTAGTAAGGACATCGTAACATTGTCTTAACATAATCTTAAGAAAAAATAATATCAGAAATGCTTGATATATATTCTCAGAATTTGTATTATTATATTAATTAAGTAATTTATTATTATTTATTTATTTTTAACTTTTAATTTCGTTTCTTGTTACATATTTTTGAAAACTAGATGTAAATAATAGTTCGACCAGTCCCGGGTTAAAGGGTAAAATCGTACTTTGATCACTCAATAGTATATAAAAGTTCGTTTTACTTGCGTGAATTTCACTGTTAGAAAATGAGTCGGAAAAGAAATCCAAATTTTTCAGAGACTGAGAATCAACTTTAATTGCTGAAGTTGAAAAAATAAGAAGCGTTCAAAAAATTTGCAAGAAATGGACAGCTTATGCGAGCACAAACATGAAGAAAGTTTCGTTAAATAGACTGGACGCACGAAGGGCGGGTGGTGGTCTACTTTCAGAACAAATTCCTTCATTTGAAGATAAAGTTGTGGGTATCATAGAAGATCCTGTTATTGAAAGGTTTAGAAGGCGGAACAGATGCAGCAATTGATGAGGAAGATGAAACTGACATTATTTATAAAATAATACAATTCAAAAGTAGCGTATGACAAAACAATGACCAAATCTACAAATCAAATCTCATCATCCCTAAATAGTAAGTGTGCTAATTTCATACCTGAATATACTCATGCCCTGTCATGTGCATTATTTTGAATTCTGCATGTTTTAAATTATTTGAAACAAGAGACATGATTACACAATTATGAACAAAAGTGAAACAATGAAACACTATCAAATTAAAAAGTAATAACAGTAGATGTAGCTTAAATATATACATGTACAGTCAAACTTCGGTTATTCGAACTTCTATTATTCAAATACCTTAGGTTATTCGAAGTCCTCCGTAGGTCAGGACCGCCCTGCACTAAAACTTCTTATTTTAAAACTTCGCTTATTCCAACTTCGTAATTCGTATACCCGCGATTATTCAAACCTAATTTGAGTCCTAAGTTAGACTTTTCAGTAGAAATATACCCCCAAAAATTCGAAGTTGACATTTTTATTTATTTCTAAAACCCTGTTCAATTTAATACAAACGAGTATGGTTTCACCTTTACCCGTTTATGCTATCCAAGCGTAACTGATGGTCATTTTGTAGACATGCGTACGCCACGTATTGTCCATTGTAAGCCATGTTGATCATCAGTCGCAAAAATTAATCGTAATTATTCAATCAAACAGTAATTATAATCCCAGGTAATAGAAAATGAGTTGCACGTGTGTAGCGATACTCAAGTAAACGATAAAAACAATTCTGTTGACCAAGGTAACCATCATAATTTAAAAAAAAAAAAAAAAAAAAAAAAAAAAAAAGAAAAAAAAAAAAAACGGCACCTGAATATTAATTTGATATTTAATATAGCCAAGTTGGGGAATTTAATAAATCATTATTTTGTAATAAAGTTGACAGAGACAGTTTTCCGCCTTACTCACATTTCAATTCTAGAAATTTTATAGACCTGTTCCGTTTCGTTTCGTTTAAGATTCTGTAAAATCATAAAAATGTGTATTGCGTGCATAAAAAAGAAGGTGTACTTTCTCTGGATGGCTGTTCTTACTGTGTCGTATGTATTACCACGCGTGTTTGATTTGTACCAGATGGTATTAATTATTTTTTAATAGAAATAAAATTATTACTTCTGTTTTTATTAAAATAATCATGATCGGTCATGGCATTATTCATTATAGACTGACACCGATAAAACACTTTCAATGTGCAATAGAATACTGTTGTATCTTAAGATAACGTACGGTGGATCGAGGTTTGAAGTTTCAAATTAACTTATTCGATTATTCGAACCCCCCGATTATTCGAACCTAAAATGAAGACCCTTAAACTTCGAATAATCGAAGTTTGACTGTATTTCGAAATTTCAATATTAATTAAACTGCTTAAGATGAATCAACCGTTTTGAAAAATACATCAAGACCAATAACGTTTGTATGTACTCCTTATATAGTTATTAAATCCTGTCTAGTTATCAATTTGCATATCTATCAAAGGATCTAATTGCTCTTTAATCATTACATAAACATTAAGGTTTGTTATATTGCTGAGATTAAAAGGAATTCTGATGATTTGATACGTAATATGCATATCTAAAAATACGCATAAAATGTAAAATTAAGATGTACATGAACTCAACTTATAAAGTATATATGACAAATTAACCGTTACAAAAATGAATGAAACCGAAGCATTTAATTATTACAAAGTTGATAATGAGCTATGTCAAAAATATGTTACGATTATCTTAAGATTGTCTTTAGACATGTAACTCTCTGTCGTAAAATTAGGATAGATTTTAAGACATGTCGCAAATTGAGACACCGTTGTAAACATGACTTAAGACTAAGATATGTCGTAAGACCATCATAAGATACCTCTTAGTCCTAGGACACTTTCATAAACATGCCCCCAGATTCATTTTATTTTCCGTGATTTGTATAATCTGTTACATAGTTAACTACATAAATACTACTTGCACAGAATTAGATAATAACGTGATTATAAAAACAAGTTATTTACCTGTATTGTGCCATGTTTAAATATATGTCAGTGTTTGATTTCATTCCAAATCCGATTTTTTTAATTTATTAATCAACTTATTTATTTATTTATTTGTTTGTTTCCTTTTTATTTCTGATTTCTGTTTTAAAAAGACCATTAAATGATTCATAGATTTATGTTTTAATATCATTTAATACCATCTTTAAGCCATCTTTAAGCCAAATGGTGTAAAGGAGCTTAAAACTTCAGTTCCATTAAGCCATCTTTAAGCGAGGCTTATAGATGGCTGAAAGATGGGGGTGTCTTTAATTCACCTTTAAGCCATCTTTAAGCATCTTTACGAGCATCTTTAAGCTCGGCTTAAAGGTGCTTAAAGATGCGATTCCGTCTTGTGAATGCAAGGAAGGCAAAAAAAGAAAAAAAATATTTCAAATTTTAACTATTATTATAATTTTAATTATTTTTACAATTAATTTGTATTAAAATCGAAGAAATTCTCTCTCTCTCTCTCTCTCTCTCTCTCTCTCTCTCTCTCAATGTGATTTTCCTACGGATTCTTTTTCACTTAGTGTATATTATTCACTCATGCATTCATTGATGATAAGATTTTTAATTAATTAGTTCTAGTATTAACAGGTAAGTTTGTTTACAGTTTGTTGAATGGAAATAACCAAACTGTCCCGCAAACGATTAATTTGCTAATTAGTGTACTCGGTGATTAACTACATCAAAAACAGGAAAATATTTCTAAATTTGCAAGTGTCCAAGTTTGCATCAGACAAACTTTTGACACTTGCAATTTACAGAGATTCGTTATATATGTCTCTGCAATTTAGAAATATTTTCATTAATTACCATCAGTTTTTCAATATTATTGCAAGAGTCAAAACATTTTTTGCAATTATTTGCCTTATTTATTTATTTATTTATTTAATGAATTATTTATTTATTTATTTTTGCTTTTTATAGATATCTTACTTTTTATCTTTTTATTTTCATATTCGGTAATGTACTTTTGAACTTTTTTTTATCCTTATTGGTGCATTTTCTTCGTCAATCTTTTTAAATATATTTATTTATTCTATTGTTAAGTATTTTTTTTTATTTATTTCTGTATGCGGTAATTAAATTTTCATTAATTTTTTATTTAATTTTCATTAATTTTTATTTAGTTATTTCTTTGTCTAACTTTGATGGTTAAGTTTAATTCTTTATTTAATTCATTGATAAGTTTATTTATTTATGCCTTTTTATGTTTATCTTTCTTATTTAATTGAATTGAAAGAAAATAAAACCTTTCAATTTGTTACATTTTAATTAGTGAAGAAAATAAAACAACATATAACATAATAAAATGATATAGTCCCAGATGTCGGCCATATTGGATATTTCTTTACTAGCGGATGAAAATTTACGAATTCCCCTATCTTTAAATGAAATTGGACGTAATTTGTCGTCAAAACTAACATTTGATTTTTACATTTAGTGTGCTCTAACACTGTAGACGTGGACATTTTGAAAAAAAATCACTTTAGCATGAAAAATCAGCCAATAACTAACGGTCGTTTGTCACATTTTTATTTCAACAATATACAACTATTAAGATATAGTTGGGATAAACTTGCTATATTTATAACTTAAAATGGACGAAACTTCCCGACGTCCTACAATTTTACAAAAAATATTGAAATAACCGGGATTTCATAAGGAACTTTATTATACGTGGACAATTTTTATATCGTTTTTTGTTTCTTTTTAACAGAATAAAAACTGTACACCTGTTCTATATTTCCTTATACCGATCGTAAGACACTGAACTGTAGATCGTTATACAGGTGAAGTACGACAATGTACATGATGGCTGCCTATGAATGTATTGTTTTCATCTATCTCTATGTCAATATCTCAAACTTTTTACCGAATTTCACGATTTGTTCAAACTATATACTTAGGACACTGGAGAAGTTAAAAATCTAGTCAGTTTTTTGCCGACAACTTTCGGTTTCAGAGAAAATATTGTTTTTAAATGTAGGTCACAGTGACATACTTTCTAAAGCTACAGCAACCAAAAGTATAACCTTTTACCTACCACTTTCGGTTTCAGAGCAAATATTGTTTTTTTAAATGTAGATCACACTGACATACTTCCTAAAGCTACAGCAACCAAAAGTATAGCCCTGAGAAGCGCTCATGCAATTTTCCTTCCTGTGATTTTGATTTATACTGGCCCGGCAGTTTTAGAGATGTAAAAAATTCAGTTTAAAGACGGACACACGCTGCTCGATAACATAAGCTCACGTGGGCTTAAGGTCATGAGAGCTAAAAATTCACTACGTTGGAAAATCATGAAATAAATGACCAGTTCTTGAGTTTGAGTACCAACCTACTTTAGAAGGAAACTAGAGTAAATGTCCAGTGATTTGATAATAATACTTCCGGAGTTCTGGAGGACAATGATGTAATGTCTTTCAATGTAGATATTGTTAAGACCGACTTTGTAAGGGCATTCGGGAGTTAATTCCAAATGTTGTGGTTTTATATGCCTAACAATGGCGAAAATGTTCAATGGTGAAGTAATTATGCTTCATCCTGACAATTTGGAGTATATTACAAGAGGTGTGGTTATAGTATATATTGCCTTGACACCAGTGTAAATGTCCAATGGTGAAGTTATTGCGCTTTTAAATTTATACGGTCCCGACCTAGAGTATTTCCAACGTGTGTGGTTATAGTAAATTTTCTGAACTCTAAAGACAATGTTCGATAGTGAAGTATTATGCTTTCAAACTTTTGACTGACTGACCGTGACACTGGGTAAATGTTTTAAGAGTGGCATACTTTATCATATCTCCCGATTTTGAACGGACACGTACTGGAGTAAACAACTTTCATTACTATGGTTGTTCTGTTGAACTCTGTTCTCTGAATAGGTGGTCCGTGTCTAACCTAGAATTGAAAATACGTAGCAACATCTTGACTTTCGTCTGAAACGTCCGAATAATTCATTATTTTCTATGGTTCATATATATTTAACAACCATAACACTATTCAGAAATGATCATTCAGCAAGAAAGGAACGAATATAAATTCGGTCTGAACCTAATTAAACGTACGTCATATTGTACTTGTAACCATCCTTTGTCAGGCCCGTATTTATTCATTATCACGTGTAGTTTACCGTTTTAAAAATAAACTTTGAAAATTATGTAACCGCCGTTTTTCAAGTCTTATTATACTGAAATTTTTCATAAATTATCAAAGACTACGTTTACTATCATTTGAGCATTCGTTAAACATGTACCAATCCGGGAAAAATTTAGAAAAGTGATTGGTCAGCCTTTCAATATAAGGAAATAACAACAATGAAATAATTTTGATGTAAATTAATTTTTTAGCTTGTGGCATCCTAATGTTGAACCCTGAGGCATTTATATAGCAAATAAAACCAAGAAATGACAGACAAATGAAAATATACAGTCCTAAAATTTTGAACTAGTGATCAACTGCCTGTCATTAACTGATTGAGCTTCTTTTTGTAAATTTGCTGGCAATCAAAGAGAGATAACTGGCACTAAACTTACTAAAGTTAATTTAAACCAATCAGCATTCAGATTTCTGTCTTACCTCGTTCCTTACCTGCATAATTTCACCAAGTATGGCGGACAACGAAGAAGAGTTGGCTCCAGCCTCGGAGATTAAACCTCCCATTACAGTACGTATCTTTTAAGACAAATGATTTTGGTCGAAATGAAAAAGGAAATAGTTTGTATTTCATAAGTTACTTTTACTTTAACAAGTTTTTTTTTTTTTTTTTTTTTACACATTTTTGTAAATAAACATTCCCCTCTCCAAGTTCTGTAAAATAATTCCCGAGACTGAAATAAGCATAACATGACCAGTAGATCGTGACAGAATTCTATCCAAGAAGGCTATCTTCATAGTCGTTGTTGATTTTAAAAATATATAAGTGAGAAATATGAAAGGGAATTAGCAACAATTTTGGAAATATTTTCAGGATGGGACTTAATTTTCTGGCTTTAAAAGTCAGTTCCATATTGGTTTACCATGGGATTAGGTTGACTGATTAGTTCGACTGAATCATTAAAGTATTATATGTGATTCTTTTACCGACTTAATGCATTTCCAGACCCTGCATTCATTCCTTTCAATGTCTTCATTTCATCCACTTTGAATTTAAACAACAAACTCTGGAATCATTGCATAGGTTTGCTACTTCCAAATGTAACAGGAAAGGGTAAAAGTTAATGGTCAGTATGAGATTAAATAATCACCGATAATCGAAAGTCGATTGCTAAATCAGTCACAATTTCGATTATCGATTGACATTTTCAACAATCGATTGTCGCTAGTATTGTATTCATTCATAGATTTGAGACTTGAATGCATCTTCGCTGAATATTGGTATCTTTCAGTTAATAATTGTCCAGTTGTCCATCTTACCTGAACCCCAAGGGCATCTAGCACTTATTTTGCCCTTTTTGGTTTTGTGTTGCTCTACTTGGAGTCTTAAGAAGTAATGTTTAAACTCAACATGCAACTAAGTTAGATCCAGGTAAGCATGACTAAATGACTAACAGTTTATAAACTTATAAGTTCCAATTATCGCGATGATTGATCGGTTTAGTCTGTCCGATTGGTTCCCGATAATTGATTATGAAATGTTCCGATTGTTCATCATTATTGCTCTACGAACTCAGCAATCCAAACTGTTGTACATGCACCAAGATAATTGTCTTGAATGACATACTAAAGAAAGATACTCTCCATTGATTTGATATCTCGCTCAAAACTGATATTAAACTTTGTTTGTAATCGATCTAAACCATCATAGATCAATTACAAACAGAGTTTAATGCTTATATTTACAATCCGTAGCTTACAACTTACAAATGTTTGATATTTGATTAATTCATTCATGATTTTCGTGGAAATTCCTTGTGAATACCGAACAGGTTTCAACTGCATCAAACTGGGTTAGCTCTGCCCACCCGTACTCATTTTCAAAAAATGATAACAACAGATAAACATGTCGAGGTTTAATTTAAATATCTGTGCTTTTACAACTTTATTTATTAAGGCCATTAAATTCACTAAAAATGTAGTATATGTTTATCGTTTATGTTTTGTTTACATTCTTGACACGATGAATTGTTTACATTCCACGACTTGTCACGTGTATTTGTGTTTACATCTTTGTAACGTAGTGCCATTACCAATGTATTCATACTTTCCCATGATGCAAACCATGACGTCAGAATATGAAAGGTCGCATGTGAAGCTTTCAGTCTATGCTGTGATAGATCGAACCACCCGTCAAATAGTTTGTTACAGAGAATTTGATTTGGATTGTAAATATAATTAAATAGATCTACATTCACTAATATAATTCCATGATATTTTTAAAGGATATTCCAGTTGACACAAAGGAAGAAAATGACCACCAACAACAAGAAGAAGAAATACCACAGGTTGCTCCCCCTCCCAAACCAAGACCAAAGAAAGGTAATAATATTAAAAAAGATAGACAAACTAAAAATATTCTACATGTTGTATAGCTGAAAATAGTAGAAATAATTTGTAAAATGAAAACATTTAACTTTGTTGCTTATATTTTTGCCACTAAGTCTCAGGATTTTTGCCGGATTAGTCAAATAGTGCAGAGTTTTAGCTTTAACTTAATTCTGTATGTTGTTAAAAACTATACATGTGATACATAAGGCAAAAACCATGCTTTATTTGATAAATCAATTTTAAATAAAATGATCCTACTTAAGGTAGTTCCTGACATCATAAGTCATTCCATCTAGTTTTTGTAAATTTATTAACACAATATGTATTTCTGCATAAATTATATTTAAACTCTATCAAAATCTCATATGAAAATTTTTCAAATGTTTGAAAATTTGTTTTAATTGTTAATTCTATATCTTTCAATTAGGGCCCTTATGAGTATCAAGTAAATATGTACAGTTAAGATAATGATTGAGTGTAAAAATTTATATTACTGTGTATGAATTTAAATTATATGTGATAAAAACTTGCTTGCTGTTTTCCCTTGCAGCACCAGAACTACCAATATTTGAGAGAAAAAATTGGCTAATACATCTACATTATGTAAGAAAAGAATATGAAATATGTAAATCCTTGATCAAAGAACAGCTAGCTGAAAGTGGAGGGATGTGTGAATATGCTGTATATGTACAAGGTAATGTATACATCATCGTCATGCCATTGAAATAATTGCTAATTCCCATAACATTTCATGGCATGTAAGAAAACAAATTTAAACATTATTTCATGTAAAAGATAAAGGTTTAGGTGACTGTGTATTAGACAATTGTTAGAGCTACAAATGTGTAATTATAGCATTATGAGCTACCTTGTGAAATCATAAAAACATTACAAGCTTCTAAGGTGACATCATTATAGCATCACTTGCTATCAATGTAACATCATTATAGCATCACATGCTACAAATGTGAAATCATAACAGCATCAGATGCTACCAATGTGACACCATTATAGCATCACATGCTACCAATGTGACATCATTATAGCATCACATGCTACCAATGTGACATCATTATAGCATCACATACTACCAATGTGACATCATTATAGCATCACAAGCTACCATGGCCAGTGTGATATTATTAAAGCATCATGTGCTACCAATGTCATTATTAAAGCATCACAATCTTCCAATTAGGTGACATCATAAAAGCACCACAAGATGTTATCTGTAAAATGACCTCATCATATCAATAACTGACCAAATTGATGATTAAAAAAGTACATAGCTGTTATATAATTTGTATTTTTACAGCTTTGATATTCAGACAAGAAGGAAGAATACAGGAATCACTAGAATTGTTTCAGACTTGTACATTACTGAACCCACAGAGTACTGATAACTTAAAACAGGTGGCTAGGTCATTGTAAGTACATGTATATAACAATATAGAATGTGTTAATATATAAAATTCATATTCAAAACATGGATAAATAGTCCTTTCTTCATCCGTTCATTTGTATCTACCTGAATAATTCTTACAGAGAGTGAATAAAAACTTAAAAGAAGGATTTACTTAAAAATTCATACATACATACATAGATCTTGGTGAAGAAAAGAACTGTACACAAGAACTTCAACCCTTTATTTCATAATTTGGGTAGTCCTAGCTATCTTTGTTTTTAATACTTAAATTTTTGATAGAGGCATATTTGATAAAGTAGAAAAAGTGTCCCCATGAAACTCGAATGGTAGCTAGGTTTTTTATGTAGGATATAAAAAGAGCACAATTAAGAACTGTTGTACTGTAAAGAGCACAAAGAGAGAGATGTAGGTAAACATTACATCTAAATCAAGCTAATTGTAAATTGTTTAGGTGAACATTTGGGGCCTTCATTGCTCTCTTTTTTACTAACTTACAAACTTTCAATATTTTTTATGCTTGGAACTTCGAGGTGTTAAGGTCTTCTTGAGTTGATGTGCAGTGTACAAAATACTCATCAAAGAGTTTTGTTGTTGAAACCTTTTTGGAACTAGTATTAATTCTGAGAGCATCCATCAGTTCTACAGATTTTTTTGTCACTTGCAATACTGTGAAACCATTAGATAGACCTTTCGTTGAATTAGATGATTTAGGGTTTCTTGTGAAGAATTAGAACAGCTCATATAAATCAAGTAACTACTTACTACACTTACAGTGAAGAAAGGTAAAGTATTTACCCACCCTTAAAAAGAAGTAAGAATTAACTTATATTGTAATTAATACCTACAGTGCAGCTTAAATGTCTTAAATATAAATTTTCATTTCTTTATATTTTGATTACTGGTATATCTTTTACTTATATATCTCTTCTACATTTAACTTTGTAGATTTTTACTGGCTCGACATAAAGCAGCATTAGATGTATATAATGCTGCTTGTAAAATTAATGATAAAGATTGGGTATGTAAAAAGTACATATAGATCATATATATAATAAAACTTGTCTATAATGACCACTCATGAGCGACGTTTAAAATAACATACCTACAGGAGGAATGCATTTGATCTCTCTTGGTCTTTATATCAAGATGGTCAAATGAAGAGGTGGCATTCTAGACAGATTTTACTGTACATAAATAAAGAAAAAAGAGGAGGATATATTTGTATGATTATAAGTTTATTAATTACTTGTAATTTTTTTTCAATATTATGACATGAATATATATTAGTTATTTTTGTCAGGTCTACAACAGTTCACTGTTATATCAAAATTTTGTTTGGATTTTGTTACTAGCCCATAGTGTCCACAAATGTTGAAGTTTTGGTTGTTTATTTTTACTTTACCTGATAATATCAAACAATCTTATTGTTTTGATAAAGGTATTGAATCAGTTATGATAAAAATTGATTGTTTGTTTAGTCAAATTTCAATATATTTTGATGAATTTATCGACTTTTTTGTTGTTTTACGGAAAGAAATTATTTAATTCATTTTCAAAATTTTATTAATATTTCAGGAAATAGCACATAATCAAGGTGTCTGTTATATGTATTTACGGGAATATGGCAAGGTAAGTCAATAATTTCATATGGATTAATCAAAAGTGTTTTCTTAAACTTCTTGATAAAAATATATCTGGCTAAACCTCTGAATAATAATTATTTAATAAAGAAAAGTATCAAATATTTAAATTTGGAATTAAGTCTTGCAGTTGTCTTAAGTTTCTTTCGTAAGAAAATCATTCAAGTTTCATTTTGTTTTCATAGGTTGTGCAGATATCCACTCAACAAGGTTAAAGTGTACTTGCACAAAGCATATATCACAATATATTTATGTATTTATATTTGAGATATGTTAAGGGTAAAGTTTGAGATAATCAATTTTTGTCAATCTGTCATTAAGATATTTTCATTATCAGGTCATTAAAGTTTTTTCAGGCTTTTTTCACCTTAATTTATGCTTTTGATTTTTGCAAGAATACATGTGTGCTTTTCATGTGTGAAGCATATTCTTTAAAATTAAAAATTCTGATCTGATATTTATATGTATATTCTACTTTGAAGTACATGTAGTTCTTCCTTTTTTCCTAAGGGTCAACCTTATTTTTTACATGGGTTGACCTAAATCCATTTATTGAAAAAAATCTTGTGTTAAAGTCTGTTCACACTGAGACATTTCAACATTGGTTTGAATCTATAGCTGTGACTATCATTTACACACATAGGCAGATCAGTTCATCATTGTCTTGTCTTATGTATGTTTCTTTATACTTTGGCAGGCTAAAGAATGTTTACAACAAGCACTTTCTTTAAAAGACATGAGATAACATATATCATGTTGGGTAAAATAAATCTGATGGAAGGAAACATGCAGGCTGCTATAGATATATACAAACAGGCTGTAGAGTAAGTCCATTTAGAATTAACTTGATTCTTGTAACTTTTACTCACTGGTATTATTTATTTATTTATTATTTTATTTTATTTTTTTATTTGTTTTTTTATCAAATACTGAATTTTCTCTTTTTGAAATGGAAACAGTTGAAAAATAAAATTACAAAAATGTAATTTTAAATTATTTTTTGAAATGTTTATATTCTGGTACTGGTATTTACTTATTAATTGAATATTAGATTTTGTAAAGCAATTCTAAAAATGTCTTAGCAGAATATTTATCAAATCACACATGTTTCTAATTTAACAACGGCTTAAAATTTATGATTAATGGATTTATTTAAATCTGTTACATAATGTGAGACTTAATCATTTTCTACACTAGTGACAACTGTCTGAAATATTTTTCTATATATTTTAGATTTTCACCTGAGAATCCAGATTTGCTAACAACATTAGGATTACTTTACATGCAGGTGAGTAAAATGAAATGTTTGGAGTTGGAATGGATAAACAGAGTGATCAAGACATGAGAATGTTTTTGAAGCTTTATTATATTGATGTTAATAAAAGTTGTATTTGATATTTTTATCAGACTCTCTCAGTATAAGATACAGTGATACCTTTTTAAAATGCTTATGTCATGATAACTTTTTTTCCTTGCCTTTCCTACTGTATCTAGAAGTTCCAAATCATTTCTTTTTATGTTTTTCTTTATAAGTTACCCTAAGTTTAAAGTCATATTCCTTCTTTGTCAGAATATGATTGAACAATTTGTGACAATTATAGAGGTTTTACAACACTTTTGGAATTTAAAAAAATCATTTTCAACCATTAAATGCAGACTTTGTAGGTTTTATTTAAATTTTCTAAATTTTGTTTCCAGATTGGACAGTATCAAAAAGCATTTGAAAACCTGGGCAATGCCATGACCTATGATCCAACACATGTTAAGGCTATTATGGCAGCTGCAAGTATGATGCAGACACATGGAGACTTTGATGTAGCTCTAAATAAATACAGGATAGCAGCTGTCAGTACACCAGAAAGTCCACCATTGTGGAATAATGTTGGAATGAGCTTCTTTGGGAAAAAGAAATATGTAGCAGTAAGTTAATCTATTTTTTTGTTTCAGTTTAATTATTGTTTTGGTCAATTTAAACATATGATTAATATGAGTACATCTTTTACCTTTATAAGTGTTGTTGGAACAAAGGTCTATTTCCTAAACCATTGTATCTGATAGTTTTTTTAAGATGAATAGTGGTCGAAAAAAAGTAACTTCAACACTACCGGGTAAATCTGTAATGATTTTTCACACTCCATACATTTATTAAATTTTATATGCCCACATAAAATGCAAGGGCAAACTAATATTACATTATAGAATTTGTTTCTGTTTGTCTGTTAACATTTGGTTTCTTCAGTAATTCTCTTAAAGTTTTAATAGATTTAACTCATTGCATTTATGCTTTTTATGGGGGCAAGTGAAGACGGTTGAAACATTAAAATCATATTACTAGAGTCTGTACCTCTTTTTAATATGAAGTTTCTTTTTAATAACTGTTGAAAAAGATTTCATTGTTTTATATTAGTACTATAATTTACAGGAAAATAATAAATGAAAAAATGTAATCAAGCTAATGAATAAGATTGATTGATCAATTAATTAAGACATGTTGGTATACATGTATATTACACTCTCATTGATACCCCATAGTTTAACATGTTTTATGACCCTTATTTATTTGGATTACATTTAGATTATTATTTTATCCTGCTACAAATGTATGTCAAGATTGACATCAAAGTCATACTAGATTAAATATAAGAATAATTATATACATGTAACACTGAATTTATATTGTAATACAGGCTATTAGTTGTCTAAAGAGAGCCAACTACCTAGCTCCTTTTGATTGGAAGATTCTGTACAACCTTGGCTTGGTTCACCTTACAATGCAGCAATATGCATCAGCCTTCCATTTTCTCAGTGCTGCCATTAATCTGAAGCCAAAAATGGCACAGCTTTTTATGCTACTTGCAGGTAAAATATATTTTATTTCATTCATTCTTTGTGGATGTTATTATTTTACATTGTATTTTTCTATTCTTTATTACCAAAATGTTATTTGTCCTATAAACAGTAAAGCCTAGTGTTCTACTGTTCATGTTGGATTTAGGGGCATTTTATTTTTTTATTTATTTTTTTTTTTAGATAATTCAGTCAGTGTTTGTTTTTTTATACAATTCAAGTTAAATGTTTTAAATATTTATAAATGATTTATACAACTATTGAGCAAGAAGCAGTATTAGTTTAACCTCGATCTATATTACGATGTAATGTATAAACAGTAAAAAAAAACTTGAACCAGAATAGATATATTCATAGGTTTAAACACACCAATTTTTTCTAACATTTTATCAAAATTTGTTCAGTAAAAAAGTAGTATGATTTACTGTTTGTTGTTATTTAATGAATGAATTATATCATGAACTACAAATACAATCTGGAGTCCTGTATTTTAAAAAATAAAAATAAAAATTTTATTGTGTTTATATTAAATTGCTATATGGTTATTCATAGGCATTTTTACCAGCATTTGCATTATTTATATAAATGTGACTTGCAACTTTATATAAAATATGAAGAAACAAGAGATGTATCATGATATCACTTGAGATCACTTTATTAGATTTCCAACTGCAGAGAAGGAGAAATGAGACAAGGTGCTATTAAAGCCTTGTTTCTTTTGTTCTACCCAGCTTGACATATTTACATTTTAGCTTGTTGCTGATATTATTAGGTTTATTTTTCTTTCAGTGGCATTAACTCATTTAGAAGACCCTGATAATGCAAAACAAGCATATGAACAAGCTATAAGTATTGATGAGTAAGTACAAGCATTTCAAACATTGGATTGACTATGTGTAAGCTAGATCGAACCACCCCCCCCCCCCCACACACACACACATGATAACTGAGTACTTTTTAGTCTTTCAAACAACTACATGTATATCATTTTGCTATGAAATTGTCAAAAAAATTATGTTTTCCTTTTGCAATCTACATGTTAAGTTTTATCATAACAAAATTGTAAATTTGTAAATTGACCATTATTACTTGCACTACATAACTATAACTTTTAGATCCAACCATTTTTAAAGACATGTATTAAATTGTCAGATTAAAAAACATACATGAATTATCTTATAATCTGAAAATGACTGTTACATGTGAAAATGCAAATTAGATTTAAATAATTGGCATATTGAGTTAAGTTTCATAATAATATGATGCACACAAACCTTCAGTGCTCATATGTTAAGATAAAATCAAAAAGATTAGTTTATATATTATACTTATGATGTTAATAAAATATATTACAGGAAGGATCCTGCCATTTCATTGAATTATGCATTGTTTCTGTACAACCAGAATGAGAAGAAAGCTGCACAAAAGCAGTTTTCCCAGTTTGAAAATAAGCTGAGAACTCGTCAGAATTCTAATCCGGCAATTCCAGACTCTGAGGTAAACCTAGTAAATTGTTTGATAAAAGAGTCTCGTAAATTATGCAAAGTTCAACTCCCAAATTGGTTTTGTAGAAATGATAGAGTTGGCTGAAATTTATTTAGAATGGTTTAGAACCTTTTAAGATATACTAGATTATTTATGATAATCACCCATGTTAAACATATAATACAACAATTCAGACACAGTGGTTTTTTCCATGTGCGGAGTTCATGCTATATACCAATGCCAAATGAAGATGTTTTAACAATTTATGATTCATAACAAATATTTTATACATGTAACTATAAATTCACAATTATTAGCTTAAGAATATGATTTTAATTTTCTTCTTTTCTTCAAGGGTAAAATATATCAGTCTATATGTAAACGTTATGTATTGTTTTAGCAATATATACTGTAACAAAATAATTCTGTTGATATTTTTGTAATGGAAATATTAGCATGAAATTGTAAATGAAATAAGGAAGACATAATATGATAATTTTTGAGTCCATAATTTAATGTTTATAATAAGATAAAAGATGGGCAAAAATAAAAAAAATAAAAAAAATGCAAAAATTGCATTAGTTTCAATACGCATTTTACTTCAAAATCGGCAATTCGCATTAATTTCATGACACATTAATTTCCTGATTTACTGATTTACAGTATTAGCATGACATTTTATTGGCAATTTAACCCCTAATCTCTCATTAAATAAAATTGATCTACAGTATTAAGAAATTGTTTTGTTTTTTTTATTCAGATGCAGGATGTTGCTACAAAACTGGGTACAGCACTGCAAGTTGGTGAGAACTTGATATGGAACAACCAGCCACCTACTGCGGCACCACCACCAACACCACAGACAGAGCCTCAATCTGATCTAAATGATAACAGATTACCAGGACCACCATCAAAAGAAGAGGAGGATAAAGACTTTGTTCATCCACCACCTGGAAGTTTTGGAATACAACAGCTACCAAAACCAAAAAACAACACTGTGGAACCAGATGATTCGCTTGCACCTGAATGTGCACCAACTCCTATTATACCTCCATATGATCCGTATGAGGAATCCGGACCAAGTAGAATGGACATGGAGTCTCCATTATCCCCCCCACCCCCACCACTGCAGCAAGGGTTAAATTCTCTGCCACCATTAGGAGGAAAGGGAAGAAGTTCTGGATTAGCTCCCCTTGCTCCATTAGGCGGGAAGGGTAAATTACCTGATCTTAATAACCTGCCGTCCCCACCTACTGATATGCCACCATCATATGATGATGTAGTTAAATCTGATGAAGAGGCAGAAAAAGTTGCAGAGCCAGCATCATGACTACATTGTTTGTGTGATAATGATATGATATGATGTTAAACGTACAGGTTTTGTGATAGAAATAAGTGAAATATTAATGGTTGTTTTCAAAGGAATTTTTACCCTCTGATTTACATAATACTGAAGACACTTAAGAAAACTTACATACCCTACTTGACATGTATCTGTGTTTTACATTTGACATATTTTCTTTAAAATAGAAAATCTGTTTCATAAATTTATGATTTGTGAAAATGTTGATCTTTATTTCGTTTTATTAAAACAGTAATCCCGATTTATATTCACAATATTTTTTTTTATTCACCTGTGGTTGAGGGAGGGGCTAAAACTTTGATGTACATAAAACAAGAACACTGATAAGTCAGAGCAAATTACTATACAATATACCAGTATTTTATCCACCTCTTCATGGATGTTTTATATTCACTGGTACATCAGATATGCTTATGGTCTAGATAGGAGAATTGTTGTATTGTTGTGTTTTAGTGTGTTAAGGATGTGTTTTAATTTTTTTTTTTTTTTTTTTTTTTTTTTGCAGCAGGGATGTAACAGACTTTTTAACTTTTTGTTTAAAAAGAAATGATCATTTGTAAAAACTGTGATACTGTCACTTACAAAGGCATTGTATTGTTACTGTTAACTTTATGAACAAATATTCTTTTTATGTAACTGTTACACTGTTAGGTTTCTATGGCTTTACCTGTATTGGTTATTCTCTTACTGCTTATAGAAGCAAATTAAAAGCTTTTGTGAAGTTAAAATAGCAGCAGCAGGACCACTAGGAGTAAAGGTAATGCTGTTAAAGGAATTGCTTCTGTTGTAGCTTTGTAGTTTTGGTGAATGTAAAATCAAATTTAATTTTATGAATATTATTTATTTGTTACAGTAATGATTGTAACTTAATTATAAATTATTATAAATTATAATTTGTACATTTTGGTTGTTGTTTTTTTATCTGTAAATGTTATTACCATAACTTTGGTTGACTGAATATTTATTGCTTTGTATGAACAAATTTCTCCAAGACTCATACCTATACAAAGTTCTTTTGAAATTGGAATTCAATTTCAACATTTCAACTTATTGAATAGCAAACAAGGTCCACACTATATATTAAAAAACCTATGCGCATCGCATTAAGATGTTTTGATTGGATTTGCAGTTAAAACGTTTAACCAACTTTCAAAACGATGTATTGCTGATTGTGTGTTAATGCAAGTTTGAAGTCTAAATCGGAAACAAAACTGGCTTTTAGCATATAACATTTTATATCCATTTAGAATGGCACAATTGTCTATAGTTAATCTTATCATCTGGAGATAATATCCTTGGGAGATGTTTTTTGTGTTGTATGTATTCTTACCAATAAAGAAAAATAGATTTTTTAATAAATATATTTATAGAATATTTTTAAAACTCTACTCAACTTCTGCGCAAAACTTTTAAGACCTGCAAGATGGCGTCTAGTTGCTTACTTTGGTATGTAAAAAGTTACAGTGACCAACTAGATAAACCTTTATCTCCAATAAAACTGGGTGTGTCTGATAATAATCGTTCAGTTATCATTATACCACTATGGTAGCTAAGATGGTAGTGTTCGATTCAAAAGGGATGTGTTCGCATTTCCGGAACCTAGACCGAAGCCGACTAAGACTTAAAATCAGTTATAGCTGTTGTTACACCATGCATTCATAATTTTGAATTTAGTCAAGATTTTGAATAGTATAAAGTTTGCAAAAACATAAGGGTTTTCTCTATTTTATTCATTTGTTAATAAGAAATTAAGTGTTTATTTTGTTTTAGTTTAATTCAGTGTAATTTTAGGGGAGGGGTCCACCACCGTTTTAACTTGTATTTGATTGTCAGTATTTGTAAATTAATTTAATACAAATAGCGAGCAGCTTACAAAACATGTCTGTTTCCACTGAAGGGAATATGTAGATCTTGCAATTCATGTAGTTTTACAAGCCGCTAAATGAAACCTTATTTGTAATATAAAAAAATGAGGCAGTGATTTTGAAAAAAAAGGAACTTACAGATTTTGTCGCGAGTTCGCGTTTTAATTTGGTGTTGCTAAGTTTTGTATAGTGATTCATTTACGCCTTTTATTCCAGTATATTTTTAATAGAAACTTGAAACTTCTTACTGATATAACCTGCTTTAACACATGTTTTGAGTTATGATGCGCTATTTTAAACAACAAGGTTTCTTCAAACAAAGATTAGAATTAAAGTGCATGTACATATGACTGTTTATTACCGAAAATAATTTTCTTGCACGCCAGTTAGAAAAATCCATCTAAAGAGCGGTGCAAGATATTTCAATCTTGCACACCCCCCCCCCCCCCTGTACAAGATTGCTTACACGCTCTTTTTTCCGCGAAGGTTTATCAATGAAATCAGAGGTGAATCAATACTTTGGGAACCGCTTAATAACTCAAGCATCTGGCACACTTCCGCGCAAACAAATAAACGGAACATGTAATACTACAGTTTAAATTCAATATATATATTATAAAAACTTTTTTTCTAAATCAATAACAAGTTTATTTAATATTACATTAATTTTCGTATGACGAAATGTTAAAATTTTGATTTTAAATAGAACTTGTATATTTTGTGGTGCAAGAAATAGCAAGCCTCGTTCTGGACCCAGTATATTAGAACTCTGGTTGAGATTTCCCTATCTTGCACCACAAGTAGTGATATATTCTTTTATTCTTGTTTTGCAAAACGATGTTGAAATATGGTGGTCTTTAATCTAATAACGAACAGGGTTTAAAAATCGTATATATATAAACATGTAGTTGTTTAATCACGGAAAAACAACTAACTAACAAAATATTTATACAGATTATTTGATACAAAAGTTTACAAAGTGAGTAATATTTCTAGGAGTAATATTTCTAGGTGTCCAGAACACTTAGAAATGGCAAACAACATACTCGAAATATATGTTTGCAATGGTTATTGGGGTATACAAATTTTACAAAATGTGTAATCTTTGCAAGTTGAAAACTTTTCCTTTTTCATTATACCCTTTCTTATCTTATTGTCTAGTTAACTTGGCCTTCATACTTGACAGATAGTTAATATCTTGGCACTTAGTAGTACTAACCACTCGTACTAATTAATTTCCAATATTTTTTTTACACTTGTATGAATTACATATTTATGATATTTTTGGCATTGATTAACGTGTTTACGAAGCACATTTTCTGTGCTTTTGTTTTCGGAAGTAATAAGTTGTATGATATAAACAACTGGACATTAATTATTAATTCCGCTTTATCTGTTAGATATGTTGGTGAAATATAAAAAGTTTTAGCACTTTAATATATTAATATTTAAATCATCTACTGCCTTTTTTTGTGATTTATTTGCGATAAATTTATTTCTTTTTTTCTAAATTTCTAATAATTTTATAAAAAGATCGAGGGGAAAATATCGATCTAATTAATTATGTTTGCAATAATAACAGGAACAAAGGTCCCAGAACGGAAAATTCCATTAATCCGTTTAGGGTCCAATTAACGATATGTACAAACAGTGAATAAATCATGTTCGTAAGACGTCACAAAACCATGTACACAGAAAAAATCTACACTGTTGAATTTTATTAATATTTCAAATCGTCTTAAGTATATAGTTAAGGCGATTTGGACTTAAGTTCAAAATTCATAGCTTTTTTGTTTAAACAGTTACACATGAAATCAAGCCGTTTTTATTCTATAAATACACCACTGCCTACTTTTAAAATCATTTTCTATACTGCATAAAAACTTCCACAATATATATATATACAGCTAGAGAAAACATTAATTTAGCAATGTGTTTGGTTACGGGGTTTAAAACATACCCAACATAAATATATATATAAATACCTATATATCGTCGTAGTATAATTATTAGTTTTAATTATCAAAAATTTTAACCGTGTGTTGTATTTATAAAAATAGTGTTGATTTAAAATACAAGGAAAAAATCTGGTGTCACAAAGGTTTTTTTCAAACCTACGGATATTCGAGATATTACGTACATTTATCGCCTGCTGAATTAGTTTGGACGATTATAAGACATAAGCTTTGAGGTTTTATACGAGCCTACTGACGTTGTTTTTGGCTTCGTCAGAAATATTTTTCACACTGCAGGAAGCAACATTTTATTACATGATATTTTCTCATTACTTCTTATTTTATGCCTGAATTATGGAATTGACAAGTTTAGATATATAATCTGACATGAGATCATAAAGTATTGTCTGTGTTGACAATTTTCTGTACATCAATGAGACTTTTGTAAAATGCCTGAATCAGTAATAATTTCTGTAACTTACCATGGAACATGAACTTGTTTTCTTCTCGCGGAATTTGCAGCTGAAATCATGAAATGTGTGATGTTACGATGTTGTCATGTGTACAGATGGGATATTTTTATATATAAAAAAGTTTTACAATTTTGATGTGAAATTATGGATATGGAGAAGGTAACACCGATTATTTTGATAAACCTGGTATTAATCGTACCAGATGTTGCTGAAGGTGAGAAACTAAGTAAATCTCTCTCTCTCTCTCTCTCTCTCTCTCTCTCTCTCTCTCTCTCTCTCTCTCTCTCTCTCTCTCTCTCACACACACACACACACACACACACACACACACACACACACACTACTTGAGGGTTTGATATGATCTTACAAGTACACACATAGCCTCGTTAGCTTAGTAGTACAGCGTCCGCCTCAAGAGCGGAAAGTCGTGGGCTCAGATCAGACCGAGTCGTACTTAAAATTTTAACAAATAAAAACTGTTTCTTAGCCTCAATCGACCGTTTTACCCGGTGGCAGGATAATAAATGTGTGTCGGGAAAGTATGTGTTTTTCTGTGGCATTATGACTCGGTGAACTAGCACTTTAACAGAAAGTCGACCTGGGTGCGCGATAGTACAAGATAGACCATAGTACAAACCTTTACATCTCACAAACTTGTTATAAGATTTATCCTAAAGGAATTTATAAACTTGCTCTTGTCACAAATAGCTGAAAAATGCTGATGTGACGTTAAATAACATTAATACTACAACAATTAACAAGTAAACGCAATTATCTTAACTAGCAATTGGACTCTTGTGGTTGGAGAGCAATGATATCATTTCTAACAAAAATGCAACTTTTAGTTGAAACCTTTTAATCATTTGTATTATTCATAGTACACAAATTAAACAAGATAGCGTTATGATTTTGAGTTACATTTATCATTCAAACTGTTTTAAAGTACACCAATCACCAATCTCTCTCTTTCTCTCTGTCTCACACACACACACACACAAACACACACACACACACACACACACACACACACACCATCGAAACTGACATTTTAGAATGCATTACGCATTTTCTCGAACGCAAATTAATACAGACATGGATTGCAATTAAGAAAAAATCAATTTGATAAAACAATATTTTTGATATCCAATTGAAATATAAGCGTCCATTAATGAAAGTTATTACAATACCTCGTCTATGTAATAATAGTCAGAGTCAAAAGGTAAAAATCAAATTTGTTCATTGTATAGGAACCCATTGTATATACATTGTACATCATTCTGTTGTTTTAACATCTTCCATCTGTTTTAATTTTCAAGTGATTTTTTAGGTTTGTGATTTAACCCGATAGATTTTTGTCAAGGAGGTTGGCGATTAAATTAAAATGTAATGATTTTTAGGTTTCATGTACAAAAAAGAACATCTATTTCATGTCTGTCTGGTTACATAGGCAGATTCAAGAAAAATTGCCCAAAAGAAAGTCTCAAGATCGACACAAACTTTCCCATACAAACGAGCAGCTTTGCAATATTTATTTGGAATATTTGAGGAATTAAGTTTTGAATACATGTACAGTTGAAATTCTATAAAAAAAGGTCGAAAAAAAGAACAAATACGAATTTGAAAAGATTTACTAATTCAGTTTCTGAACTTCCATGGAACCATTATCAGATGCTATTTGAAAAGCACGTGGTTACCATTAAGGCATCGGTGTTAGAAAATGACGTAATTTTAAAGTAATTCGATACCGTAATAACGACGCCAGTGTTAAGTGGATAATCGATTCTTATAACCAGGTAATACTTACGTAACACAGTCAGTTCCATTGATATGATGTGAACACACAGATCAATCGTTAGAATAACACCACATTTACAACTACATGTAATTATCTAAAGTTCAAGATTAACGATGTAATTTAACTCTCACAATAGGGGAGGGGGTGTAGTTATTATGGCACCCCCTTTTGAATCTCACAAATGTAAAATAGGAATTAATTTCTACCTTTTGTATACCTACATTTGTAAGAATTGATTAACCTAAGGCCAAGACATTGTAAAGCAGTTTAATACCTTAATTTTATTCTTTTCTCAAAATATTGTCAAATACTAGCCACTATATATTTTTAACACACACACACACACACACACACACACACACACACACACACTATATATATATATATATATATATATATATATATATATATATATATTCACTGAAAAAATTATGGCAGAATCGATTGTCATGCAAAACATGGCATTGAGATAAAAAAGTATAAATATTCCCAGTTTCACAAAGTTTATTCGAGGTTAATTAGTAATCAGTCATACTAAGAGAATCTTGAAGATTTTTGTTAATGAAGGGTTCATAGATGATTACTTTTACTTATAGATTGTGCAACTGGCTCCTGTAATATATCAAATTTGCGTAAAATGGAGAAACAGTTCTGTTACTACGATCTTATTCACAATAAAAATACCAAAGAATTACCATGACATTATTATTTACGTATGTTATTTACGTTTACAAAAATTACAAGAAACTTTGAATATTGAAATATAAAGTTATGCAGTAATTTATAAAAGTATTTTCAAAGAAAACTTGCCCTGAATGCTGAATCTGAAGTTAGTTAGATTAAACCGATACCAAATGTATTTAGAATTAAATGAAATGAAAACCAATTTGTATAATTAATAAAAAGTTTATAATTTATATAAACGCAAAAATGCTAAGAGAGAAACTAATTTCATTTACAAAGACAAAAAACATTACTTAATGAAAGTGAAATTAGAAATGAGTGTTTGTGTATTTAAACCATATTAAATCCCCGTAAGGATTTTAAAAAGCTCTGCTCTTTATACTCCAGCTAAGATGGCTTAGTTTGGTGTCAGTCAATTACGACAAATGCATACGTCATAACGGTATGTGGCGTGCTAGAAAATTTTTTGATATCTCTTCTTAAACCTTGAAAAACTAGTGCTACGGCAGACGTGAATCAGACAGTAGTGGTTTAACAATAAACAACATAATATATTTACAAACTTTGACGTTTACTTGCAAAGTAAGGGCACTGCCGAATCTGGTTGTTCCATAGAGTAAAGCAACTGGGCTTAACATAAGACTGACAAATTGATAGGTTTATTTCAATAAAAAGACAAATTCTACTGTCCGAATACTCCTGGACTTTACTGACGTGAAAAATTGAAGATATATATATATATTCGTAAAAATAACTTTATATTCGCTTATTATTCCAGTTTAAACTAGAACACAATCTTAACAACTGGGACGGTCAGAAATCCATTTTAACCACAATGTATCAAATGGATTAAGATATAAATTTCAAAGAAGGTACTTTGACAAAATATTAATCTTATTTAGGTTGGGTATAAAAGCTTAAAAATCGCATGAATATATAAGGTAAATCTGTGTTGTATTGTCGACCATGTCCCAGGATTAAGAAATAGTTTCTTTAAAGTAAAATATGATATGAGAAATTAAAATAAATATTGAACTTATATTGGTAAATGGTTCTGAAAATTGTTGCTTTGAGACTTGATTAAAATATTGTCAGATACCGGTGAATAAACTAATGAATAAATGAAGGAATGTCAATTTTCATTTAAAAAAAAGGAATTTAAGATCTACCTGAAGTAATTAATCATTGTGCTTACTAAGAGTTTGTTTTAATGTCCGATTCTAGACTACTTGTATATTTTATATCTCAAGATTTCAATAAAATTATACTATAGGAATGCCCTAATGGTAATCAAAAGTGTCATATTATGAATGACATTTATAGAAGAAATACTTAATAGTTTCTTTTAAATTAATTTTTAAATATTGCATTAAAATGTATAATTTAAGAAAAGTAATAGCCCCCTTTACTATTACACAGAGCAATGGTTTTTAATTTTTTATTGT
The DNA here is from genome assembly GCA_029721355.1 of Tegillarca granosa. Taxonomy (NCBI): domain Eukaryota; kingdom Metazoa; phylum Mollusca; class Bivalvia; order Arcoida; family Arcidae; genus Tegillarca; species Tegillarca granosa. The sequence continues at coordinate 17,216,154 of CM056603.1, read as the reverse complement.
TTTCAGGGTTATTATTCAATCGTCCTAAAAATTGTTTGGTTGATAATGTAAGCATTTTGGGTGGTCTAAAATATTTGCTCTTTATTTTTTATAAAGTTCACATTCCCAAATCTTTTGTCAATTGGGCAGTACGTTTTCCTTGTCTCTCTGTCAGTTTCAGAGTTTTGATTGGTTATGAAAAGAAATTTTCAAAACTCTTCACATGACACCTTAAAAAACTAGTGTAAGATTTAGATACTTTCTCTTGACGCTAATATTAATGTCTTGTGTGCACGTTAGCGTTCAGAACTAACATAATTTGATACTGTTTATCTTGTAAGGCTAGGGGAGTCTAATTGCTTGCTATGGAATTTAATTACATGTATTGAAGTTTTCATTGTAACCGACAAGATAAACATCAACAGAAAATAGGGAGAAATTTATACATAATATCAACTTCTTCATCCATCAATAAAACATTGATATACCGTATTTCTGCTATTTGACATTTTTTCTGAGGTATTTTTTTTAGACTCGAATAATCATATAGTTTGTGATTTAGTAATTTCTGCTAATCTTTTGTTATTTCTTCCTCGTTTTTTTCTTTCTTTCCTTTTTCATTTTTGTAATGTAAATTTACCAGCTGGTTTGATCTGTTTTACGGGGATGTCAATAAAAATCCGTAGTTTGCCGTTGCGTGAGTGAAAGCGACACGAAAGAAGAACCTATTTAGATATTAAGATCTTATTGGAAATTGATTTTTAAAATTATCTTTCAAATTTTTGATTATCTCATAATCTGTTCCTCACATTTAATTGTCTCTGTTCGTACTATTTTAATCATTGGTATAGTTATTATTTAATGAAACGATATTAATTTTAACGTAATATTGTCGTCAATTATGACATAATTAATCCAAACTTTGTAACCGCAATTCAAATTAAAACTTTTTAAACAAATTCAAGTCAAGTGTCATGAACTTTATATTTAATGCTTAAGATAGAATAGCTTTTATCTTAAACATTGAGTATATTGAGGTCGTCTGTTGCCTACTGATCTGAATTGAGCTGTACTAATGTCAAAATTAAAAGAAGAAGTAGAGTTGATAAAACAAGGCGGCTCATAAATAGTTATAGACTGTTTTTAGTCCATTTAGTAGAACAGTTATAGTTTAGACTATATCTTTTTTGTTTACAAAAAAGTTTTTTTCATTGTACTACTTATTTCAAACAGTTACTATCGAATAAAACCGTTTTTCGTTTAAAATAAATAAAAAAAAAAATTATTGAGAAATGACAAATTTTTTGAAATCTAAGAACACCAAAAAGTTTTGCTAACTATTTGTTTTAATTTATTGTGACTGTATCAACCTGATCTTGAAATTAACTTATGTACGAAACTAATTTTTGTACAAGACATTCCTAGATATTCAAAAGGTGTTTGATCTCAATATTTAGTTATCAAAGAATCAAAATTAGTATCTTATTTGTCATTATGTCACAAATTTCGAATACTAGTATTCCCTTGAGGAGGCTTTATCCAGCATGCCTCAGAATACAGGCTGATTAATGGACCCTTTCTGTATTAGGGTATAGTCCTTTTGTATAAGTAAGTAGTAGTCCCTGTATATCTATATAGGTTTCGCCAGTATTTGCCTACAATTTCAATTCAAACATGTGCCTAATGTAAAGAATATGTACTCTCACAAATTTGACTAAGGCTTAATTGAATTGGCGACAAACACTTTAAGCTCATAATATTTGATTTTAAATACCCGTGCTCTTAACACCAATTCTTCAAAATAAAAGCGAATGTGTATTAAAAAATTCGTATTTCTTACAACAAAGCCTCATAAAAACTTTGTAAAGAAAACTTAAACATCTGTCAATACGAGAAGATTTTTTCGTTTTTCAATAATGTTTTACATAAATAATGTTACTTTGATTTGGACTTTATTGGTTCTGTTCAACAGGACACCTGTACCTGTGTTCTACCATTATTACTATAAGATTCCAATACATATATATAAGTGAGTTGAAGGCCACTTGAATATATAAAAACTTTTATTATAGAGACATGATATATTGAAATTTTATTTTGTGAAAATATAAGATATCTACCAGAGTATTACCCCTTAAACAATGGGTTTAGATATATAATACACATACCAGTTAAATTTTGATGTGCCAGATGTGCACATTTCGGAAATTAATTTCTCATCAGTGACACTAAGACCGAAAAGTTTGATACATAAAAAATATATAAGCCAAACAGTTGAATATAATGAATCTAAAGTTTCAAAATTATATAAATCCAAATCCAGCTAAGGAATGCTTTGCACGAGGGAACAAACCTTAGTTTTAAATAAATCTCAAATTTTAGACGACTGAAAATTTTGCTAAATGGTACATTTTCTGACAGCACAAAGTACTGCCTACTGAGTTATGGATACCCTCGGGTAGTTTTATTCCACCAGCAGCGGTACCCCTTCAAGGGTAGTAAATATAAAATACACATACCAGTTAAATTTTGATGTGCCAGATGTGCACATTTCGGAAATTAATTCCTCATCAGTGAAACTAAGACCGAAAAGTTTGATACATAAAAAATATATAAGCCAAACAGTTGAATATAATGAATCTAAAGTTTCAAAATTATATAAATACAAATCCAGCTAAGGAATGCTATGATGAGGGAACAAACCTTAGTTTTAAATAAATCTCAAATTTTAAACGACTGAAAGTTTTGCTAAATGGTACATTTTCTGACAGCACAAAGTACTGCCTACTGAGTTATGGATATCCTCGGGGAGTTTTTACTCCACCAGCAGCGGTACCCCCCTCAGGGGTAGTAAATATATAATACACATACCAGTTAAATTTTGATGTGCCAGATGTGCACATTTCGGAAATTAATTCTTCATTTTAAATAATTTTTACAGAAAATCATTTAAAGTCGACCAAATTTGACCTATATGAAGTAGATTTTGCGAACAATAGAGTTTTCATTACTGATATCTTGGATTATTGAAAGAAAAATGTTTCATTGTAGTATTAAAGTCTCAAAAATCGATAATCATTTATGCCTTTTGAAAAACTCAGATTAAAATACAACTTGTTGTTAAGTGAATGGGGTGTTGTTAATGTAAACTACGGCAATATTTGAGAAAATAGACCGTGTCTTTTTTTGTGATAATTTGTTATATTGACTTTCATTTAGATTTGTCGCTGTATATACAATACCATAGATCTTTGATTTACCTATATAATGAATGAATAAAAAAGGCTTATTTGCAGGTTAAATCTATATTAAGAATTTAGATCTGGAACATTTTCAATATAAAACTTTAATCCTCTCTTTATTCAAATATACCTAGATTACAAAACCTACTACTTCAGCAGATGCACTGACAGCCACCGATTTATAATTATGTCTTGTGTTTGTTAAATAACACAATTTTCTATTTTATGATTAAATCACAATATTGCCTACTTGTCATATACTTACTATTCATCTGTGACTTAACGCTGCTTCATTTCGTTTTCATAATGTATTATCAATGTGATTTCATTTCTTGCTTCAGTGCTTTTGATTATAAAAATTGAATTTTTTTCATTTAAACTACATTGAAATCAAATTTTACTCAATTAATTCAATACAATGAATGGACATATATGACAATTACTTTGTTAACATTTCAAGATAATTTTACTTCAAATCATCTTTCTGTGTCAAATTCACATATGCTTACTAAATTAGTCTATTGTTACTTTGACGTGAGAGAACTCCCGGTGTACTTTTAGAATTGTAAATTTAATTTTTAAATAAGCGCATTTTACTTTTGTATAAAGTCGTAAACTGCTTAGGATTTCACATGTTAATTATCGTTATTTCGCACATATTAATGTTTAATATCAGCTCCTTATATATACACAATACCTTCTATACAATTCATCCCATTTTTTCAATTGTCAAATTGAATATTTCATTCAGAAAATTCAAAATATTTATTATAATGACACAATTAATGAAGTACTAAAACATTTATAAAAGTTGGTATTGATATTGTTGCTGTCATGATCAGACACAAGATATAAACGCTACCGGAATGGATTAACAAAAGTAATTTAACCACGTCTCTGGACGTCTCTGTGTGAAATGTTGCTTATTTAATGGCTTCACTTTGCTGACGTTGTCATGTCTTTTTACTTACAACAACACAACATATTTAAAGTCATGCCAACCAAGCCTAGAGTCCATAATAGTTTTACAACTTTTGGTAAAGTAAACCGCGAGAATCATCTGTTTTATTTTTTAACCACAAACCTTTTGATATAGTTTTGATGCTGACAATCTTTGTTTTTCATTCAACAACAAGTTTCCATGGTAACATCACATTAAGGTTAATTTTATATGTTCTTTTGGGTATTAACATTGTTTGCAGTTTTTAACGCCCTTTTGGTGTTTGCAGTTTGTTCCAAGTTCCTTTGCATTTTTTAAAATTCCTTTTGGCGATTACAGTTTTTTGAATAACTTTTTGGGGGTGTTAGTTGTTTTTTCTGACTTCCTTTGGATGATTACTGTTTGTTCTAAGAGTGTTTGCTGTTTGTTCTAGGATCCTTTGGATGTTTGCAGTTCAGTCAAGTTCTTTCCGCGTTTGCAATTTTTTAAGTTCCTTTGGGTGTTTCTAATTTTTTTTCAAAGTTTCTTTTGATGTTTGCAGTTTTGAAAGTTTTTTGGGGAGTTTGCAGTTTTTTCTATCACTCTGGATGTTCTAAGATCATTTGAGTGTTGGCATTTCTTTTTATGGATGCTTTCTGTAACTTGAATTTGGTTTTATTTTTTAATTTTTTTGGCTTGATCGCCATTTTAATGACCTTGTTGACTCCTTTGTTCTGATTATTTATCAAGTCATTTTCAAACTATGAATAGTTATAATAGTAATGTTGTTTACCAATCTGAAAACCAATGCATCGGTGTATCTGCCAGACAAAACAAAGCGACCAGAGGCTATATATCGGTCATTTCTTAAGTACAGTTCGATCGATCAATCGATACAGCCACTAAAATATTTATTATATTGATTTATGTTAGCTAAGCTTATTTTGAATGAAATAACAATAAAAATGTTGTAAAAATATAAATAATAGTAATATATTATTAATGCTTTCATGAACCCAGTCCTTCACATGAACCGATACCTTCATTGAAATTTAGTCAGTCTGTTACACATAGTTCCAGAAAGCACAAAATTTATACTAAGTGATTACTATGTGTCGACAAAACGGGAGTTATTGTTGTGCTTCTAAAATTTTATAACTTTTGAAACTTATGTAAATGTTCGGACAAATTTTCATCGTCATGACTCTTCTTCTAAAGAAAAGACACAGCCTTACTTTAATCTACATAAAATCTACATTAAGTTTTCCTATACAAAATATTAAACGGCTCTTTTTTTCTTAACTATGCCTCTCATGAAAAATGCAATACTTGTTTTCATAATAAAACTTATACCTACGTTGAAATTCGCGGGGAAATCTGCTGTAAGTTTGACCTAACAAAAGTCTTATTTGAGAACATTAATAACGTGATTCTTTATTGAAAACAACGTCAACAAACACCGCAGAATACACACAGTGTTCAAGAGAGAGAGAGAGAGAGAGAGAGAGAGAGAGAGAGATTTTAGAATGAACAAGTGTTACAGAGTTTTTGGATTGCGGTTACTGTCAAGTTACTTTTGTACTTCCTATTATAAAGTAAAATTACACATAGTTGTGTCCGTTTAACCAAATATTTTTGAAATTTTCATTTGTATAAGGTCTTATGTTAGTTTTAAAATCAGTATGTGAAGTTCCGTTTACAATTGGGACCGATTTTATGTGTAAAATCGCCGTCCTAGTACAACTTTACTATTAAGATATTTTGTTGGTGTGTGTTCTTGGTGACTCTAAGTTTGTCATTCAAACACAGGTTATTAATTTATAATATTAACAAAAGAATACTGATTTTTATATACCAGAAGTCGTTGTGTAAATAATACAATTATATATATTCAAATATCTTTACATCCATAAAGATCAAAGTCAGTCGTCATAAATGGTTTTAGTAGAAATCATTTTAATATTCAATGATATATTTCATTATTTTTCATCCTAATAAAAGATTATAGTTATAAATAATTTTAGACACGAATTCAATTAGCAATGTTTATTTTTATATTACAAGGTTTGTAATTTTAACCCCCTTGACATTCAATCAAAATAAATAGCACCTTTAGTCATACAAAATAAAACTTATTTAGAAACCATAACAATCAACCATTCAGTTTTTACTAGGATATAAACCACAAATTTTTATCTTATTTACTTGTGATATGCTTTGGCATTTTCATCAATGAAGTTGGTACCAGGCGACGTACCTTACCAATTAATGAGCAATCGGGTAGTAAAATGTATAGTTTATTTTCTTTTTATCTTGCACTTTTAGTTTTTTTTTTCACTGACCATTGGTTTGTCTTTTTATCTTGTTGATTACATTCCTCTCTCACACATGCTAGATTGTTTCTTTATACTAATTTGATAACATCAGTATATTTTGGAAACTGGTAATGTTACAAAATATTACCTGAGGAATAACATATAATTTAAACATGTTATGTTTCAGGAGGTTAAATTTTATTAATACCAGATATAAGACATATTTCCTTGTTTGTAAATTCTGGCTTATCTGACACTTTAGAATTATCTCATGTGAAGAATTTTAACTAAAAGAAATATTCAAAATTGTGCACATGACAATATTATAAATTTGGAAAATTGTCTTCAACGATACTCAGACCAGAGAACATTATAACAAAGGAGATAATTTTCACTGATAAATATTAACCTGTGCCCTATATCTAATATTTAATCGATCTACATAGGTTTTTTCATGAATAGTTGTTAAATTATTAAGATGTAAATTGATTACCAATATTTGATTAGTAATCGATCAGAAATTTATAGACATGACCTTGGACATGATTAATTACCACCAAAATGGTTTTAATTGAATTAACCGAGATTTTAAGTCAGATACTCGACATAGATAACAATCATTATTATTTAAATATTAATACACGATGAAGGTTACAGGTCATCATAATACCAAAGTGTTGAAAATTATACTACCATATACAACGTCGTATATGTTCGTGAAAATATTGATACGCATAAGTGTTTTCAGACTTAGCATTAAGAGTAGTTATTAAAATTACTCCTCGGATTTTGCTCATTACTGTTTGCAAAGTAAAATCGGTAACTCCTTCAATTACTAGACGTTAAGTTGATCAATGTTATTCGTGATTCAAATTTTTGTTGACTTTGCATTGATGAAGATTTGAATTTATTTATAACGTATTCGCCCATTCCTGAAAATATTACACTTTGGCTAATTACTCAATCGTAAAACAAACTGGCTTTATGCAAGAAAAGGTAAGACTGTTCCTTATGGAAACTTGCTTTTAAAATCAAATGTCCATTCTTCTTGACAATTATTTGGCTGATAAGAGATATAGCTAATGTCCAAAAAAATTATTGTTTGTTAAAAAGTATGAAGTCAATCACAATGCTTCTTTCAGCCATCGGGTTGAATATTTCATTGCGTTCAGTACATGCGTTAGCATAATGATATTTCAAGGGTTTCTGATTTACAAGCAACGGGTCTATATATGACAGTGGCCAGAAAAGCCTAAAACATAAATATGTTATCATTTTAATTATAATATCACGTATCTTTGTTGAAATTTGAATAAAACGAAATTATAAAAGCATGTCAAAACATCATACTTCAACATCATATCCAAGAAAGAGAAGTATTAACTATCTGACACGTGTTCAAAATGTTTTGTTTGTTAAAAACATTTAACCATTGAACAGCATAGCTATGACAGTTATTGGATTATAAATGACATAGCTTTGCCAGGCAAACTGAATAACGCGCGTTAGCGCGTTATGATTGGTTTGCCTGGCAAAGCTATGTCATTTATAATCCAATAACTGCCATAGCTATGCTGTTCAATGGTTATATTTACATTATATTAATTTTTTTGAATTTTTGTCACATCAATTTGAATTTTCCCGCCTTCAACGAGAAGCGGGGTCAATTATTGGAACAGCGTAACAATGTAAACAAAATATAGTACAACATGAAAAAAAACACGGAACTCGCAAAAATAATGAAATATTTTATTAACCATCACTTTGTTTTGCACATTTTATATAAGAGATCAATTTAGTCATTTTCATAGCAATTTTACCAAATTATTTAAAAAAAAAAAACCAATTTCCTAAGGCGGATGACGAACAAGTGAACAGTCTCGAAGATTGACACGAAAATGATGTCTCACTCTCGCTGTCATTTTTGGAAATTTAAAAGTGCAGTGCAAGAAATTGGAATCTACGAAGAAACCAGGAGTGAATTAATTGGATGAAGGAAATGTAATCTGCTTTGAAAAGTCATAGTTTCTGTCATTATTATTCGTAGAACTTGTGGAACTGACCACATGATGCTACCCAGATTGTGACCCATTTAGGCGCGGTACAACAGCTGATTCAGTGTTTAAATTTTTTGCAGGGCGAGTTAATTCTGACAATGAGTTAATATGACGGTTTTACTGTTGTGTTGAGACAGTTCTGTTGTAAGATTGGGAGAAGCTTCTCATTTATGGTTAGACATAAACATTATGTGCCGAGCTTCGTACCCCAGGTCATTGAGATGCTGAATGGCCGTCACCCGCAAACAGCGAGGAGAGTAGATTTCTATTTAGTTTCAACTTTTGCAGCAGCGCATATGTCGGATAAAAACGGGCAAATGTGCGTTTTAAAAGTGGTTTGAACATGAACCATATATCAGACTCTTCAGGACCAGCCATGGCTTTTTATTATATTGATTGAACAAACTTTGGGATTTTTGTCAGTTTTATCGAAGCACTGGAAACAGCGGTTTTAAAACATTTTTACAGGACAGTCGACCGTCTCAGTTGCATATATATTCTTTTTTAACATCTGCTATATTCGTCTGTATGAGATATCTCCCCTCTGAAAATGTTTGGTTGTATTTCATGTTTTTAAGTTACAGATTGTCCAGTATCGTCAATATGACTGTGGTTTTAACTGGTGGTGAAATTAAATTCCATAGCTCGGGAAATAAAATTTACAGAACAGATGGTACCATACACACTTTTTCAGTATTATGGGAGAAATTATGGTACTTTTTAGATAATTGGAAATTTTCCGTTGTGTATTTAATTCAATATATATTTTAAAATTTAAAAAAAATTTTCTCAGGCTGTGTTGTTGTTTTGTTACGAAACTTCTTAAAAAATAGTCCAGAGAGTAAAATATTCATACGCATAGTGTAATGATCATGTGATCAATGTCAGTTATTGTACCGTATTTGCCTCACGTCTCGAACATGTTTATATAGTAAAGTTGCAAAGCAAATGTAAATAATTGACAAGATGATGTGTTATACACACCATATTTGTTGTGTTTGGCAATATAATTTTAAGCAAATAATAATACCAATGAGCAAAAATTGTGACTTTTGCTTGCTGAACCTTGATAAATATGGAGAGAAAACTCTCGCGAAATTATTTAACTCCACATACAGATATATAGATGACGTTCTGTTTCTAAACAATCCAAAAATTGGGGAATATGTGAAAACTATCTTTCCAAATAAAAGCTTGAAATAAAAAATATGGCTGATTCTTCATGTTCTGCTTCATATTTGTACTTATATTTAATTATGACACCCACAAATGGTTACATCTGAAGCTATACGACAAACATGATGACTTCAATTTTTCTATTGTCAGCTTTCGCTTTCTTTGCAATAATATTCCTGCTTCTCCTGCTTATGATGTATTTGACATTTAATACGGTATGGTAGAACTTGTTCCCACTACGGGGACTTTCGAGAACAAAGCAATTATTCAATCAATGATATTGCAAGCCTGGGCTAATAAAGGCCCTTAAAAAGTTTAATGGCCGTCGTCACAGTATTGTTGGTAAGTATGAATCACTGTGTCAGAATTTATACTGGATATATTTTACTTACTATAGTTCCATTTTCCTTCCATTCTCAAATTTGATTTGCACGTGACGGATGTAGCTAGCCTTGCTTACCCCTGAGGACCATCCGGTCTCACTTTCTTGATGGAAGTTCACGTTTGTATTAGTTATTATTTTTTAATTTATTTTCTATTTTTATTTATTTTTTTGGTGATTTGGACATGGACTGGTATGTTTGTGTTTTATTTATGCAAATGGAAGTTGATGTAAAACGCTTTATTTACAGCAGATGCACATGTCACTGAACCCTTTCATTAGTGTAAAACAGTACCAAGTTATTACTGTATGTTAACATACAGTTAAACTCTCCACTGTAGGCCAAGCTACTGTAAGAAACTCGCACGGATTTTTACCTAGGCATCGAATAAATCAGGGACTATATATATAACCATTGTATGCGGAGATTCCTACTGCAGTTTTTATATCGCCATAATACATAATACAAGGCATTAATTTTTAAGCTACATAATTTATTTTCTGATGTTTGTTGTATATATGAACTAGATACATGTATATTGATATAGCTTACTGATATGATTGATAGGTATTACCTGCAGTTTAAAGTATTCAATGGATCAAGAATAATACCTTAGACATTAACCAATTATTAAAAATATTTTCCCTATTGAATAATACTATAAATACACATATGTAAATACATAAATAAATATTTCTTTTCATAAGATTTTACATTTTAAGCTCAGGCTTCTACTCATGGAGTCACGCTTATGAACAATGAGAAGATTGATTTTAGTAATCAATTCTAAATGCCACATCGTTATCAATAGTGCGTTAAATTATTTTGATTTTGATTTAAAGCATTGTGTCCGACAAATGTTGAGACAAACAGGAGTTCATAATTTTTGTTTAATTTTCTTCTTCTGAAATCTTCGATTTTAATTTTAGACAGTTTTTAAATTAAAACTTCATTTTCTAGACTACTTATTTTTTGCTTATAATCACATTTAAAACGATAATCAACCCACTACTTATATACTAAGAGTAATAAATCATCTAATGTCATTCATAACCAATTAGACCAAGTTAACTTATTTAATTGCATGATAAATGAAGGTTCATTGAAAGAGTAAAGGTTGCACTGTTGCAACAATCGTAGTGTTATATTATAACACACACACACACACACACACACACACACACACATTTTTTGATAATTAGGCAATACGATACAAAAATTGAACCTTTACACTGACTCAATGAAACCTCCATTCTTTATGCAATTTAAGAAATGACATAAAACATAAACATATATATATATTTCATGAGTACTGTGTCGTAATCGTGGTTGCATTATCATTTGACGTAGTACATGTTTTTAGTAACCAATTTTTTTATTTGCTTTGGATAACCATGTAATTCCATATGCATTTGACAAACCATAAAGCTAAACAGACCGAACATTTAAAACATACTGTAATGACTTAAGTATTTGTTGAACAAATCCGCATTTACTTTAATCTAGATCAAACCATTTATAATATACATTATCTACTTCGGGTTTATTAATACAAAAGAAAGATTAACGTAAAATATAGAAGTGTTTTGGATTTTATATAATAGCAAATGTACTCATGATGGACTTGGGACATTGTGCTCTAAGGGGTTACGGTTTCCGACCTTAAAATTTCTAATAACTATTCTTGTTTGATGTATAATTAATTAGCTTGTATGTCGAGACACTTCTTTTTTTCTTTTTAAAAACATTTCAAGTACCATTTAAAATGAAGTAAAAAAAAAAAAATTAAACAAATGTAAATTTATATTAAAGAGAAAGGGGATATCCGCATATCATTTGACTCATGCCTTTGTCATATAATAAATTTTTGAATTTTCTGAATGAAATATTAAAAAATTTATAAAATGGCAGTTGTCATATAATAAATTTTTGAATATTTCATTCAGAAAATTCAAAAATTTATAATAAGACACCTTACTTAGAAAATCCCTGATCATATTAACACTAATAGTTAAGTGAATTCTCTTTTTAAGAAACAAAAAACGTGTCAAATGAGAATAATCATTTTTTATTGATACTCTTTGTGAAATAAATTATTTTTGCTTGAAGATTTAAGAATTTTTCTTTCAGCTTTACGGGACATTGCTGAGAATATGGTTTTAGCTACAAATTTAAATGTTATACATAAACATGTAAACAGAAATGTTATGAAATCACCTTTATTTTGACACGGCTTCAGTGTATTGTAATTTTAAGATTCACATAGAAAATAATTGCAACTGAAAAACATGTACCTCGCAAGAGCCAATCCCCCCCTCCCCCCAAAAAGCACTACATTTTAAAGTAAATAAAAATCGATAACACAATACAAAGCAAGAAGAGACAAACATATGACCATTGATTCACGACTTTAAACGGCCATTGAAGTAAACAACCAGCAGTGTTGTTATAGTGTGTTGCTACAGGAGTACTTCCATTATTCCAAAAAAATTTCTTTAGTTCACAAGTTCGAATATTGAAAAATTAAAATTAAGCTTAATTATTGCAAACAAAAAATTTAAAATAAAAATACTACAAATGTTGTTAAGTTCTTACTTACAGTGTTTCTCATTATTATAAATATTAATCATATTATAACATTTTCATTTCTATTTCAGGTAGTAACACAACGTCGACGTCGACACATTCTCTTCCCACAGCGGAAACTCAAAAGTTTCTTATCTCATTTGTAATGATTATACTTATGATCTTTTTCTCGGTGTTAATATCATACCTGTGTGATAGATGTTTGTCCAGAAGTAAGTATTACAGTGATAATGAAAGCGACATTAGTGAATTCACCAAAAGAATTATACGAAAAAGATTACAAATAATAAAATGGAAACGGAAAGAAGCAAAAAGAGCTCGGAAAGCATTGTCAAAATGGACACAGAATACCAGAGAACGTAGTCCAAGACCAGATTCAATGCATCATTCAATAAAACTTGAAGAGGTAGATTCACCAAATAATTCAAAAAGTTCTCTTTCATTTTTACCAAGTATTACAAACAATAAAGTGTCTGATGTTGAAGTATGTCGATCACCCGAGGTTGGGACAACTGTAAATTCTGACTTATTAAGAGCAAGTGGAATTACAAGTAAAAGAGAAGAGAGTTCTTTATCAATAAAATCTGCAAACATAAGACAAACTTCCAATTTAAACCGTAACGCTTTGAAAGGTACCTCTTCACAAATAACTGTGGTAGGTGCCCGTTCGTCACAGTCAGGATCAAGTAACCCGGATGCTCAAAAGATTTCAATACCATCTATATCAATCACCCTAGATGGCGACAATACAAAACGAAAAACTGTCACATTTAAGGAAGAGATAGAAACGGACAGTGATAACCATAAAACTGACTCGGATGGTACCAGTATAGCAATGATACACAAACAATCAAACCTGAAGAAGAAATGATGCAGGAGGAACTTAGGACCTTACTGGAAGTTTACCTCACTAACTAGTCTTAATTTTGTTCAAATCTCGATAAAGGATTTGTCGCGACATTCGTTTCCGCTTCTACTAAAGTTGTCTTGGCAATCATTCAGAGTGTGCGTATAAATTATTCATATAAAGTCCCCCTGGTGAATTTATACCATCATCAAAAAGAAAATGTAAAATATGGATCAAGTATGTGTTCGGGATTGACTGTTTATATACAGTTAAATATTGAATGATGTTTTATTTGTATACAATCTCGGATTATAAATGAAATTGTGTGTTGGAAAATCCCTGAAAGGATATTGAACTTTTTTTAACCACATATAGACAATGTAGTTTTTTTCATCAAAAGCTGATTCGATATACATTGTATTCAATTTGAGACGTATATAAGCGTTTTTGGCTTGTATATATGGATTTTGGTGACTAACGAACAGTTAAGCAAAAAGTGTATAAGATAAAGATATAAGTTTTTAAGTGTAGAAAGTATAAAAGTGCCGTTTAACCTTAAACAGAGTGTTCATGTTCTGCGAGAAAATGCATATATATAAGCATGCTCCGCAAAGATATATAGTAATTTTATATAGAAAAATCATATTATTTTATTTGTTATAGGGACCAAATTTAAAAGCCTGCTCTACGCGGCATATTTATCTTCAGATTTTATGGAAGAAATGTTGAGCTGAAAGCTAAAAAAAATATGGCAACATGTTCCACTTTAGAAGATACTAAAGTGCCTAATGGTGTTTCTAACTAGGTCGTAATAGAATGCATACCATTTAATGAAACAGAATACTTACAGGGTTATTCAGCTTTTGGTTTGCCACAGTTAGTTGTATTTTGTATTCTAGTTTGTTGGAAAATAGAAAATCAAATACATGTATTGTGGAACTGGAATAAATGTTCTGCGTGTATTACTTTAGATATTAAATGTCAAAATATTTCTGAAAGTTTATAAAATTAAAAAGAAAGAAAAGTTTTGAAAAATGAGCTGAGCAGAACGTGCCACAACAAATTACAATAAAATGCTTCTTTGGTTTGCCTTGAAATATTTATCTAGTGAGTCGTAATGAGGTCTTCAATAAGACGGAGAGTCCTCCGCCAAACGTGACTGCATTGAAACTGCATTATAAAGGACAACAAGTTTAAATGTCGTATGTATTCCGAACTCCGTTGTGTAATAAATGCTGGCAAGTCAAAAACTCAACGAATAATAAAATACCAAATGCAAAAGTATCTTGATATTATGATGCACGTATCTAAAAACATTATTTTATTATGAGAATGACTCTAGCTGGTCTGAAAAAAATAATTGTTCAAACGTTTTTCAATAATTTTAACAAGTAAAAAAGTTTAAAGAATTAAACAAGAATGCTAATTACAACCAAAATGTGCTATTTTTTCTGTTACTTCCTTTCGAGTGAAGAATTGTTAATCGGACTGTTAAGCAACAAAATATTGTTTATTCTGAATATCAGGTTTCCCATCCGGGTTTTGAATTGAAAAGTTTCATAATTTTAATGGCGATTCTGCAATCATTTTGAGCCCCCAGTGACGATATACATTCGTTAAATAAGAACATATTCAGGTAATTCAATTTTATTCTTTGCCATAGAAGGGAATATTTTTAATTTCAAAACTAATGAATCTTTGGATTCTCTTGCAAAAATTAAAATTCAACAATATGTATAAGTTGTGATTTTATCTTCAGGCATATGCAAATTTATGCATGAACAACCCTTGTTTAAGAAAAAATGTGCATTGGCGAACATATCTTCTTTTGAAAACATATGCACTGGTTCCTAATACATTTATTTTATCTTGGGAAAATGCTACGACATTTTATATAGATTATCAAATTTTAGAATTAGGAAGAAGCTGTGATGGCTTCAGAATTTGATCATTTAAGTATCTAAATTCGATCATTAATATAGTTTAGGACAAAGGAACCGTAATAATCAGAAATTATCTCGTTTGAGTTATGTTTATTGTAAAATGGTTGTCAAAATGACATCAAAATCGCCATCAAGGTTCAAACTAATCTAAAATAACGAAATGAGAGATTCAATTTTTATGCATGAAGTTTCTTGGAGCTCATAATCAAAAAGAAAAGGGTGCATGTTTCAATTTATATTACTGCATTTTCAATTTTTGATATAGTTTAATGTTTTATTTGTTAATGTTGAAACAATTTGTTCATCTCACTAAAATGTATACATATTTTTATACATTTATATATCCAGTTTATTATGTTTATTTGTTATTCAAATCATATGTATTGAAAATAGTATCAATAACATATTTTACATTGCCATTTCCCTTATCCCCGTGTTGTTTTGAATTGATCATATGTACGTGCCTCATACAGGCAAACAACAATGACCTGTCCGATTGACCTTTAATCTAGACAATGCTATTTTAATTATAATGATAAAGGGGACAAAAAGTGCTTATTTCGTTTAAATTGTGGGGAATCACGTGTAATATGTATTTAAACTACAAATATAAAAACCCCTTTATTTCGTGATTCTCCATATGAATGTAACATGAAAAGTCAAGTGGACAGGTAAATGTTGTTCTGTCTTTAAACGTGGATCAATCCTAAAACTCTTAACATTTCTTTTGAGAAGAAATTTACATTTAATGAAATAAAGTACAATCTTCATAAATATGTCAATTCATCTTGTGTATTCTTTTTTGATATAATGGGGGTCGAGGTCCCGGTTTCCAAGTGGTCTAAAGCGCGCATTTACGAATCATAATGTCTCTTATCGCTTAAGTTCAAATCTTTAGAGTTAGAAAGTCTGTCAGTTAGGGGTAAGGGTTTTCTCCAGTAAATCTGCCATCCCAAGAACTGGACGTTTCGATATAAATGAAAGAATAATGACTTGGACCTAAAACACCGTTAGTCTACTCTTATTCTACTCCATTTTTGATGTGATAACCACACGTTCTAGCTTTCTAGACAGTGCAGAAGTTGGCTTAAGTATACTAGAACTAGCATACCTTGCTAACAAAGTACATGTAAGTAGTGCACAAGCATCAGCAAGGGGGGATAAAAAAAAGAGCTTCCTAGATAAGGAGACTTAACTACATAATTATAAACTTTAGTAGGAGACAATGATATAAAGACTAAATTATTGGTTATGGTGGTTATATATTCGAGTACGCTCATTATAGTAACGAAACGATGCTTTAATTAAGGTGAAAAAAAGGAAAGAACCGTATTTATGTATATGATTTTGAATAAGTAACAGAAACGGAAAAGAAAGGAAAACAAACAACGAAAAGTAGAAAACTTTGAATGAATTTCTTCTAGAAAACAGATACAAGACATATACAGCTGAGTTAAATAGGAAAAAGCCCATCCGAATAGGACTTGACAGAATATCAGTAACCGGCACGCTAATATTTCCTTTTTAATTTTTTGATACAATCGGTGGTCAAGTCATAATATGTAATCAGCCAATCAGTGCCTAATTACGTGCCTTTGGCTATAGTCAATTAGTGTGGCTTGTGTGATTCCGTACGCTTTGTATGTCTGTCTTTGACATATGCCAGACTTACATCATTTAACGCTCTCTCTAGGACATCGTTGTCATACCTCGGATATCTTTTACTTTTGAACCCTATACTTTTTTGAAAAAAAAAAAAAAGAAAATTGTATCGACATGGATGTTTTTTTTATTCAAATACATTAAATAAATTTGTTGAAAATTCAACAGTGGCATATTTTCCTCATTTGCAGGTGATTTTGTTAAAGTACTTTTTACTAATAAATTATTTGATTTTTTTTTAAATTTGATTTGATTACTAAATAAATACTTATAGTAAAATTCCGATTTGTTTGTGGCTAGTGAATGAACTTTTTATTTTGCACAAAGAGTTATTCCTCTTTGTATGTGCATTGCTTTGTCAGCTTACTGACGAATTCAAATTAAAGACCAAAAACATTGAAAAAAGACAATTTTCATATTTTTCAAATGATATTATAGAAATAAGGGCCAGCATGGATTTCAGATGGCTGTACCAAACGCAAATTTTAAATTTGCATTGTAAAGGAAAGCTCATAGTAGTTAGTTCACGGGCCAATTTTGAAAGCTTTTAGTTTATTTCTCCTAATTGCAAATCATTACTCAGAATATATAATTGCATGTAATATACATGTATATAAATACAAATTATGACATAGAGAAAAACACAAACAAATAAGTAACTAATAAGTAACTAACTTGGAGGTCTGGCTCTCAAATATAATTTTTATAAATTTGCATAACATAACATAACATAACATAACATAGAATTTATAAGAGTCTCACCACAAGCAAATAAATAATTATACATAAAATTTCAAATTAAATAAATTACTTAGAGCCACTCTTAAAAGAGTTATGAGAGACTATACATAAAATTATTTACATTAAAACAAGTTGCATTAATTAATATATAATTCATTAAGAGGGAATATATATACATATCCTATAAAAGTACACACTAATTTAAAGATTTATATAAAACACATTTCCTTTTCATTAAAATATCATAACAGGTTTTGGCAGTATAATAAAACAATGATTCATTGGTAAATAAAAATCTAATCTTCTCTTGATCAGTTCTACTTAAAAAAATGGTTATCGAAAGACCTTGCTTTTAAAAACAATGTTTGTCTAAAACTATCGTATAATGGACACTCTAAAAGAACTTCTCAAATATTATTACAATTAAAACACACCCTATCTTCGACTGCTGAACTTTCATATCTGCCTGTTTCAACTCTTAACTGTGCAACACCACATCTAAACTTCGAGAAGGCCGATATATATTTCCCAGGCATTTTACAATTTAAAAACTTTTCAGTACAAAAATCAAATTTAAAAATCTTATAAAAACGTAGCTTAACCTGTTTATCCGATAAAAGCTTAACATACCAATCATGCTTAAAATTTCAAACAAAACATCTTCAATCATATTGATAATACTGTTAGAAGGATATATATCAAACTGAATATTTAAATATTCATTAAAACCAATAGATTGAAATTGATTGCACACTCTAAAACACCAATTTTTTATACGTTTAAATCCATACAAATTTGACCATTTAAAAACTTTGCTATTCAATCTATTAAAATTCATTTCGCACAATCTAGACCAGTGTCTAAACACATTTGACCATTGTTTAACAGATGGTGGTCTCCAACCCATATCACCCTGAAAAGCTAAATTAGGAGTATATTTACCGACACCCATATAAAATCGCATGGCTCGGTTTTGAACAGCGTTAATGCACGAGTACTCACGCGTACCCCAAATAGCGGAACCGTAATTGATGACAGGCCATACAAGTGTATCGTATAACTTGGTGAAAACCGGGAACTGGAAACCACCGTTTGCCTTACACTTGGAAATTAAATAGCCTAAAACCCGACTAGCAGACTTAGCTACCACTTTAACCATTTCATTATAATCGAGATGCTCAGTTAAAAGTAAGCCTAAGTATGTATAAGACGTAGTTATTTCTATATGTTTGTTACCTATAAAAAAGCGTGCAGTACTGCGTGGCACTGATGGGTTTCTAAATACCACGACATTAGATTTGTTAAAATTGACATAAATATCATTGGATTTACACCAAATGCCAAGTGTGTTAAGTAACAACTGTAAATTATGCTCACTTTCTGCCAGTAAGACAACATCGTCAGCATAAAGTAGAATAGATACAACTTCATTATCTATAGGAATACCAATATTTAATGCTTTAATTCAGTCAATTAGATCGTTGATAAAAATATTAAATAAAAGGGGAGATAAAACACAACCTTGTTTTAAATCAAACCATTCTGTGAAAAAAAACCATTAACATTTACACATGACTGCACATTATCATAAATTCCCTTAATAACTTAAATCATTTTTGAACTTATACCTATAGATCTAAGCTTTGTGAATAATAAATGCCTATTAACAGAGTCATATGCTTTTTTAAAATCAATGAAGGCTGTGAAAGTTAAAATTTTTGCACAAGGTTTTCAATACCGTTCATTCCCACTTAGCAACATTTTGAAATTTTGTACGTATAGGTAAAGTTTTAAATGTTGGCTAAGTGGGAATTGATGTCAGCTGTAGGATTAAGTAAAACAGTAGGTTTTAATTACAGGTGACGGTATAGTCTGTTTCTGAAAAATAAATATGAAAATATTGATGTTTTACATTCTTAAGAGATACATGTATCAAGTTATAATTTCATGTTAAAATTTAAGATTAAATTCACATCAAAAGAAAAATTTGACTTTGTGTACATCAAAATGATATTTACAAGAAAAATATATTTTACAACGCAATCTCAGAACTGACCCTCTTGTATATAAGTAAAAGAATCTTGACTGTGTCATAAAACACAATTACTCCACTCTCTATAATGCAATCATTTTCTCTAAAATATAACTTATTTATTTATTTATTTATTTATTTATTTATTTATTTATTTATTTATTTATTTTCAAAAATAAAATTAATTAATTAATTTTAAAAAAAATATTAGAAAAGGAAGAAAAGTTTTTATTTTATTCTGAAATGATATTGGCATTATTGCAAAGTATAATACCTTTATGACATTTTGAACTTCATGTTTCATCAAGGAAGTTTGTATGTTAAATTTTCTTTGAGCTCTAAATTTTTAACACTGTTTAAAGTTGGTTGACCATTTTGAATTATGTACTGATTAAAAAGACAAGCTATCTGAGATGATTTTCGACTGCTTTACAAATTCATGACGACTTTACTTAACGTGTTTACAAGAAGTTAAAATGTGGTTTTAAAACTTAATGTATACAAAATCAAATGATACCAATATTCAAAACTTCTAGTGGCGATGGTCATTTACTGGTTTTGAAAATAAATACCAATATTTATTTAATATTCTGGTTGTCTTTTGTTTGATTTAGAGGAAAACCATTAGCGCAACGAATATAAATGCAAGGAACAGACTAAAATGTTACTATTATCTTCCTCAAAATTAGGGAATTAGGAAAATTGTTTCGTGGTGTGTTCTCGGATCACACCTACGATATCTGTTATTTCTTAAAAATTCAGTTGTGAAATAAAATATTCATATACAGATTACAAAGGGTTTAATTAATGTGCAAAATGGATGGTTTTTTTGTTTTTTTGTTTTTGTTTTTTTCTAAATGACAAATAACATTGTACAATACAGATACTTGTATCTAAATCTGAATAAAAACAAAAGTATTTTAACCAGAAGAATAAAAAACTAATTTGAATAAAATTTATAATTAATATTTTATTCTTTAAAATGATTTATCATATTATCATATAAGTATCCTGGGAAAGACTATAGCAAAATTTTTCCAGGTGAGATCTTAATTCTTTATTTAACAATGTTGGCCAAGTGGGAATGAGAAATTTTAAAATGTTGGCTAAGTGGGAAGACACTACTAGTACTGCTAGACACCATTCAACACTAGTACTGTTACATAAGAGTGTAACAGCTGTTTGTATTTAACAGTGTTTGCAATTTGTAGGACAGTGAAGAAAGAAGTGATGATCTAACCTTAGTAGAAGCGTTACAAACCATAATATAATGATACTCATTTTCTAAGATTAAGATAAAAAATTTTCAAGAAATATATTTGTCACTGGCCAAATATTTGTAAATGCATTCAATTATTAAATTCCAAAAATGCCTCAACTCAGATTAAAGTTGCAAAATTTATTTTTTATGCTATGTCACATAAAGAAGTCATATTACAACATGTTTAGTATTCCAATGCTTACTGTCTGTTCCTCCATGAAAATAAGAAATAAAAATTATAGAATGTAATTAATTTGTAGCCATATTGTATAATTATGTACTTAACTTTTTACTTGCTATAAGTTTTTGTAAACTTGGTGCAAAAAGTTCTGTTGTATTGTATTGTATCAAAGTCATTACATAGAATTACATAGAGTACAATTTCTGTTTGCATATGGAGTACCGTTCAACCTGCTGGTTTCAAAATTGGTAATTTTTGATTAGATGTACTTGTCCTTCACTAAATTATGCCATTCTGGCCGCCAAATACCATTAAGGATAGAAAATTCAGGACTGTTGAGTAGTGTTTTAAGAAATGAGCTACCTAGCCAACTGCAGTATTGTGATGTGCTGATTAATAAAATATGAAAAACAATGCTCTAGTTCCAATTATAATTATTATAATTATAATTATTTGTGGTAATTTTATAGTCATTCACAACTTACATACACATAACGCTATAATAAATTCACAAAGTTATAAATGAAGAATAAAGATTGTAGATTTTGCAATTGCTAATCTCGCCATCACACATCTCGTTGTGTAAAACCAAACGACAGAATCTAATGTTTAAATGAACAATGGACAAAATGACTTCCGGTGGAGTTATCATATCATGGTCTTAAAAACCATTTTATAGCAAACCATTTGTCAAAAAACGATATACATATGCAGCTGCTTATACATCTTTGGGACCGCCATGGTCAGGTGGTTCCGTGGTAGAGAGTCAGCCTCGAAATCGGGAGGTTGTGGGTTCTATGCCCGGCCGGGTCATACATAAGACTTTAAAATTTTAGATACTGGTTTCTCGCCTGTCGCTCGGCATCAAGATGATAGAGAATCGACTGGCTCACCCAGTGCAAGGAAAATGGACTGGGGAGTAATATGCTTGCTTGTGGCATACTGTTTATGTGAGCTAGCACCTTTTCAAAAGTCGCCCCGAGTGCGTGCTAGGACATGACAGGCACCAATACACACTCGGACTTCACACGCATACACGAACTTGTTCATAGATAAGTTTGTTGTGATTAATAATTCTCGTCACAAATAGCTGAAAAATTGCCGATGCGATGTTAAACAACATTACAAAAACAAAAATCACAACTTTGGATCTATAATGAACATAAACACAGTACTCTAACAAAAATCTAACCATTGACTTAATCTGATGAACTCAAAGAGATGTTTGTTAAAACGCATAAACGTAAATCCCTAAAAGTTATGAAAATCACTTAGTTCTAAGAACATACTGTGCGTCGAACCAAGCTACTTTACTTCTTAACAACAACAACAAATAAAATAAAATAAATAAATATGATGCGGTTATGTTTTCAATCAAACTCTTTACGTGTACTGAATATATTTTATAAAATTACACTGAAAATTAACATCAAAATAATTTCAAAAGCAAGTGCTAAATTGAATATATGATACACCTTAAGCGTAAATTTCCCTTTTCAAATCATCCTATCGGAATAATCACAGCAGAAACTGTCAATTTCTTGATAACATTTGTGGTAAATGTGTGATGTGTCTTCGGATTTACAAGAGTAACCGCCTTCAGTGATTGGTCGATTAAGCTATATCCCATAAACGATAACGTACTTTAATGATTGCTTTAGATGTTTAGATTTAAACATTAAAAATTCATGCTCTACTACAGATCTTAACAACTTCTTACAGCATCTACACACGACTGGTCAATTAAATTCTCCATAAATAAATTTGTTATTTTAAAGAATTGACTGATCAATCAGATAGAGGCTGATAGCAGCTGTTATTGTCACACAGTAGAAGGCACATCTTCCGTGACTTATAACTGGACATCTATCTAGCATTGCATTTAAAATTTTATAGTGTGTTGAAGCATGCAAAGTGTTTGATCGTAAATGTAAATGAAACAAATAAAATCAGAAGAATGAGATGTAATAATTTTGATTGATTTCTGTCACATTCCATTTTGCTTTAAATTGACGGTACATCTAAGGTATTAAAATGAATTATTTATTATATACAATTATATAGGAATCGTCGATGATTTCGGCATTTGTTTTGTTCATATATACATTTGTGATTTAAATGCATTGTTGATCGACCGTTATTTTATTTTACGTGTGTCATTTTAATTTGATATTAGTTTTATGTTTTAATCCGATGAATATGTATACATCCATCAATTTAGGGGTAAAATCTTTGTACACTATGCCAATCTTTGAATGACGTGGCCTGAATGCATTGACAAAATGGATATATACTAGTATTTTTGGTTTCTTTGGAATGTGAAGCATAAACACTTAGAGCACTGAATGTTATATTGAAAAGAACCGAAATAGAATCACAAAGAAAACACGAAAGGTAAAATAATGATCGGTAAACGAGTTGAGTTGAGTAATGGTGTTTAACGTCCCAGTCAAGAATATTTCACTTATATCGAGACGTCGTCAGCTATAGGCGAAAGTGCAGAAATTTTGCCTGTGCGTTGCGCTGATGGCATTATACAGCAGGGTTCTTTATCGTGCCATGCCTGCCATGACACGGGACCTCGTTATTTTAAGTTCCCATCCGAAAGAACCGTGACTTTCATTTCGTAATGCCGAGTGCTTGGCGAAAGAACAGTCACTACCCACTTTCAAGTCTTGGGTCAGACCCGGTTCAAACCCACGACCTTCCACTTACGGAGCGAGCACTCTACCAACTGAGCTACCGCAGTGGCTGATCGGTAAACGAACTAACATGTATGGGAGCATTGAAACACCAGTGTACTATTAGTTAACACTGGTAAAAATCACGTATGGACGTTCACAGTTAAAAAAGTCAGTACTCTGTCACTATTACAAATTGGCGTGGTTGCACTTACTGCATGTTGATAATAAACCAATTGTCAAAATTGTACCAACAAACTGTGAATTTGTTTCCGCGTCTTTATATGGGAATTTGGCGGCAAAAGCGAACACTTTCCTATCACAGTGCATTGTATCGCATCGGTTCGATTCCCACTCAGGCAGATACTTGTGTAAAAAGGTTTCTCAGTTCGCTTGCCGAAGGTTGGTGTTTTCTCCAGGCACCCTGTTTTCCTCCTTAACTGACTCTCCACCATCCCAGAACTGGCTGCCTCGATATCAATGAAGAAAATCTTGACTTTGTCGTAAAACACCATTACCAAACTCTGTGTCCTGACAGAATGCACACGTGATGTAACTAGTATCATAAAACGCAAGTGGAATGAAGCAAAGTTGTTATAAAACCCATTGAAGATTCTTTCATTTATATCCAGGTGGGCATCTGTGGTAAATGACGTTTGTGAAACTCTTTAAAAGAGTATAGTAGTTCAAAGTGTATTTTTAAATGCTTCAAATGTACCGACCGTTATGCAAATGCAATAATTTACCAGACTGTACGTTAGCTTATTACAGCAAATACGAAAGATAATTCCTTTATCTGCAAAGCTTTATTTATGATAGACCGCAGTTAACAATTGGCAAGTTGACAAACTATAGATTCCAGCTAATGACATGACGGTTTTCAAATAATAATATACTACCCACCATCCAAATCTATTAAAAACTCAAGACGCAAAAATATATTATCATTTGTCGGTAAAATAGCATTGCAATTGCATTTATTCCTGGAGCAGTAGTGTCCCATATTTTGGAAACCGGACGGATACACCAGAGAAAGTAATATAATTTCTTATTTTAATTTCAGCTCCTTTTTATATTTTTGTGTAAGCAAAATTTTGAAAAATCAAATTTGTGATAGGCAAAGATTAAAAAACTTATCATTATTATTTTAAAAATCTCGATTAAATGTATTAAACGTGTAAAAATTCATTTTTTCGAAGCACATATATGCATTCGTGTTATCCAAACTATCGATATTTCACATGATAAATGTATCCTTTGATTCTGTAGCAGGTGGGCGTGGTATCTTTTAATTAACGATTACAGAAATGGGCGTGTTTCAGAAATTAAGACAATGCCGGAATTCTTTACTGATGTTTGTCTCCGAGAGATAATAGGATGTTCAAGTAATTTCCGATTTGTGTCATTGAGCAGATGATCAGAAGATTTCCTGGAAGTCGGAAGAAACATTTCCTACAGTTCCTCAAGGTAAATCTATTAATTTAAGAAAATATTCAGCGTATTCTGATGCAATGTTGATATTAGTTTTTGATGGAATACAATAAGTTTATCAGATTTAGTGCGTTTTAAATTTTATATATGATTTACAAAAAGTTTTTAAAGATTTAATTAATAATAAAATTTAAAATATATATATATTTGTGTCGTTGAAAATTCTCAAGTCGAGTTTACATAGCAAAATAAGAAATGTTGTTTATTTTCAAAATATATAGTTTAATACACAAAAGGGCAATAAACATGTAATCAAATCGGCCATATGAATTGGACAAAATCGGCCAATCGATTTGTTTTTTTTTCTCTCTTTCATCACAAAAGATTCAATATAACTAACTTGCCATATACTATTTTTTGGAATTTGCGGTATCAAAATCATTGCATACAATAGTCCCTTAGTTCCAATAAGTTGATTATGGAATTAAAGGTTTGAATTATTACTTCGAACGAACACTAGATATATTTGCTGCTAAATAATTAGATGGCTTTTTCGGTAAAAGAAAACAATTGGTTAAATTTAATCAAACTTGTTAATTTCTTGTCTTTTTTTCTCTTTTAAATTTATTTATTTAAATAAAAAACATTTAAATAATCATTTTATTGTTTTGTAAAACAAGTTCTGGAATACATATCATTTGTTTATACAAATCATATATTGAATGATAATAATTATCATTTCAGCATATCAATTGCTGTTGCTTTCCTTAACATTATAAATTGTTTTATAAAGGAAATGTTTTTAGAATTTTTTTTTTTTTGTTTTAAAATATACGTATTTACAGACTACTGGTTATTCAGTAATATGATTAGTTGAGCACCCTCTTATATAGGAATGTCAAATTATATATATTTTTTTAATTTTCTGAATGAAATATTCCAAAATATTTTATATGACAACTATAATAAATTTTTGAATTTCTGAATGAAATATTCCAAAAAATTTTATATGACAACTATAATAAATTCTGGAATTTTCTGAATGAAATATTCAAAAATGTATAATATGACAGTAATATAATCACATCCCAACAGAAGAATTTTATAATCAGTGTTTCCACTTGTCCGTTGGTGTCTTCTTTGCTCGTTTTCTGTCATTCACTTGTATTTGGGTCGTGACTGCTTGTTGTTGTGTTGCTAAGTAGATGTTATTCAGTCACAAAACTCTTTGAACATGGAGTGATAAAATTATGAAAACAAACGTCTCTCTACCAAAATAAAACTGTATTATGTCCTCCGAAAGAAGTTTATGTGTGTAGGGGGATGTTTTTACAAATTTGCACTAGGTTCAAATTTCATTCGTGACATATCCTTTTGTGGAAAAATTTTTAGTTCGCTTGACTGAGTTAGACAATTTTTGATAAACATCGGTTTGTTCCACTTTACAAGATCTGTCCGCATCACTTCGCTATATTTGAAAGAATCTCGAAATGTTTTCTTGAAAGACAACTCTTTACATTGATATATATCTACCTTAGTTTTATGGGAGATGTTTTTCCTCTTACAGTTTTAGATAAGATGTTTTTCCAGTCAGAAACTTACTCAAACATAGACCAAAATGAGAGAGGCGACACGAAGAAAACTCCTAGATTTGGAAACTATGTATTTCAAAAACCTACACCTTTACAGCCAATGTCTTCTAAAGGAAATACACAAATGGTACAACAATATGCACTGGATTTCTCTAAAGATTACCAATACGACAACATTCGTTACATGACGGAATCGAACACTGGACCTTGTTACAAACCATCGCTTACTGGACAAATCGACTCGTTTAGAAGACAAATAAATGATCATGGACATACCAATTCGGCATATATTTTCGGCCGAACAGATTCTTTTATTCCATCGGGTAAGTTTTCTGTATTCAAGTGTGTAAGACCGTTAAATGTAAAAATCACGTTAAATCTAAAAAGATCAAATTTGACATTAAATGTAAAAACAATTTTACTCTAAATGTAAAAAAAGGCTACAAATGTAAAAACTTGACATCAAATGTAAAATGCATTTGATGCTAAATGTAAAAACATTTTAACGCTAAATGTAAAAATGCCGATTAACGTTAAATGTGAAAACAAAAAAGTGATAAATGTAAAACAAAAACATTGCTCACGTTAGCATAAATTTGCATTGGAACTGAGTGCACATAGTAAGCTTCCAATGAAAAACAAAAATCAAAGTACTGAGAAGCGTTAAGCTGGTACCTATGTGTGGTTTCTAAAGATGTAATTAATGTTTTACAGGATTTCAGTGTAGACTAAAGTCGTCTTTATAATGCTGGCACACTGTTAGTGATGCCGAAATCGAACCCACGTTTACATTTAGAGTAAAACTGTTTTTACATTTAATGTCAAATTTGATCTTTTTACATTTAACGTGATTTTTTACATTTGACGGTCTTACACACGTGCATTTAAATCCCACTAAGAAAATATCATTATGTTATAGTACAAATACATGTAATAACTCAGCAGCAAATGTCTATATTAATTCCGGATCATTTTTTCAAAGCAGTACAAATTAAAATGTTGTGTTATAAAACATTTGCTTCCCATTCCGATGGCTTCAAATAAATGTTTTTAATTTTTGTATGGCTTTAAAATAGGAAGAGTAATATGCTTTTGTTAATTAACATGTATTGATTGCTGGACATGTATTTGGACAAAACTATATTAAGATGTTGCAAATTTGGCTGCTGCTTTAATTCAAAATTTCGTTGAGCGATGCTCACTTTCTCCTATGACAATTGATATGATTAGTAAAAGGTTTGCTGTATCACTGATCTTTTTCATACGGAAGCGTATTAGGCTCACCTGCGAAAATATTTTTCTCGAGAGTGAAAATATTTTATCTGGCGGCCGCCATTTAATTAACTGGCGGCCGCCACTTAATTATCTGGCGGCCGCCATTTAATTATCTGGCGGCCGCCACATATTTATCTGGCGGCCGCCACTTAATTATCTGGCGGCCGCCAGATCATTATTTTGATGGCCGCCATATTATTAATTTGATCTACCCTTCTGTCTCTGATTTGGTGCCATGGAAGTGGCTATAATATTGTTTCACAGTCTCTGGCTTTCTGATCAGGAAATGTTACAATATCTTCAGAATTATGTGCTTCGTACGACAGCTTGTTAGTGCCATTTTATACACTAAAAAAATTGCTATCTCGTTTAAACGAGATACTAACTCGTTTAAACAAGATAATTATCTCGTTTAAACGAGTTAATACTTCATTGTAATTCTGGTAATTTCTGACGAAAGCAGTGATATTTAAGAGCAGTATTAGTACCTGGCTACTTATAGCTGGGGCTAGCTACTTGTAGAAGAAAAGTTAGCTACAAGTAGCCAGTTACTTGATGATTAAAAATACAAAACTAGCAATTATTTCTAGTAACAAAATTTAGTTTTTATTTACTTATAGAAACAAACAAATGTTTACAGTGTGTAGTTTGGTTTTAATCACGGCTTTCGCGGATATCACTTCCGCATTCGTTTTCGTGTACCAGTACATCATGATTTTAATAAATCACCCACTTTTTGTAATAATTAAAAACGTTATTCAATTCTGCTCCATTGATGCCAAATATTCTAACATTTAAGTCTTCATACGCACATATATACGCTTACGCAATCCGATTAAAGTATAGATTTTTATAATATTTCAAATTAAGTATGAGTAGCTGAATATTTATTCCAAAAAAATTCAGTATTTATTTATATCATGATCAATAATATTTTTTTTTGTGTACATTGATATCAAATATCAGCCATAAAAGCTTTAATACGCACATATACGCTTAACGATTCGACAGGGGAGAGTTACATTTAGGTATAGATTTCTATGGGTTCCTTTTTTCGGCTTGAATTTTTTTTCTTACATATATTTACATTCATATATTTGTCCTGTATTTGACAAACATTACTATGAATAGAAAAGCAAAACAAACTGAGTTGTAACTGTGGCAAGCACAATGACTAAAGTCTTCCACCACCCAAAATTTTGACCCCCTTTAGTTTGCACAATAAGACTGGTTGGTTAAAATGTTGTGAAATGTCAAGTCAGCAAATTTTCAGCTATATGTTTTTAAGAATATCCTTATGACAGTTTATGTTTGTGTTATTCATGTAAAATGTACATGTAAAAATTAAAGTAAGTACAATTGCATGTAAGTGTGTGGTGTGCATTTGTGTTGCCTGGTCTGTTGTGTACTAGCACAAACTCGCGGTGTCTTTTTGGTAAGGTGCTGGCTCACCGAGTCAGTATGCCGCAGACAAGTAAACCATTCCCTCAGTTCAATATCCTGGCAACAGGTGAACTGGTCTAAATTTCAAATTTCAAAGTCATTTGTATGACCCAGCCACACTTCGAACCCATGACTGTCGAGGCAGACAGTCTACCAATGAGCCACAGAGGTGGTACTCGCTCTTAAGGCAGACCCTCTACAACTAAGCCCCCAAGACAGTAACAACAATGAATGAATATGTAGTCTTATTCTGGTGCACGACGTTTCATCGAATGAACATTTCGTCGAATGGACTTTTCGTCGAACTGACACTTGATAGAATGCGACATTCTATCGAAAATTCACTTATAGTACGACATTTCGTTGAATTTTTTTTCAATCCCTTTAAATATCATATTTTTATTCAATAGGTCTAGAAATGTTCCGAGCATGAACATATCATAAAAATGGTTATTCATTTGAAAAAAATCAGTTTTTCCAAAAGTGACATAATACACAAATATTTTAAACTGTATCACAAATTATTAGTTTAACTTCTAAATTCTTTTATTAATTGGTCTGAAGTGCGTGTGTACACTTGTTGATCACAGTTTCTCCAAATGCCTAGACTTTAATCTCTCTTGGGGAGATCCTTATTCATTATAACTTGTAAGTTTGCTTTTAAAAGTCTATGGTTTTCTCTGGAAACTACAGGTTACACCAGCTTCCAAAACTGACTGAATCAATATAAGTTAAAATATCGTGACTGGGGTGATATAAAACGGTATTTATGAACTCTTTTACAGTTCTTATTGATCTCTCTAAAAGTTGATTTTATCATTCCAGTGATTTAAACGATTCGAAAAATTGCTAATTGGGTGTAATTTTTGAATTAGTTAATTTTTTGAAAAATTTTCAGTGCACTCTAGTTGCTACATACACAATAGATACTTATAACTGAAATGTCGCTGGATATTTCTGATTAAGTATTTTGGCATCTCAAAGCTTGAGAAAACTTGGAAAGTTTTGTACCTATTGCACTTTGAAAACAATTTTGGACATATCTCCAGGTGAGGCTTAAGGTCCATGGGCCTCTTTTGATTTTCTGAAATAAATATTATGTTGTCTCGGTTTTCTGAACATATGCAAAAAAGGTCTGTTATTTCAACTCTTTTATCTGAAAAACCCCGATTTTCACCAAGCAATAGTAAGACCAAATTTGTGGTGAATACTCTTGGTTAGTCATCAAATATCCGAGATAGCCACAGATACTTAAATAACATCAAATAAACAACAATTACATATTATTTTTAATCAATAAAAGCTAACTAGAAATAATTGCTACTTTTGTATTTTTAATCATCGTTCAACTGGATACTAGTAGCTAACTTTTCTTCTACAAGTAACCAGCTTCAGCTATATGTGGTCAGTTACTACTACTGCTTTTAACTATCACTGCTTTCGTCAATATACCAGAATAAAAATGAAATATTAACTCGTTTAAACGACTAAGTATCTTGTCTAAACGATATAATTATCTTGTTTAAACGAGATAGTTATCTTGTTTAAACGAGTTAGTAATTTTTTCTAGTGTATAAAATGGCACTTACAAGCTTTCGTAGCTTCGGCAATACTGACCGACATGTTATAATCCGGTAGATAAATAAGTGGCGGCTGCCAGATAATTAAATGGCGGCCGCCAGATAAATATGTGGCGGCCGCCAGATAAATATGTGGCGGCCGCCAGATAATTAAGTGGCGGCCGCCAGATAAAATATTTTCACTCTCGAGAAAAATATTTTCGCAGGTGATATTAAGTGGCGGCCGCCAGATAAAATATTTTCACTCTCTAGAAAAATATTTTCGCAGGTGAGCCTAATACGCTTCCGTATTTTCATACCAGGGCAATAATACATTTGATATATCAAGTTACGTACCATTTTACTCATAAAATCGTCACTTTCTGCAATACTCATATTTGTACCTCGGTTAAACTGAAAAACAAATAATAATTTCGTTACGTTAAAATGCTCCCTTTTTATACACAACAATGTGTTTTTATTTATTTATTAAATATCAGTAATTTGTGCTCAAGAAAATTGTTTTTTTTTTTTTTTTTTACAAATCAGATTTTTTTTGTTTGTTTTATAAGACTTACATTATAACTTACATATCAGTAGCAACAGTACTTACAGCAATCACTTAACGTTTGAAACATCTCAATAATATTTACTACTAGTAAATCCCCGATACTTTATGGCTGATCATAATGGTATGTGGCAGAGAAACGGAAATTATAAAGGAAGATGATTGTTCATAAAATGACATATAGATATACTAATTATTGTGGTCAAATATTCCGGACAGGTTCTGAGACTTTTTATGTGTAATTACTATAGAAATATTGGGCGTGTAAAATATTATCACTTGTAGCCACCAGAGTGCAACAGACTAGATTATTAGCCCTGGATCGTCAATTACATCTTGCATCTGCCATTGTCTCCGGATTCAATCATTACTTAGACTGATAGACTTGGGTCTCGTGTTCCGGGAGAGAGAGTAAATCATCGGATCAAAGCCCGCATGCATTAAGTGATGCACGT
Source organism: Tegillarca granosa (assembly GCA_029721355.1). Taxonomy (NCBI): domain Eukaryota; kingdom Metazoa; phylum Mollusca; class Bivalvia; order Arcoida; family Arcidae; genus Tegillarca; species Tegillarca granosa. Next base: position 17,183,826 of record CM056603.1, on the reverse strand, counting down.
GCTTCGGTTCTTAACAAGATAACATCTTTATTCCTAATATAGAAAATTCACACAAGCAATAATAGTGAACGTTTATCAAATTGTTTTATTTTACAAAGTAAAGAGATTTTATTATGCAAAATATAAATAAATAAATAAATGAATAAATAAATTTAAGTTTCCCTTGAACATCACAGAAAATATTAAGAAAACTAAGTATCAAACTATTTCAACGTTTAAACATGCATTTTCTAGGTTGAAAAAAAAAAATCTAGCCATTGCAGAACTCTTCATCAAAAATGAAATAATACCGATATCGATCCAAAAACATAAATCTCAAGTTATTAATAATTTTAGTTATGCACGACTGCATGTAAGTAAGTAAGTAAGTAATTTATTTATTTAAGTGTCACATGATATAATTCAATATATACAAACATAAAATACATAAAAACTATAAAACATATTATATCATCCAGCCTAAAAGACTTATGAGACACTATAGTACTAAAAATAATAACATGTTCTTAATAAAATTTAAAAAAAATAAAAATGAATATCAATTAAAAGAACACCTTCGTTTATACATCTTTGTTAAAATCGAAGCAAAATCTATTTGTATGTTTGTATTTTCTAAAATAAAAGAGAATTTTTCCTCGATGTTAAAATCACTAAAACCTTCAAAAATATCACAACATTTGTTAAAAAGCGAATATTGTAGATCTGTATAAAAATCGCAGTGCATTAAAAAATGTTTTTCATCTTCAATACTATTAAAATCACAAAATTTACAAATACGATTATTTACAGGGGTTTTTGGCCTGGTGTATCTACCCGTTTCAATTTCTAATTTTAGGCATCCACTTCTAAAGTTACTGACAACCTTTCGTTGATCTCTAAACTGTACATTGGTAACATAAGCGCTGACATCTAAACTACATTTGTACTGTCTGTAAGTTCGAAGTTTATTACCATTTTTAGTATTATTAGTATCATTCCACAATTCATTTATAAAAGACATTTTGTCATAATTTTCTAAAACATTTTTCATTCGCTTAACCTTGCATTTATTGCTAATATTTAAACATAAGATATCGTTTAATTTATATTTCTCAATCATTTTTAAAACTTTGCATTCAAAAGATTTAGGGAAATTTTGAGACCAATAATGTATACCATGTATTAACCGGTCATTATTTAATGAACTAATTCTAGTGTATAATCTTAACACTTCAGTATGCTGCTTAACGCTACATGAAGACCACCCCATATCGCCGCGTATTGCCAAGTTTGCTGCATTTCTAGACGCACCTAAAAAATACCTACAGGCTTTATTCTGAATTGTGTTGATTTCGCGGAAGTTGCTTGTTCCCCAAATACCTGCTCCGAAATATAATACTGGCTCAATGAGCGATTGATACAAACGAGTAAAAACATCATATGTCATTCCTCCTGCGTTGCGGAATTTCGTGCACAAAGCAGCGAAAGCTCTGCTAGCTGACTTACTTAGCTCACTGACGGTTTTTTGCATATTGAGATGTTCGTTAAACCACAAACCCAGATACTTATAAGTTTTGCTCATTTTGATTTCAGCTGCACCACAACTGAATTTTGCTTCGCATGTTGGCTCTGACGGATTTCTAAAGTGTATTATTTTAGTCTTATCAACATTTAAATTTAATTTCCATTTATGTAGCCAGTCATTTAACTTATTTAGCATATGTTGCATCGAGTCAACATTTGGTGCTATTAGCGCAATATCGTCCGCATATAATAAAATGGACAGATTCATTTCGTGATTGTTATTACTTATTTGTATCCCACAACCAAGGGCGTTTATTTCATCCACCAGATCATTTACATATATTGAAAACAAGGTCGGTGACAGTTTGCACCCCTGCTTAACTCCTTGGTTTACGGTGAAAGGTTCAGTCAAATTTCCATTAATCCTGACGCTGCATGTATGTTGTTCATATAAAGACTTGATAGCTGATAAAAATTTATCATCGATATTGAATTTTGATAACTTTAGCCACAACAGTTCTCTATCCACACTATCAAACGCTTTTTTTGCGTCGACAAAACATACATACGTTGGATTTCTTAACAATTTCCGATTGTTAATAACGGAGTATAGCGCATATTGGTGCTCCAAACAACTACGGTGTTTGCGGAAGCCATTTTGTTCATCGGCTAACAATTCATTCGTTTCCAGCCAGTTAGACAGACGTACGTTAAGAATATCCGCATATATTTTGCACGGTATAGATATTAAAGAGATGCCACGGTAACTTAATGGATCATGATAAATAGAATTCGGTTTCGAAACTGGTGTAATAATACTACTTCTCCATACGGTTGGTGCCACTCCGTTTTGAAAACAATAGTTAATAATAAGATGTAAAATATCTATACAGGCATGGTTACTGCATGAATAGTCCTCGATTTGATTTTATGTTCAAAAAATGTTTTAATAAAATGTTTCAAATTATATTGGCATAAACTATCCGACCAATTACTTTAAAACCTATGGCAGAAGTGAACATATTTCTATTTTAAAATTAACCTAACTTCATACAAAGCAGCGAATACATATTTTTTTATGTATAGTTGTTGGATAAAACACGTTTTTTTTAATTTTAATTTCTTTAAATCTACCAAAGTAGATCACTGTCCTATTTCACTAGTGTCTAGTTTTCTGTTGCAGAAGAAGCTCTTTCATTGAATATCATTTTCGCACTTTTATGTTTTGGCCAACCTTACTACAGACAACAAATTTACATTGGTATCTAAATGATAAAGTGTTTTCAATGTGTCAAAGAACAAAACTCTTTTAAGGGTCGACATTCTGCCGAGCCCTTTACAAATCGAATCACAAATAAAAACTTGCTGTGATCTGATTGGTGAAAAAAAGCCGATCAATAGAAGAGTAGTTTGTTCATCGAAAAAAAAAAATATTCATATACAGTAAGTGTGTAAAAATAAAAACTTCATAATAATCATTGAAATTTTTATAATTCTTTATCTCTGATTTACCTCCAGATCCGTTTTTCTGGACACCTGAACAAGTCCATTACTGGATAGAGTGGATGATCTCGGAGTATGATCTAAAAGATGTAAAAATTAGTCATTTTCTACACCTGAATGGACAGGCCCTCTGTAGCCTTACCAAGAACATCTGGTTGACTCTTGTGGGACCTTATACAGCAGAAATCCTTATAAATCATCTACGATATCTAAGACAAAGTAAGCAATGATTTTAATTGTTTTAAATTTTTTGTTAAAGTTAATCTCTAAAGGTTGTTTTTGCCTGATTTTGGGATTGCAGAAAAAGCAATTTCGTTGGATGGCAGATTCGTTGGTATATCATCCGGTATTTTTTATCGCCTTATTTCAAATCTTAGAATATATATCCAGCTTAAATAATTTTTTGGCAGCAACGCTCACAACTAGAATAAAGAATGATTGGCTGCATATTTTATTTATCCAGCAAAATGCACAACGAACACAACGCAGCAAATCAAACGTCATAGGATGATCGGACAACACACACACACACACACACACACACACACACACACACTGGTCAAAGCCATTACATTACAGAAACATTCAACGGTTAGCAAAGTTAAAGTTTGGTGGTATTAGCTGAAAATGAGCCGATCATTTCATGAAGACACTGAGCGGACGGTTAATAAACACTGTGTTTTGGAACACATACACTCGCATTTATCTGTCTTAAATTTTCACCAAAGTAGCATTTTAGTACTGAAAAATAAAACATATAGATATTTTTAAAAAGAAAAGGGTCAGAGGAGATATTATCCAAGTACGGTTTTTTAAAGTATAAATTGCTTCTAACAAGTGTTGTATATCAATTATATCTTACAAAAATTTTAATTGTTGTAAATTGTTGTAAATCTAAAACATGTGTTTCTGTCTCATTATTTATGTCCTTGTGTTTTTTTTTTTAGGAAGTTTAATGCCCAATGATTCTAGACTACCCACATTATCTAATTCGGCAAGTGTTTATCCATTGGGAAATTATTGTACGACGACAAAACAAAGCGAGATAACACAGAACAAATGTCATTACCAAACCGAATCTCAAGGTATGTCAATAACAATAGGTTATACGTCAAGAATAAATGCCATTACCAAACCGAATCACAAGGCACGTTATCAACAATACGTTATACGTCAAGAACAAATGTCATTACCAAACCGAATCACAAGGTACGTTAACAAAAATAGGTTATAGGTCAAGGACAAATGCCATTACCAAACCGAATCAAGAGGCATGTCAATAACAATATGTTAAAGGTCAAGAACAAATGTCAATACCAAACCGAATCACAAGGTACGTTAACAACAATAGGTTATACGTCAAGAACAAATGCCATTACCAAACCGAATCACAAGATAAGTCAATCAAGAACAAATGCTGCATATGCAAACCTTTTTGGAAAATGGCGGAGTGGTATTCCATTTCTACGATTGATAGAAAAGTAATATACTTCAGTTGTGTAATTAATATCATTTATGTACAAACGTCCACTTTTGTTCAGATTCTCTGCTTTTTTATAATTTTTCCAAGTTTATAATTAATTCAGCACTGATAAGTTTTTTCATAAGTTGTCACTAAAAATAAGATTTTAAAAAATATAAAAATTATCAAAAAAAATTTAAAACAAATTACTGTTTCTAGAATTTGTTTATTGATTTAACAAAGAATTTATTCATTGTTTGTTGCAGATCCATATCAGATATTTAGTAATATATGTCAAAGACTTAGCAACTCTGGTAAGTCCGTTTTCATATTTGTTCACTTTAAATCATCATTTTTCAAAAACTTGTTCCTTAATGATGGAGAAACAATCTACGAGTTTCATGTAAAACGTATAACATTACAACACTGGACCTTAAGTACCCTTCACAACCAAGTTTGTTACTTTGAAAACAATAATCATTGTTAAATATGCTTTCTGGTGTCCAATTCGGCGGAAAAGTTGAATCGCATAATAATAATAATTTGTAAATTTTGGTTCAAAGTCGGGTATCCAGGTCACATGTGTGCCTTCAAATAAAATATTTTTGTGCCTTTTTGTACTTTGTGACTTTCTCTACGGTAGAGAAGATAGCCCAGTTACGCAATCATTCACTCAATTGAGTGTTTACTCAACACAAATTAGGGAATATTTCAATGTCAATTTTTAGGACATTACTCAGTTTAAATTAAATATCTAATGTTATTTTTAAATTGTTTAGTGCAGGTTTGTTGAATCAAACAAAACATTGTCTCATAAAACTCTAAGATTCTTATAAGATTAATAAGTGAAAATTGGGAATAATTGAGTGGAGTGTACACTCAATTGAGTGAATGATTGCGACATTGGGGCAATATCTCCAGCATTATGTTCTTTTCATTTTATTTGTATTCTAGACTAGCATAATTGCAGTAACTGTGGTTAACTATGATGATTCTGCTTTAAGTGATAATGAATAATTCCGTTTCTGTATAGCAGAAAATAGAACATATATTTTTAATTGACATGTATTTCTTCTTGCACAGGGTCGGGACAGATTCAACTTTGGCAGTTTCTTTTAGGGCTGTTGGCAGATAATGAAAATTCAGATTGCATCACATGGGAAGGAACCAATGGCGAATTCAAATTAGTTGACCCAGATGAGGTTGCTAGGAGATGGGGTGAACGAAAAAGTAAACCAAACATGAACTACGACAAGCTAAGCAGAGCTTTGAGATACTACTATGATAAAAATATTATGAGAAAAGTCCATGGAAAACGTTACACTTACAGATTTAATTTTAATGGGATCTCATCCAGTATACAGCAAGTCCAGACGCAGAATTTTTATCACGAGTGCACAATGCCGAAACCGACATCGGTTACAGCGACGACGAAAATGACAACAGGAAACTCAAGTTTTCAGAATTCTTCTTTGCTCAGTATTTATCCTCCTTCAGAAGCAAAGTTTTGTAAATCTAGTCAATTAGATGTGTTTCCTAATTTTAAATGCGAGACAGAGAATTCATTATGCTATGATTATGAAAATTCAAGATTTAATTTCACTGATAATTACATCAAAAAGCTATCATGACCGTTTAGTGATAGACTTTGGTAACTTTATTGTCTAGAGAGGCCCGGTGGTCGTTTTAAACCTATGGTTGCGTATATCTGCAATCGGATAAATTTCAGTCGTGATACTTTAATATACTTTCTCTCGACTCGCTAAGATAATGGTTATAAACGGTTGAGATACAGGACTTGACGCGAAAACTATCTCAAAAAGTCATGGTAAGTCTTCGCAACTAATATTATCTGATGGCAGATATAATTATGCTACCATATAAATTGTAAATAGAATCTAATGGTGGAGAATCCCGTTTTGAAAAGCCGATATTAACAGTCTCTATATGACATAACTATGAGTTGACTATTAGTAACGGATCATCGTTATTATAATCTCGTTAATGAAGCTTGCGACTGTAAGGCAGTCATATCTAATTCTTTGTCATTACACGTAAAACGTTATATTAAACATTAAAAATTTGTCGTTTTAAAGGCTTTTGTAGTTTTATTCGAGGATAGTATTTTTGCAATAAATCTTATGAAGTTTACGTGAATTATTTTCAATTTGATTTAACGTTTATTTCTCTCTGTTTAGTTGCAATACTTTTATTGCAACAAACTTTTCCAAAAGCCCTGTTAATAACCTGAAAACAAATGTGTTGAGGTAACAATGAATGTGTATCGGAAATGTAAGTAAAGAAAAAAAAACTTGCTTAATTTATGATAAAATTATTATTGGAATACCAAGACAGAACAAGTGAAAGTACTCGCAATGGAGATGCAGCAATTTTATGTTTTACTTTCATGCAAAAGCAGTATTATATTACAGCTACAGTATGTAAACAAAATTGGGCTTGAATCACAATCGATTATACATGGTGCTGCAATCAATGCTTTAGATATTCATCATAAGTAACAAATACATCTTTAAGACCGATTAAGGATTCCATAAATATCTTGAACAAAGAATTGAATATTATCTCGTCTTTTTGTCTAATGTCCGTCCTAGGTAAGAATTTTACATTTACCGATATTTCGACCGAGGCGTTGTTAAGTGTTTTGTTTTTTTTATTATTATTTATTTCTTTGGCTTTTAGTAGGTAAGTCCTTCTCAGTTTTAAGTCTGTTCTTATCTTGCTACCTGTTAAATCTTTGGACAAGAAATAAATTTTTCTGAATGAGTCTGTTGTGCCTTATTCTGGTTGTAGTTCACTTTATTTTCAAGATAACTAAGTTTGTAAAGTTTGATAGGGTAAGGGACAGGTTTGTTTACTTTGATTGTATAAAATCGTGCCAAACATTGATCTTTCTGGCGACATGATTTTAGAGATTTAGAAATACCCTAGCGTTTCTGATTAGTATATCACCAAAAGAAAAATGCGTGACCATATTTTTCTTTCAGAGAGAGAGAGAGAGAGAGAGAGAGAGAGAGAGTCATCAAACTTAAAAACACTCGTCCCGTTTATACTGGTACTGAATCAATCAGTAAAGACCTATCCTCAACATGTGGAGGGGTGACGCGTGACGTAGAGTTAAGGTGTTTTACTCACAGTAGAGATTCTTTCAGTTCCAGGAAATTCGTTTTGGTCTGACGGAGGAAAATAGGTGTCTAGAGAAAACTGACAACCTTTGACAAGTTAATTGAAAAGCATGGAGAAAAGTTCAGTAATATGCATCAATTAGTAGAAAATATATATATATATATCTAGTATTCAGTTACTGTCTGTCAATACATAGACACAAGAAAACAAGCTATTATCTCACATGAAAAGACTAGTAAATTGAAATAAAAACATTCTTAGACAAAGCTTAAAATAAATTTTGACATAAAAAATTTAAGACATGTTGGCTTAACAGGAACCATAAAGCGGCAGATAATCTATGTAATTAAAAATCTTATCATCTGGTTTAATTGGAGATGTCCATCTAATCAGTCGCTATGAAATTTTGAAGGCATCAAAATAAATTTCATAATAAGTAACTGAACCCTAATGAGAAAACAAGATAGTATTTTGAAAATTTTCTAAAACTTTTCATATTGATGCCAAAACACTGAATATGAAATACACTACTTGGTAGAAATGAAATTATACAAAAGATAGGTTCATTTAAAGGAATTTTATTTATTTAAATGTAAAAATCAATGAAATGTCATTATAATAATATTATTTTATGTTATAATATACATGTAAATTGTTGCATAATGCCAATAAAAATGAAGTACAGGTTTAACAAAACAAATGAAATAATAATTATCTGATAGTATGAAATTTGTGAAAGCAGCCAAACCTTCTGTACCACCAAAAGATGGTAGTTGTAAAAACAATATGAAACAAATATCTCATGATGTAGACAAAACAGAGTCAGAACTGAAGATTGTTCTTAGCTCGTGAATATGATGTATATATATATAATACAAAATGTTCTATTTTTCAATAAACAAAAATATACTTCATCTACTGGAAAATTGACAGAGGGAGAGAAAAAATACTTGTATATAAAACCATTGTTCATTCTTGGCTTATTTTATAATGAGTATGTACTAAAAATTTGTCTGTTATAGACGGGAATAAAAAAATATGGCCAGTCATTTGTTACAAACAAGTCTGTTAACATTAGAAAAATCTTCAAACTGTGTGTGTGTGTGTGTGTGTGTGTGTGTGTGTGTGTGTGTGTGTGTTAGTTAAAGGGTGGACTGAGGTGAAAGACAAGACAAATAAGTCTGTATTTCAACAGTCAAAAAGACTTGAATCATTTCCGTAAGCTTGGTCAAACTGGTTCAGAGTCAAAGTTAAGTCTAAATATTGACAAAATGAAACAAATGCTCAACTATGTAAATGTTATAAAACAAAAACATAAATGTAATATATATTTAACTCTGGCAGTTTTATTTTCCAACATGTATGACTTCCATAATAAATAATGAAATGTGCTTAAAATAAAATTATGCAGATTTATTAAAAATGTTTTTGATGAGCAGGAAATGAACTAATTTTTGCAAAAGTATTTGTATGTCAATAAGAGACAGTTTTTGGAATAAAAATAATCAACACTAAAATAAAAACTTGTAAAAGATTAAATGAAAATGTTTGAACAATCTGTTATGATTAATGTGAGGTTTTACTGGAATTCTTGTTTGAATGACTGATATTAATGATATTAGGGAACTTATGAAACGATATGACTTCCCTTTTATAAGAAGCCAATCAGAAATTCAAAAATGTCCGGCAGTTCAACTATAGGTAAAAAATTGCACAATGTATTATTGGCAGAAAGTGAGCTGAATTGAACATAGTAAATACAAACTACTGTCAGTTAGTCTTACATGTATTAATGGACAGTTAACAGAGATAAATAATGGACAGGAAGTGATTGGTATAAACTCCAATTTCTAGAGCAACTGGTTAATTTAATTTTAAATCTTCTGTTTTAGACAAAACTTTGAAAGTAAGAACATTTATGTTGAACACTTAATGTACTCCATTAATTGTACTGCAACAACACTAATTTCTTACATTATTTATTTCTAAATAATGTTTTGAATTCTCAAGTCATTTTACCATTCAATTAAGTTATGCACCACTGACCAACCAACCAAGCAAAATCAAATGATAAAAAGCACATGTATTCAAATAATGTGAAGTACTGTGTGAGGTTTAAACTCTCTAAAACTCTCTTTGTCATTGAAATCAAACTTATGTTTGCATTATTTGAAAAATAAGTCACATTTTTTAAAAAAGTTTTTCAATATCTGATTTGTAGAATAACATGGAAATAGATTTATTATTTAGAAACTAAGAGCTAATATTAGTACCACCATCCTAATCCTAAAAACTGCATTATTTCTAACTTTGATTCTAGGTACATTAGTATCATAATCAACAACTTTTACCATAAATGTCATTATTACAACTTTAACAGAATCATTTATCTAAAACCTGAAAAAAGCATTTAGTTCTAACGGAAAACAAAATATTGTATAAGTACTCTTATTTATTTAAATGTTCAAGTCTGAAGAACTTATCTGAACCAGTATAATGCCACCAGACAGCTTGCCTATGTATTATATAAACACATCTTTTAATAGAGGTTTCTCCATAAACATTGGATGCTGATGCAGATTCCATGAAAACAGCTCTTTTAAACTTTATGCAGGCAGGCTGAAAATATGACATACCATACTCTACAAAAATAACCTCTCTTAATACAAATATACATGTATACTCTCTTTACTGTATCAATACATGTATCTATAACAAAGACAAATCACCGAGTTGACATTTATCATTATTTACAATATTACTAGTATTTAATGTATAACAAACTCTAGTTCTGAGGCAATTTCAGAAACAAAATACACTTCATAAATAATTAAGTACTAATAATCAAGTACATTAATATGAACTTTGGACAGTGATAATGTCATCTGTCCGATTTAGCTGTCAATTTTTTACAACAGAAAATATACCTGTAAAATATGTCCAATAAAAAAACAATTATCATTAATGCCTGAGCTACTTGATTAATAACAATAGGGTTTTTAAAATTTTTTCTTTTACAATTTTCAACATTAAGTCAAAATGACCAATAGAACAGAATTCTTACTATCTGTCTTAATATTAAAAAGAACAAAAAAATTCTGCATTATCAGACTAGGAAAAAACCATAAGCACCTTACCTATATACTTAATATTTTTTTTTTCTGTAGTAAATGAACCCAACATGCCTATGCATTTAAATTTAAATCTCATTGTGTTTCACAATTGCAAATTTGGTTAATGTAAAAACTTCTGGAAGTGATAAAGTTTTAATTTTGTGATATTTTCAAAATTAAGTGAAAATATTATAAACTATTGGTACTTCTGGATTGAAATTTACATTCTACAAAATCTCCAGTCAACCATCAAAACACAACAGTTTCTTCCTGAAAGTCAGGAGTCAAATTAAATTTTCAAGAGTCTAAAACATAATCTAAAAGATCTGATGGATCAGCATGTAACGTCTGAAAACAATGTCTGTGCAGATAAAATGCCAATTATTGTCAACAAGGCTTCTGAGAGCATTTTCTTTAAATTATAATCATGTAAATATTTCTTTATTCAAAATCAAATGCTTCCCGGTACTTTGTGTACTACAGTACTGGTAGTTAATGGGAGAGAACTCCTTCAATTAATGAATGATATTTTTAAACTAAATTTGGATTTTATATTTGACTGGTGATATATTTGTGATAATTTAAATGTCATTTTAAAGGAAGAGACTGTTATATATATGCTATGCCTAATGGCTTCTTCATTTTTTATACTATCTTAAATTCTTTTAATAAACTTGAATGCAGGTAGAACATGCACATTTTAAACATATATATGATAAAAAATTAGATGTACCTGATGTTGTAAATGTTAAAACTTCTAACATAAACAAATGTGATGATATACATTACATGTATACAAAAACAATAAACAAAAAAACAAACACTAACTTTTTTAGAATATATGGAGTAATGTTATTACAACCATGACAATCACAATGCCACTTTACTTGATAAAATTACAACAAAAATGCTTGGTTCTGAAAATTCCACTGAACAACTTCACAATCTAAATCAATAAAATCTACTTTTTCTTTTAGAAAGTCAAATTTCAAGGGTTAATGGTCCTTTAAATCATGAAGAAAAAGTTTCTGTATTTCAGTTTCACATCCATAAACAAACTTTATAAGGTTACTGAAGTATAACTAAATGCTTTCTACTGGAAAACCTTTTCTTATATTTTAAGTAATTGGTTTTCACATTATTTTTAATTGCAATTATTACAAATGCATTGTTCCAACACCAACAAAATTTTAACAAACTCAATATTGTTGGGCAAAAAGGATTTTTTTTTTTTTTTTTTTTTTTTTTACAATTTTGCATTACACAAGATAAACCAACAAGTTACTGCAAATAAATGAAATTTATCAAAATTCTTATATATTTTTTTTAAAACAAATACTTGTTAGATTTTAATTATTCCACTTGTTACATTCTGTATTTAATGTCACTAAAGTAAATTTTTTTTTACATGTATGGAGTTCTAAGTCTTTAACAAAATTTAAAAATATTGATTTTTACTTTTCTCAAAAGTATACAGAAAAAAGCTGAATTACTTCTTCTTTCAAAGTTGAGTAGGTTAAACATTGAAATAGAATTTTAAGGCTGAGTAATTGATGTATGGTTCCCATTAAATTTTCAGAGCTAAACGTTTTTATTTGTCAGATCTTTGTTTCTAAAACTTTGTGATTTTACAATACAAAATACAATATAACATTTTTAATATGGACAAATTAAGTACTATGGCATCTCCGTAAGTCAACACATACTGGCAATTAATGTACAAAACATGTGCTTAATTCAATATTGGTTTTCTTCTATCCATCCCTTTATTTTATTTGGTAATGGTAACTGTTGAATATGGTCATATCTTGTATACTGTCTTATCACAAATCTGCACAAGTATTGCAATGAACGGACTTGAGTAAATCTAGAAACAGGTTTAGTTAATCTGACGGCAAAAGAAGGAGCATAAGGAGACCTTGAACGGGAATAACAAAATATGCCAGTCTGTGAATCATTCATTGAATGTTCAATAAGATCTACAATAGAAGGATAACCTTCTGTATCTGGTTGTGCATAGAAACTAAACATTCCATTGCAGTGTTCAATGCGTGTATGCCAAGTGCGTCCATAAGATCTAAAACTAAGACTAAGCAGATATCGCTCATCTGAACTATCACGTACAAGAAAAGCACCATCTGGTTGGTTTGCAAGTTTTTCTTCAGCTTCTACTCGTGTAATAGGCCCCCAATACCAACCAAATTTTGAGAGCCTAAATAGTTCTGTAGTCAAACTCCACATCTTTGGTTTTGGACACCTGATTTCATCACAGTAAGTTATATCATTATCTTGATTTAATTCATCATTGTTTGTTACAGGAGAATCACCATGAACATTGAGACAGCTATTTCTAGCATTAGCGAGATCACAATTTTTATTCGAAGATGCACCACTAGATTGTTCTCTATTTATTCTATCAAGTTTTGTCCGATCACTTAAATGAAATTTCATGTCTTTGGATTTACAGCTAGCTTTTTCTTTAGTGGACAAGGAATCTCTGGAGTCTGTGTTTAAATGTAAATCACTTATTTTCTGCATTGCAGCTAAATTTAAATCTAAACTATCACAACTATGGGAAGATGAGTTCGATTTGGATGATAGATCACAAAAAGCAAGTCTACATTTTTGTTTGGACTTAGTCTCTTTTGACCCTGCTGTGATCATGTAGTGACTACATTCATCATTGATGTGATGTCTACTGTCCCTATCACTATCACGTTTTCTCCTAAAATTTGAGGTCAGTCTTCTTTTAAAACTTTTTAGCAAACCAAATCTTTCTTTTTTCCTGTTTGAATCTATCGTTGTTTCTGGAACTGTTGCATAGTTTTGCTGTGACATGTGATGTGAGTCATTGTTGCACTGTTTATCACCCCCACCTCGACTGCTGGCAGTTTCCCCATCACGACCCACACTGGGAGGGTCATCTTTTTCCACCTGATTTCTCTGTCTGCGCTGTACCGATTCTCTCATACTTTTGAATGATATTTTCTTCATCATATTGACATACTAAATAATCCAAAATATTCCATAATTTTTCAGGAAACACGTCATATATTGCCAATGTTTTTACGATATTTTGCAACTTTGGGTGAAACCCAAAATCATTGTTTTTGCATGCGCAGTAACCTTTTCCGTATTGCAATCCCGCAGATTAAATTTTTGCATCATCCATTAGCTGAAATTTTGTTAATGAATGTAAAATATCAGTATAAAGAGAAATTGTTAAGAGGCAGTGCATTTAATTGACAGTCGTTTACTTTGTTGAGTAAATTTTATCATAAAATGAATTTTGCTTGACTCAAATTATCTTTGTCGCGAGCCTTAACTATGTCTGCGCCCATATAATCAGAGATGGATTCAGACGAAGACGAGACGTTTGTTAGTTTGGGAACACCACTGGAATTAATCGATGAAGGTTTTATCACGCATTGATTACAAATTGCGAAGATAATAAACATATTTTGATATTTGATAGTTATCAGATAAACTCTAATTAAATGGATCTAAATCAACTTTACTCAACCCCCAGCTTTGAAAACTATTGGAAATGTTTAAGTTACTTCGAGAATCAGACAATAAATTAAAAAAAAAAAATCCACCGCTTTTAGCAGATGACATCTCGTATGATATCACTTTTAACAATACCATTCAGAAATCGAATTTATAAAATCAGAAAAAAAACCCATCTTGTTAAAAAATTTACATTATTCTTATTGAGTCACACTGTGTTTGTTAGACCTGAAATGCATGGTATGAAATACCTGAAATCAGTATTATAAAAAAGCCGTTCGGAGCTATGTATTTCAGGTCTATGTGTTTGTGACAGTCAAATATGCTTCATTTTCATGAAAAATCCAAAAAAAACTTTAATTAAGTTTGTTGTTTTCCAGAGTCTAGATGTAACAGGAAATTGGTATGGGCATCCTCTATTGCATTAAAAAGTGCTGCCTCTGGATTTTACATGTTGAAAAACAAGGCAAAGGGTGGATTGATCATTTGAGTTTATGGCATAATGCATCATCAAAAACATCACTTTGGGTGTTAACATCACCAATTTCGACATATAAAATTCCTTTTCCTGTCTACAGATTGGAAAATGTTGCTGCTATATGGATTTAAGTCCTTGCCAAATATGGATTTTACTGACCCTGCATAAACCATATAAAGTCACCACCTACTGTGTACCTAATAGTATTAGTTTTCTTATTACAGATGAACCAAGGAAGAAGCCAATATCTGTACATGATTTACCAGTTAAGGATAAGAAAGGCAGACAAAGATTTCATGGGGCATTTACAGGAGGATTTTCTGCTGGGTATTTCAATTCTGTTGGAAGTAAAGAAGGTAGGTTAAAAAATATTCAGTTAAAATTTAAAAAAAATTCAGAAGTCTTTATCTTTTATATAAATAATGTTCAGGAATCAATGGTTCTAAGATTTTTTTGTAGATATGATGATTGCAATCCTTGTGCCCCTTTACAGACTTCAATTTTGGGGCAGCATCTTTTGGCATCATGAGACAAAAGAATATACATAATATCAATATTGTTTGCAGTATTTGAAATTAAACATTTAATGAAAGTATTTTTTCAAATGTATAAAATTAATATTTAAGGTTAACTTTATTAGGTGATTGGTTAGGATATTGCATCAGCAACTATTTAGATACTTTCTGTTGAGCATTGTAAGGATAAATCTAATCACAAATTAATCTGGCTCATAAATCTTAACACATGTTAATCTGGCTTATAAATCTAAACACAAGTAAATGCGGCACATAAATCTGAACACAAGTAAATGTGGCACATAAATCTAAACACAAGTAAATGTGGCACATAAATCTGAACACAAGTAAATGTGGCACATAAATCTAAACACAAGTTAATGTGGCACATAAATCTAAACACAAGTAAATGTGGCACATAAATCTGAACACAAGTAAATGTGGCACATAAATCTGAACACAAGTAAATGTGGCACATAAATCTAAACACAAGTAAATGTGGCACATAAATCTAAACACAAGTAAATGTGGCACATAAATCTAAACACAAGTTAATGTGGCACATAAATCTAAACACAAGTTAATGTGGCACATAAATCTAAACACAAGTTAATGTGGCACATAAATCTAAACACAAGTAAATGTGGCACATAAATCTGAACACAAGTAAATGTGGCACATAAATCTAAACACAAGTTAATGTGGCACATAAATCTAAACACAAGTTAATGTGGCACATAAATCTAAACACAAGTAAATGTGGCACATAAATCTAAACACAAGTAAATGTGGCACATAAATCTAAACACAAGTAAATGTGGCACATAAATCTAAACACAAGTTAATGTGGCACATAAATCTAAACACAAGTAAATGTGGCACATAAATCTGAACACAAGTAAATGTGGCACATAAATCTAAACACAAGTAATTGTGGCACATAAATCTGAACACAAGTAAATGTGGCACATAAATCTAAACACAAGTAAATGTGGCACATAATCTAAACACAAGTAAATGTGGCACATAAATCTAAACACAAGTAAATGTGGCACATAAATCTAAACACAAGTAAATGTGGCACATAAATCTAAACACAAGTAAATGTGGCACATAAATCTAAACACAAGTTAATGCGGCACATAAATCTAAACACAAGTAAATGCGGCACATAAATCTGAACACAAGTAAATGTGGCACATAAATCTAAACACAAGTTAATGTGGCACATAAATCTAAACACAAGTTAATGCGGCACATAAATCTAAACACAAGTAAATGCGGCACATAAATCTAAACACAAGTAAATGTGGCACATAAATCTAAACACAAGTTAATGCGGCACATAAATCTAAACACAAGTAAATGTGGCACATAAATCTAAACACAAGTTAATGCGGCACATAAATCTAAACACAAGTAAATGCGGCACATAAATCTGAACACAAGTAAATGTGGCACATAAATCTAAACACAAGTAAATGTGGCACATAAATCTAAACACAAGTTAATGCGGCACATAAATCTAAACACAAGTAAATGCGGCACATAAATCTAAACACAAGTAAATGTGGCACATAAATCTAAACACAAGTTAATGCGGCACATAAATCTAAACACAAGTAAATGCGGCACATAAATCTAAACACAAGTTAATGCGGCACATAAATCTAAACACAAGTAAATGTGGCACATAAATCTAAACACAAGTAAATGTGGCACACACATTTTGTGCAAGTGTTTATGACCTATTTTGTACTACTACTACTAATAATATTTAAAAAAAAAAACAAAAAACAAACAAACCTTTAAAGATCAAGACCATGGTTTACTTTTCACCTGCCTTTGCAAACAATCTTCAAATAAGATAAATGCATTTGTCAAGGTTATGGCTTTGTAACTGTATTTTTGCCTTATAAGGGTTTTTATATGCTTAATTGATTACACTTGTTTGAAAAAAAATACAGTGTTTTTGAGGTAAAATTATATTGTGCTACATGTATTATTTGATGTTCTCTTGTTATTAAAACTGTTGGATTAGTAACATACAGAACTTTGAAAAAAGAGTAGGACATTGTTTCTCATGTTCAACATAAAATGACTGTATTGAAATATTTAATTTTTTACAGGTTTTACTCCATCTTCATTTGTGTCCTCAAGAAACAAGAAACCAGACAATGAATTCACAGAAAAGCAAAGACCTGAGTATTATATGGATGATGAGGTTACTACATAATTCTCATGATTCAAGGATGAAAAACTTCTG
The DNA here is from genome assembly GCA_029721355.1 of Tegillarca granosa. Lineage (NCBI taxonomy): Eukaryota > Metazoa > Mollusca > Bivalvia > Arcoida > Arcidae > Tegillarca > Tegillarca granosa. The sequence continues at coordinate 17,166,332 of CM056603.1, read as the reverse complement.
GTGTTAAAATTAATAATTTATTGCATATCAGGCAAATTAAAATTTATTTACTTCAACATGTCCATATTTCATATTGAAAAAATATTTAGATAAAGAATATTGAAAAGTTAAAGGTTTTCATCTTTTTTAGAAATTTAAAATTCATTTGAGGGAAAATGTAAAAAAATATTTAAATGTATTACATTTTATCAGTACATAATTTATCAACTGCAGATGAGTTCACAAAATAGCAGTCTTTGAATACACAATAATTTTTTTCTTTCAATAAAAAGTAATTTAAATGGGATTTTTTTTATGGAAATATTCTTGGTTTGATTCAATTTTTTGAAATAACCAAAATACTTATCAATTGAATTCATTACTTGTGCTTAATCTATTCAGATATAGAAGTTATATAAATCATTGCAAGTATATCATTTTTCAGGATTTTGAAGAGCATGGTATAGCCCCAAGAAAATTAACTACATCCCAAACTTTTGCATCAGAAGAAAGAAAAAGAAAAAGACTAAATGAAGCCAAGTCACTTACTACAGATTCAGCTATTGGTGCATCAACAGCTCTCCTAGACTTGATTATACCTGAGAGGTAGTACTTGTCTTCATTTCTTTGTAATTTCTCTCAGAAACCATATTTAAAACATTGCACAATAAAACAATGCTTCCCATGTGAGTCCTGCATTGACTTAAAACATTTACTTTTATAGTTGGTTGGTTGAATGTTGTTTTTATGTCACATAAGCATTTTTTTATCTATTTGTGATGAGATAATTTTTTAATTAATATTGAGGATAAATCTGAACACATTTTCATTTAGTGTGTGAGTGTGCAAGTGTTTCTGATCTGTATTATACTGTGCACACTTATGGCAACCTTTAGAATGCTAGTATTGTAATTTTGCATATAAACATCATAGACCACTCAATCTGTTATATTAACCAGTAAGAGCCTATGTCAAGGAGAAACCGTTTTTACTTGTTGTTACCTGGGTTAGAACCCACAGCAGTAAGACACATTAAGTTTGAAGACTAATGCATTAACCACTCAGCCATGGTATCCCACAGTCCAATAGTGGTATTTTTTGAAGACAAAATTCTATTTTTAAAAAAAATCACTAAGATTAATATTTATAAGTTCCAGATTTACTGTTGCTAAACTATTTTAATGTTAAAATAACTTCAAGCATGTGTATTTGTACAAATGGTATTGCATTACAACAAGTTTTACTCTATAAACAGATTGACCATTGGAATTAAACTCCTGAGAAAACTTGGATGGAAAGAAGGCCAAGGAATAGGACAAAGGCAACAAAGAAAGAAAAAGAAAAAGGGCAAAAGTAATAAAAATATTATTTTTTCTTTATTGAAAAATGATATATAGTTTCGGATGGATTTTTGATCCATGTTTCAAACTAAATCAAAACTCTTTAAATGTATATTTTATATAAAGATAACTTTTTAAGAAGAATGTTTATTTTGCAGGTTCATGTGTAATGTTGTTCTGACTATTCATCCAGCTTATTGCTCATTGTGAAAAAAGAATAAATAAAAACTTGGTTCTTTTTAAGGGAAAAAGCGAATTTTAACTCCAAATGAGAAATTAAAGAGATAAAAAAGAAAGTGAAACTAATCAAATGTACATGTAATTTAGCCTGAAATATAATCTACATTTGCATTGTATTTCAAAGCAGATACTGATGTTTTGAAACAGTTCAATGTTTTAAAAGTCTTTTAATTCCATGTGATTTAAAGGGTTAAATAGTATTATATAAAATAGAATGACTCCGAAACAATATTTTTTTGCTTATACCAGTTAGATGAACAAGTCCGGAAGAAAACTGCTTCCTAAGCAAAACTTTACTCATATACATGTACCTCAATGTAGCTAGTTCTGACATCATCAAACTTCTTGTATGTGCTTTATTACATTTTGTTGTTTTGAATGTACATGTACATGTACATTGTATGTGTACTTTGAAAATAAAAAGTTAAAAACAATTTTATTTAAATGTTTTTTTTTTTTTTTGTATTTCAGAAGGGGCGGTTAAAACTTATGGTTGTGCTTTACCACCATCTAGTAGTGAAGAAGAGGAAATTGTAAGTGTGAACTAAACAATTATAAAAATAACAAAATATTTACTATAAAATAGCTTTCTTTTTATTAAATCTGTCATTGCAGTTTAAAACACGAATTTATTCATTTTTAATTTATAATTAAAAAATTCAAGCAAATGTTGTATTTGTTTTATTGGAATTTTATAATAATTGCTACAAGTTTAAAAAAGATTTTTTCTTACAAAAATTGGAAATTGTTTTTACTGTCTACTGAGACATTGAACAATTTATGAATTTAAGTCAATATTCTTTGATTGAATAACACACATGAATGGTATAAATTTGGAATAAAGTTCCTTATACTTGCAGAACTAAGTGGCCTAAGTAGCTGAGTGCTCTAAAGCATTCATTATGGATCATAGTGCCTCTCACCACCTAGTTTTGAATTCAATTAAGGCATATCCTAGCATGAGAATTTTTGTCAGTTCACTTCTCTAAAGGTGTGTGGTTTTTCTGAGGGAACTTTGGTTTCCTCCTTCATTCGAGCACTGACCAATGGAATTGTCAGTCACTTGGTGTATACTTGTATGCTTCATTACCCATCATAAATTTTTATTTCAGGATTCAGATTCAGAGAATTTTCTGAAGGGTTTAACCTTTGCCCCTAAAGATATTTCACCCTTGACCCTAGAAGCCAAGGATAATGTACATGGTATAGGTTACAGAGGTATTGACCCAAGGTCAGCCCTGCCATCTTCACATATCAATCTTTTTGAAACACCATCTATCAGCAAATCAGGCAAGAAAGGAATAAGAGGCCAGGTAGGTTTTAAGAATGAGTTTCATTAATATTTGAGTTCATCCACATTCACGTGTAGAGCCTAGTAAGAGATTTATGTATTATATTGTATAAAAATGACATAATACAGGTGATAGTAACATGTGATACTTGATAAATCTATTTGACGTTGTAAATAAAAAATTAAATATATTACTTGCCAAAATAGGGGTTGATTTTGGAAATTTTATTTTGAAAATATTTGTACCTGTGAAATATGAGATTAATTTTTGGCATCGTCAACAAATATTCAATTCTTATGTCATTTTATTTTATGTCTTATAGCATATATACCAAAATGCTTGAGCTTTATTGATAAATCTAAGTGAGAAGTTATAATTCAACATGAAGTCTATCTGTTACTAGGGTTTCCAAACAAGGATATCTAGCATCACTATTTTAATGTATTATTTGAGGTAAAAAAAATAAAAGTAAATTATTACAGGCATTTGGTGTTGGAGCATTAGAAGACGATGATGATGATATATATGCTGTAGATCATATGTCTAATTATGACATGACAATGGAGATAGATGATGGATCAGAAAAACTTTATGGATGGACAGCTCCAGGAAGACATAGTAAAGGTTAGTACAATGTTATTAAAGTTAACATTTATGTTTTGTTTAATAATTATGATTTTGTTCAAACAAATACAAAAAAACATTACCGGTAGACATGATGCATATAAATCTACAGCATATATTGACAATTCTTTAGTAAAGTACTTGCAGCTTTCATCCATCCATTTCCTTTGTTTGTTGTAGAGTTACAGATGTTACTTTTCAAAATTTGCTTGGACCCATCAAGTATAGATGGCAAATTTTGACAATTTCATTTGGAATATTTCAGATGTTATGATTATTTCTGCAAGCATTATTATTGACTGCAAGCAATTATTATTATTATTACTTTTTTTTTTGGGGGGGGGGGGTTGTTTAAACATAGGGTATTGCAAGTCATAAAATCTTATTTCTTTTTTTCTTTTTTTTTTTTTTTTTTTTGGGGGGGGGGGGGGACTTCTTAATTGCATCTTTTTACAATTACATGTACATGTAAAGTGCACTTGATTTTTATGGTTTAAGGAACACAACAAACACCTGTTGGATATGTTGGAAAAATCTTAGAAGGGTTTACCTTATCATCCAAAACTTTAAAACCCAGGAAAGTGTTTCCACCACCACAGATACCAAGAAGTTTTAAACCCTTTCATCATTTTGAACGAAGCACAAAGCAGAAAAAGAGTAGATTTGATGAAGAGAACCAAGACCTAAATGCTGTGTCCAGAGGATTGTCTCTCGGTGAAAAGCCAGTATTTGGTGTGTATAAAACTAATTTATTTCCTTGTCTACAACTTCTGACAAATAACACCATTAAGTATGAATTTACATTACATAGTAATGATTGTATTTGCTATTTCTGGATTGATATTATTTGTTCATTGAATTGTTCAAACTGATGCAATTGTTTCTCCTTAAACTATGCCTCACAGTACATTTAACTCCCACTCGTAGGTTTGAGTCCCAATCTGGCAGATCTTAGTATGAGAAAGTTTGTCACTTCCCTTGCACAAGGTTGGTGGTTTTTCAGGGCACTCTCGTTTCCTTCACCATCCCAGAACTGGTTGTTTTTTTTTCTGTGGAAGGATAACTCGGTGGGATTTTTGGTCAAAGCAATAATTCTTTATACATTATGTTATAATGGTTACTACAGTTTTTCAATGATGCAAAACTACTTGCCTCCATAGCCAGAGATAAGCATTTGATCTGCAACAGTGGTCTTTGTTTACATAACATTTTCAATCTGATGACCTCATAACTATAAACAAAAGTAGTTCTCAAGCAGATTCATCAGTCCTTTTATTAAGTGATATAAGTACATGTATAATATTACTGATACATAATCTTATAAAAAAAAACCTGGAATTAGTTTTAAAAATAAACTAAAATAAAGTTGATTATAAGACAAAATCATTTTACAAGTACCTGTATGTAGGCTATGTGAATTTACATGAACATATATATGTTATAAATTTATGAAGGTTCATGTTAAAATTATTAAAATATACATATATTGTCTTTATTTTATTTTTCAGATTCTGTGTTTGATCTTGTGCCAAAGAAGGACAGAGCAAATATAGAAGCAGTGAAAAGCTTAATAAGACAATCTACTACAGATGGTAGCAAAACATCACAAAATATCACAGCTTCCAATGTTACTACAACAGCAACAGCAACAACAACAACAACAATAACAACTGAACATCCTGCAGTAGTGACTAGCCCATTTCTAAAGGGTGTAGGATCTTTATCTTTATTTAAACCCTTTGCCAAGGATCCAGTAAAACAGTCAAGATATGACAAATATTTAAGTCTAACAAAGCAAGGAAGGAAAGGTATATAAACATAAGTTAACAAAGTACCACATGATTATGATCTTTATAATGTTTGTGTAGTATTGTTTGTAAACTGTAAACTATCAAAAAGGGAAAAAATCTGATTTCATGCCATATAGAAATGATAGTTTTGCACATAAGTTGTTTTATGTGATATGTTTACAGTATCCATTAAATGGTATACATTGTACATATACATGTACATGTATATTCTGAAAATGAGAGAGTTGAGTTCAGTTGAAAAATGGTGTTAAATGCCCCAGTCATGATTCTTTAACTTATACTGAGGTGGTCGGGTCTAAGCTGGTAAAGGAAACTGAGTACCCAGGGAAAAACACAGATGTTCAGCTAGCAAATTGACAAATCTTCTCACATTTTTAGTGGGATTTGAACCTAGGCTGTGAGAGACATTGTGATTAGTAAGCTAGTGATTTAGACTTCTCTGCAACCTAGGCTCTGAAAATAAGAGAATATATAAAGCTATACAATACTTTAGATAAGATTTATTGAATAAAGATTTTACAATTATAGCCATTTGTCTCCCACATATAATATAATAACATTGATTATCTAAGAAATTAAAATGGGTCACCATTTCACTGCTTTTTCTCATTGATTGGTTGACTGATATTGAATTTAAACTTTTAAATCATCTCTCTTATGACAGTTTTCAAAAATTTTCATGCCTTAATTTTGTTGACTTAATTTTCTTGATGTATTTTAGATGCCTTTTTGGATGTAGCAGACCCTCAGATGACAGAATGGGATAGAGAGAAAGAAAAAGAGGAGTTTATTAAAGCATCTCAGTTGTATAAGCCTTTAACAGGAATGATGGCATCAAGATTTACCACAGCTAAACATGCTGATGATGCTGAAAATGTAGATATGAAAGTAGAAGATAATGTAAGTAAAATATAACACAAAAATTTTCCTTTATTTTATGTACACTGTACCTGGGTCATGTGTTTGTTTGGTGATCTATCTCTTTGATAATATCCTTATTATTTGTGATCTTCTTTTGTATAAATGACACATGTTAATAATGTTCCTTTGTTATGCCAAATTTACTTTTACTGTGACTAAACAAATAGTGAAAAGTTGATGTCTTTTTTACTGTACTTACATGTACATGTAGTTATAGAAAAGCATAACAATATAAATACATGATCGTTATATGTTTACAGAGTAAGAAAGATGATAAGGCTGATGCTGCTAAGATGAAAATGTTTGGACGTCTTACCAGAGAAACATTTGACTGGCATCCTGATAGATTATTATGTAGAAGATTTAATATACCAGATCCTTTTCCAGGGTACCTATAATTCATATGTTCATGCTCAATCCAGAAAAAGACATATATCACTTGTCAACTCATCTAGGGTAGTAATGATCCTTTGGAGATAAGCGTTTTTATATTGTCACTTATCATAGTGTTTATATGTTTTTGTTTAACTTTACAGGGATCAGTTTCAACAGGTTGTGTTTTACATAACTTAGAAAGTTACCATTTTACTCTGGATTCAATTAGACTTTTTTTCAAGTAACCCTTTGTTCAGTTAAAACAGATTTCTGATTTACTCAGGGTTCAGTTTAGTAAGTTTTGGGTTTACTGAGGAATCATTTTAAAGAAGTTTCTGTCTTACTTTGGTTTTAGTTTAGAAAGTTTCTGGTCATAAGAGTATTTTTAGAATGGTTTCTAGTTTACACAGGGTTGAAATGAGACAGGTTGTTTTTTACTCAGGCTACATTAAGAATTTGTTAGTTTATTCAGGGATTTCTGTCAATTTTCTGGTTTTCTCAGGGTTCAAATGGAAAAATTTCTTGTATATTCAGGGTTCATTGTAGATGGGTTTAACTGTACATGTTCACCTGGCCTTTTGATAGAGGAATATTCAATATTAAATAAGAAATTACAAATATACTTTAGAGATCAAACAGCTGTATGTGGTTTTTAATATTATATTTATAGATGCCAATTTAGAGAGACTATTTACACAATAATGCTTCTATACTTTCAAGTTAAGATTAAGTTTGTATTGTTAATAGTTTAAACTACCCTACTTTATTTCAGTTCTGGACTTGTTGGTGTACCTGGTAGTAAAAGAGATAAATATTCAGTGTTTGACTTTCTGTCTATCCCAACACAAGAACAGCCTCAGACAGACCTTCAAGCAATAACTGCAGAACCAACAACAGGTAAAGACGTGATTGTAAGAATCTCTCTCTCTCTCTCTCTCTCTCTCTCTCTCTCTCTCTCTCAACAAAAAATCAACCTATGACCTACCTTACACAAATTCAACACCAGAGGCCAGTTATTAAAAAATGATAGCCTAATGGGATGTATGGTAAAAAATAAACCACATCAAAAAAAAGAAGCTTTCACAGTTAATATAAAACTCCCTCTTATGTATGGTTTTATGAATATATGAAAGGAATTCTTTCTTCAGATCATATTTTGTGTTTCCTAACTTAGATTTAGTGACAGCTAACACTGAATTTCGACCTAAGATTTCATTGCCTCTTTTCTAAAAGTTGTATACATGAAAATTACTTACATGTAGATAGTTATAGAGATTATAAATTTGGTAGAGGAATGTCAGCAGAATTAACAATAAAATAAATAAATGGATCATTAATGAGTAGGTTCGAAGAGTATTACATGTTTAAGAATAAGAATAATCAACACATTAAACATGTTTAACTAATGATGATATGATGACTTCATTTATTGTACATGTATCAACTGTATGTGTATATTTATTCTGTCATTAGCATGAATTCTTTTTTATATGTGTAGATGCTGATAATAATAAAAGAGTAACAGAAAATAACAAAGAATTCACTAGTAACAGAACATCAACAGATAGATTTGTGGCAAAGAATGATGATTCTAATAGACAAGCAAACTCTAAGTCTTCCAGTAAGCAGGGAAATAAGTCCGCTAAAAATAAACCAGTATCAATATTTAGTCATCTCATTGATGATAATTCTAATAGAAATCAAAATATGAAGTCAACAACTGATGGATCAGAAAAAAATCAAAAGGAAGAGAAAATATTAGAACAGGATGAAGGAGATAAAAAGGTAAAAATTACATGTACATGTATCTGTTGGTCTGGTCATGTGACTAGAAGAATTGGGGATTTAAGGGTTAAATAACAATGTGTGTGATTAGGAACTGAATCATATCATGTCACAGTATGAATGTACATATGATGTAACTGAAAGATTCCTCTAGGTTTCGCTCTTTTTTTTTTTTTTGTCATCAAATTACAAGAATACTTTCATATAAGAATCAAATGTTTCATTTTAGAATAACTGCTAAATACTTATGATATATGCTACATATACTTTGTGTTTGTGTGGAATTATGTGTTACATGTGTAGTATGTCATGTCTTTTTGTTTAATGTTTGAACATTGGGGTAGTAGCCTGACGTACATGTATACAAGGGAAACTTTTTCTCAATTATTATATGTTCATGTATATCAATATAGAGATAGAGTATACATGTAGATGTATTTTGAATAAAACAAGCAAAGATGATATGTTGAGACCATTCTTAATTTTCAATAAAATATTATGACATTGGCATTATTTATATAGCCCCAAGTTTTTAACAAAACCATTTACATGTATATCAAACAAGTCAAAACTGAAACATTTTTCAGTAACCAATATTCAAGAACTAAAGTGCTGATTAATAAAACTGTTGAGTTGTTCTGTTCATGAATACAAACCTGTATCCCAGAAAGGCCAAAAGCCAGATAGACTCAAGCTTAAAAATTGTTTAGCCTAGTTGAAAATTTGATGGTCTCGGGTCACTGAGCTCCATGTAATTTTGCATGCTGCAATTATAAGAATAAAATTTTACATAAATATGTAAGCAGGAAGAAGAGAAGGAGGAAGAGGAAGACAAACCAGAGCCAGATTTGTTTAGAGCAATATTTCGTAATACAGATTCAGAAGATAGTTCTGATGAAGATATGAATGAAGCAGAATCAGAAAGAAATGATGATAATCACATCACAGAACCTCCACCCTCTCCATCTAAAACATCAGAACAATGTAAGTGATGAATATTGTAGATAATTATATAGTCTTAAAAAAAATGTACATATTTTTTAATGTCATTCTATGTATAGTCATGATATTTCTTAATTTCATGTACATGTACATGAATATTCAAGTAGAAAAGTGCTGAAAATTCAGTACATGTATTGCAAATATGTACATGCACTTTTATTTTAATTCAACATCATTTCATTACATTTGTACTGCTTATCTCACATCACTACTGGAACAGTTATTGCATTACCTATTAATGCAAAATGCAATTGTTGAAAGATTTTATTGCAATACAATAAGTATGTGACAATTTAATATGTACATGTATGTCGGATTATGCTTTAATATTGTTTTATTTGAATCACACAATAATAAAGCAGTTTTCAACATTTTGCCATTTCTCTGCATCTGCCAAGCCAGACATCTATACATATTTTATATACTAGTTAAACTATATTTATATACTATATATATAAGCTTGTTGTTTTTATAATGTACACTGTGTGTGATTCTCCCAGTTATCTGTAAGCTTTTCACAAAAAAAAAAAAAAAAAAAAAAAAAAAAAAAAAAAAAAAAAAAAAAAAAAAAAAAAATTAATACCTGCTTGTGTAGGCATGAATTTTCTTTTCTCTATGACAAGAAGTTTACATGAATCCGTTAAAGCTGCATTACGTTTTTCAATTTTCAGAATTTTTTTTGATTTTCTAAAAATATATTTTTTGGAAAAAAGATATCCTCTAACCATGATCCGTGAGATTCATTTTCTAAAATTCCATTTCTTTTAGCTGTAAATAAACGGAATCCTCTGACTGGTTGGTCAATGTTTTACCATGGTTAAATTATGAGCTGGGAGCATGCGCACGGATGTATGGTAAAACCCATGAATCGAAGGTGAAACATGACAAATTGCATTGTCATTAATATCCAGATGTATTTGAAATAGTGTTATCTATCCCTTACTAAGTCACAAATGACAAATTCAACAAAGTTCTGTGTTTAACTTATTGTATTCCAACATTTTGAAAGTTGTGTTTAAATGACCCGGGTTTTGATGACATAACCATGTTCTAATATTAGATCTCAAATGCTGCATCTCGCTGGGTAATTACTGTAATTTCTGTATTTATTCAAGCTTTTAATGTTAAACCAAATGTAACATTTTTCATTAGGAACAACATTAATTAGATTAGCACTGTTTTAATTTTTTCTTTGGAAAACTTAATGCAGCTTTAATCAATATAATCATTGCAAATTTATCAATAGAAAGATTTTATTTTAACTTTAGTAGGTACAATTCCAGTACAGTCCTTGGAACAGCGGTTAGCTCCACCAGTGGACTCAGGTATGGTTTCTCCACCAGTTGGTCCTGTTCCTGTACAAACATCTCCACAAAGACTATCACCACAGACAGAAGATACAGCAGCATTAGATGATGATAGTTATGGACCAAGTCTACCTCCAGTATACAGTGGTCTTGGTATGAATCTTATAAATACATTTTGTTTTTGTTCCAAAGTGTTTAATAGGGTAAGAAAATTGGTCAATACATATTTTTATTACTAATGGAAATAATTTGTGTAAAATCTGACTTTGCAATTTTTTGCAAAAAAAAAATTGTTGAGATTAAAAGTGAACTACGGTATTCTATCCATCTTATATATTGTAGGTTCTGTATAGTGCATATTTATAACAGGACTGTCACAATATATACATCTGATATAGAACTTTGATAACTGGAATGTTCTGTGGATAACTTTTTTTTTTATTCCATTGAAATTTTTTATATTCCTTTGTTAAAAGAAACATCCATGAAACAGGAAGTCAAAAATACTTTCAATTTATCCAAGTATCATTGTATTTTAATTGCAGAAATTGATATTGATGAGATTTGTCATGCATTAGCTACATGTACATGTATGTATTTATTTGATGTATCGTATATTAAATTTTTTGTTTTGTTTTTAGGCAATCCTCCTGGTCATCAGTTTGTAGATTTAACTACAGAAACACATCAGAAGAAAAAGAAACATAAACAAAAAGACAAACATAAACACAAACAAAAACACAAGAAAGAAAAGAAGGTACATTGTATTACAATAAAACTGTGTATAAACTTTAAAGGAGCTGTAATGTCTGCATCATGAGTTCTTGTTGTTAATTACATAGCATTCTGTTTGATTTCACATTCGTCCATTCCACTTCATGTAACTCAACATTTTTAATTTTCATCTTTGTGATAGTTTCTTTAGTGTATTATTTGAGTAAACAGGAGGACCATTCTCATTCTCTAGGGGAAATAGAGTTGTTGTATAATTTACCTGGTATATTTACTTTTGCTTTTGTGCACCATTTGAGGAATTTTTTATGTATTAAGTTCTTTATTAAAGGTAGGTACTTGGTGATAAAATATATTATCCTTGGGAAAAACATGACGCTGTGTTTTTAAATATGCATTTTTATTTCCTAATTTTAGACAAAACATAAATCAAAACATAAAAAGAAAGAAAAGAAGTCAAAAGCCAGAAAGAAGGATAGAAACAAAGACTCTTCTGACAGTGACTGGTCGAGTACAGACTCTGACTCAGACACTGATAATGTGCCATCAGATAGGGATTTATTACAAAAGTATGTAGATTTTTTAAAAGAAAAAACAAATTCATTAATTATAAGAATGTAAACTATGAATGACAATCATGGACATAAGCTAGTGCTTTCAGAAGAAAAATGTAGCTTGTCTGATTATGAAAATATTAAAAATTTAACATTGCCTATTTTCATTTCTGGTGTTTAACAAAACATCTTTTAATTATAGAGGCAAGCTTGGAAAAGGCCTTCTTGAGACTTGAATTTTGCCATCTCTTCAAATTAGCAATTTTATTAGCTCACCTTAGCTACATGTATTGCTATCCATCTTCATCCGTCGTGCGTCGTCCGTCCGTCGTGCGTAAACTTTTTACATTTTAATCTTCTCCTCCAAAACCACTGGGCCAAATTTAATGAAACTTGGTAACCATCATGCTTTGGTGAAGCCCTTTCAGATTTGCACAAATGAAGGAGTTATGTCCCCTTGGGGCCCCATAAAGGGGGAAATATTGAAAAACTTTAAAAATCTTCTCCTCTCAATCTACAAGAGATATACCGTAGTTATTTCATTTTAACATCCTTAGGTCATCTATTTTCAGATTTGCACAAATGGTAGCCATGGGTCTCAAAAAGGGGAAATTGTAAGGCACTGAGTGGGGAAATTGCTAAAAATTATATATTTGTCACAATATCTTGAACACTATCAACTTTTTGTATAGGCATACATGTATATACATGTATTAGAATATTGTAGGTATTGACATGACGATCATTTTGATATATGGTTCAAGGTCATATGTTGAAATGTCAAGGTCACACCTGCAAAAGAAGACTTAAATTGCTTATTATCTTGAAAACTATTAACTTTTTGTATAGGCATGTATATTAGAATATTGTAGATATTGCAACATCGATCATTTTGATATATGGTTCAAGGTCATATGTTGAAAGGTCAAGGTCACAGCTGCAAAAGAAGACTTAAATTGCTTATTATCTTGAAAACTATTAACTTTTTGTATAGGCATGTATATAAGAATATTGTAGGTATTAACATGGTGATCATTTTGATATATGGTTCAAGGTTATATGTTCAAAGGTCAAAGTCATATCAACATAGGAATACTAAAATTATTAATTATCTTGTAAGCTATTAATTTCATGCATAGGCATGTATATTAGAATATTGTAGGTATTGACATGACAATCATATATGGTTCGAGGTTATATATGTTCAAAGGTCAAGGACATAGCTGCATAAGTATACTGAAATTTATTAATGATTTGGAAATTATTCATTGCACTACAGTTACTTCATGCATATTGTATAAGCTACTTATAAATGAAATGTGAGTGGATATATTTCTGATTAAGTTTTGTGGGAGTTCTAAACTTGAGAAAACTTTTAAAGTTTCTGTACTTAATATATTATCTATTGCACTTTGAGACCAATATTGGACATATCTTCAGGTGAGCGTTAAGGCCCATGGGCCTCTTGTTATTTCAGAAGTCTCTATGTTTCTTTTTTTAAAATTTTTTTTGGGGGGATGGGGATGGGACATGTGTAAGACCGTCAAATGTAAAAATCACGTTAAATGTAAAAAGATCAAATTTGACATTAAATGTAAAAACAGTTTTACTCTAAATGTAAATGTGGGTTCGATTTCGGCATCACTAATAGTGTGTCAGCATTATAAAGACGACTTTAGTCTACACTGAAATCCAATAAAACATTAATTACATCTTTAGAAACCACACATAGGTACCAGCTTAACGCTTCTCAGTACACGTACTTTGATTTTTGTTTTTCATTGGAAGCCTACTATGTGCACTCAGTTCCAATGAAGATTTATGCTAAGGTGAGCAATGATTTTGTTTAACATTTATCACGTTTTTATTTTCACATTTAACGTTAATCGGCATTTTTTCATTTAGAGTTAAAATGTTTTTACATTTAGCATCAAATGCTTTTTACATTTGATGTCAAGTTTTTACATTTGTAGCATTTTTTTTACATTAAGAGTAAAATTGTTTTCACATTTAATGTCAAATTTGATCTTTTTACATTTAATGAGATTTTTACATTTGAAGGTCTTACAGGCATGCTTTACATTTTGAAGTCTATTGCATTATTCTATAGTATGTATGGTTTACATGTATACTTTAACTGTATTAAACATTTAAGCCAATTTTAGCAATTGTGATACTTTAGTGATTGTGACATTTTAGTGATTTGTTTAATTTTACTTTTATTGTTATTTTAGGTTGAAAAGCCTAGATGGTGGAAAACGTTTGAAAGCTTCAGATTTCATGTGATTGGGAAAATGATTTGTACTGAAAATTTATATCTGTGATAATTACCAATGAAACAATGACATTTAACTTAATAATACTTATACTCTTGAAAATATTGATTATTTCAAAATTGATAAATAAATTTTAAAAAAAACATCATTATAAACACTGATAAGGAAAAGAAAAAAGACTATTTGCAATCAGATTTTAGGGTAATCAAAGAAATATATACAGTATGTAGGTTTTAACATTGAAAGAATAAGTACTGTTGCTTTAAGATGAGCCATGTTACAGTAAAGTGGAGGTATTGTTATAACATATTTGTGATAACTTTTTTTAGAAGTAAATAAAAATAATTACAAACTGTTGTTGATTTTCAATTTTATTGTGTTTTGATTGGCTGATGTATTCTGTATGACATCATTTTTGACAATTTATTTTCGTATAACTTTGCACTTTTGCCCAACTACTTTCTGTGTTTTCCGCATTTATTAATAGGGCATTGTTTACAATGGTGATAGACAAATAGCAAAGCAGGTCAACACTAACACTTTTTAAAATAACTGGAAATGATTAAACAATAAAAGAACTGAACAAATATTATCCATATTTCACAACAATATGTAAAATTAGTAAATAATATTACCCTACCTCTGACTAAATTCTATGGTAGTGATTGGCTAAATTGAATCACATGACCAACCCAGTATCATTTCATACATAGCCGCACACGCAAAAATTCTGGGTCAGCAAGGCTGATACGGGGTGGGTTAGAGTTACGTCCCCTGTCGCTAATGTAAACGTCAACAAAAATGACCTAGTTTTAACTCTTTGTATACGTCACAAGTATGTCATTTTATAAATTTCTACTGTGTAGGGGCAGTTCAAATTTTTTTTATTATTACTTATTTATTTATTTATTTTGAAGTTCAAATTAATGTTATATTATTAAATAACATGCATTAAACCTTATTAAGTGATATTCCTTGTTGTAATATTTTATTGCAGTCAGATATTTTTTTTTTATTTTTAATTTCTTTCATCAGCAATATTTCTATTTTTGAAAAATAGATCTAGTATTGGGTCATCGGTAGGGTAAAAAACTTAAAAACCATGTAACTTATAATACATGTAATATGCAACTAGTAAAATTAAATGAATGACCTTAAATTTGCTGAAAAACAAAATTGGTCTACAACTTACTGCTGGCTTGCAAAGCTGCTTAAGGCGAACAAATTCGACAATTTTTTTAGTTCAACTGGCAAAAGCCAGCTGAGCTTATGGCATGATGAAGCGTGCGTGCGTGCATAAACTTTAATCTTCTCCTCTGAAACTACTGGACCAATTTTAACCAAATTTGGTGTGAAAGGTCCCTAGGTGATGTAGATTAAAGTTTGCACAAATCTATTCCTGCAGCATCCAAGATGGCCAATGTTACTATAAATAGCAAAAAGTGATAAATGGCTGATACACGTTATTTATCAACCGATTTAGTTCAAATTTGGTGTACAGAAAGTAGATGCATAGCCATTTAACATATGTAATGAGTTTTTCAGAAACATTTTTTATTGGGTGGCTATTAGCAGAATATTAAAATAAGGTGCTATATTTAGCCATTTCTTTGAAAATCTTCTCCTCAGAAACTACTGGACCTATTTGAATCAAATTTGGTGGGTAAGGTCCCTAGGTGATGCAGATTAAAGTTTGCACAAATCAACTTCCTGCAGCATCCAAGATGGCTGTCGTTACTATAAATAGCAAAAAGTGATTAATGGCTGATACACGTTTGTTTAACAACCGATTTAGTTCAAATTTGGTATATAGAAAGTAGATGCATAGCCATTTAACATATGTAACAGGTTTTTCAGAAACATTTTTTATTGGGTCGCTATTAGCAGAATATTAAATAAAGTGCTATATTTTGCCAATTCTTTGAAAATCTTCTCCTCAGAAACTACTGGACCTACATGTATTTGAATCTTATTTGGTGTGTAAGGTCCCTAGGTGATGCAGATTAAAGTTTGCACAAATCAACTTCCTGCGGCTTCCAAGATGGCCACCGTTACTATAAATAGCAAAAAGTGATTAATGGCTGATACACGTTTATTTAACAACCGATTTAATTCAAGTTTGGTATATGGAAAGTAGATGCATAGCCATTTAACATATGTAACGGGTTTTTCAGAAACATTTTTTATTGGGTTGCTATTAGCAGAATATTAAAATAAGGTGCTATATTTAGCCAATTCTTTGAAAATCTTCTCCTCAGAAACTGCTGGACCTATTTGAACCTTACTTGGTGTGTGAGGTCCCTAGGTGATGCAGATTAAAGTTTGCACAAATCAACTTCCTGCGGCATCCAAGATGGCCGCTGTTACTATAAATAGCATAAAGTGATAAATGGCTGATACACATTTAACAACCGATTTAGTTCAAATTTGATATATAGAAAGTAGATGCATAGCCATTTAACATATGTAACAGGTTTTTCAGAAACATTTTTTATTGGGTGGCTATTAGCAGAATATTAAAAAAAAGGTGCTATATTTAGCCAAATCTTTGAAAATCTTCTCCTCAGAAACTACTGGATCTATTTGAACCTTACTTGGTGTGTGAGGTCCCTAGGTGATGCAGATTAAAGTTTGCACAAATCAACTTCCTGCGGCTTCCAAGATGGTCACCGTTACTATAAATAACATAAAGTGATTAATGGCTGATACATGTTTATTTATCAACCGATTTAGTTCAAATTTGTTATATAGAAAGTAGATGCATAACCATTTAACATATATAACAGGTTTTTCAGAAACAATTTTTATTGCATTGCTATTAGCAGAATATTCAAAAAAGGTGCTATATTTAGCTAATTCTTTGAAAATCTCCTCAGAAACTACTGGATCTATTTGAACCTAATTTGGTGTGCAAGGTCCCTAGGGGATGCAGATTAAAGTTTGCACAAACTGTGGCATCCAAGATGGCCACCTTTATTATAAATAGCAAAAAGTAATGAATGGCTGATACACATTTATATATCATACAATTTGGTTCAAATTTGGAATATAGACAGTAGATGTATACCCATTTCACATACATATCATTTTTTTCTTAAACATTTTAGCTCAACTGGCAATAGCTAGCGGCATGGCTGTGTGAAATTCACATGCAAATAAAGTGCCAGTTGAGTGATACAGGCCCTTTTGGGCCTCTTGCTTATTAGATGCTTGGCCATTTCTCAAAGCAATAGATGTGCCATCTGATGATGCTCTCATACGGTGTAAAATCCCAACTGATTACTTGCAAGCATGTCAGTTTTCAGCAGACTTTTTCAGTAACTGACCCGGCGGTTTCATACAATTTGTTATCCATCATTGTCATGTTATACTTCAATAACTTTGCAAAAATTGAAAACCAATCTTTAAATAATAGTTACTGAAAGTTTTATTTGTCATTTTAATGTTTTAAAATTGAAAATCTATGTTTGTAATACAGATACTGGTACATTTAATTTCAGTCAGAAACATTTTGACTACCTGTGTTTGCTTTAAGTAATGGTAAAGGTTAAAAAGGTTCATTGTGCTAAGATTCAGTAGGCAGTACTTTGTGCTGTCAAAAAATATACCATTTAGCAAAATTTTCAGCTGTCTTAATTTTGAAAATTGAACTGACAAACTTTCTCGCACTAGGATCTGCCCAAGTGGGAATCAAACCTAGGCAGTTACAGTCACTAGGATCAGTAAGAACACGCTTTAAACCACTTGGTCATCCAGATCCCAGTTTAGTGGAAGGACAAGCTTTAATTCCTTACTTGGTCAGAGCAGACTTGGAAATAGGCACTAGATATTTTCTTACAAAACATTGGCAATGTGGAAATAAAATTCATTTGATACGTTAGATGAGACTTAAATACAAGAACAATAGGGAGATGAACAAAAAGAACTCAATACATAGGCTTAATCTATAGCTGCGGCCATCTCAAACTTATTTTTAACATTGTAAGTTATTTGAGTTGGACATTAAACTGACTTTCAAAAACAGTCTACAGCTATATTGGAGAATAAAATTAGTTGGTAACTATGAAGCCTTTCATACATAAAAGTATATAGTCTACAGTAAGCAAGTAACAGAACATAGCCCTTTAAACTGTGCAGAAATGTGCAGGGGTGGCAATGAGCAAATAACTAGGTTGTTATCATTCAAACCCAAGGTGCATTACTGTTGTTAGTTCAAACACACCTTAGAAAAAAAGCATATTCTATTTTGTTCCATTCGAATATTATACTGATAATTTGCTTTGTTTTCTGCAACAATGTTAACTAGACCACCAATCTAGGCCTTAAAATAAAGATGTACACACTCAAAAACACACACCATACATTGTACATGAGCCTGTTTAAAAATAATATTGTCTAGTCTAGCACATTTGTAATAATTGTAACCTTGTTTTAAAATAATTGTAATCCAAATTAATGAATTTAAATCCCATTTTATATCACATCACGAATAGCTGAAATATTTCTTATGCAATGTAAAATATGTGCAATCTTTTAAAAAATGTGTCGTACAAAAAAAGTCAACAATCTCAGTTTTATAAGAATGTATTTATTCTCTTTTTACTAAATTTGTGTACAATAAAATTCATTTCTGTTTTGTGAAAAAAAGTGTAATTTATAAAAGAAAAAAAATCATTTTAATAATAAATATATTTCATTCTTAACATAACTTCACACACAAGATATAACTATTGTACAAACGATTATAATGAAAGACACAAATTAGAAGAAATATACAACAGACTGGAGATATATTTGCACTCAGACCCTGTAGATAATTTTGATTCAACGGATAAAAATAACTTAATGCTCTCTTACAAATCCAGTTAACAATATTCAAACAAAAATCCATTTAGTAAATTAAGTATTCTTTCATGATTTAAATTTCAAATCTTGACAAGAAATTGTATGACAAATGTAAAATAAACATTTCATTTTCATCGGAAATATGAATCAAAATAAATGACCAAAAATAAAAAGGAACTTTTACTTTACAAATTTATATTCACCGATTCTATTAGCCTCCTGTAAGAAACCTGTTTCTGTATCACACAAAGGCAAGTCTTAAGCAGTACTCTACCATATTTCCTGGCATTTGTATATATGTGAAGCTCATCTATATAAACATTGCTACACAAATTGTTCTACAATCTGTTTTGTGAAACTTGCTAATATTTATTTCCATCACCGAAAGGCACAAAGTTTTTGCAATTTTCCAAAATGACAATGCAAAACATATCCTATGCATGCACACTTTTATAACAAAATATGTGGATGGACTGATTGAACTTAAGATGAAGATATTGCACAATCATGCCCGACCAACATCATCAACTCCTGCTTGTGTCATTAAATCAGCTATATTCTTTTCCAAGTCATCAATGCGATTTCCCATTTCATCTAGTAAGATGTGTTAAGGCAATTGTACATTAAAATCTGCTACTGTGATCACTTCTATATGATGTATTATATAATGGGAGAACCTGGAGTCTAGGAATCTCTATACCCTATGACCATCTTTCTATCAATTCTATGTTCATGAAAAATTTGGAAGTTGTAAAATATGAATTCTTTAGCTTAAGCTTAATGTGATTGCCTTACAACACTGAATTACTGGTAAAGAAATTGCACATTGCATACTGCTTGGATTAAAGAATTCATTATGACCAATATCATGAAACTGGCTTAAGATTTTCCTAATCTAGCAAGTGACAATTATGATTTAAAGTTTTTCACAATGGCTTATGGTTTTCTAGAAAAAATTTTTTTTTTTGGACAAATTTGACCTTTTGTGTAGAAGCTGATGAATAAAATCATAAAATGCTAGTATACTTGTACATTGTACATCCATACAAGATAAAATGGTAGTTTTATATACTAGTATAAAATACTGAACAGAACTTGTTTTATGAATTCTGAATTTTCTGCCATTACTCTGATAATAACAATAAAGCAGGGTTATGCATGCATTTTTCCTGCTTAAAAAGGATATTTCTTGTAATGATTTGGTCTGACATTCCCTGGAATTTATCTTGCATCTGCTGCAGTAAATTTTGTACCTGTAATAACATTCAAAAACAGATTGAGTTATAATACATAAATTACAATTTCATAATCAAATCATACTTTTATTGGCATTTTTTTCTCAATATCTTAGAGAAACTATTACTATCACAAATTTTGGACACTAGACATGTTCAAGTCAAATAGTTTAAATACTGTATTCAAAAAGGAATTTTTCACCATCTGACTCAACAACAGCCACTGTTCATAACTCACTTGATAGATAGGTTAAGCATTTCAGTTTGTATCGAGATATTTAATATGAGAGAAATACTTAGATTATGGCTTTTTAAAATAAGTTAAAGTAAATTTTTACATTTATGAAAGTGATGTTAAAACCCTATTATCTATATTCAGATATATAATTTAAAATATATAGATAAAATTTATCCTTTGTGTGAGGTAAATTTATATATTGAAAACTTAAAAATAAGTTAAAGTTTTTTTATTTATATGTAACAAGAAGAACCATACACAACGGTGAAACATGTTTTACAAATAATAAATTCAGTTATGTTTTAGAAAACATTTTAACTTATTTTTAAGTTTTCAATATATATATATTATGCTTTGACATCACAATGAACAATAGAAATTGTAAAATCTAGTTAAAAGGAATCTAACAGATTATGATAAATACATGTAGTTCATTGTAATAAAAAAAAAATATCTGCAGAATAATAAATCACCTGTATAAAAGCTACCGTAGGTCACTATAGGTATATTACATACCTGTATACTTTCACCTGCATGTAGGAACATGTAGTGTATTTAATAACAATGGTATGTTTAATTTTATTGTTTACAGCAAGTCAGTGTATAGACCCCTTAAACAACTCATTAACTATTAATAAACAATCAGAATTATGTTACATGCTTTAGGTAATTTAATAATAAATCTAATTATTTTTTCCAAACAAGTATAACTACAATATTGTTTATAGCAATTTTTTATAATTATTTTATTCCGGATTTTTACTGTATATTGATTTTTGTTTTTTATGGGACTCCTATTTTTGAATGAATGGTCAATATATTTTGTAATTCATGGTATTTGCTGACTTAAGCAAACTTTAAGAGTACTCAAATCCCAGGTAAATTCAATAGTTTTATTTAAAAAGCACGGTAAACAAACTGACAGTGTAATAACTATACTAGTATATACTTGTAAACATATGTATACATATATATTGGAAACATATAAATACTTATAGTGATTAAATTTTTATATGAGACCCGTGAAATGTATTGGGTGTACCTGTAAGTCTACCTGTAATTAAAGTTCCTAATAACCACAAGACTTTATTGGAAAACTTATATCATTTTAACTTTTTAAGACCCATGCAATGTCCAATTTTTGATAAAACTTTGGTATGGCTTGATATCAAGTTAAACAAAAAACACTTATGTTTAAATACTAGTATAAGAAATATTCATTATATATTTTTAAATCAATATTTGATGTTATTACACCTAACAATGATAAACTAATGGCACAGTACAGTAATGGCTGTCACTTGTGGCATAATAAACAAATATCTCAATATAAAACATTACCATGTTAAGCTAAATGAATGGTAGATGACCATCTTGAATGAATGAAAAGAAAACTTGAAAAATCAAATGATAATAATAAAACCAAAATGACCTCTTTGTACTAATGCACACATTTTCATATTGTTTAGGTGCTAGTTCTCTACTTCACTTGCCTGCAATGTCCAACATTAACACTGCAGACTGCTTTATCCAAGGAACTGGTTCAAAGCCTACCAGTACAGGCTCAAAATAAGAAAAACGGGGGTAAAAGTTTGTAACATAACATATTGGGTTTGAAATCTTATGTTTTAGCTTAGGCGCTAGTGAACTATACAGTTTATTAAACAACCATTTCTTTTTAAATTCAAATATATCAAATGTATCATTAAGGTTAGTCTGGTGACAGAGCAATGAATTTGCACACTGTGACCATAACATAATTGACCATAACATAACATATAGGCTAAAACAAGATTACAGATTGTTTTTGAGGCCATTAAAATTATCATGAATTGTATAGTAACTAAGTTACAACTTACATTTCATTTAAAACTTAATTTAAACTCATTGAGTGTTTGTCACAAACTACTAGTATTATACTCTCTGACAGACTGAAAAATGTCAATTTAAATTTCACATCAGCTTACATAAAGCTTAATTATCTAAATATAATTTAGACTTAAACAGACTTACTGGCAGTTTTTGTACACATTTAATGATACAGTTTCTTTACATGTATGGTAATATTAAATAACCTGACAGAATGATAAATGGCCTTTGTATTTAAATAATTATTGATTTATGTGACCACTTTATACATTACCAGTACTTTTATTGATTAACTTCTTGACAACAGGCTTTTATGTTGATCGATTTTGAAAACTGATTTGACTTGCAACAAAGTTGAAATAAGTGAGGAATTAGGGTCCAATGAGACAATACCAGAAGATGAAACTGGTCGGATTCACAGTTAAATATTAATCTAAGAATATATAACAAATACCTGCTAAATTTTGATGTGCCAGATGTGCACATTTCGGAAAATATAATAATATATTGTTTTTCTGTCGTTTAGACTTTTCTATTTTTCTCACCCATTGTTTGCACTGTGTATTTAAAAATAATTAAAATCAAAGAACACATTTTTACCAATTGAATTTAAATACATATAATTTCGACAAGACCAAATTTGCTGAACAGACAAGTTTAATAATATTTTTACTGTCTTCAATAAAGACCTTAGGTTTATTATTTCTTCTTTATCAACATTTATTCAATTTTTTAGTTTAAACAGTCTGTTATACAGATTAATGACTTAATGTCTTAACTTGATCACCTTAAAATCCCCAAGGTAAATGAATTTGCGGTGCTTAGCTTTCAAGTCCTAACTTGTTGACTATCCTACAATGAAGTCAACACTTTTAGGACTTTAATTCTAAGTCATGCTGGAATGTTGATAAAAGTTTACTTACGAATGTTGTGAGATCTTGAATATTTTTGGGATCTGCACTGTTTGAAATGTAATCTTTTCCTGTATCTGCCATTGTTTCTGCTTAAGACTACAAGGTCCGATCGAACGTCCAACCACTTTGTAATCAGGAAGTAACCAGGTTAATCAGTTAATTAAGCGCATGCGTATTTTATATATAGCAAACAAGTACTAGCTTTTAACAAAAAACTACTAATAGATTAGTAGCCTGTAAAAGTTATTAGCCCCAGTATAAAACTGTCCGTTATAAATGTCGCTAGTATCGCCACGTTTTTTAGTGTCAAATAGTTTTATTTAAAAAGCATGATTAGAAATTCATTCTCATACTATTGGAATAAGTATTCTAATCTATTTGATATTAAAACGTGGCAATACTAGCGACATTTATAACGGACAGTTTTATACTGGGGCTTTAAACTTTTACAGACTTCTTTATAATAAGGGTACTTGTGATAAGGTACTACGGAAATTAACGAAAAAAGTGGGGGGAAAATTTCAAAACTTAAATAGTTGTACTCGGAGATCAAAACATTCTAAATCAATTTGGTTTTATTGATGCTGCACTGCTGTAGCCTATATTTTTACAAATAATTTTGTTGTACGTAGACTGTATGTAACAGTAGCTCTATATTAGACTGGTCGATTGAAATTGCAGTGGCACACGTTTCATATCTCATTAGAATAGCAATATTTCTGGGGGAAAAGTTTCATGCAATTTGTGTATACTTGTAAAATATATCTATTACTTAGTTGATTTTGCAAAAAAAAAAAAAAAAAAAATGCTGAAAGACGTGACAATACTAGCGACATTCATAACGAACACTGAGTTGAAAATGTCGCTGGTAACAGTCCTAGATTTTCATGGATATGAAAAGACGGTGCTAGTTGTTGCAATGTTATTTAATGTCACATCTGAAATTTTCCTGCTATTCGCGACGAAGGTAAGGTTATTAATCTCTACGGATTAATCTAAGAACACTGACGTTCTTTTTTTTTTATTTTACAACAACAAACTTTTGTTTTGCAAAAAGCAATACAATACTTATAGCAAAAAAAGATAATTGATAAATAATTACAACATGACTAAATTATTATACATATGCTTAGAATACATATACTACAAACTACAAATGTGTTATATTTTAGTGGAAGAACAGTTATTAATGAGACAAAACACTCTCACGCTCTTTCAGAGCATAAAAAAATATTCTTGTATGCGTGGTATGTGCTAGTGTGTTTTATGGCCTACCATATGCATGTTCTAACACACACTTGGGGCAACGTTTTAATAAGATGCTAGCTCACCGAGTCAGCATGCCACAGAAAGCATACCACTCACCAGTCCGTTATCCTGACAGCTGTCGAACCAATCGATACTCTATCCTGCTAAAATCTATCTAAAATTTAAAAGTCTTATGTGTGACCCGTTCGAAGTTCGAACCCACGACTTCCAACTCTCCAGGCGGACGCTTCATCACTGAACCACCGAGGAGGTAAAGAAGCTGTTATTAGTGCATTTAATTTGAATACCAACAAATGTGCATAAAGAGTTATTATAAAGAATTATTGGCTTAAGCGTTTATATACATCAATACAGAAAAAAAAATCAAGTGTTTACAGATAATGATATTTGTTCATATCTGCATTTCTGGGAATGAGACATCTATCTAGACCCCATAGACTAAAAGCCTATTTAAAACATGTCATAATTACTGATATTGCGAAGAGTTGTTTCTCTTTAGTCAATCATAAGATTTTCACTTACACGTTATACATAATCATATACTTTATACAAAAGCAAGCACAAACATAAACATGCCTTAAAGCATGGCACTTAGAAAAATATATGTAATAAAGTAGCATCATCAAAATCGCTAAATATAGAAAGGACATGTACATTAAATAAGATATAAATACGATATAAAAGTAGTTGATAAAATACACTATGTAAGTAAAGCAGGCAGTGTGCCGGGGATAGTTTCCTAATATGATTTCAGACACTGTTTATGACTAATGTCAACAAAGCTTTACAATTATCGCAAACAGAAAGCATCGGATTAATCGTCTCAACTAATAATGATGACTCGTGATGATGATGATGATGATGATGATGATGATGATGACGACGATGATGATGATGATGATGATTCTATAGATCAAAAGAAGTCATTACTTGAACGTTATTGTCTTTAAAACTATTTATCAACAATAATTCAATGGCAAATTTAGAATATGTCACAGTGTGCTTCTTTTGAATTTTTAAAAATAATACAATGCAAAAGTGACACCGAATTGTCTTGTGCTACTTTTGAATTGTGTTATTGTATAAAAAAAAAAAAATCAAAAATAGCACACGATACATAGAATACACCACTTTACAATGAGGGTTTGACACCTAATAAGCAATTTCTATACTGGAAATTGTACATACAATATCCTTATGAACATAATGTTAATTCCGAAGTGGCATGTTTTTCATGAAGATTCTTGTGTTACCTAGATATCCAGTACAAAGGCATATTGAGTATATTTTATCTTACGGAACTTATATAGTAATATATCATTTACAATACGGACTACTACATGTAGATTCAATGTAGTGCACGAAATTATCATTTTGAGTTTGACAAATAAAATTAATTAAATCAGAGACATATTTTAGAGAAATTTTTCTGTATACCACGTGGTGGTCTTTTACAACATGCACGCGGCTTTTCACTTATCGACACATGTTGGTATTTTCTATTTGGTTCAACATGTAACACCTCGATTTTTTAGTTTTTACTTTTAATATTCAATATCCTAAAACATTTTATATTGTCGATGGTTACACATTTTAAGGCATTGTCATTTTAAAGTAAAAGTTATAAAAACTATTGACCTTTTGATTAAGCTCACCAAAATATGATATTGCATGTGTTATTTTTATATTTTGAATAATGGTGCATTATGGAAACACCAAACTTTATTAGAGATAGAAAAGATTGTTTATTATCTATTAGAAATACACTTCATATGTAGTAACAGCATGCTCTTTAAAACAGAAGTAATTAAAACCAAAAATTATATACTTGACAGGAAAAACAAAAACATTAAACAACAACGACTACGACTAAGGTAACGATAACGACAACGATGACGACGACGACAACAACAATAACAAAGCAGACAAACAAAATAACCCCGAAACAAACAAACAAACAAATAAATAAATGAATAAATAAATAAATAAATAAAAAGTAGAAGAATCAAGTTTCCTGTTATAAAATGGTAATAGTAGGTATTTTTTAAATATAAAGATACCGGTTCATGTCAAAATTACAATCCCAAAAGCAAAGTAAAAAACTTTGGAAACTAACTATTTCAGTTACACACGTGAACTTACACCAGGGTAGGGAGCCCGGGTGCTCCGGAAGGATAAGCACCTCCTATCTAGCTAGTTACACCCACCAGGTGCAAAAACAAATCTCAGAATAAAAGGAACATATGTAGTATTTGCTTATATAAAGATAAAAATTGCAACAGTTTCACATGATATTATTACATAGTAAAATACATACATACATCGACTAAGCAGGGGTAATGTAAAAAGCGCCAGTCAAAACCGCCTTTCAATTTCTAAGTCTCAAACGCATCGGGAGGAAAAAAAAGAGCATTTGTACAATTACTACAATAAGCAGTATCAAATAGTCTTTAGCCGACTGGATATTAGCATTTAAGCTACAATTTATTTGCGTTTACCGCTGTTTTTATAAGTAATTTTATTTGTATAGCCATTTAACATGTGCACATGTATTAGGTTTTTCTGAAATATTTATTGAACTAGAATTCATGGAATATGATAGTAAGGCGATGTTTTAGCCAAGTATTTCAGACTCTTCTCTTTTAGAACAACTGCACCAAATTAAGTGATATTCATCGAAAAAAGTCCTTGGTTCACGCTTATTCACAATTGTGTCTGGCGATAGAAGCTTTACATTTCAAATTCAAATACAAATTCATTCGACCAATACAGGTTTGTTGGTATTGTTATGATGTTATTAGATGAGGCGGTAAAAGACAGCCGAAAGTTGATAAATGTGGAAGACAGAGCCAATCAAAGCAAAGTGACAGTTCATGCGGTCAATGCATGTCCCCAATAAAATGACCAGCCCTTCATGTGTCCTGCGTAACTCATACTGTCATGTTGTCTTTTTTCAAACGTGCCTATCAGAAAATTTAAAAGACATTACAATACTAAGAAAGTCAACGAGTATCTCTCTCTCTCTTCACACACACACACACACACACACACACACACACACACACACGATCGGACAAATTGCATTATGACCAACTTGTCACTAGGACCAAACTTTGTTCAAATATCAACGTTTTGATAATCATAAAGATAAAATTGAACTTGAACATGATTGAGAATTTACAAGTGGATGAGAAATGATTAAACGTAAGCTTGTTGATACCAATTCGTGCAGTGAATTGGGAACACACTTAAATTATTCTAAAAATTACTGACTGCCAAGAAACGCATAATTTTTATGTTTGACTGTTAAATATAAAGTATGAGAACATTTCGCAGAATAGTATGACTTTTTAAAAATTTGAATTTTTAAAAGAAACGTAAATCTAGATTTTATTTGTAATTAAACTGCAATAAAATCATGTAGAATTTAACCACTGTACACATTTTTAAAAAAGCATGACTTATTTTAGAAATATTTAAATAAAAATATAGGTGGAGTGAAATAAAAAATTTAGACTTTATTAGCTGCAATACATCGCAAATCATTTTCAAAATATTTAAATTAATAACAATATTAAAATAAGATAAGATATCCATATGTGATAACGGGTATCTTAAGGGTATATTCATCAAGATGTTTGTGTCATCTCTTATCAGGAAATTGGTGTATTTATACGTGTATGAACATCAGAACAAACACGAGATTCTGTACTCGTATTCCGATCTGTGTATTATGTACTGCACGAAGGTGTTTTATATCCGGGCTTAAATAAGCTTATTTCACCACATGTTTGAATTCGTGTTATCTTGATCAAAAGGTTGTTCAAAGAGAACTTTCCGTTATATGGAGAAATTTTAATAATGTTATTTTTGAATACGACGTTTTAAGCTGTGAAAATATCTAAAAAGAAAAGATGGAGAAAAAGTTTAAGTGTTTATTTAATATTATTTGTTTATTCAATTTAGGATTTATTCAGTCTGTAGGTAAGTGTTCGTGGAAACATTTTTGGCGTCAAAAATTGGGTAATTCGTTTTTGTTAAAATTTCAATTAATTTAGTTTCTGACTTTAGATTTATTAATTTATTTTTTACATTAAGCACTACTACTGCTACTACTAACAAAAAAACCAACAGCAACAACACTAATAATAATTTGTAATAATAATAAAGCATACATTGTAAAATTAAAAAAAAAATATCAGTACATGCCATGTTACCGTGCATAACTAATATAAGTTTTTCAAAATCTATTCAAATTGCTTATATTTATTTCATTATTCAAGTAAAGAATCTTCAGTTTTTTCAACTACTTACTGTCATTAGTGCTGTTATATTTTTTTACCACCAGATTCTAGTTTTATATGTAATTTATTTATCGTTCTTGCTTTTAAATCTTAATACTAGAATTTCGGTTTTCCTTAACTTAAGGTTCATCACCAATATGACTATAAATCATGGTGAATATTTCAGATTCTGAGACATGGGGTTCTTGTCTTCTTAAGCCAAGCGCCAGCAGTGGCTGGACATCAATGATAGCACAAGATGGAACCCATTCACAGATAAGTCTTGAACACGCTTTTGGAGAATGGCCAGTGTATGTTGACATTCAAATTAAACCGACCAACCAGTCCGGTTCCAATGCCCCTTTTGTGTTTCCTGGGATTAGTTCTGCACAGAGAGACGATGATGAGAATATACTTTACGGCGGTATTGTATATATTTATGATAAAACTAGAGTAACACTGTTTGCACCAAATAGAAATGATGGTTCAGCCAGTGGGGCATCTATATTCACAGGTGAGAATGGACACATTTTGTTGTTGTTTTGTTTCGTTAATGCATTGAATTAATGAAACTATTTCAACGATAAAAATTAAATGATTTAATTGATAATAATTATTTATTGATGCATCATAAAGAGTATTCCAGAAAATTATTTTTTTTAATTTTAATTTTTAAATATAGAACATATTGCATCAATATTTTGCTAAATCAATTTTCGGAACAGTTGAAATAAAATACTCTATATGTTTGATACTTTTTAATCATTTCAAATATTTAAGGTTTTTGTCACAGTAGCGTAAAAATTACAAAATAAATACTATTATAATAAATGTTTGATATTTGTGTTAAAAAACTAAGCATTTTTTGGGTATCAGTTGTATTTCTAAAAGAGACAAAAAAAAAAAAAAAAAAAAAAAAAAAAAAAAAAAAAAAAAAAATCGGCTTACGTTTTGTTCGGGGTTATTTCAAATCACCGTTTTTGACATTTCTACATTGCTATGTAATTGTTTCGACACTACTATGTTGTTAAGTTATTATTACAACATAGATATTTTTTATCGAATGATCCGTATGGGCTTCCGTATCAAACCCTGTCATGCTCAGTGGTTTATTCCAAACTCTTAAACTTATTAAAGGTAATACTTTATGGCAAGGACCTGGTATACAGCATCAAGCAGCAGTTGAAGTAAGAATGAGAGCTTGGAAAGCAAAAGATTTTCCTAGACCTGATTTTGCTTCCAACTGGACAAGGATCACATCAGGAAAAAGTAAATTATTGTCTTTTCTTTTTAACTCCATACTAATTGCTCACGACAAAATGACAAAACAAAGAAAAATTATGAATAATCTGACAAAACGGATTTCAGGAAAATAAACTGTTTTAACTTTACTGCCCGGTTTTAGTTGAAGTGTTCTTCAACTGAATGCTCAAACTTTAAAAAATCACAACTATCCTGTCTTTAGAGATACATAGATGAAAAAAATATATTTTGTGACAAGCGATATTGATTTAAAAAAGTTTGAAGTGAATACCTTATTGAAAACATTTTCATAACCGACAGAATACGAATGGCCGAATCCGATTTGAATTCAATTCGTAATTGTTTTAGATAAGTAAGTTTTACTCAATAATCCCGACATCCTATATATTCGACAATCATCTGCATATAATCCCCTGCCTTGCCATTATTCCAACTTGATTTTATAGAATTTAAATAATGGATTTTTGACATATATAGGACACCCAGTAGCAACAAAGGATCCCTTGTTTCTTTTAAAATAATGCGTAAATAATAATTAAGACAATATTACTGTGTCAATCAATTTTCAAGCCGCTTTTTGAAATTTGACTATTAAAATTTGAAAATTGTCCTGATCATTTTCTTAATTGAAAAAGGGGCTTATTTTACAACACACACACACACACACACACACACACACACACACACACACTTGATCCTTAAAAATGAACGAAACGTGTAATTTTTTATCATTATTTCTTGAAAATAAGTTATTTAAATAAAACATATACTGCAGATATGAACTGTACAATATACAGAAGCTAGTTATTAACATTGCTTAAATATATTCCGAACGTTTCACAGTAGAAATAATAATTACCGAGTATTTGTTAAACCATAATTAATTTTCTCATGCATTAAGTCACTGTTCAAGACGAGTGAAGACGTTATGTGTTCTTTAACCACCTGTCTTATAACAATTTTATTACATATTTTTTATAAAGGGAAATTAAACATATATTTATCAAACATAATATTACTCTCTAACCAAGAGGATCGGTTTTATATTTTTTTTTTGTGACTTGAAAAGCTAGTTATAAAAGAAAGCATAAAATATATAGGAATTTGAAAATACCTTTTAAATTTCAGAAACAGGATCATACATAGAAATCAGACACGGTTTAAATAGAGAACCACAATTTGTATCAGTACAAATAAAACTAGGCAATACAGATTTCATATCTGATGGTATTGGTGAGTAAATAAAATTATCCGTGTAAAACTCGCAGTGTGCATTAGTGGGTAAGTAAGCGCATGCATCCAAAGGTAATATTTCCCTTCGCATAAGCGACAAAAATTTGAATGCTGACTTTTTCGACTTCGAGAAAAAATGTTAAAGCATTTGATACGCAAGACAAAGGCCAATGTACATCAGCCTAGGTCTGTTTAATCTAAGACAAAAACTTTGCATGAATGAAACCGATATGTCTCAATCAAAATAAAATACATCATTTTAAAAATTTCCATATGTAAATTTGACGTTTCACATCATATGACATTGTGCAAAAGGAAATAAAACGTTGAACTCGGGCTAGAGCAATCTACTGGTACTATTGGTGGAACTGAAAGAAAATGATTGGGTTATTACTATAAGCTGATTAAAGAACAATAATTATTATTCGAAATTCTAGAACAAAGTATGAAAAGTTTAAGATATCATGAAGACTAAATGAATCATATAATTACATTACTGGTTACTTTTTCTATTTAAAAAAAAATCTTTTCCTTGTGCAGGATCTGATACCAAGTTAGACAGTTCAGTTACCAATACTAAATGGGGAGGCGTTATACATGCGTATGATAATAACACGGTTAGAATATGGGCACCTAATTCTCTAGGAGGTATTTATGTATTTATTTATTTAATAAATTATTTATTAAAAGTCCTAATGCTTTGATATTTGTGACTGCCTAAAGCAAGTCATGGTTTTATTATCCCCTTGCTCAACAAAGATAACTTGGTGATAGGGAATAAGGTAAATCTGACCGGTTACTGTGATCCATACAGAATAATTCGTGTTTCATTATCCCCTTGCTCAACAAAGTTAACTAGGTGATATGGAATAAGGTAAATCTGTCCGGTTACTGTGATCCATACAGAATAATTCGTGTTTTATTATTCCCTTGCTCAACAAAGTTAAACTAGGTGATATGGAATAAGGTAAATCTGTCCGGTTACTGTGATCCATACAAAATAATTCGTATAATTAAGAGCGTCTTGTCAATCTTATATAATAGGGAAACGTAGCCTTTCACTTTTCCAAATACAGCTGTTTAATTCTAAAATGTGAAAAATATTTCTTATTGTAATCAAATTGAATGTATTTTATAACACTAAGCGAAGTGGATGCAAGAAGTAATGGTTTTCAATGGTTTTATACATTCTAGAAATGATGTATCAAATGAATAATCTAAATAATTTGAAAAATGAAGATAATATTGTCATTTCCCACTTTTCATCATGAAAAAAGAAAAAAATGCTGTAATCATTACCGGTACTATGAATGGACAAACAACAAAATTACACATTTTTATTTCACAGGTGGTATTTTCAGTGCCACAGATGGTTGGGGAAAAAACTCCCCATCTCAGTTTTTTACAGACGGCGAGGTTAGAGTGAGGGTTTGGTCTACACTGTCGTCAGCCAAATATGCCAAAGGAAATACTCGTATTGGATTGAAGGGACAAAATGCAACGACAATTAATCTTCCATTTGTAATAAGTCAAAGCAATGACCTGTTTAAAGTAACGGTATGTACTTAGTATTTTTCCCTTTCAAGTTTAAAGAGCTTAAAATATTATTTGTTTATTTGTTTATGTTAATTAGCCATTATTCATACTTGGGGATATTATCATTACTATAACTTTACCAATAATGCGAACGTTAAATTGTAGATTGCAGTAAGATTATATGAAGTTTTAAGGAGAATGCAAACTTTTTGTGCATTTTTGAAATGTTTGTACATGTACTTGAATTGAAACTTGTCATATGATTTCAATGACATCTTAATTGGCAACATTCAGAATATCTTGCTGCAATGATGTTATTTTACAAAGAATGTACTCGATTTAAAACATTGAAACAATTATTCCATTTAAAAAAAAGAATTATTTTAAACTGATTGAAGAATTTTACAAATGACAGAAAAAAGCTTAGTAAAGTAGACCATTTCTTTTTAATTACTAATCAGATAATTAGTTATTCAGCTGAAAACCAACGCCCATTTTCCATATGGCGTATGAAAAATTAGGCCCAATTTACTTCAATAACAATCTTGTTTACAATATGCGTGTTTCACATCATTTTCATAACTTTCAGATAGTCATGGTAAAGGATTGTGTTTTGACAAAATTCCAGAAGCATTGACTACCAATAGGTAAAAGATCAATATTCTGTCATATTTTGAAATCTGTTCTTAAAACTAATGTTTGTTTCTTTAAGCTGAAAACAACTGATGCTTCCAACATTGACTTTCACTTCCTTGCCAGTGGAGCTGTCCAAAACACCAAACCTAATGTGCCTTTTGGTGCACTTGTCTATGCATACTCCGATTTCCATCTCAGGTATTGGTACCCGTTATTGAACGAAATAGGATCGACTGGAAAAGGTTATATTGTATATTTAAATAATGGATGGGGCGATGGAACGTCGTCCCAACTTTCAACAACGGTATATTTAGAATCTAATGCGTGGAAAACTTACCCAACGTGTAAGTATAAGTACATGTTCTACATGTACTTTGTCATAATTGTCATAATTAACATTGGATTATCAAAACACAATATTGATACGTTTTAGACCATGTAAGAAAGAAAACAAACACTTATTAAACAAAGTAAAACATATGTGCGGAATATCAAGATATAGGTTAGGTATTTTAAGTCGATTTTACTAAATGTTTTGTCAATGCAAATAATTCTTCAAAGTCTCACCATATAAAAAGACAAATTTAAATTCTAATCATTACGTCAACGCCTAAGTATAACATTATATAAGAATCTGACCATGTTTACATAAGTGAATATATAACCATCAAATATTTTTAGGTCCACCACCTACAACACCAGCTGCTGTACCTCATCACCCTGACAGACCATTGCATACTGCTCCAAGTTGGTTTTTGAAATATTCCTTTAGAGCAACAAATCGTAATGGGATAACTACTGCGAAAACTGTTACAACAAGAAATAATGGAACTGCATATAATCAAAAAGCTTCAACAGAAACAACAGGAAGTATGTAACATCACTGTTCAGTAAATTGTGTTACTTTTTCATCTTCACTGGTGAAACTTGGAGTCGAAAGTTTGATCATGGGAAAGTTAAAAAACGAAATTTCAATAAAATGCATTATGGTTTTTGATAAAATTCAAGAAATTAAATGTTATATATGAAAAATACATTTTATAATGTTAATATAACACAAAAGTTGCAATCAATGATATAAAATGAGGGTTTAGCACTTATCTTTTCATTTCTTCACAATACTTTTCTTGCATTGTTTTCCTTTTGATATCTCAACATATGTTTTACATGGCAAATTTGTTCTGTAAGTATGATACATTACAGTTTCAGGAACTGTTATCGCCGTAATTGTTGTAGTATTACTTCTAATCCTTCTCACTGTGGCAGCTTTTGTAGCGTTTTTATTTCTAAAAAAGAAGAAACAACAAAAAGAAAGAGTAAGTCACACACACACACACACACACACACGCTAGGAAACAGGTGTATGCATGTACGTGCATATTCAAAATGGAATTAATAAACAGTGACCTTCAACACGTTACTTGCATAGAAAAAAAACATTAGAAGCCAAGAAAATATGTACTTTGTCATAACCAATTTAATCAACAACAAAACGCCAACAAATGTAGAAATAATATAGGATAATATAATTACATAGAGGTTACTTTGGACAGAAACTAGAGATGACAAATATGAACAGACTGGAAAATGTAAATTGTTTAAATTCAATTTTAATGGTAAGATTTTATAAGATTCCTTGTATTCATGGTGTGTGTGTGTGTGTGTGTGTGTGTGTGTGTTTTGACATCTTGTCTTTTTTAAAGTAGTTCGTTCCATTTTTGTTTACAGATTTAGTGAGTCTTTATTATAAATTTGAAATTTTATTCTTTATAGGTTAAACCAGAGAACAATGAGCAAGAGAAAGATAACGAGAATGAAAAGAAGGTAGAAAGCAGTGAAAAGTCTACATTATCACTCAAGTCAGCGACAAAAACACAAACAGAGGAAAATATGGCTTAAATAAAATGTCTTAAGATTTGCGCTTGTCTTAAAACGAATTTGTCATTTTTTGTATTTTCTTTTTGACTTAGTCTTCGATACCTTAATCGATACAATACCAATATGCATTCTTTACTAAACCAATTTTAAAGATAAAAGCTTTGTACATGGTTATAGACAACCCAATCGAAAGCAAAAAACACCGAATAAACGAAGGAGTAATACAAGAGAAGATCAATATATAGAGACTACTTTTGACGGAAATATGATAATAAAGTGATAAAAAAAGTTTGACTGGCGAAAGAAAATTTTAATAAATCTAAAAGACTGTAATATTTTGTTACCTTATTGTCTTAAAAGAAAATGCTATCTGATTTATTGTTTCTATTTCTAATGATCCTTAATATTGTGTTTTCTTTTGATAATTTTTGCCTTTTTGTGTTTTTTATTCTTTATATTTTATGTAATAAATGCATTTTATGTATGTTACTGTTCATGCATATTTTATTGAAATGTGGCTTATACATCACAACTTTAATCATGTGAAATATGTAGTTTGATTTTGATGGTTAAAATATTAAGTTTTATAACATGGCTCCTATTGCCATGGTTAAAATCTCAGTCGTTAGTTAGACAGATCGTCATGTCAAAATGTCTTTAGCTTGCAAAAAGTACGTGAATTTGGTTTTCTCTTGCGCTTTCAGTTTACTCCATAAGCTGTGAGACTTTCGCTTTGATAAAATAATAAAATCTTAAAATATTTATCAAAATAAAAACATTCATATACACAAAAATATAATCTATTTTTTGAAAGAATTGAAACAAATATTGCACGCACGTGTCCATACATATTATTGACACAACTGATCTAAAAACTTGATTTAAAAAAACTGGATATTATTTTCAAAAGCAAGTCGTATGTAATGTACTTTTAAAAAGGTTATCGCTACCCTTTTCAATCCACTCTTTTGGAAAATTACTCACAGATATATACATTTCCTAGGGACATCATTAGTTTCTACCTAGAACGGTCAGAAAAAAGTCAAGATTGAAATTGATTTTTAACATGTGCAACAACAGTGCACCGAACGTTGGGAATGCAACTTAATCGATATACATGTAATTCAAATAAGTTGCAACAAATATATTTTTCTTTCACAATTCCGTGTGCTTATTTTTTAATACATGTACTAAATTTTTGAATGCTGAAATTTAATACTTTTTTCTAAAAAAAATCAAAAATAATTTGACAGCAATTGAGTGAATATAATTTATAAATTTATATATAATTTAAAGCAATGAGTAGCTAAAACCACATCAACCCGGCAACCCCGATACAATGAAAGAAAAAAATGTCAATAAGAAAACAAGACGCAATAAAACATGTAGGTCAAACAAATATAAAACTCTCTTCAACATATGTGAACTAATTATAATTCCACTGAAATAAATAAATATATATAAAACTTCTACATAGAACTAGAACTGAGTAAGATGCCACTAAGACAAATAGAAATCGAACTTTTATATCTCTGTAGAAATGAGTATATCACTGAGACAAAAATAAAATTTTCTACATCGACCTGGAACTGAGTATAATGCCAATTTAGACAAATAAACATTTAAAATTTTCTTTATTAGAATGGAACTTAGAATAACAACTAAGACAAATAAACAAGGACTGAGTATAATGCCACCAAGTCAAAAGGAACATTAAACTTCTACATCGGACAGAAAAAAATCAGTATAATGCCACCTGGACAACTACATCAGAACGGAACTAAGAATAATGCCACTAAGACAAATAAATATAAAACGTTCTACGAGAGCTGTGTGCTATGTAACATGTATTGTAACGGTATGCACAATTTCGTTGATGATGATACGCTTAAAAAGCTCTATTCAATACCTTTTCAACGGTATAAACACGTGTCTTCAGTTCCACATAATTTTAGAAATGGATTCAAATTGAAATTATGTATTTCATACCGCAAAGAATACTTTGAAGGGATGTAATGTTTATTTCACTATTTGAGTCGAATACCTTCGAGATATCGTACAATACACATTACATATCAAACAACCCTCGAACATCGGAATGGAACCATGTTGCCACTGAGAGAAATAAAAATTCAATTTTTTACTTTGAAATCGAAATGAATATATTGCAACTTTGACAAATAATTTAAAAAAAACTCTACATCGGAATGGAATTAGCTAGTGTACCACGTGATACCTCATAGCGTTTGTGCAGGAAAATTATTTCTATTGGCAATGGATTTGCATAAAGTGACGTTTTTTCCGTAATAACGACGTTTTTTCGGAAATATTTGACGCAATCGTTATCCATTCCATTCCACACAAACGTTAAGAGGTTTTGATCAGGTGGTACACTGGCGAGTTACATTAAACTGGGTATATTGCCGCTGAGAGAAATAAATATAAAATTGTTAACCTTGGAATGGAACTGTATTTATTGTCCTTTGAACAAATTTACTAAAAACTCACTACATTGGATTTTAACTGAGTATAATGCTAAAATTGTATTGTAT
Organism: Tegillarca granosa; assembly: GCA_029721355.1. Taxonomy (NCBI): domain Eukaryota; kingdom Metazoa; phylum Mollusca; class Bivalvia; order Arcoida; family Arcidae; genus Tegillarca; species Tegillarca granosa. Next base: position 17,128,343 of record CM056603.1, on the reverse strand, counting down.
CTGATTCCGTTTATTATTTAAATAATATGCGATGCATATTTTTACGCGTACATAAGATCATTGATAATGTTGCAATATCTGTCGGCACACAAAAGATGCAACAAAAGGGACATTAAATATGGTAACTGTTTATTCAATGGTCCCATCTTAAATTTACAAAGCAAAAAACATAAGATGTTATTTTGTGTACGAGACAAATAAACGGAAATATATTAATGGTCTAACACTTGATTAGATTGAATAGTCATGTTATGCAATATTTATTGTTAAAAATTGACAATTTAGATAAGGTGGCGTTTTTATTTAACTTTATCGATGAAAAATATCCCCATCTGAGAAAAAAACAGTTTGGCCAAACAATAACTGTGGCTATAGGAATGCGAGCTTTTATTTACACCTTACAACCCTGTAAATTATAAGGTAAGTAACAACAACTATTAAAGTAGGTTAAAACCTACCTAATCAAATCAAAAAGCCAATGCATGTCACCTGATGCGAAGTGATGAGGTATTTTTATATCAAATTAGGAATCAGGATATCTTTGATATTAACTATCTTTTAAAGAAGGAAGTAAAAGTATTATAGACCAAGATGTTAAGTTTTAAGCTAGGAAACAAATTGTAGGAAAAACAATGCTGTTCCTTTTCTTTAAATACATTAAGTATCAATAGTATTCTTTCCCAAATGGATGGTCACAAATGTCATGAGCTCACTAAGCTGGGATGAGGAAATTTCATGATAAAATCACTCTTCACCAATGATGTCATTTTTTTATTCTCTTTTTCCGAATTAGGTTACCACTTTTTTTACTCATAATGGAGAAAAAAATAACGAATTTGTTAAAATTCAGTTTTGACGTACATGTAGAACAGAATGCTTGCACTTGCGATTTCTTTGTTTCTTTTTTAAGTCAAATGTCATTTATCTTGTTTAGAGAGAATTTTTCACTTTGAAAAGTTAACACCAAGAAAATACACATTTTATTATTCTAATGTTTTAGTGGTTTCACTGTTTAGATTTAGATGTAAATAGTAAATGGCAAGCAACAAGTTTCTCTGACACGTTTCAAAACTTGAAACAAGAATAACAATAAAACTTGTATATTAATATAATCAAATCATCATTCACAGTTTGACCTGGGTTGATCAGACTAGCATTTGATTTTTATTGAACTATTTTTTATGCCCTTGGATCACTTCCTTCATAAAATGGACGAATGAGTCAGATAATAATAATCGATCAATATCACTAAGCAGAGCACCAATTTGTCAACATAACCAATTCATATTCAATTTATTGTGTGTGAAGATACGCAAGAAAAAAGTGACAATTAAAATATTTCCTTAAAAAATATAATTAAACATTTCATTAAGAAAATAAGGAAAAAAAGGTGTTTGTTATTAAAATGTCTTTGTAAAAATAAATTAAAAGATTTAAATAAAAAAATAAAAAATTAAGATATATTCTACCCTTTAATCAATAATGTTGTCATAGTCGCGGAAGGCGATGTACGGTGCCAAACATTTAAAAACAGTCAAATTAACATAGGTACTGGTTTCCATAGATATTCACAATTGCTAAATTGAATCCTTTTTAGACGTAAGTAATCATAGAAACGGTCAATTGTGGATTTTTAAAAACTATGAATAAAACCATACAAGTGAATAATCAACTGAGAAAGTCAAAATTATAACTTATAAAAAATATGATTTGTAAAACTAAAGAGTTATAAATTTCGGTACGAAATATTTGTTTTGATGACCATTGTGAAATTTCATACTTTATATCATTTATTTTTCCTTATTTCAATTAGAAAGATTATTCCTATTTTAAATGCAGAATATTTTGTTTTACATAAATACAACATTAAAGGTAAGTAAATTAATATTAATAAATATTAAATGAACATTTTGTATCATAGTCCGACAAATTTCGATGTTGTTAGGAGATAAAAGAATTTTTCCTGCTGTTGCATCAGGTTGTTTTTGTCAGATATAGATAGTTTAAATAATATATGTTTTAAAGATAACAGCATCAATGATAAAACATCATTTTCCTTGGTAAATATTAAAAATCATACTAAACTCGTAGAGGCAAAATGCATGTACATAAACTTGTAATAGGAGGAATGATATTTTGTATGGTTGGAGTTGTATATTCAAACGGTAAGTTGTAAATAATACATTATCTACAATGTAAAGAATATTCTTACAGTGATTTCAAATTTTCATGGGATAACATTGTATAATATAGGCAACAATATACAAAATATACAAAATTACAACTGAATAACATATACTTTGCAATTTCTATAAATCATACAACAAAATACATACACAGTGAACGTAGTTTTTAAAATATTATTATTTTTCTCTGCATAAATTAAAGTTTAGTTGAAAATCAATACTTGAAGTAGTATTAAAATATTTGGAAATGACCACAAATACTTTTAAACTCATGAATGACTCCATATTAAACTTTAGTTGCAGGTAATTGTCTGTTTTTATCTAGAATACAAGAGAAAAACATACGTTTATGGCTAAAGAATGAAATGCAAAGACATTTTCTTCTTCTTCTCCTTTTTCTTATCTTCGTTTAATTTCATTGTAAGGTGAACTGGATGTAGCTAAATAAAATCCCTTTTCCCGGTTATCCTTATTTTACCTCCTTTATTACTTATTTTCAGTTGTTTGTCAGTATGAAAGACAGGAATGGAATTTACAAATTGACCAGTCTAATTTTACTTGTATTTGTACAGGTGAAAAGAAATATGAATGTTCGTTGAGGTAGGGATAACTTGTTGTAAATATAATTCGCAAGATATATCAACACACAAAAATATTACATTATTTGCATTTTTTAAAGTTCGCAGATATTTTTCCAACCAAATTTTCACTTAGCCCTGATTAAAGCTGCATTATGTTTATCCATTATTGAAAAAATAATATTCTAAAATATTTATTGTCAACATTTATTGGTTTTTATTAAAATCTTTGCGATTCACTTTCTTTATATTGATTGGTATGTTTGTGTTTTATTACTTTTATTTGTATTATATATTTTATTAGCCCATAATAAATGGAAATCCTAAAAGCTTTGTCCAACTGAAAAATTTGTTAATAACTATATTGGAGCATGCATAGAAGTCTTACTTGTAAGTCAACAATGGCGTCGACAAAAGGAAAATGTTTTCGTGAGCCAACAATATTGCTGAATAGCGCTCTATAAAATGACTAGATATATTTTATAGAAATGCTACTTATTCCTTCATACAGTTATAAAAATAGTGTGTTTTGTAATATCGCTGCTTCCGTTGTCAGAAATCATGCTTTTTTGCTGTGTTGACGTTGCCTTTTTAAAAAAAGAATCACGTGATCAATATGCTGAAATAAGATATTTTGTAGATCATCTAGTAGAGGTTTCCCTGCGAATTTCTACGTAAGTAAAGGTTTCATCATGGGGTATTACATTTTTCTTGAGGGGCATAGTTAAGAAAATATGCGCCGTTTAATATCATACATAGGAAAACTTGATGCAGCTTTAATTATATTAGTATGTTACTTTAGGTACAAGCAATTCTGTGAACTGTGATGCATGTTATATCAAAATTTAGAAAAAAATACATAACGGCAATGAAAATTGCTGAAAGATTGAACTTAATATATTTTAATTTGATAAATTTCCAAACTGTTACCACGATTTCTATTTAACACAATGCAACCTTTTTAAAACTAGATAATGTTGATAATTTTATCTAACCTCATATATATCATAAAATTAAACCTCCTCAAACTAGCATTTCTATTAAAATATCAAGCTTAAATTACAAGTTATTTTCAATATTAAAAGAAACCATGATAAAGAACCGATAGAACATATGTCACAAAAGACAAACGTTACGCACTGGATGCACGTATCTGGTAAATATATAACACAAATACCTGTAAAATTTTGATGTGCCATATGTGCACATTTCGGAAAATCATTCCTCATCAGTGACACTAGGGGCCGAAAATTTGAGAGATAAAAACATAAGCCAAACAATTGAAAATTAATTAATCTAGAGTTCCAATATGAATCCAAATCCAGCAAAGGAATGTTTTGCATGAAGGAACAAACCTTTGTTTTAAATTAATTTTAAAAATTGAGACAACGGAAAATTTTGCTAAATGGTATATTTTTTGACAGCATTAAGTACTGTCTCCTGAGTTATGGATACCTTCTGGAGTTTACTCCACTAGCAGCGGTACCCGCTCAGGGGTAGTAAATATATAACACAAATACCCGTTAAAATTTGATGTGTCATATGTGCAAATTTCAGAAAATCATTCCGAAACAAGTATAAAAAGAAATTAAAGTACATGCTTTCAAAGAATTTCTCTATGTCATTGATCTGCTAAGTTTTATAAAAATCATTTAGTAAAGACATATTTATTCCAAGATAACATTACTTTTTTATATAATATTTATAATGTTTTGCTCATATCTCTTTAATGTATAGACAAGGTCAAGAAATTACTAGTTATCCTACAAAAGGGCAAATTAATTCAATGGAACAAAACAAACAAACAACAAAAGCAAAAATATCGGCTGTAACCAATGCAACAAGCAACAGACTAATGACCTACCTATCCAAGAATCAAACCACTACAGAAACAGCAAGTTTAAACAGTTCCTCCAGTACTGTACCTAATAATCTAGCAAACACTCGTGTCGGTGATCAATCAGTCTCATCCTCATCAAAACCAACGACTAAGAAGCCTGTGACTAAAATGACAACTTTTCTGTCACCCATTGGGTGGCCAACAGGTATTAGTTTTTAGAAAATAAACTTAAGGCAGAAATTATCTTTTGATATTGAATAAATAATGTAACAGAGAGTATAATTTATATTATAAAATTTTACCATGTATGTACAAAATCAAAATGTCGGTTGATGATATATAAATATTTATTTATGATAGAATGATATGTAAATAGTCAATAACGAAATACATGAATATGAGTAATTGCTTTACAAATCATACTGACGCAGGTCAGAATGTAAACCTGACTGATAAAAGACAAAAATCAGTCGACGAATCTATTGTTTTTAAAAAATTTTTTGTGTGTTTTAAAACTGCAAAATCAAAACCTATCTTAAAAATATTTCTTTACAAAGTAAAAAGTAATAATAAATTATTTTAGTTCCAGATACTTTGAAATATCATGACACTACAACAACTCAAAACACAGCTGGGATCCTAAATAATCTTAACTATGAATCTAATGGTAGAGTATCTAAGGCACATGTAAGTATACCGTTTTAGTAATCATGCACATAAAAAAATAAAGAAAGACCATATTTGCGTTTCTTGGAAAGATGTTCATAATCGATAATCAAGAATTACACAGTCTTCGAAACTTTTAACAAAAAGTGTAAGAACATTGTTTTTACTGTTGAAATGTTTTATATATTTTTGTGTTATGTGTTAAAGTAAGTGCCGATACCGACGGGAGTAACTCTATTCAACAGGACAAAATAAACGAACAGTAATAATAATTATAAAAAAATACAAATTTTCCCGTATAGTCTACAAGTGTAATACCATATTTTTAAATATTGTTCTGATTTAAATTATTAGCTGTTGTTTCATTCATTTTAATCATGTAAGATCGCAATGGTTTTTTTTCTAATTTATCGTTTAGTTTAGCAAATAAACTGGCAATGCTACACGTTCTTACGCTAATTGTTTGGGGTCTTATACACAGGATTTGATAATTTCAAGAGTTTTGTGTCTTTAATAAAATATTTAGATGAATTCTGAATATACCTTTCAATAAATTAAATTGCTTTTGTGCAATAATAGAGAAAAATAGACATATCGTTTACATCTGTTCCTACCGGCAAACACTGGATGCACACACGGTTCTCCGATGTTATTTGATCAAGGATAGCGACAGTTTATGATAAAATGTGTATAAGCCTACTAGAATAAGCTCAAAAAATGTCCAAATTATGAAAAGTATCGATTTCATTCATAACAAATCGTTCAATAAATTGAAAAACCGATCGCACAGGAAGAATGCTGTGTGTCAAATAATAAGAATTTCAAAACTGGTAAACGGTTGAGACAAATTTTTGAAATAGTTATTTGTTCAATAAAGAGTAAAATACACTAACATCTGGGTTTTTTTTTAAACAAATTAAAAAATTGTTTTTGGAACATACAAAAATTTGTCTTTGTAAATTTTTACAAACTTTTGTCCTTAAAAAATACTTTTAACCTGCTATAATGATGATGAGAATTCTTAAATAGAAAAGGGGTAGGGGAGATATTTCTTCCCATATCTCGAAAACAAGAACCAAAGTATATAATCTTTTTAATTTCATTTTGAAGAATATTAAACAATTTTCCCTTGAGTAGTTTTTCAATGAAACGTATTTCACAAATTTTCTGAAACTTGGATTTTTGTGGTAAACTGTTAACGAAAATGAATGATTTTTTTGCACATTCTGCTATAATAACGTATGCTTTTATTATTTAGATGTAGTGTATATCCTTTCATGGCATGTCTTTTATTAAAATATATTTGCTTTTATTACATCTGGTCATTTCTCAATTAAAACCAACATGAAATTAACACTGATGAATATTCAGAAATGATCATTGGTTTGTCGAAAAGTGGGTCAAGTTTAACACACTCTACTGAAAAAAAAAAAAAACGAAAATTCAACCATTTGTATTTTTTTATTCAACAAAGCACATTATAAGGAATCTGTATGCACATATTCAGAAAATTTCAATTCGGAGAAAATTCTTGCCTCTGGTGCCGGGAAATACATTAAATTAAAAATATAAAAAACCTAGCACATGTACAAGGACATAATCAAATATAATATGACTTCAAGATAAATTTAAACTGAGTTTACTGTGATAGTTAAATATCTCAAATGTTCTTTATCCCAATCATGTAATATCATTTGTTTAATTGTTATTATATATTTTTGTGTCATATGTTAAATTAAAAATATAAAAAAACCTAGCACATGTACAAGGACATAATCAAATATAATATGACTTCAAGATAAATTTAAACTGAGTTAACTGTGATAGTTTAATTTCTCAAATGTTCTTTATCCCCATCATTTAATATCATTTGACTATTAAATCGATTGCCTGTACATATTAGGGTTTATCATGTCTCTTTTCTCATGCTTCGTTGTTTATTTGTCTGTTTTGTTTTCATTGGTTATTGTCAAAAGATTTTTTAGTTTTTTCCAATTCAGTAAAATTTCACCGATTTTTTTATTGATTTTTTAAGTTTCTATAATATTTTTACAAAATTTTCAGCCATCTTAATTTTTGAAATTTATTTTTAATTAAGGTTTGTTCCCTTATACAAAGCATTCCTTATCTGGATTAGGATTAATATTATTTTGGAATTTTATATTCATTAATTATCAACTGTTTGGCTTATGTTTTTATCTATTAAATTTTTCGGCCCCTAGTGGCACTGATGAGGAATGATTTTCCAAAATGTGCACGTATGGCACATCGAAATTTAACAGGTATTTGTGTTATATGTTTCAATGCGTGTTTAGAAGTATAATAATAGTTTTTGAGATGAAAGATATTGGTAAGAATAGCTGCTATTAATGGCTTCATTATTAGTTAAATACGAAAGAACATAAACTTGTAAATTGTCTGTTTCAGAGATGGTCGTCATCAAGAATTGTAGCCTTTATACTTGTCAGTTATTTGTTTGTAGGAAATTAAGGTATTATAATTATCTATACGTTTATTGTAAGTAAAATTATCATATACTTACTATTTTTGCTAAATAAAATTATTATATATATGTTAATGTTCACTTCTTTGCCGTATTATAGGCTTTTCGTCACAACTGACGATCTTCTCTTTTCAATCGATTTTTTTATTTGTATGCAATTGTGAAGAATGTAAATTGCTCACCCAATGATAAAAACTAAAACAACAACATAAAAAATGACAAAACGTTTTTATTTTCAGGGTTATGAAGACGGGATGTAATGGAGGTATCAGCACGTTTTAAATTTGTTAAAAACCTTAACAGTTGTATCGCATTAAAAAGAGGACTTTACAATAACTGTGATGTCGATTTCGTATTTAATTGATACATATATGTAAAAGTTGTGTAAACACCGTGTTATCGATTAAAGTTTTGTCATTTCTCCTTTTACTACACTGTAAATTATTGAACTTTGTGAAATAAATATTTTTAAATTGTCAACTCGTTTTTTATTTTCAAGAAATGTAAAATGTAATGCTATGCCCATTGTTATGTGTGTTTGATACTTATGCTTTGTGACAACGTCAGATTGCATCTAGTCGTTGATTGATTCGGGTCTCATTTAAAAGATAAAAGAAATCAGATGTAAAAAAAAATTGAATGAGTATTCAAATTGAAAGCCGAAATTTCAGATTTAACTAGAATTGTGGACTAAAATTCTATGCTATGTAACCTGAAATTTACACTAATAGGTCCTCTAAAGGAATAGGTCTATGATTAGGAATGAATTTCCGAAATGTGCACATCTGGCACATCAAAATTCAACAGGTATTTGTGTTATTTAATGTTTGAGTAAATGATTTAACATGTGTTCGACAATAGCAGCTCTAGAAAAATTGAAACATAAAATAAAAAGATGGTGATTTTAGAATGAAAATACCAAGCCAATTACCTATCTTTTCCTAGGAAAATCAATTTCGATTTTCAATTCCTTGTTCCTCCAAAGCAAACTCTTAAGTGTCATACAATATATTATTTTATTAAATCTCACGAAAAAACTTCGTGTCTTGCAGCGATCATCAAGATAATGCATTAAAAAACTAAATATTAATATTAGAATTACGTACAATTTTTGAATGATTAATCAATGACCTCCCTGGTCTATTTTAATCATTTTGAGCCTTATTTAAGAATCAAGAATTTGCTTTCGTTTCATTGCTAAAGGATTTAATAACTCTCGAGATGATACTGTCTAGGGGGAGATTTAACTTAGTTTTCATTGTTTTGGAATACTTCAAGACATTAAAGGTAAGTTCAATATAATGTTACTACAAATGTTAATCTGGATGTTGCTTGTAAAGATAAACTATTCAATGTCACTGAAAAAACCTACAGTTGCACTTTCATAAATGGTATAACATTGCTAATTATACATACTTTAAACAGTTTGTCAGCATATGTTATGGTATTGTCTTCGAAATTTCGTGTCCGAGTTTGAAATTTGCAATGTACATGTATATAGATAGACCGTTTGAAGTTTCTGATGTATCGAATATAATTTTGAATCCTTAAAAAAATATATTTCTAATATGAAAACTCTTGTTAATTCTAATTGTTGACTAAGGACAGTATGTTTGTGTTTGATTTATGCCATTTTTCAAGAGTCCAAACATAGTAGGAAAATAAAATGCATATGATTCATTAAGAGTCTTGAAACTTATTTTTACGTACATGGATTAAGACATTTATATTTTTTTAAAATTAAGTCAACATTTTTATTTAGCTGAAATTCAGTGGGGTGCTTGTCTTTTGGAGCCTTTCTTTAACAGTGAATGGAGCATGATGAGAGCATATGACGACTTACATTCAGAAATAGACATTGAACACGGGATAGGTAATTGGCCGGCCATTGTTGATGTTCAAATAAAAGCTACTAGTCAAGCCCAATCTGGAAATGACATTTTTATGTTCAAAGGTGCAGAGTTTGTCCAGCAATCTGACGGTCAAAATTCGTTATATGGTAGATCGTAAACATTTTTGACAAAACAAAAGTAAAATTATTTGCACCGAACAATAAAAATAGATCCGGTACAAGGACCATAATTTCTGCAGGTATATAGGCATTATTATTTTATTAAATGATTGATTCCTGTATTTATTTATTGAATTAGATCGTTTATTTGAATGAGGAAAGCAAGAAGAATATGTAGCTGTTAATATAACAGCAATTCCAGTCGATTTCCAACCTTCTCAAGTTAATACCTATTCTTTTAGGGAGAGATCTGGTCATGAAGAGAATATACAAAATGAAGATGAAGTATTTGTAAGAACTAGGGTATGACGTTATCTAGACGTTCCAAAACCAGATTTTGAACCGGACTGGATGTTCATTTCATCAGCAAATTGTAAGAAAAAGAATACCTTTTTAAAATAATAATAAATTTTTCTGCACATTCTACATTCCAATACACAGGTATATAAAGGCATTCACCCGTAGATTTCAAGATAAATACCGTGTCGTTCAAAGCCGAGTTTTCTACAAATATACGTTTGTAATGAGAGGTACCACATTGTGGTTTACTTTTAATTTTAATCAAATTATTTTTTTATTAATTTTTTATTTTTATCTTATATTATTTATTTAATTTTTGAAAAAAGTTACCAAACATTTATTTTTTATTTTGCGTATCTCCAAAAACAATTATGTATTGTTCTATGCTACATTTGAATTTTTATAATAAGATACGTATAATAAATTGACAAAAACCTTATGCAGGAAAAGATTTGACTTTTAATAGACAGCACTTTGTGCTGAAAGTCTTTATAAAACACGTTTTTTGTGGTAAGTTTGGATTTAAGGTTCTTTCTCTATATTTAATTATTAAGTTACTTTTAACCTTTTTTTAAATTACAGCTTCTTATATAGAATTTGATCACAAACTGAATAAAGAACGAGAATATGTATCTATTCAAATAAAGCTCGATATAACAGATGTAAAAGGTAAGTAAATTTTTATTAAATTTCTAGAAACCCCATAGCTTCTTTAGTGACGTTTTTTTTTAAGTAATTGCTTAAACAAAAATAGTTTGTAAAGTTTATCTTTTGTCTTTTTTCTGCAGGGGTTTTGGTTTATTAATTTATTCTGCTTTTGTATGGTTGGTAGAGAATGTTATACCTCCTGCTGCTCTTGTTTAACAACCAAATCTTAATTATACTTTCATCTTCAATGCAAACTGAAACTTTTTTATCAAATTTTAACAGTCCTGTATATTAATTAATGAAGGTTACCACATGATAAAAGAACTAAGAAAAATGTCATTACAAACGCTTACATTATTTTTTTATAACACAGGTTCAGATGCATCACCCCAAGAAAAGATTCATACCATAATCTCAGGAGGTGTCAACTATGCTTATGACAACAAAAACATCCGGATATGGATACCTAAATTTCAATCAACGGGTACATATATATTGGACAATATAATTTTGTATTTGAAAATCACGTATTAAAGAACTGAAGCATTTCTGCATCAAATGAAATATCTATATTTCAATCCAAAGTTGTTATTTTTTCTATTTTTACACTTACTTATTTTTAAAAATAAAGGATTACTTTACGTGATTAATAGTTCAAATACTCAAAAACCCTTCTAAACTCGTAAATTAAGCTTCAATCCTAAGATGGCTATTCTTTTCTTGTCTTGTTTAACTGTTTTTTCATTTGCTTGCATTTTGTCTTGGTCATGGTTATGTTTCTTTCTCTTACTGTATATTCAACTAAATATATGCAAATGTGCATTATCAGCATTTCTGTTACTTTTTGTAAAATGTGAATTACCTGAAAACTGCTTTTATTAAAATTTCGATAAAGAAATCTTTAAATATAAGTAAATCAAAAGACATGTGTTTTGACTTTTTTCAAGGTAGTGTATTAAATGTCACAAATGAACGGGGTACAAACAGCAGCCTTTTCCAATAGCAATAAGATTAAAATAAGAGCAAGTCTGAAAGCAAAGCAAGCAAGTTACAGCAATGACAGATTGAATTCGTTACCAGAAAACCCAGTTATAAGGAGATTGAAGACTCCAATCAATCAGGATAAAGACCTATTCAATGTTTTGGTATTTGCTTTTTTGATTTTTGCTTGTTATTAGTCATTTTACTACACTTTCGGTGTTATTTTTCACTGTCTTGTCAAACTCAGATTTAGTGGAAAGCTGAACATAAACATACCCATGTTGTCAGCATGAGTCTATTTCTATTTCTGTGTGACATTTATGCTACAATATTTTACTATCGCATCTTGTAATCAGGATTTCGTCTACAAGACATTTCTATGGATAAAAAGTGGTATAAAATGCATATTTAAGAGAGTATGTTGTTTTAGTTGATTTACTTATATTCAAAGTCATAAGGAAACGGATTCTACGTTTTACTAAAACCATTTTTCAACAAATGCTGTGATAAATATTGTATGCGAACTCTTGCAGAATTATGTCCTTACGAAACAGCCGTCTGGCAAAGATTCTCACATTTTACTATATATAAACATGTCTTAAAATTTGTGTTGTTTTTTAAGGCAACCCAATAAAGAAGTTTAGTTTCACGCCAATTCTTTCTCATAAGTGTTCCAAACGTTTTAGACACTCCTTAATATTTTTTTATGTTCACGTAATCTAAACGTGTTATCTTTGTTAAAATTAAAAGTTAAAAATCTAAAACTCTTGAATACAAACGTAAATAGGATAGCCAAAAATTATTTCTTACTTTATTGTCGATTTTTTTTATAATAGCCATTACGTGAAATGTATTTTCATTGAATGTATGTTTTTGACATTTCTTTTTATTTAAGTTTGATTTCTATGTTGTTTTGCACTGTAGGTAAAATAGAATGAATTTCTATTTCCAGTTTCTGGGTCATTTCAATACAACAATTTTTTATCCTATTACAGAAAAGGGTTAATATATGCTTAATTAGATCTTTTCTATAAAATATGGTTTGGAAAACGGAAAAAGGAGATAAAGCATAAATTCAACACAAAGCAACAAAACGTAATTCTAGATTCAGAAATAACACCCATGATATAAGCCTTGTAGACATTGTTATAATTTTGTGGAAACCGAACGAAATGTGTAAGTCAGATTTATTTTAATGCTACAAACTGTAAATGTGTTTACAAACAATAATTTTATAGGAATCATAGAATGTTTTTTCGGGTAGCTCGATATTAGCTGCTTTCTCAACCAATAATTTGTGTTTATAATTTATTTATGCCACATATAGCAATAGGGTTGGGCACATTGGTTCAGTCTGCTTAGCCCGTCCATACAATTTTATTTATTTGACCTCTTCTCCAATCATCGTTTACAAATGGCAAATCTTAGTCCTTAATCGGATATTAACTTTCAGATCAAAAGTCAGTTTTGATTATTACTTTTATTAGAATATAGATAACTGCACTTTCTGTACAAACTGGTTTGTTTCTTTTAAAGCTGCATTAAGTTTTCCAAAGAAAATATTAAAACGGTGCTAATCTAATTAATGATGTTCCTAATGAACAATGTTACATTTGGTTCAACGATAAAAGCTCGAATAAATACAGATATTACAGTATTTACAGATCGAGATGCAGCATTTGGGATCTAATATTAGAACATGGTTACATCATCAAAACCCGGGTCATTTAAACACAACTTTAAAAACGGTGAAATACGATAAATTAAACACAGAACTTCTTTGAATTTGTCATTTTTGACTTAGAGATACATAACACCATTTCAAATACATCAGGATATTAATTAAGGACAATAAATGCAATTTGTCATGTTTCACCTTCGATTCATGTGTTTTTCCATTCATCCGAACGCATGCTCTAAGCTCATAATTACCATCGTTAAACATTGTCCAACCGGTCAGAGGATTCCGTTTATTTACAGCTAAAAGAAATGAAATTTTAGAAAATGAATCTCACGGATCGTGGTTAGAGGATATCTATTTTTTAAAAAGTATATTTTTAGAAAATCAAGAAATTCAGAAAATTTTAAAACTAAATGCAGCTTTAAATCAATCATCCGAATAGCATAAGAGGCAATAGTACACATCAGAACTTTTTATTTATATTTTAAGGGTTATTCAACCACAACAATACAAAACAACGAAAAGATTAAATACACCAGCTTAAACTTTAACCATTTCTTGACGAAACATGAAGAAGAAAATACAACATATATGAATGCTACAGAAGTTACGACTGCTAAAACTACAGAATCTATTAATGTCATTTACACAATTCCAATACAGGCAACGTCAAATGGTTCTATTAGTGGTGAGAAAAACGAAAAATTCGGAACCTGTCAAAAGTATCAATGACATATTGATAAAAAATTCACAATTCTTTCCTATTCACTAATCATATATTTTAAAAATTCTGTTGGCCACCTAAAAGACTTTATTTTCTATAATTTTGGTTCAAAGTTTGTGCATGTATAGGGATGAAGTTTCTTGATAGCTCGCTGTTCATTATATTTTCGCTGATATTCTATTTTTTCCTATTCCAAAACATTATCCATCTTTCTCCGTTTAAAAAAAACGATAATCTATGTCAAAATAAAGTTAAATTTACACAAAATCATATTGGTGGCGTCATGGTTCTAATAAAAGTTTTACTGTACATTAAAGTTCCTACAATTTTATTTCTGTATTATCTACTGCAATAAAATCAATGGAAAATAATTTTCCTTATTTCTAAATTTTTAAATTTTGCAGCCTAGATCTATATTTTTTCTATCGCTGCAAGCACGGAGAAGGCAAGGGGTTTATGAGTCACTTGATATTTTTTTAATGTATTTGAGTATATACGATAAGATAGCCTTGCTAATGTTTTGACAGCAGTAAACGATGTTTAGATCATTTTATTTAATAGTATTTCATATACATAACCTATTACATTTATATTTTTACTATGTTTTAGGGGCGATGATAGCTGTTATTGTGACAGTCGTTATACTTTTGTTGTTAATTGTTAGTGGCATATTTGTAAAAGTAGTTAAAATGAATAAAAAATAATGGCAAATGTAAGTATGCGAGATTATCATAAAAGTAAGTTGTGAACAAATGACCATCTTATTGATTATCATAACAGTATGTTGTGAACAAATGACCATCTTATAGATTATCATAAAAGTAAGTTGTGAACAAATGACCATCTTATTGATTATCATAACAGTATGTTGTGAACAAATGACCATCTTATTGATTATCATAACAGTATGTTGTGAACAAATGACCATCTTATAGATTATCATTATAGTCAGTTGTGAACAAATTACCATCTAATAGATTATCATAATAGTAAGATGTGAACAAATGACCATCTTATAGATTATCATATAGTAAGTTGTGAAGAAATGAACATCTTATAGATTATCATAATAGTAAGATGTGAACAAATGACCATCTTATAGATTATCATAATAGTAAGTTGTGAACAGATGAACATCTTAAAGATTATCATAATAGTACGTTGTGAACAAATGACATTCTTTAGCTCATTGTGTGCTTTTCAAATTCGTTATATTTGTCTAAACAACATATATGTTAGATAAAATTTTACTGCAATAATAAGTCTTAATATCATCTGTCATTGTGTTGCAATGTTTTTGATATGTATTCTCTATTGCCATCTGGATAAAATAATGAAGAAAAAATACAACAATTGCATATGCTTAGGGGAATATACTCCCGATGTATGCATCAATACTTCAAATTTTCATTTTTGTTAACGCTGTTGAGAGTCTCTTTTAGAAAAGATTTGACATTTATTGTAGGATTGTCAAATATATTAAAATCGTCGAATGTTAAACGTAGACATTAATATTTTGTAATGTATCAAATTTAGTAATGATAAAATGTAAAAGAGTTGAATTTAAAAAATCAGAAGAAACACTAGATATATGTACAAACAAAATATTCTAATTTCCAACGAAAAAAATGTTCAGGAACTAGTAAAATATGCCTAATGGATTGGGTGATTATCATGTGTTTGAACAATTTTGCTAGTATTTAAAGTACCTGTACCAAGAGAAATAACTCTAACTGACAATATTTATATATTGTACTTTGTTCATTCATAGTTATGTTTTTAATCATAAAACAGTAATATTTACATGCCTTCCATAATAGTTTCTGTTGAAATATGAATTAAACATTTAAAAAAGGTTTTCATTACTAAGAATTTAACTAATCACAAACTTTTAAATACATACATTTAAAGAGAAATTTATAGTTAACATTACAATTTCTAAAGAAAGAGTTGCTTTAAAGTCCGATGATAAAAAAATCCTATCTTAAAATTATGTCAGAGTGGCCTTTTGTTCACTGTTTAGTGTCTATGTCGTCATCTGTTTGAACATTTCAAAAGCACATTGGATATATTTTTAGCTGGCAGAAATTTAGATTATTGAATACGTATTTTGTTATTTATCAACCCAGAAAAGCAAATTAAGATTGGGTTTATGACCTTGTATATAGATTGATGTACATAATGACAGCTTGCACTAATGTACAAAATATGATAATTATATCTGTTTTAAAGCATTAATACATACCAAAATTTCCAGTTATAGATACATGCACATTGCAATGTAATTCTGCATATTTGCATTTCTTTTTCTATACATGTACAGTGTTTGTTTGAAATACAATTACATAAAACCTGCATTTACACCAGAGAAAACATTTACACGTGAACTTCTATGTCACTTTGAGAATACCTCGCTATAAATCATAGCGACCTTACTTTATTTTGCCTGGCAAAAGCTAGGTAATGTCAATTGTAGATTCCAATTAGTGAAAATATAAATAATAGATACAAATCTAATACAACACACCCAGCTGGTAACAGATTTATACCAACAAAACTTATATTCTAATTACTTAGATTGAATGATGAGAACAAAATGGAAACAGACTCAAGTCCCTGCTGTGGATTACAGACTTTTTGGCTGGATTAATTTAATTCACTATATAATTTGCTTAAATAAAGTTATTATGTTTGAAATTTTTGCAGTTATTCTGATGGCATATCGGAAACTTTGGAGGATTTAATAATGTTCTTAAACATCACGGTTAATAATAGACTCATTTGATTTATATCTATAAAGGCATACATTTTAAAAAATAAAATGACCAAATGTTGCGCTACCTTTGAATACTTTGAAACCATCAATTTTCGTGGTGCCAAATTTTCGTGGTTCTAAAAAATATCAGTTCGTGGGGGAATGAATTCGTGGTTATGACCATAGTGAAAAAAGTGAAACGCATGATATAAAAGCATCGTCTTATGTGTTCAGTGTAACCGGATTACTCTACTTATTTCACTAATGTCGTCAAAAAGTGAGTTGTTAAAAACATATATTAAACCGTTTCTTTGACATAAAAATTCGTGTGTTGTTTAGACACGAAAACAACGAAAATTGGGTCACCACGAAAATTGATGATTTCACAGTAATACATATAAGAAGAGACAGCGTTTAATTATTTAAAAAGAATTAATCGATTGATGAAATGTATTTTTGTTGCACAGTATGTATTTTGTTCAAAATCACAGAAATTGGAGCTCGTTAAATTTAACCAAGTAATAATTACAGTTGCATGGATACTGTTAAACTAAAATTTGTGAAAATATATTTAAGTCTTTTCTGAATAAAATTATGACGTACAATAATAAATGTCTTAAGTATTCGTAACTTCTTACTTTTCATTCATATGCCAATACAAAAATAAATATGTTTTTAAATAAATTGCATAGTAAGTATAAATTTTTATAATTTTATTATTGTTTTGTCAAATCACTTAAAGTCTACCTTTAAAAATAAAATTATTGCGAAAGCTATATTTTTAAAAGAGAATCAATTTCAACAGAAAATTGAAGAAACACATCCAATATGTAACAAAAATGTTTGAAGAATTTTTACAGTTGCGATTCCGTAACCAGTAAACATTGCTTAAAAGATTAAACAAAATTAATCAAAACAAGTAGAAATTTTATTTAACATTGCCGACAAAAAATATCGACAATGAAAGAGGACTTTGTGTTGTTTTTTACTCTGCACATTTTTTTAATTTATATGTTTTGACGCAATTTGTTGTGTCCAGTCATGTGTATGAGAGTTTTGGAGCAAACTGATTAAATATAAAACAAATACCAGTTAAATTTTGATGTGCCAGATGTGCACATTTCGGAAATTCATTCCTCATCAGTGACACTAAGACCGAGAAGTTTGATAGATAAAAAACATAAGCCAAACAGTTGGAAAATAATGGTTCTAAAGTTCCAAAATTATATAAATCCAAATCCAGCTAAGGAATGCCTTGCATGAGAGAACAGACTTTAGTTTTAAATAAATTTCAAATTTAGACGGCTGAAAATTTTGCTAAAACGGGGTAACTGTGCTGCAAGAAAAAAAATCAGGTGTTGTGATTTTGTTTGAAAAATCACATACCATTATTAAGTTGAAACATTTTATGTGTTTTGCAACACTTATGTTTGAATAAAACTCGATTTTGTAGTGTTAATATGTTATGTTTGCGGAAAATATCATGTTTTTATTGTGAAAGCTTCAAATTCTGCAATTCTCTAACCAATGAAAATATCAGTCCCATATAAAAAACTAGGGGTATAACTTTGTATGTTTGTGAACTTTTGTAACCGTTTACTTAATAATGAACTGAAAGTACTATATCCATCGGATATTTTGTTATCTAATATAATTTCTAATTGAATTTTATTTCCATTTTTGGCACCAAGTCAGTGTTACTCAAACGTAAAAATAAAATGAAAATTATCATCAGAAATATTAATTGTTTTTCTAGACTTTGTAAATCCTTCAATGTTGGGTAGTGCAACGTCAACCACGCGTTATTATGACGTAACTTGCAAATATTGCAGTACAGAGTAATTACTATCCCAAATGTGAGATACAGAGTATTTGTTCACATGTTCGTAATTGAAACATGTAGGCATGTACTACTTATAATCTTTTTAACAGATATTTTAGAAGCACGTTTTACTAAGTATTGGGAATATCAGATATTGTTAAACATTTGCTGAATTGAAAGGTAGTTATAATGATAAATACATGTTTCAAAGCATAAAAGCTTTGTACATCGATTTACTATGGAAATCATATATTCTTTATTGTCATAGCTTTTTCTGTAACTTTATCCAGCTATGTATTATAAAAATGTGTTTTCTTATGACAGTTGGTAATGTAAGATGCCAAGGGGATTTTAACTGAGAAAAAACCATCTCTCTTCTAAATTGAATTGTCTGAACAACGGTATAAAGACGTAAGTCTTTCAAATTATTGGCAAGGGATGTATGAAAAAAAAATTGTTTTATGCACCTAAAGTAGTCATAGAATTTCTGGAGTTAGCTAAGTTTTTCATATATGTATAAAACAATTATCGGTACAAGACAAGCTTAATGGTTTAACAACTAGACTGATGTTTTTTTTAGTTAAACACCATGTAGACAATCGATTGATAAATAATTCATGTAAAAATTGTCGTGCTGATATAACAAGGTATTATTTTGAAACTTATCTGCAAAGTTTCAAAATGTAATGATTAAAAAACCAATATGCTTTTTATCGAACCGGGCATGGTAAGCTTAGGAAGAATATTATTAATTATGGTTATACTTCATATTGCCTCCCTTTATATATACAATAACTTGTTTTCCTTTTATCTCTGTAATTATTCCTTATCCGATAGTAGCTAAGCAACACCCGTTAATAACACATACAACGTCACTCCAATGTATAATATTCTTTTTTTTATATTTTTTTGTTATTTCCTATTCAATATATATATATATATATATATATATATATATATATAGTAAACATCACTACAATACACTTAATACAACTTGATAAGTTTTGCATATTATTCTTGCCTGGGACGTTAAACACCATTACTCAACTCAACTCTAATGCATATTAGGACAACACGGGATATTTATCCGTAAATGAGAAGCAGGTTCTTTACATTTGAGGACAAAGAAAAAGGCATTGCATTCAACTTCAATCGTTGTTGTTGCTTCAGAAATCACAAAAACATCAACTCGACTAAATGTTGGTCTTTACTTCTGTTTAGTGTAGACATAGATTTATATATATTCTCCTAGATCTTATTCTTGCCATACAGTAAAAACTGCGTATTTAAAAGTCCATGTTATCTTAAAACTTACTGATTCTGTTACTATGTTTACTGACTTCAAACATTTAATGGCTTTCATGAACACGCATCAAAATGCTTTTAACATGGTTACAGCCATTCGTCAAATCTTTACGTCCTATTGCAACGCGTTTTTACAGTGTTCACAAAATCTCAGTAATTTCGATTTTTGTAAGACTATGTTCTGCCTTAAGTAAACGAACTGAACTGAGGCGTTATATGCGAGACGTTTTGATAAATCATTCTGTGTAACATTATCCTTATCGATGATAAAATGTTGTTTTATTGAAAAATTAAGGAATAGAGATAACATTGGCGTTAATTTATAATATGTTATTGTGACTTGTAATCAATCAATGTAATGCTGTAAGAACGGTATAATTATATGATTTAACAATCGTTTAACTAGATAAATCCAGAATAACTGCAGAATTTGGGAATTGTACTATTTTCATTATGTTTGTTTACACCGTCCAACATCTAAAAGCAGCTAAAGGTTTGTTTCCTTTGATTTTAAATATATGATTTAAGAACATAAAATGCAAACTCTCGCATCTCATGAAACAGTGGTTAAAAATAAAGTTGTTGTATAGGAAATATCTAAATGAATAAAGCAATATCTATTTTTAATGTATTCGATAATGGCTAAAACAACAGACCAGTTCAGACGGTTCATAGGAATTACAGATATATGTAATGGACATGGACAATGAATTATAACACTTCCATTTTTGATTGATAATCAAATGTAATTACCTTTCCACAAACAATGAAACACTCGCATTTGGAGAGCTTTTAGTATATCAACTGTTTATCGATATGGAGCATATTTTAAGCCTAATCACGAATAATATGAGAATGTTATTCCCCTAGCAGAAATTCTCTCTCTCTCTCTCTCTCTCTCTCTCTCTCTCTCTCTCTCTCTCTCTCTCTGTGTGTGTTTGTGTGCTTTGTATGTGTATATTGGATTAACCGTTTCTACGCTCCTAAATTGCATATAATAAAATGTGCGAATAGCTGTTTAAAACTTTTTGTTTGAGTACAGTATTTTTCTTTCTGATTGTTTGAAATCTAACTAAAAAATGTATCTGTAAACCACCAATCCCTGTTGCCAATTCCATGAAAAATTTTAAATAACTTTATCCACTTGCATTTATCTATTTTAACTAATTTCATTTTAATTGAAGCTTTACATTTCTGTTATCATACAAATTTCTTAATTGCTATTTGTTGACAATTCTAGTGTTGAACTTTTGAAAGAGAAATCATCCCCAGTTTATTTCAGATTAAATTTGTTATTTCAAATGTATATTTTTGTAATTTTTAACTGAAATTGGTTCTCCAAATGCTATCAGTTTCAGTAGACTTAATTAAATCGGCAGTTTTGTGCTGATTTAAATCAAGATAAATACTGCCGAGTTTATCTATCTGTATAAAACAAAATTCCAATCGTATTTAAAGACATTTTTAATGGCTTACAATTTTTAGGTTTGATTTTACAAGCTCAATATATGTTCACTTGCTGGAAGATTTTGATTTTCTTTGGGTACTTCAATTCTGTCCATCTTAAGAGAACTGGGTGCTTTGATATAAGCGAAAGAATAGAAAAGCGCTCTAACTGCTTAGCGAGAAATAATTACACCCTTAGAAATACGGTCGAAACTTTTATTTTTCGAATACCTTAGGTTCCGCACTATAATTTCTTATTTAAAAAATTCTCATATTCGAACTTCGTAATTCGAATAACTGCGACTATTTGAACCTAATTTGGGTCCCGAATTAAGTTTTTCAGTCAAAATATACCCAAAAATATTCGACGTTGACACTTTATCCCTTTATGAAAAGAAATCACACTCACCTCTACAATTTAACACAAAAGAGTTTAACACAAAAGGTTTCACCTTTACTGGTTTGTGTTACTCAAGCGTGACTGGTGGTTATTATGCATGTGAGCGCCGTTATTGTCCATTATAATTCATGTTTATAATTAGTCGCAAGAATTAATCCCAATAGGGCATGACATTATTTATCGATAAAACACTTGAAACCAATGTGCAATATGTACTGTTGTGTCTTAAAATTACGTACTTTGGATCGAAGTGTGAAGTTACAAATTTAATTATTTATCCCCGGATTTTTCGAACCTCAAATAAATAATAATCGAAGTTTGACTGTAGCTTGAAAATCTAAGCCATTAAAAATTTATCTGACGTAACCGTCTGATTGTTTTGCAATACGACAATCAAAACAAGACAGCATAACATTTAATTATACACCAGGGTTTAACACTGGCATGTATTTTGTAAGTTACTTGTTAACTTTAGGATATTTTTCGTCTAATTTGATAGTTCTGTTATACCGAACGATATGCAAGTATAATAAAACAAGTAATAAAATATTTAAAGCTCTGAACAAAACGATTCTATTTTAGCTGAGCCATCAATTTTGTCATCCGTTGTATAAAACAAGATCATTTAAATCTCTGTGCATGAGATATTTTATTACAGTACAAAAAACTCTTTGATATTAATATAACCATTTATATACTGGCTGTTTGTCTGTATGTATGAATAATTAAAATAGTCAGCTTTCATAAATGTTTTTTTTTTGTTCCATGGCTTTGTCGTTGGAGAATTTTGAATATTTCTTTTCATAAAAATTCAAAATTCTACACATGACAGCGTAATGCAGTGTTTTTAGTTCGTAAAAAGTTTGTTTAGCGACTAAACTCAACTTTATTACTCAACTAAGCATGTCTTGCCCATAACGCGCATGTTTACAACAGTTCAAAATATCTGACGGCGTGGTTATACAAAAAGAGAAAACTGACAAGCGATATTTCGCGCTGTTTGACATAGTTATAGCAAAAAAAAAAACAGTGATGTGGGCTCGATTCATCAATGCTGCAGATGAATGAACACATATCACGTTTTCTTTTTTCGCCGCGTAATGCGCTTTCACATGATAAACTACGGTGTTGATTGGATATAAAGATGTGCTCTACATTGTGTATTTTCTGTCTGTCGTTAACAACAAGTAGAGTTTACATATGTATGTCTGTGTTTTCCAGACGGGTACTAGATTTTGTGCCTTTGCCAACTTGAGGATACCAATTAGGATTCGAAGTTACGTCTATTTCACTATTCAAAATTAGGTTAATAACGATTTTATGGTGTTGATTGGCAATAAATAAGATCTGGATCAATTTATCTTATATCAGAAAAACTACATACAAAATATTGTGTTACCTTTCTGAGGGTTTATCTAAGGACTAAAAAAAACCCCATTAATTTTGAAAAATTACCAAATGGAAAATCTGTGCTAATTACTGTAGATTTTCATGAGTGTTACATACTCTAGTATAGTGTCATGTGATGTAACGGGTGGTTTAGGCGGGGTCTTTAAGAACAGTACTTTATAGTAATTTTTGTGACGACTCTCTGTCTTCGTCTCATAATTTTTTCTCACCAAGAAAATATTGAATTAGCAAAATTCTTCGAGGAAAACATAATGATATGTTAGTTTTGTATTCCAGTGAACTACATACAATAGTAGCATAAAACATATAATGTACACAACTATCAAAACCACCAACAAAATCAAGTCACAACAAACGAATAGAACAAGATAAACGCACAATTGCCATTGACAAATATAATATTTATTATCAGTATTTTGAGAACCATTTCTCTCTCTCTCTCTCTCTCTCTCTCTCTCTCTCTCTCTCTCTCTCTCTCTCTCTCTCTCTCTCTCTCTTTTGCAATTAGTCAAGCAAACTTATTGACCTAAATGATAATGGAATAATATAAAGCTGAAAAATTACATGTATGTTTAAGAAAAGTCTAAAATATACGGAAACGGTATGTTTACAACATTCTTGTACAATAATGCAAGTCTTGTAAAAGATTTGAAAGGGTACTTCACAAATACTTACATATGTTTACAGAAGCTAAGAGATGACAGATCTTAACACCTTATAAAATGTACAGACTTTTTAAAACCATCTAATGAATGTGATTTCAGAAATCAAAACACCAGTTTTATGTCATTGTCTTATAAACAATTTCCAGAACACATGTACATGTAGTATAGCAATATATTGTATTTTCTCTCTCAACAAATTCCCTTAAACATGATTCTGGTTTATGTTAACATATGTAATGTTTAATAAAATTTACTATTAAAGTTTGTGTGAGAGGGGCTTGCTTTTAGTTTTCAGTGACATTTTAATGTATTAAACCTTTTAAGGCAATAGTTCTAGCGCTTTTTAAATGAAAAGAAGCGAGATATCTATTGATATATGAGGATTTTGCAGGTTTTTAGGCGGATAAACCTGATAGATCAATCGCTTTTAACCAGGAATCAATTCTGTACGACGGAAATACTTTCCAATTAACACCTCTTCATGAAGTTAAGATGTTCATGTGTTTTCAACCAATGTTTTGCACAACCAAATTTCACCCTTTGCTTAGTACTTTGTTTTCGTATTTTACGAGCAGATCATGTAAAGGGATAGGATTAGTAAATATCAGCCCGATATTTGTTAAATAATGCAATGATGTAGGCGTTTAAAATCGAAATAAATACATCTCAAATGTTTAAAAGACACATTGTCAATACGTCTTATCACTTAACCTGACAATGAAGGTAAAAACGTCACTGTACAGACCTTAAGATTTAAACTTTTAACACGCTATATGCTAATAAATTCAGGACGTCGCCCCAGTTTTACAATCCTTTTAAAGCTAAGATTTTCTTTAACTTAAATATGGAAAATTTGTAAACTTCATTATGAATAAGCATGAATTCAAGGAGTTTTAACATCTATATTAAGTTTTGTGAAAAATATTTATTTTTAGTTCCAAAAAAGTTTGCCAAAATTTGCTAAATTTAGGTCAAGAAAAATCTTAGTTAAGAAACTATTATCAACTCGAGTGACTTTTCTTGTATTTCATATTTATCATTTTGGATTTTTCGGAAAATATATTTTTGTATAAAATATTCGAAATTCTAACTCGAAAGTCAAAATTAATATGTCGCGTGAAGTTCTTATCATCGAAGTTTTACTGTATTGATTAAACTAATTGATTCAATTTAAATTCTTTATTTAGGAATTACAAGTTTATGAAGCTGAACAAATCTATCCTTCATATGCTTAGTTTTAACCAACTTAAATTACCTAATATAAAAAATGTTTACAAAATTTGGTGTTATGTAAAGTAATCGTCTAACAATGAACTAAATTCCTGGTATTTTATGAACATGTATCAAATATACTTTTGATTGGTGTTTATAATAGTTATCCAATCGTTTGAATTGTTGTGCTGTGGTCTTAGTTTAAACTAGTTATTATCTATTGCATGTGCGTCCATCAACTAATTATCCATTCTATTATTTTGTTATGTCGTTCTCTTGGTATGCGAGTTGTTCAATTAAAATGTTGTATTTCAACGTAACTCTTGAGTTAAATGATTATTAGTGTATTTGTAATAAGAGGCGAATGATTCATCGCGCAACAATTGTTTCGAAAACTTTCCCTTACAAATCAGTACGATACATTTATTTAAAAAGTAATAAACTATTGCATATGAAATAATACTTAAAGAAAAAATCCCAACTCCTTTTTCCATGCATTTAGATTGTTAAATTGCCATATTTACCTTGTGGCATAAGTGCATATGTTTATTTAAGTTTTTGTTATTTTGCAAAATTATATATATAAACAGAAAGGCGTCTTTTTAATTCAGAATTTTTTAATAAAGTTATTTGAATATCTTTTTAAAAAGTACTGAATCGTGGCCTATACATCTTTTTATCATTATCGCTTATTATTGCTCCGTAAAGTATGCTTACCGCTTCATCCTTAAAGCAAATGTCTGTTTTATCGAATACCTTACTTCAACAACATGTATAATGTCCAATTTGTATAATTGTTAAAATTTCCTTAAAGTATTACAAATTGTTCCCTGTGGAATACATTTCACACGACACTGCACTACAATAACTATTAGATCACACAAACAAGCATGTTATTTATAACTATTAAGTTGATTTTACTCGCTTTTCTCTGTATATTTGTTATTTATGTAGATTTGCAAACAGTAACATTAATATATCTATTGCTAATGTCTCTTTGATGATGGCTATATATGGCTTTCTCTTGTTTACAACACCATTACATTTTTGTTACAAGATGGTATTAAATTGATAAGGAACAACTAGGAATTGTAGTGAATTTTTTTATATAAGAGCAGTTTAGTTTATACATATGTTGTATCAAGTATTTTTATACCGCTGTATCATCTCTCTTACACCTGTCGTATCTTCACAATGGTATCATGCTATGCTTTGCTGTTGTATCATCTTCCTTTGTTCCATGTACCTTCACCAAGATATCATCGAGTATTTTACTTTGGTTTAATGAATATTTGCCGTATTGTATCATTTATATTGTTTCTTTAAACCATGTACCTCTACCATGGTATTACATGTATCATAAAATCCTGTGTACTTGTATTGTGTTTCTCCGCACGTTTACATTAACTATGTTTTACCATTGTATCAAGTATTGTGTTCGTTATATCTTTCCATAAAAAATCTTTGCCGTCTTAAGACGAATATGTGCTGTGGTAAAATATATCTTTCTGCCGTTGTATAAAGCATTTATGTAACAGTTGTATCATGTAACATCTTGCGATGATGATTTCTCATTAAGTCTTGTATCCCTGTAACGTTGTATTACGCATTTTGCGGCTAACGATGACACCGCCATGTTCTATTTCTTAATTATTTTATTTAAAAAGAAATATGAAACAGCATGGAATATTGAAAAGTGAATGTTTTAGATCTGCATTTTTGTTGCATTTCTTATGCTGCAAATAAAATGTTAAAATGTAAAATTGCATCAATTTCAGCAAGAATTCATTTCGTGTATGTTGTTTGACAAATTCACAATGAGAAAAGGATATCCTTATTTCTTATAATATGCTAAGTATTGTAAAGCCCTTGATAGTACATTTTGAACCGGTTTGATATCAGTCTAAGCCGATACAAGGTTGTTTGTGGTTGGTTAAAGTTTGTGGGCGGATATCACTACAGGGCCACTATCTAAAATCGGCCCTTCAAAAATAACTGCTGATAAAAATGCAATTAATTTGATTAAATCATTAGAAATCAATAGAAAAATAAAGAAAATATCAGAAATATTTTTAAAATAAAAAAAAAAAAATAGCCAAATTATGTTAAACATTTAAAATAAAAAACAAACGGGAAGATTTAAATATTCCAAATGGCGCCAAAATTTATGCTTTAGAAAACAAGTGAAAAAACCAGTTATCATTTAAACAAACATGGAGGATGGAAGAGGACGTTGGAGAATACATATTTGCAAAACTATAAATTTGTTTACTTTAATACAGTTTATTCAGATACTTAGTTATATTGTAAATGTACGATAGATGAATTGAATAGTTTACAACATGTTTGTTTCTATATTGGCCACACAGGCTCGGTCGACACACCCTACTCGGGCAATGATACCAGGGCAGATATCAATTATATATATATATATATATATATATATATATATATATATATATATATATATATATATATATATATATATATATATATATATATATAATTTATTTATTTTTGCAAAGTAGAGAACCCTATTTGTTTATTTGTTCAGGTTTTTTTTAAATACAGTAATGAACATTTTTGTATAAATTAAAACTCGAGACTTCATATTATCAGTGTTTTCGTTTTAAATATAGTTGATAACAAGCCATAATATATAACTATGACAATTAAATTTATTAACAACCTATATGCTTCCCCTTATCATTGTGTTATTTTGTATGATTTTCATGATACAATAATGGTTTTGCCAAAGCTTTGTGTACAGTTTGTGTGTTCATTCTTGGTTTTAACGAAATTAGTCCGTCTTAACCGTTTTAGACTTTTCATTTTTAATAAAGTATCCAAATCGTTAAAGAAGATAATTGAAATGGTGATTGCTCGATCACACTTAAGCACTTAGTCTGTTTTTCACGTGTTAAATCAATGTGCCCTTGTAGCCCACTGAGTTTAATAATTAGTTATATCATGTACAACAGCGACAAATTGTACTAGAATCAATGCAACTGCTGTTTGAAGTGTTTTTCAATTGTAAATGGTATCGCAAATGCCATCATCTGCTAAAGTGTCAAGTCAGAAGCCTTTTTTCAAAGCCAGCTAAATAAGTTGTTAAAACGTCAAAACGATCTACATGTTTAAAGTGAAATACATGTACGCGTAACCTTGTCGACACCTCTCGTCAATACATCTATATGATTGGCACATAACTTGAGCAATACAGAGCCCTGCTGACTCAGGCTTATATAAGTTCAATAATATCGACATTTCACATGAATTACATAAATTTCCTGAAACAGAAATTTAAATTAACAAAATACAATCAAGTTTAATGACGTATGCTAAACAGAAGTTAATTAACATTATTTCTATCAACATTGTGTTTGTGTTGATAAATTGTATCTGACATATTTGATCCTCACGTGTCAAGTTGATGGATTTGTGATTATTTATTTCCACATGGGTTTGTAGAAGATTTATCAATTAATGCAACTTTAAACGCAGTATCGCATGCATTTAAACTGATAATGAATCAGAGAAGTTTCACGTGTAGAATTTTAAAAATATTTTCTCATGTAATTGTCACACTAAGCAAACATAATTCCGTATAAATTAAAACCCGTTTTCCCCGTTTTCATACAATAAAAATTGAGACCACACACACACACACACACACACACACACACACACACACACACATATATATATATATATATATATATATATATATATATATATATATATATATATATATATATATAAACTACATAATTAAAACATCTATTCTGTTTGTTATAACTTTCTACCGCGATCAATAAAACATGTTAAAGCCAATTTTCTAACATTTAATACAATTTAATTATTTCAATTATAATGCACGTTAGTAACGTTAAAATGCAATAAAATTATGACATAAAACTATAATTGTAAATAAATCAGTTTATGATTTTTCTACAGAAAATATAATTACTAATACACAGCAATACTGAAACCATGTTCCTTTAAGATAGAATGTCGACAAACAAGTTCCATAACTCTTTCTAAACTTGGGACTTCGGCCTTATCTACCGTCCCTGAATTGACCAGCTCCATTTACATAATGAATATAAAAAACATAGTTACTCGGGGCGTTAACATTAACATTATTATTTCACTCCACTTTTAAATTCCTGGTATTCACTCCGCAGACACACATGATTACAAACTGCTATTTTTGAATTGAAAAAGTTATGTTATGTTTTTCTTATCATTTGTGCAAAAAGAAAACTGATAACGATGAATCGTTAGGAATTTCTCTTGACTAAGGAGAAAGCCTTCTAAACTTCTTTCATTTCCTTTTGATCCTTTGTAAACTTTGTTCTGTTTTCCTGAATAAAACCAGGTTCGTTAAAAAGAAGAAAGAAAAAGACATTCTACGAATTATGACACTTACTTGTGACAACGATCTACCAAAAATGATACGCACTAATAACCCTATTACATATCTGGTACTAGTACTACATGTGACATTTTATGGGCCATATTTAATCTCTCTCTCTCTCTCTCTCTCTCTCTCTCTCTCTCTCTCTCTCTCTCTCTCTCTCTGTGCGCATGTGTGTTAACATACTTCATAATAGGTTAAACATATTTCTATAAAAATAAAGTTGTCAAAATTATTTGAAAGTAAAAAGAAACGCAATTATAATATATATTAATTATTTAGACAAAAGAGGTGGTGAAACATTGGCAATTTAGACTTACCAATTACATTCAATCAAAAACAAGTCTGTTGAATAAATGATCAAAATTGTTTTGTTTTTGTACATGTAATACACTTTAAGTTACTATGATAAAAAAAAAAAAAAAAAAAAAAAAAAAAAAAAAAAAAAAAAAAAAAAAAAAAACCCCTACACATTATATTTTGATAATCTCTCTCTCTCTCTCTCTCTCTCTCTCTCTCTCTCTCTCTCTCTCTCTCTCTACAAACTAATGCAAACCAATTTTGAATGATTTTGTATCCTTTCAGTCATAAATTCAAACTTTTCTTTTCAATATAAGCGTTTGTTGACTGTAAGCAGTATCCTTAAATTACCGACGGATCGACTTGCCTATATTAGAGAGCAAACAGAGCAAGATTTAAATGTTAAATATTCCAAAATAAATAGGTTTTCAGAAATATGTGGTTAGGGATGCTTGATAACTGTAATTATTGGTTAATGAGTTACGTATAATAATGAATCTAGTTGACATTTAAACACAACTCTCCACGTTACGTAATGATCGATTGAAGACTACATGCACACAATAAATCCAAGTCCATCGATTTAGTGTTTAACTGTATAAGACAGTTATTCAGACCTATATTTTTACCATTTCGTCCATTAATATACAACTTTACTTTTGAACTATGTATTAATAACAACGGGTTCATTTTTACCGATGTTAACACAGATAGGACACCCATTCTCTCTCTCTCTCTCTCTCTCTCTCTCTCTCTCTCTCTCTCTCTCTCTCTCTCTCTCTCTCTCTCTCTCTTAGAAAAGTACTAAACTATGAAAAATAACATATTGGCTACTTTCAGCACCTCTGATAATGCAGAAAAGTCAAAACGTTTTACATGCGTTACAGCTTAGTTGACAACAATATCAAAACACGCAACGTGATTTTGTATTATCTATCAATCTGTCATGCCAAAGGTAAGAAACTGAAATTCAATTTAACTAGATTTATCAGAAGATTTACTTCTTTTGAAAAAATGTAGATATTGATGATAAAAAGCCTTTTATTTTAATACCTTTTTGGGCTTTTGGAAAAAAAGTAACTGGCGATTATGCTTATATTCTAAAAGCGTGAATTGTAATGGTATAGGTTAGCTCCTAATATTATGGGACTTATGGGACTCTATTGAACATTACCAGATACACCATTTTGTGACAGTCTGTGGACAAATGCTGGTATCTCAAGTTTCTAGTACTCAGCTTTTTTAGCTTTTATACAAATCACTGAAGTGGCACCCTTTGGTTTTGGCTTATGTATTTATGAAGTTTCCTATACTACACTCCACTATAATATCTTTAATTAATGGTTTTCAGCAAAGAACTAAATTTTAAGGCAGATGTTATAGTCAAATGATCATATTGATAAACACCACTTTCTAGAATGTGTTGCTAACAGTAACCATCACCATTGTAACCGTGATAACCATTTTTCCTATTTTCTTCCACAAGTTGAAAGTTATCGTCGCATAATTGCCGAATACAGAGCATCCATTTTGGCTGACATTTCTGACATGCTAGATTCTATAGTAGAAACCCTTTCTCTCATTTCCTTCTGATTGTCTTGTATGGTATCCACCATATCGTATATGTCATCAACAACCTTAGATATTTCTATAAACCCTATGGTTGTTTCGCCGATTGAGGACTTCTCGTTTTTAGCATCTCGCATCGTCGTGACTGACTGCAGAAGTTTACCGTGTAATTTTATTCTACGTTGATCATCATCAATATTCTGCTGCTTCATTTTCCACAATTTTATGACGTTTTTTATTACATCGGCTGCTGCGTTTTTCCTTTGTTTATCTAACTGCGCTCTTGAAACAAAATTATGAACATATTTTTCTGCTCTCGTCTGTTCGAGTTTTGACGCGAGAACTGCTACCAGTAAAGCAGTTGTTCCTACTCCCATAAGACCTGTCGAAACAGCGACAAATCTACCACAATATGTGTTAGGGTAAATATCTCCGTAGCCAACTGTAAGGAATGTAATTGCAATCATCCACATAGAGTTAAAGAAAGTAGAATGGTCTTTGTCTTTATGAAAATATATTTCACACGTTCGCATTGACCATGTCATAACAATTAATATTGCCACCATTATACATACAAGAATTGTACCAGGCATTGTAGACATAAGGGCTTTAAATACAAATACCGTATTTATCTTCACCTTATTCAAAGCTCCCAAACTCTGTGTGGCAGTGTCTGTCAATAATTTACTATGCACCACCATAAATTTACCCACCAAATAAAGACGTAACAGCATTAATATAGACAAAATTGAATCTATGGAAACCTTTCGCGTCGCCCCTGCCGGATCTACCGCGGTATATTCAATATTCCCTGGAATAGGATGGATTGCACAGACTATAAGCTCAATTGCTATCTTGAAGTATGTGGAAGGAAACGAAACAGCTAATCTCCAATCTTCTAAGCTATTGTCGGCCATTGCTATTTTAATGCCTGTTATATGGTATGCCATAACCGCAATTAGCAGCAGGACTGTGGTAGCAGAAATTAAAGATTTTAAGAATATGGAAACTAAATCACTTTTTTGGACGATATTTTGAATATATAATTCCGTTTCAATAAGCATAAGAATAATTCCTAACATAGCCAATGCAAACTCAATATTAACAATTATCCGCCGTCGATTAATCATTTTCTTTCTATAACTCAGTCGAAAACTGATGTTCTCGAATTTTCGAGATGACCAGAAACTGGTAATGGAACCGCCTTCTCCTTGACTCCCGGAATCGTCTTCGACATATTTGGAATATTTTCCATTCCGCCTATCAACAAGTGGAATTCCAGGGTCTTCTACCACTGAATTGCCGCTCATCTTGCTCTGAAAATACAAATATGTAAGCTTTATTCCATTTCAAAGAGAGATACGACTTATACATAAAAGATTTGTGTTGCAAAAAAAAAAATAATAATAATAAAAAAATAAAAAAAATAAAAAAGAAACTTTCTGAAAGTATTTTGTTTTGTGTTTTTATTAAATAAGCTCATACTTTTTCAATAAATAAGCTTCCTAAGCTTTTAATTATTATCAAAAAGGTAATAATGCAATTAAGTTAGCTTCATCATGTAAATGAAAACTGAATTTCCTGGTGTTTTTGATAAAACTGAAGTTCGATGGTATTTAAACCACCAATTTACCCTAATTTAAATTCTCTTATTACACTTATTACACTTTGGAGGCAAATTAATGACTTTATCTTCTCTCCCACTTGCTTAAAGTTAAGTTTGATTTTCAAAATAAAGGCTTGTTTATACGAAATTTAAAACTGAAATTGCCGTAAAAGTGTTTTTAAAGCTTTTATAAACAAAAACATATTTTAAAAAATAAGTTTGATGTTTTTTAATAGCCGAATAAATAGATTTATCTATTTACACAATCTTAAACTCATTCTGCATCTGCGACAAACTGAAGACATTTTAGATTTAAATTGATGTCAGCTGTAGATAAAGCAAAAAGTGACGGTATAGCAGTTTGTTTTATTGAAATAATCAATACAGAAAACCTGTATTTGATTCGATCAGGAATATTATTATACACTTGACTATTTATTCTGTTTTGTATGCGAAACGTTTCATTTCAAAAATCAAAAGAAAAGCATAACGCATGGGGCATAAAAAATGCTGATGTACAAACGGCGATGCAAAAAACAAAACAAATCGACGCATAAATTGTCCATCCCTGAGTTAAAATTTTTCATTATCTTCTTCAGCTATCACAGTTTAAAAAAGTTACAGATACATAGCAAAAGCCGCAAATTATGGAAGCTTATTTCCGACATCGACATTATTGTAGTCGACATAAAATTATCTCGACATGTCGACTTATTATCTTGACAAGTTAAGATAATATCATGGAAAGCTGTGATGTATGGTGGCTTATTTCTGACATCGACATAAGTGATGCCAAAATAAAAAGTTGAGATATATAACACGACATGCCGTGATAATTACATTCTATAAGTTACAAAAAATAAGTCGCGATATCAAGATAATTATCACGACTCGTTAACATTTGTATCGCGACATGTCGTGTTATCTATCTCGACTTTTTATTTTGATATCACAACTTTCCATGATATTATCTCGACTTGTCACGATAATAAGTCGACATGTCGAGATAATTTTATGTCGATGTCAGAAATAAGCCACCATAGCAAATACATTTCACATATAATGACTGTGGGTGCTAATTATCGCTGAATTTTCGATTTTTCAATGTTTCTCTGACCTATTAGAATTAACACATTATATAATCAGTGGGAGTATGTAGACATCCATCATTAAAGTTTATTCGTTTCAATAATTTACAATGTTACAAAGGATAAATACCATAAAACAGCCAAATGTAGGAAATGTACACATCTAAATCTTAGAATATATTTCAAATCATACATGTATCATCATCTGTTAAAACATATTATTTCTAGATTATAAACACTTTTATGTTTTTCTATATGTATTATCTGACCTGTATTGTCATGTGCTGATTTTGAATGCATTATTTTAATAGAAATTCAAAATCAGCACATGACAGTATTATATGGACATTTTATAGTACCAAAGTACTTATAATGTGTCTCTGGTTTGCCAGGTTGTTAGAATATATTATTGATAGATTAGTATTTTTTTCAAACTCATTTTTATTTTCCAAATTACATATAAAAATGTTTCAAGTTGCTTTAGTTTGGTCCATCGCTCATCTTTCGGAAAGTTTTGCTAATTGTGATTTTAAAAAACACCTCATTTCTCAGACTAAACCATCGTTGTTTTCAGTTCCATTTCAAACAATATCGTGTTCGTTTCCAGGGCATTAAATCCCTTATGTCGTTTTTTTTTTTTTTTTTTTTTTTTTTTTTTTTTAAAAATCAATGGATCTGTAAAAGTGATGTTATTATCTTTGTAGAATTATTTGTAAATTTATCTATAAAAACACCAATGTCATAATCAAACAATGTTTATCTACAACAGCGCCGATGACACGTTCGTACAATCGATACCAACGGACGTGATCATGTATTGTGTGACTTTTATCCATTTCTTTGATGGCAAACAAAATGTTATCCGGTCCTTGGAGTTAGGTCGCTTTATAAATTGTCGTGTTTGAATGATTTTATTTAAAACCATTTATAAAGAGATAGCACAACATAATTTTAAATACAGAATGATATTCAAAACATGGTCAATAAATTAAACACTGAACGGAAGTTAACTGCCATAATGACGTACAATAACCTTTTTCATATAAAACCTTTTTTGGTACTTTTTATGTATAGAGAATGGTAAATAATTGATTATCATTAAAATTTAACCCTCACAATTATTTTTAAACTTCATCATTTTTAGTGGTACATTTGTAGTTCTGTATATTCTATAGCATATACAATATGGGTATATACATCACAAGCATTTTGGTTAAATTTGATGCATCATCAACGTGGTGCACTCTAATGTTTGCTTTTTATAAAAATAAAAAGCATTGGCGATGTTGCTGGAGCTGAGTTGAAAAGATAAATTCTAAAACGTTCCTTTTATGAAATTATAGGATATTGGACAGGATTTTATAATATTCTCTGTTTCTGAAATGACAATTTGTCGAAATGCATACGTTACAAGTTTATAACATGATGCATAATAGTAATCTACGTTTGCAAATTTTATATCTTTAAGAGAATTCCCTAGCGCACCACGGGGTATCTAAATTTTATTAGCAATGAATCGCATAAGGTGACGTTTCTGCCGTGATACCGACATTTTTTCGGCAATTTTTAAACGTAAACCTTGTCCATTTCGTTCCGCATATAAACGTTAAGAAGTATTGATTACGTGGAACGCTGGAGAGTTCCATTATTACACCAAGCGGGTTTTAGCTTTTTGAGAGGAGATTATAAAATAAACTTCCATAAATATGGTGAGGTTGTTTTTCCAACGGACATGGTGTTGCGTAGTTTTATAGTTCCCCTTGTAAATTTCCCCACGGATATTTGTAATGAGAACATATATCGTTAAGGACAAATCCGATGCAGCCTATTATTATATTTGAAATGCAACGTGCAGATCCACGAGTCTAGCTAAATGCCACGACATCAAAAGGTGGTCATCATCTAAACAACTGAAAGTAACTAATCTGTTACAAATACGTTAGTTTTTAAAGTGACATTCAAAACGCTTTTTAGACTGGAACAAAGAAAACTGTTGGGGTTACGATAATTACCTCATTTACAAGCGGAAGATATGTCAACATCCGATCAAACGAATTCTTACTCACATTGTGGATATTTTAAATCACATAGAAATTTTGTCGGACATAAAAAGGATATGACGTGGCTATTAAATGACGTCATAATTAAATTAACGCCAAATTTAATGTCCACTTGCATGTTATAAAGAGAATCTATTACGAGTTTGAAGTCGAGATTTGGAAATTCCGACCGAGTGGTCAGATATTTTACATCTCAAACGAAGCTTTGCCGAGTCTGTTGGAATTTTCCCATCTAGACCCCAGTCGAGTAATTGATTATTTTTCTCGCATATAATTTTTTTAATTTTATTTAATTTTTTTATGTTCAATTTATTTATTATTATTATTTTTTTTTTTGTCGTTTTCATATAATTTACTTAATTATTACCCTTGCCAATGGGATTCGCCAATGTACCACGTGATACCTCATAGCGTTTGTGCGGGACAATTATTTCTATTGGCTATAGAATTGCATAAAGTATCGTTTTCCCGTAATAACGACGTTTTTTCGGGAATATTCGACGTAATCGTTATCCATTTCATTCCGCACAAACTTTAAGAGGTATTGATCACGTAGGTGCTCTGGCGAGTTCCATTTAATAAAAGTAGTCCCCGTTCAATTGAGATAGGCTACACGTGCGCACGCTGGGTGCGATATGGAAAAAATATCGTACCACTAATTCAATGAGATAGATCTATCACATATGCGAGAAAATATTATATATCTTTTGAATATATCTGTATTTTTCATGACTGTTAGGATCGTACCAGGTAAAGTTTTATAGTGATTATTATTATTATTATTATTATTATTATTATTATTATTATTATTATTATTATTTTGTACATCATGATAGAGTATTGGAATGCTCAGTTGTTTTATTTTTTCATTTGCATTCTTTAATACCGGAGCATTAACAATAATCGATGTTTTGTTGTTTTTCCAATATTACAAAATCAAAATCAAAGAGGACTAAAATCATTTCTCTCAAAATCGAATAGAACATTTTAACTATTGCGGGCGTGAGGTGTACAAACATTCCGATTGATTAAACGACCCCTTCTAAAAATCAAAGTGTATTTAAATCAATGTAAATAGTAACAAGTTCCATATGTGTTATTCAGGTTTATTTAATGGTAAGCAAGCATTACAGATACTTGTTCTTGGACACTGTCCAAATTACTTGTACAAATTATTTAACGACACACTTTTGTAAAAGTATATGTATATAGTGATTATTCTTGCAAAATAGTAATATACTGCCTAATAGAGTGAATAAAAGAGAAAAAATTGAAGTTCTTATAAAATGTAACTTATTTTTATTTTTTTGAATGAAATCATAAAAATTTATTCAAAAAGTGGTATATGGCAGTTTGCATATCTCTTTTGCATTAAAAAGTTAAAGTTCTGAACAAAGCTTCAAATATTCACTTTGATTTGAACAATTAATTCTTAAATAATAAGTTATTAATCATACAAAATACTTAATACAGAGCATAGGCATTGCTTATATAATCATCGTTCAATAGTGTAGTTTTTGCATGAGAAACAACTTATAATGATGTAATCATTATGTTTGTATAATACTAAAGGTTTACTAATTACGTGTAAAAATTACATTTCAAACACAAGAATTACATCACCCTATTGATCAAGACTCACTTTCTTAATAAGAACCATCTCAAACACTTTACTCAACTTCAAATAGCGATGTACAAAGCAGCTTGAAATTAATTATATGTATAGAAATTATCAGTAACGTGCATATCTCGTCTTCAAATGAATTGTAAATTAGCAATATTAAACCAATTATTGGACTTTATCTTGTCAATATTCTCTTACAAAAGAAACAATTGATCGACAGAAAAACATTTCTTTTGGGCGATAATCGATACACAATATCATATTGGACTACATATCACACAGTGAAAAATGTTTTTTGATGGCTTTCAAGTCTTCAGGAAGCTGACATGTTTGAAGAAATTTACTCTAGATAGTGGGTTTTAATTTTCTTGTCGATCATTTCTGAAATTTTTTAAGTTACATAAATGGCGATTTAAATAAAGAATTGGGATTGAAAAAAAAAAAAACTGAGGCACGCTAAGATGTCGGCAAATATTAAGACACAGACATATCTTTGTTGTTTATTATTGTGCTTATTGTACGG
This sequence comes from Tegillarca granosa, assembly GCA_029721355.1. Taxonomy (NCBI): domain Eukaryota; kingdom Metazoa; phylum Mollusca; class Bivalvia; order Arcoida; family Arcidae; genus Tegillarca; species Tegillarca granosa. Next base: position 17,090,020 of record CM056603.1, on the reverse strand, counting down.
CAAGTGCTAAAAGTAAATAAATAAATAAATAAATAAATAAATAAATAAATAAATAAATAAATAAATAAATAAATAAATAAATAAATAAATAAATAAATGAATGAATGAATGAATGAATGAATGAATGAATGGATGGATGAATAAATGAATAAATAAATAAATAAATAAACACCTGTACTGGTAGCTGTAAACTTGTCACAAAATCCTTATAACTGGAATGAAATTTTATATTGTCATTACCGGGGAATTAGTTCTGTGCCTGAAATATTGTTATCACAGTTGAAATGTTGATGGCTTAAACTATGAACGTCATATTATCCAATTTTAAGAGCCAAACTAAAGCATATTGTTTCAACCTATAATTACTTATTAATAAACAGTACAAGTAATGAGTCTAAATGACATGTCAAGATTGAATGTAAATGAATATTCTGTTAAGACGATTTCGAAAATCGAATGATAAACAATTTCAGAAAAAATTGCTTCATTAATAAGGAGTGGCCTCGGTGGCCGAGTGTTCTAAAGCGGGTGCTTACGGATCACAGCGCCTCTTATCGTCCTGGGTTCGAATCCCACTCGGGACATATCCTAGTGTGAGAAATTTTGTCAGTTCGCTTGCCGAAGGTGGGTGGTTTTCCTTTACCATCCCAGAACTGACCGCCTCGAAATAAGTGAAAGAATCTTGACTGGGGCGTAAAACACCATTACTCTACTCTACTCATGAATAAGATATTCTATGTAGTACTCTTTGTTAATCAAAATTCTCCAGCACCTCTTACAGCACAAGTCTTAATTTAAATTAAGCAGATTCTTCAATTATGCAAGGAAATTTGTATTTTCATTTGCTAAAAGTCGAAAATTTTCTCTTGACAATCCGGTTTCATGTCTTATCCCAGAAATAGCGGGTTAAAGTGAAATAATCTGGACTGGACGTAAAATGCTCCATTCACTAGAATCAGACATAAAATCTAAGAATTTTAAAGACATCAGTTTGAAACACCGTACAGAATGTCAAGATGCAGGATATCAATATAATGCAAGTAGCACCTTAAATCTAATCTGTAACTATTTCAAAAATGGTAATTTCCACACAATTAAGGAAGTCATTGAAGACGATTGATGTTGAATGCTTTTTTGGAAATCTCAATTTAATGATAGTATAACTTTACTGTAACAATAAATAATTAACCTGTGAACAAATAAAAGTTTCCTCGATACTGCATTATCACACATTATTTATCACCGTTTTCAAACTGATTCAAGGGGATTAAGACTTTAATTAGAATTATTTCTTTCATAGAGAAGTAGATTACTTTCTAAAACAAATAGGTTTGTGTTTTAATTTAATTATGTAAAGTCAAAATGCCTAAAAATAGTTAAAGCTACCTCAGACCTAAATGAAACTATCGACATGTCTAAAATGTGCGTTAATGATTAGGTTTTCCTGAAAGTAGAGTTAATTTTATTAGGAGACACTTGCAATACTAAAATTTCTGTGCAAATTGAGTTTTTACATTTATAGCACTTGTCACAAAATTGGACTGATTACAAACTGAACAATTCAATTACTCTTGTGATATTACCGTATTTATGGGTTCGATTTATATGAAATACTTGTTTAAATGTCCGTGTAAGGTAAACAACTTCACATAAAACATATTCAGCGTATGATTGGATTCTGTTTGTCAATTATATGAATGATTCGGTACATAAAATCTCCTTGACAAGATCCAAACAGAAATGATAATCTTGAAGAAAAAGGGGGAAAATCACAGTATTTCCGAAAGGGGTGCAGTTGCAGTCATCCTAATACGACGCAGTATGATTTTCCAGGAATTCTCTTGTTTAGATGTATTCTTAATTCATTAAGGGTAATATAAAAAATTGAGTGCCAAATATTTCACGTGATTTTTATGTGTTTGAAATAGTGCTCATAACTAAGTCTGACAATGGTCACCTTAATGAAATTACTTATCCTTTCTTGGTTATTGTTTTAGATCAATAATAAAATAATAAAAGAATTTATAATAAAGAGATGCTTGATTAATCTTATAAATAAAATTTCAGTTTTTTGCACTTTTTTGACCTTATTGGTTTTGTCACAAGAATTACTGAATTAACAGAACATCTACTTCTGTACCTATCGACAATCACGAAATGTCATGCTTTTTTTACGTCATGTCAGCAGTTTTTAGCTATTCGCGACAAAAGTAAAATTTTAAATCACCGAGAATTAATCTAAGCACAAGTTTTTGTATATGTGAGGTGTGCTATTGTGTATTTTAGTCTGCCTTGCACTAGCGCGCACTCAAGATGGCATTTTGTTAAGGTGCTTACTCACCAAATCAGTATGCCGCATACAATTGTACCACTCCCACAGTAATTATTTTCAGTCATATATATATCTTTTTGAAAAATGTAAATCCAGTAACAGTTGGTCATAGATGTGTGCCTCAAATTTCTTATATAAGTATAGCTCTGACAGCTATGTTGAATTGAAGATTATCACAAAAACAAAACAAAGAGATTTCTGGATTTTCAGAACCGCAAGATATTGCCTACGTCATATTATCACCATTTAGCTGTTATCATAACTGTAGTTTCAGACGTCGGTTATGTCTGTGGGCTTGGCGTTAAACCGAAAAAAAGTTTTATAATTATTTTGCTTAAGTCTACATTCGATTGCACCATAAGTGAATTTGAAGTCAGTACTTATTTTTCTCGTTTGCTAGAACATTTTTTATCTAAAATACCTTCTTCAGGTTAAGACAGGGTATTTAAAACTAAAATCAATCTTAGAAAATATTTAAATTTCTTTTTGAAAAAAAATCGGGATTTTAAAAAGCAATGACGCAAATCCGGAGAAAAATAAACTCTTAAGTATATTTAAAGCAAACGTTTTTATTTAAAATATCGATAAAATATAAATTGTATGACGTAATCGATTTTATCAAGAATAATGAAACAAAACACAGACCAATTATAAGAAATGACTTAATTGTCTAAAATTATATGTTTTATTTATGAAAATAATCGAGAATCAATAATAATTGTTTAATTTGGAGCATTTACCATAAATCTTCTCATATAAACAATCTTGTAAATGTAACATGTTATATGTCTGATCATTGTCCTAATTTGATATAAGAAAGTTTCAAATTTATTTTAATCTAAGAGTATTCGTTTTTGTTTTGAAACAAGCGCTTTTCATCTAAAATAATTTCTACCGGTTAAAGTATGTACATGTATTTTAAGTATGAAGATTTGTTTAGGAATGAAAAATGGAAAGTGTTTTACGATTTTCACATTATGACCTACTACTTACGTAACAAACTATCAGATGCGGAATATGCAAATCTCGTTCTCGTGAGAATACTTCTTTAATTGCGATTTCCGGTTACATTAGGAATCGGCGTGATTGAAAAGCGCGTTAAAGAAAGAGATGCAACATTCATATTTTGACGTAACATACGGTAACATTTGTTCTCTGATGTCAAATTGCGAGAAACAAATTATATCTGGGGCCTAAATAAATCATTATGTTAGGCGAGACGTGTTATTAGGAGAATTTGTTACACATTGATTAGATCAGACATCAGTGCCGAATTAAACGTCAAACGAAACAACTGGTATTTTATTGGGTCTTGAATTCAAAAGTATGTCATTAACGAATTGTGAGATATAATTGTTCAAACTTTTAGTATCGTTTTCACATTCTGATTTCTTAAATAAAAAGATACAAAACCTAGTGGGGCACACGTTAGGACCCATAAAACATTGAAATTTAACAAACTCAAAATAATAACCATGTAGTTTGAACCTTCCAAGTGTCAAAAATATTAATTCCAAGACTTTTAAAGCAGAATATTTCTACGTTATATCCTCTGTAAGTGGAGAGTCGTGGGTTCGAACCCCGATCGGGTCTGACACAAGACTTAAAAGTGGGTAGTGACTGTTCTTTAGCCAAGCACTCGGCATTACGAAATGAAAGTCACGGTTCTTTCGGATGGGAACCTAAAATAAACGAGGTCACGTCAGGCATGGCATGATAAAGAACCCTGCTGTATAATGCCATCAGCGCAACGCACAGGCGAAATTTCTGCTCTTTCGCCTATAGCTGGCGACTTCTCGATATAAGTGAAATATTCTTGACTGGGGCGTTAAACACAATTACTCAAGTCAACTCAACTCCTACGTTTAATCTCCTAACCCCTCATCATCAAGAGTTCACTTGGTGATTTCTAACAGCAAGTTATCCCAGTGTGCTATATTTAATTTAATCTTAAATTACCACAACGTTAATTTTTGGAGAAGAGATTTTTAGTATATTGAGTTCTTGTATATATTCTAATCAATAATTATAATACCCAAGTTGTCAATTACGCCGATTGACTCCAATTAAAATGGCGCAGTTTAATGGAGGTTGTTCTACAGATAATTCATTTATGTCTATTTAAGAAGTAAAAACCAAAGAAAATTAGGAATATAATCAGATTTAGAATCTCTATATCCGCAAGTAAAGGTCCTATGAAACAGAAGGAGCTTATGAGCAGCTATAGAAATTTGGATTTAACTTTTGATTTTTACATCCAAACTGACTTACAACTTTATTCTAACCTGCTTACAAAACCATTTCATTACATTTCGATTACTCTAAAATAGTAATTGACCACAAGTTGTGAAATTAATAAAGTGGCAATTTACATTTAAAAGTCACTATTGGATACGATTGTCTGCGAACGTCTCGCGTTCGTCCATAGTCGGCTTAGGCTGTTGTCGATGTGACCATATCTCGGATACACCACTTGTATATATAGTATTGCAATATAAAAAGACGCCTTCCATATTCTATATTGGATTAAAATATAACGACATTTCTTGACTTTCTTCTTACATGACACATGTACCGTCTATAACATACACATGTATTGAACACACAAATCTCATAGAAAACGATTCGCAAAATTTCCTCAAAAAGGATATGTAAATCTTCGAAATTAATTTAAATATTCTGAAAATTGTGAAAACTATAACTTCAATACAATGGGGCTTGCATATTATTCTATTTAAGAAGTTTAAGTTGTGACACACAAATAACGGACGAATAAACTTACAGATAGACAGAGTCAAGCGGCTACTGGGCCTGCTTCCACTGTTTAGGACACAGGTTAAAATGTATTATTGTTTGACACCACTTTTCATTCAATATTGTTTTTTTTAAAGTTTACTTTTTACATTTCTATGCATTTCAGAAATTATTTAAGGATTTTAATGATAACTGTGGCTTTATATTTGTGTAAGGGGATAGCAAAGAGCAGTAATAAGTAAAACATTTAGATTCATAAACAATTAATTAGAAAAATACAGCGATCACATAAATGTCATTTTGATAAGCTGTCAAAATATAACGCCATATGATAGTTACTGACATTGAAGTCCAAATTGTAAATGTTGTGCGAGTTTAACGTTCACTGTCATCAAATGAATCTGGAAGTTATTGAGAAAGCATGAAAAAGGAAACAAAGGAATAAAAATAAACAGGATGGTCAACCAGACAAACACCCAACGTGGCGCGTAGTGTAAATATACACAATAACTTAAACACAATAAGTTCACAACAACCCCAGTCTACATACACACAGTTATTACCAACCATCCAATCAGTGTCCAATGCTCAACAAACACAGTCCATTTGGTGTTCAACAAAGCGTCCAGGGTATAACAACCCCGAGATAAATCAGGCACCTGCTTGGACCCAAGACTAAATATTTAAAGCAGATTCTCTAACATCTAAGCTAAATAGAAGACAAGATGTCATAGATCATAGATTATTAGTACTAGACAATAAGATAGACTTTGTAAAATGAGATGTTAGTACGGTCAAAATAAGGAGTCATATAAGACTACTGTGAAAATATTATAGAAATGTAAAATGTTAAAAATTGACTTGAAATACATAGAACACATTTGTTTAACAAGTTTATAGATATAACAAAACCGGACAAATTGTAGTCAAACTACATAAGCTTATTCAATGAGAAGTGCACGCGGTCAGGCAAAATACCAAAAGACTAGAGAAAAACAGAAATAGTATTGATCAGCAATTTCCCAAGGAATTACAAAAAAAAGAAAAGTATTAGACTCTGTACTCAATAGAGCAAAGGCAAACGATGAATGGTTTTGGGCAGGTTATATTTTGATGTAGAGTTATACAGTGGATAAAATTATATACCAAACAAATCTTAAAAAGTGCGTTCTATCATATTTATTGCAAATTAACTGAAATCGAAGAGAATGATATAAACAGACATGCTGATGACAAACATAGGTTTAATAACATTATATAAGTGTTTATCTGAAATATCTTCGTTAACTCTCGGAATTCAACAAAAATAAAACCAAATTAAATCAAAGACAATACACAATACAAATCTTCAGAAAATAAACGAACTTGCTTAAGATGATAGCAACTACCCAATCTACGTGTACATAATCCAATTTTTTCTTCAATATTTTCACGACAAAAATGTGCACTGAACAAATACAATTGGATGAATTAAAAAATAAATAAATGAATGAATAAATAAATTAATAAATAAAATAAATAAATAAATAATAATGATAATTCAACGGTTTGTAGACATCTATAAAGGTAATGATCACGGGATCGATAATGTCTGTATTTTGAGGAACTGGACTTACTTAAATTACCTGGTAAAATCGAGAGTCATTAACGAGGGAAAAAGCTGTAAAGATATTTTAATGAATCCAAAACAATTCTTTTAGCATAACTAAATTTTATTATTTTAGTAACATATTTGACTCTGGTATATTCCCATCAGCATAGTCTTCTGTCGTAATCTTCCCTATATATAGTTTAATCAAATTTTTATTGTTCTAACTATACAATACAATTCTTTTTTAAATGTATAATAAGAAAACAAAATAAATGAGGATTCTGGATCAAGAGATAATCTCTTATATTAACCAATTAACTTCATTAATTGCTGATATTAACAGATGTGGTCGATGATGACTATATTTAAAAAGTGTTCAAAATTATCTTAATAAATATCGGGAGGTATTCGTCTTTTTGTAAGCTGTTTACTAGTATACTCAATAAACATCTGCTGGCATGGACAGATAATTATGATTTCTTGACAAATGCACAATTTGGTTTCCGTCCAGGTTTGGGTACACGCGATGCAATGATTGCAAACACTAATTCACTTGTTAAACAAAAATGGGTTATATTCTTTTTCATAGATATTTATTGTGGATTTGATTTTATCGATTTTCTTTTATTTTTTAAAGACGATCATCGCGAATATTCAAATCATAACATAAAATCTTGTGTTGTAAACTAGGAAGGTGCTTATTGGAATATTTTGGACATAGTAAATTTGTTTTCTTGTCGGAAAACATTGAAAAGTTGTTATATGCACAGTATTAAAGGAATTTTTTTTAAGTAAGTCTGGTTAATTTTGCTTATTAAGTCAGTCAATTTTACATTTTTTTTGAATGATTTTGTTTAAATATGGAGTTTTTTTTCAAAATATGTATACAACAAACAATTATGAACTGATAGTAGACTTGGTATAAAGGTAATTTTTATGTATAACAATGTTAAATCTTGTGTTACTGTAGACGAATTTTATTCCCAACATCTTAGAAATATAATTATGTATCATTGGTTTAATGCAAGGGGAAGTAAATTCTCCTATATTATTTTCATTACACATAAGCAACTTTGAAGTCTATTTTTAAAACAAAAAAATCAAAATATAATAAGTGAAATGTCGTTTTGTGTAAAGTTAGACAAAGGCTTAAGAATACTTACAAAACAATACCTATACTCTGTGTGAGAATCTTCTTCAAAATGTTTAGTATATAAATTCTTAGTAAAAATTCCACCGTGCAATATTAGTAACGTAAACCTATCCAAAATCGTTATCAAAAATGTCTAAATTTAGGTTATCTCCTCATTGTTTATTTATTGAAACAGGTGTAAATAATAACAAAAAAAATTAATAATAGTAATTATGATAATGTTGTACATGTATATGTTTTGCGATCGTGTTGGTATAAAACGAATACCATTTGAATTTGTTGTGTAAAATTTATGCCAATATTAGAAAATAATATACATGTACAAAATATGTGGTTAAATGCAGCACTTTCTAACTTACAAAGTTGCTCAGCATAAACATTTTTAAAGAATATGCAATCGCAGCTATAAATACTAGTATTAGAAATGATGTCCAACTTTGTAACTTTACATTTTTACATTTATTATCTACCCTACTATTATTGTTTTGTATTATATGCTGCTCACTATGTTACAGTGTAATTCCAATAAGTTGTTATGAAGGAAATCATACTAACAATGAATCGTTTGTTGAATACCCCTCCCCCTACGCACACTTCGCAATCTCCTTGCCCTTCTAAACAACTTTTAAGCAATGAATAACCGGACTTTTTATATAATCCTTAACATCTCACTTATTTAAGCTTCATTTCCTCACCATGCACATCCTTTTTACAAGTTGTATTTTTGTTACATAAAAAATTTATGACCAGGAATGTACATGTTTTCCCTCCATGTTGCTTTTTGCATTACAGTGCTATATACATACATGAACAGCACGATGTACATGTTCTCTCTTATTTATTTGTTTATTTATTTATTTAAATCGTACAACAAACCACATGTATGTACAGACACTCAGTATTTCCACATGGGAAACAAACTGCAAACATACACTTAATTGATAAAGATGCTTTAAGTGAAAAACTGCAGTTTATAAGCAAATCTATCGGATATTTTTTTCTATTTCTTTGAAGATTTAGAGCGCTCTCATGTGTAACACAAACGTTATGTATAATTTTAATTATCGATTTTAGTATCTTATAGGTTTTTATTCCAATGTGTAAATCAGTTCTGTATAAAATAATTATATACAAGTGTAATTAAATTATCAAAATGACACATTATGAATAAAATATTTGAAATAAATTTGATTAAACAAATATAAATAAGACAAATCTTTATCGTCATCAACAACATTATTATTATTATTATTATTATTATTATTATTATTATTATTATTAACTTACAATTGCGTTCCGAACGATCTCTCTAATCCTTAGTCTCGTATCCAAATACTTTTCCATATTTTAGTTTCTTTTACAGTAATGCAAATCTCATTGGAGCACTTTGGTATCCAAAAAGAAATTTCTTTGAAAAAGATTTAAAATTTGAATAAAATCTATCAAGTAATATATCATCAAGATTTGTAACATCACTTTAGATATCCAAAGTCTACTATAAATATTTTTTCCAAACTAGTCGATTCTTGTTTTAAGTCATTTATAGCACGTGTTTACAGGATTTGTCAAAATAAGCGATGTGTGAGTTTTGTTCATTTCAGAGGAATCGGAAAACATTTAGCTTTTAGTTTAGATGTACGGGTTCAGCAGTTGTTTCATGGTAGAATCAGTGTAATGATTATGTGTGACAACAGTAGACGTATGGCAAAATTCAATATTGGTACTTTTGTGCACACAACGAGAGGGAAATTATGAATAGAGAAATCCAATATAAATGACAAAACTTAGAGCATGACTATCAACAATGAATTAAACTGTATATGATTTGACTATATTTATTTTGTGATCAATACCTGTGTTAATGACGTCGTCCAGTTCTATGTTACCTCTGGGAAAAGTCTCATGTTAGATATTAAGCTTAATGTTTAATTTTCATTGTTTAAAAACAGAAGTGAGATAGTTAATAATTATTGTACTCTGGGATTTCTATGACACTAATGAACTGTAGGTCTGAAATTGGAAGAATATATCTTGATTCTATCTAGGTATTAAGGTTTTCTCAAGTTACTTTATGCTTAGTTTCCAAAATATGTTTTCAGTTTGGCCCTTGGATTTCATAGTCCGACACATGACCCCAATGTACAACATTGACATACATCATTTTATGTTATAAGAATAAAATATAACCTGACATATATTTCCCATTGACCGTGAGAGGTAACGGGACATTCTTTTATTCCACATCTATTCTAACATAAACGCTTCTTTTCTCATGTTGGAAGCTTTTGCGTCAATGCTTTCTGTCATTTTGGTATTTTTGGAGTGGGAAGGAGTGAAGATATGGTATTTTACGCCCAAGTCAAGAATCTTTCACTTATTTAGAGGCGGTCAGTTCTGGGATGGTGGAGGAAACCGGAGTGCCCGGAGAAAACCACCGTCCTTCGGCAAGCGAACTGACAAACTTTCTCACACTAGGATCTGTCCCGAGTTGGATTCAAACCCAGGCGTTGAGAGGCACTTGTATTTTTGGCGTCACTGCTTTGTAGGCATAAGTTATCTTTTCAGTTTGTGTCATATTGGTGGTATGTGCGTCCATGCTTGTGTCACATTAGTGGTTTTTCGTCCACGCTTGTGTCATCTTGGTAGTTTGTGCGTCCACGCTTGTGTCAACTTGGTGGTCTGTGTGTCCGCACGCTTATGTCGTCTTGGTGGTTTTTGCGTCCTACTTATGCCATTGTTTTAGTTTGTGGCGTCATTGTTCTCATTTTTTTGTATTTGGTGTTAATGCTTCGTGTGTGATCTTGGAAGCTCGTGCGTCCACGCTTGTGTCATCTTGGTTTGTGTGTCCACGTTTATGTCATTTTGGTGGTTTGTCGTCCACTCGTGTGTCATCTTTGTGGTTTTTCGTCCAGTATTATGCCATCCTGGTTGTTTGTGCGTCCTTCTTGTGTCATTTTTGTAGTTTTTGGCGTCACTGTTTTCAGATTTTTGTAGTTTTGGTGCTAAGGCTTGTGTGTCATCTTGTCAGTTCGTGCATCCAAGCTTGCGTCATACGGGTGGTTTGTCGTCCACCCTCGTGCCATTTGGTAGTTTGTGTGTCCACGTTGGTTTGTGCGTCCACGCTTGTGTCATTTTTGTAGTTTTTTTGCGTCGCTGTTCTAAAATCGTTGTGGTTTTGGTGTTAAGGCTTCGTGTGTCACCTTTTTATTCTGCGCGTCCACTCTTCGTGTCATCTTGGTAGGTTGTGCGTCCTCGCTTCGTGTCATCTTGGTAGGTTGTGCGTCCATGCTTCTTGTCATCTTGGTATTTTTTGTGTAACCGTTTTGTGACAGCTTTGTAGTTTTGTCGTCAACTTGTTTTGTCTTGGTATTTTGATTGTTTATGATTTATGCTTTCTTAGTATTTTTACTGCTATCTATGTTTGAAATAAATATTTATAACACATTATTACTATCTCAGCACTGTTTTTTTTTTTTAATTTGTCAATGTGCAAACTTAGAGTGTTTGTTTTGTTCTGTGAATTCCCACTATGAGTACCTATATACATTTATATACATAATTCTTTTTATTTAATTGTAAAATATGTCATCTCAAAATAGAACCAATACCTGAGAACATTTACTTCTCCTCGACAATTAAAATTGTTGTACAAACAGTAATAGTCTCTGAAAACAAAAATGTTTTACAATAATTTTGCATCATGCATTTATAAAAAAAACTTTTAATCAAATAACCATTACTACATCATCACAAGTAAGATAACAGTGTAAAGCGTGTGCTTGATAAAGATACAAAAGCTTTCATAAAATAGATTGTATTACCCATGGTAATCAATATCGTTAAAACATTCATGAGAATCGGAACATTTTGCGTGGGTAGATATTACAACAGCCATTAATGGCGTCAAGGGAAGTGAGACATTATACAAGTTTCTTTAATATTCCCTGTTTAATTGTCTTAAGCTTACCAGTGTACTTTGTATATGGTTGTAAATGACAAGTACACCATGGTTTTTTTTCTGTCCATATAACTTTTTTCTCAATGGAAAGAAATTACAGAATATATCAATAATGTCTCACATTGTCTAATTTTGTCTTTGAATTTACACATAACTCGCGAATTACATATACTTTAGATAATGAGTGTACACCTTTTTGGCTATGTGTAAGCATAGCATTAAGTTTAAGATTGAAAAAAAGACTGTCGCCAAATCATTCAACTACACATACAGATATATAGATGACGTTCTTTCTCTAAATAATCACAAATTTGGAGAATATGTGAATGTCATCTATCCAAGTGAGTTTGAAATAAAAGACACAGATTCTCCATGTTCTGCTTCATATTTGGACTTATACCTCAATTATGACACCCATGAAAGATTACATCTGAAGCTATACGACAAACGTGATGACTTCAATTTTTCTATTGTCAACTTTCCGTTTCTTTGCAGTAATTAATATCCCTGCTTCTCCTGCGTATGGTGTATATGTTTCACAGTTAATACGGTACGGTAGAGCTTGTTCCCACTATGGGAACTTTCTGGAACGAAGCAAATTACTTACAATTAAATTGTTGACACAAGGATATTGCAAGCCTAGGCTAATCAGGGCCCTTAAAAAGTTTTATGGCCGTCATCACAATATTGTTGATAAGTATGTAGTCACTGTATCCCAACTTATACTGGATATATTTGACTTACCATAGTTCTTTGTTCCTTTCATTCTCAAAATTGACTTGCACGTGACGGGTGTAGCTAGCTAAACAGGAGGTGCTTACCCATCCGGAGCACCCGGCCTCACTTCCTTCATGAAAGTTCACGTGTATCACATATTTTGCCAGTTTGCAAAGTTTTTACTTTGTTTTTGGGATTGTGATATGGACAAGGACTGGTATGTTTGTTTTATTTAACCTGATGGTAGTTTACCTCGCTCTTTGACAGCATCAATATATATATGAATGACTTTTTACACAAAATATTTTTATATCTCTTTAAAAAGTAACTTTAAAATGGTCGAGAAATTATTAGCAGGGTAACAACACAGATCTGCATATGTCGATGTGGTTTATGTTACATGTTGTACAGAAACAAAAATAAACATGCACCGGTAATGTTTTATAGAAGTTCGGCAGTAAAATTTGTCTTAAAGGACATGTTCGAATTACAGGTTTTAAATTAAAATGGAAACATCCTTTCAAAGCCGCTCTGTGTTGTAAATTTCGCTAGGTTAAATCCTTTAGATTGCTTCTTTTCTGACATATAGAATACACTTCTCATTTTATATTCCGTCGAAAAAACATAAAGCAATAAATTTTACATTGATTTCAGCTTAAAAAGAATTTTTTATTTATCACATAATCAATATCGTAAAGAATTGCAAATATGTTTGCGTTTTAAATCTGAGAGAGAGAGAGAGAGAGAGAGAGAGAGAGAGAGAGAGAGAGAGAGAGAGAGAGAGAGATTACGCATTATCAGACATAAATGTCACGTTTTGTTCATTTGTTCTTATGAGTAAATTGATAAATTTGCGTTAAAACACATTTTTGTCTTAAACTGCCATACAGTTGTCATGTGCTGATTTTGAATGCATTATTTTAATAGAAATTTAAAATCGCCACATGACAAAGGAGATAAAGAATCTAAACTAGCGGTATAAGGTCTCTGTTCCAACACATTGACAGAGCTTTTGTCCTCTTGCTTTTTGATGGGGATTTATTTCTATGTCTACATCGCAAAGCAGGGAGATAAGGGATATATTCAATTTAACCAACCAGGGAGGCGTATTTTGAGTAGTGAACGAGACTATGAAAAGTTCATAAAAATTCCGTTTTATAACCTGTAAATGCAGTACCCACATTTATTTGTAGATAATTATATACTGAAATTGTGAGGTTGCTAAGATACAAATTTTAATTCTTTTCCGGATTCTTGAATAGTAACTCTATGGAAACTGGTTTCTATTGTTTCATTTCATTTTTCACCAACTAAATAGTTACTTAAGTTTCAATAAAGATCTGTAAACGTAGTTTTCATGAATGTTTATTAATTATCATGCTGCCTTTCCACGTCACTTAGAAAAAAGTTCAATGCCTTTTTCGGCAGCATTCCTGTTCATGTACATGTTTTGGAAGGATCCGACTAAAAAGGGCGCGGAATGTTTGTGGAAAACCACACTTATTGCTATAAGGGATTTGATCGATACAATATTATTAGTTATAAAACCAAAATTATAATATAACTTTTTATTTTCTTCAGGGAGATTTAACAAACCCCGATAATGCAAATGCTGTTTAACTGTTTAACGATGTCAATGAATTTGAAGAACAGCTAATTTACACGTTTCGAAAAACCGATTTACTTACTGTGTATTACTCCGAGCAAACAGTTCTTATTAATTAATCGATTGTAATAAGTTATTAAAGTCACATTATAACTGAAAATTTTAACAATTTGTCGATAGCAATAACAACTGAAATTGGATTATAAATGGATTTTATATATGAAGTGTAAATACGATAATCTATTAGAGTTTATCTTCCTCCTCTTTCTTATCTCTAAATGGTTACCTATTATTCGGCATCAAGACAATCCAACGGATACATTGAACACCGATACAAAGGTCTCGGTAAACATAACAAAAATAGTAAACTATCATTATATTATCATTTAGATCAAATACTTAAGAAACATGAAATGTCAATAAAATTCAATTTACTTATTTAAATACTTTTTAAAGAATATGGAAGAGACCGATTTATCATAAAATCATACATACATGTTTGTACCTGATAGCTTAGTTCATGTAAAAACATCAATTGCCTGTCTTGCAAATATTCTCTCTCTCTCTCTCTCTCTCTCTCTCTCTCTCTCTCTCTCTCTCTCTCTCTCTCTCTCAATTTATTTCAGATAAAAGTATAATAATAATAATTATTATTATTATTATTATTATTATTATTATTATTATTATTATTATAGACTTCCTTTTGTACCCCCAACTCTTAACATGCTTAATATACAATATTTTACCTGGTAAGACTTACTTTTGTACCCCACTCCCACAAATTAAAAGTTATTTTAAAATTTTTAAAAAATATTTTTAACAGGAGTGTGCAAATTGGCTTGATTTAATTATTTTTAGACTATTATAATCGAAATTAAAATGTTAGTGGAGGGGTACAAAATAAAGTCCTTCCTATTATTATTATTATTATTATTATTATTATTATTATTATTATTATTATTATTATAGACTTCCTTTTGTACCCCCAACTCTTAACATGCTTAATATACAATATTTTACCTGGTAAGACTTACTTTTGTACCCCACTCCCACACATTAAAAGTTATTTTAAAATTTTTAAAAAATATTTTTAACAGGATTGTGCAAATTGGCTTGATTTAATTATTTTTAGACCATTATAATCGAAATTAAAATGTTAGTGGAGGGGTACAAAATAAAGTCCTTCCTATATTATTATTATTATTATTATTATTATTATTATTATTATGCCTGCTTTGGGTCATAAAATTCATATGTGAGCTATGCTCAAAATAGCAAATTATCGGATAGGAGATACGATATTAATAACTTTCGGTATGCAGACCAGTAAGTATTTGCCCGAAAAAGTGCTATTTTCATAAATTATTCTGTTTGAAAAAAGGTATCCCGTAAATCTTTATATATCCGGTAAGGTTGTTTAAACAGGTCACATAAATCTTTTATAAAAACATAAACATCTTATAAAAAAAAACATAAATAAAGAAATAAATAAATAAATAAATAAACATTACATACCGAAGGAGCTGTGATTAATTCTTTTTTCTTTTGTTCAAATGGATCCATGTTTTTATATTTAAGAAATCTGTTATAAAAATACTGCCATAAAATAGTCTGAAAACGGCTATATAGTCCACTTAGTTAAACATCAACCACAAATAAGAAAGTAACCAGGAGGGACAACAATTTTATACTCATCTTTAGAAAAAGATAAAAAAAGATATAGCTTGTCTATCAACACAGAAAAAAAGAAAACTATATATCTTTTAAAACAAACAAAAGATTTGTTTGACAAACAGAGCGAGTTTGAAAGGATTTTCTTAACTGGTATCTCAAGTAGTTAAAAAGAACTGTTAACAGATTTTCAATGGATAAATGCAACAGATGCGCTTTCTATACAAGGATATAATCATATTTCAAGGGCAAAAGGTTAGGGGAGCAGGTGAAGGAAAATTTTAATGTCCACAATATTTACAAATAAGGTCACATTTGTAAGTAATTTATATATATCTCACAAACTTTTTAAACTAAGCATTCAAGTGTCGCCTACTGTATATTACGGGGAGGATAGACTCTAAATATTCCCAAAAATTTGCACAATACTTTGAGATTTCCTACACTAAACTAATGGACAACATCAATAATTTTTTTATAAAAAATATTGTGTTTCCAGGGTATCAAACTTGTCCTAGATATCATACGTTTTATAGCAAAAATATGACATGCCAGATGCAAATTTCATAATTACTAATACAGGGGTTTAATTTCAAAATTGGCAAACTAAATTACTACTGAAGCAGGCTGTTGTTTACGCTAAACAATACTTCCCAAGAACTTTTAGTTCTGTAAACGGTAAATGTTGATTTATTTTTCAACGTCTACTTTAGAAGTACGCTATTTTCACCTTTCATTTTGGATTGTCTCGACATTTCTTATTGGCAAAAACATTTCCTAAAATATTTCCTCAAATATTTTAAAAAGCAAAAGTTAGATAAATCATCCAAAAGTACACAAGCAATACATTGGAAAATCAAACATAATGCTAAAATAAAATATAAATAAAGTAAAATATTGACAACATATATTTATATTACCAAGATTTCGTATCTATGTTCTTTGTGCTTAAACATTTCACAGTATTTCCTTGTGGCATAAGTATATAATACGAACGATGAAAGAAATATAATGGCTTTATCATTTTGTATCAATCCAAAACATAAAATATCAAAGTTTGTAGAGTGAGTCCCTGTCTTGGTAATATGATAAATTTGTTGCAGATCACGTCTATTAATGTGACAATGCCAACTCTTAATGAATATTGTTTGTTAATAATATGAAATATAACTACCCGATGGGAAATTACACGACCTGTTATCCTAAACCCCATGTGCATAACAGTCTGCTTAGAAATGGTTTGGCATTTAACCTAAATGCGATAGAAAATCATTTATCGGCAATAAATTATAAGAATTTTAGGAAAAATCCCAAGACTACCCTTATCATTTAACAACTGTGACCGAAATCTAAAAAAAATATAGTATTAAAGGCCATCAAGCAAAACCAAAACGAAATTGTAATAAATCTACGATGAAGATAATACAAGATAATGGTTCTCTACAGTTATGTGTTATACTGATTTTTGTGAATTTCAAAAAAAGGACATGACAATACAAGATTTTAAAAGCGGATGAAATCCGCATGGTATCCCCTCGCCTATATATACAGTCAAACCTGTCTGTAAAAGCCTCCCAAGGGAAGCAGTAAAAGTTACCTTTATGTACAATTGGCCAGTAGGAATATAGAGGTTCAAATAATATAGATATATAGTGATTGGGATGAGAAATAATGGCCTTAATAGTAATAAGGCCATTATTTCTCATCCCAATCACTATATAACTATGTTATAAATAGGCACTTATGTACAGGTGGGCTTTAAGGCAGGTTCGACTATATATATATATATATATATATATATATATATATATATATATATATATAAACAAAAAGGGACAACAAAATGTCGATTCAACGGTATACACAGGTTTTTATTTTTATGTTTCTTTATAAGCTGTAACTTTAGTTTGAAGTTTTTTTTTATTAAGTTTTTATAATTTTATTATTATATGGAGAAAAAAATTTTGAAACGGATTAAAGTCGCGTTTAAGATAATGATTTGACGTTTAATACGCCTTGTGTCTTAATTACGCGTATATTTAAGTTGATATTCACGCAAAATATTGTGGACAACTTACACAAACAATCTGTTTTTTACAAATAATTTATTTATTCGAAGCATGTCGCGTGTTTTCCCTGCGACATAATACTATCTCCCAAAAATATATGCCAGGCATACTGTGAAACGCTTCTTTTTTACTTTGTTTCAGGATGGGGGAGGAAACAGGTGTAACCAAAGAAAACTTGCAACCTTCGGCAGTCGATTCAACAAACTCGAAGTAGGATCTAACCGAGCGACGCTCGAACCCAGGCGGTTTGAGACACCGTAATCCGAAAGTGCGAACACAAGACTTCTCGAACACCAAAGTCCCTGCAAAAAAGTAAATATTACCGACTTGTTGTGCAATAATTAGGACGTTTTAGACCTTTTTATAGTACAGTAGTGTGCTGCTTTTAATTGCATTTCTATAATCAAACAGCTTGAATTTATGTAACTTATCGAAACATCCAGCTTCTGTGCAAATTCAGGAGTTTTATAATCAGGGGTTTCAATACATGTTTACTTTATTTCATTTTTTTTTCGTATTGTTTGCTATATTGGCTATTTCATGTCTACCAGTTGCATTCTCTATTTTTCTTCAAAAACAATTAATTAAATTTATAATTAAGTAGTTTTGTTGTAAAACATGATTTAATAGACACTGATAGTCGTATTTAAATGTATTAGTTATATAATTGACGATGAAATGTTGCATTTTAATTTTTGTCAGTAATTTTCAAAACATGTTTATGGAGTCGTGTAATCCTACTGATTCCACAAGCAGTGGTACTTGATTGCACACGATAGAAAGTATATTTTCAGGAGCATTTGATAGAAAATGATAAGCCAATTTCAATGTATTATTGTGTTACATAATCGTTGATACATTGCTGTAAAGTTGAATTGAATCACGATCAATTTTGTCATCTCAAACATCGCTATTTGATAAATCCTCTAGAACAAATTTTCTGTCATATTATGTAAATTGTGTGTTATGGAAATCTTAACAATCAAGCTTGAATTGTAATGACGTCCATCATAACCCGGATGTATGTAAACTATACATAACGTTAACGCTAAGTAGGTTCAAAATAAAGACTAAAATTACATTGTATTGGGTTAATGAAGTATGAGATCCCTTCGCCTCCAAACAGAATATATTTACAAACTGACATTGTCTACAATTAATTACTCTGTTTTGATGCATGAAACATTTTAACGCTTCATTTAGTAGTAGGTAAATTTGACCTTGCACGTGAATGAATCTGACAAATGTCATTATTTATTACCACTTTGGAAAAATACTAGGAATTTGATTGGTTAAACGCGTCTGCAAAATAGCGAAAAGGTTTGCACACCGATGACGAAACCAGAAAATGGACAAGAAGGCGGGCAATATTTTGAGGGCTTATATAGTATATATATTTGATTTGTAACAGGAGGGAGAAAAATGCAGGGACAGACCAGGGATCGAACTCGGGACCTCCCGCACTATAGGCGAGTGCTCTACCAACTGAGCTACCCAGATCGCTACATTCTTTCCCTGTTATTCTTGAGTTTCCCATGATCCTATGGGAAATCTCACCCCAAATTCCCTTGGATGGATTTTTATGGCTGCATATATTCAGTCCACCACTTCCTAGGGCCACACTGGCCACCAAACTGTAACAGGAGGAGAAAAAATGCATGGTCAGACCGGAGATCGAACCCGGGACCTCCTGCACTATAGGCGAGTGCTCTATCAACTGAGCTACCCAGACCGCCACCGATTTATTATGATAAAATTCGAATCTGCGCCTTAGGAAATACGAAACTGAGAACGATTACCATCATGTATACCCCGGGTAAATCCCGAATAACTAAAAGTATAATGATGATTCACTTTGTATTTCTTTGGAAAGAAAACGGGAATGGTTTGATTACTGTTTGATTTTAATACGACAATTCTGTAAAACAAATGTTATCTACAAGTTGCTGGTAAACAATTACCATGCAAAAACTAACTGGTATCTCACACATCAGAGGAACACACATCACAACACAGCTTATCATCACTAGCCAAGATGTTTAACTACAGCTGACTATAGGAATATTGGAAATTTATGATCAAGTGTGGGTCTTAAAGGGAATAAATATTGATATTAATTTAGTATTTTAACGAAGAATCTTTCTGTAATCATAAATCATAACCTTGTAAAGCTTAACATTTGTTATGAGACACTAAATTTCTTTTTGTATTGCACTGCTAGAATGATGCATAGATATTAGCTTTGGTGTGTCGCTTACCGTGTCATTACACAGCAATTATTGTTTTTATCAGATTGTTCCAACATCGATATTGCAGTAAATCGGTAATAAATTTTAAAAAATCAGTTATATAAATGATAAATTTGGAACAAATATAGATTCAATCAAGTTTTGACAACCTTCTAAAAAATCCTGCAGCGGCGTAGAAGTAATTAAAACTTGCTACCAGTACAGATGAGATACGTGAATCTGTTAATTAACAAAATAATAATTAGTTGTTGCTTCCGTGCTTATAGCTATACATCTGTGCGAACTAACTAAACAATGACAGTGCACATCTTCATGCAAACAAAGATATTTACGCAGCAACACACACACACATCTCTCTCTCTCTCTCTCTCTCTCTCTCTCTCTCTCTCTCTCTCTCTCTCTCTCTCTCTCTCTCTCTCTCTCTCAGTATTTCTTTCTGCACTTTTTCCATTCGTTTCTCACAAAAGACATGCTAACAACACAATCATAATATGCATTGTTTACCAATTATGTATATAGACTCTAGTAATTTTTCTTTTTTCTTTGTATGAAAATATTTTGTTCTCACTAACATTTCTACATACTCTGACATGAGAAGGTCCCCAAATATAATAATATACATACTCTCACATGAGAAGGCCCCCAAATATAATAAATATACATACTCACATGAGAAGGCCCCCAAATATGATAATATACATACTCTCACATGAGAAGGCCCCGAGATATAATAATATACATACTCTCACATGAAAAGGCCCCCAAATATAATAATATAATACTCTCACATGAGAAGGTCCCCAAATATAATAATATACATACTCTCACATGAGAAGGCCCCCAAATATAATAATATACATACTCTCACATGAGAAGGCCCCCAAATATAATAATATACATACTCTCACATGAGAAGGCCCCCAAATATAATAATATACATACTCTCACATGAGAAGGCCCCCAAATATAATAATATACATACTCACATGAGAAGGCCCCCAAATATGATAATATACATACTCTCACATGAGAAGGCCCCCAAATATAATAATATACATACTCACATGAGAAGGCCCCCAAATATGATAATATACATACTCTCACATGAGAAGGCCCCCAAATATAATAATATACATACTCTCACATGAGAAGGCCCCCAAATATGATAATATACATACTCTCACATGAGAAGGCCCCCAAATATAATAATATTAACTATAATATGATATCAGAAAACAAACTGTGTAGCTTTAAATTACGTCAAAATATGAACGCTTCAATGACGTCATTTACCTCGGTTTTAACTACGTCGATTGTTGTTAATGTTTTACCAAAAATCAGTCACATGGCAAAACTTGCGAAAGTCAACCTTTATCTAGTTTCGGGTAGCTGTCACATGAGTGAGAGTGAAATTACTTGTGGCGTCATAAGTTATATAAGACAACCATTAAAAATGTCGGACACAACTGTATCCGAAAATTTTAATGTATAAAACTTTACGCTTGTATAAATACCATTACTGCCTCAAAAAATGGTTTCGCAATCGGAACAAAAAAATCTAAAATGAATTCCAAATTTGTTTGCTTGTCACAACAACCGGTCAAGTGGACCAAGGAAGAGCCACAAGAAGATAACATATCAGCATTAAATAAATTATAATAAACATAGAAGACAGTCATGAAAAATATGTAAATTAATTTTTTTTTTTTTTTAAAAAAAAAAAAAAAAAAAAAAAAAAAGAAAAATGATTTCTTTTAAAAAAGACAAAAAGAATGAAAAAACTTCAAACACGCATAATTTTAAGTTTCAATTGAGTTGAGTTGAGTAATGGTGTTTAACGTCCCAGTCAAGAATATTTCACTTATATCGAGACGTCGCCAGTTCGTAATGCCGAGTGCTTGGGAAAGAACAGTCACTACCAACTTTCAAGTCTTGGGTCAGACCCTGTCGGGGTTCGAACCCACGACCTCCCACTTACGGAGTGAGCACTCGACCAACTGAGTAACCGCAATGGTCAAGTTTCAATTGAGATGTGGAATGAAATTGAAAATGTTGAACACGAACACCGGATCTCTTGTGATAGATATGCCAAATGCGCAAAGTGAGCTTTGCTCAACAGATTTGTCAATGCGTGCGTTCAATCGATGATGTGCTTACTACACCAAAAAACCGTTTTAACTCGGGTCTTTTAAGTGAAAATACTAAAACTCTATTCAAATTCATTAGATTGATGAGGGGAAAATCTAAAATACGGTATCGCAAACACAGTGACATCGACAATAATTAGAAAAAATGGGGAAAATATTCTCAAGGGGACAAATTAGAACATTTAACATAAAACAAAAACAACTGGAAATTATTACAAGACGCCCACCAAAAATTACTAGGATAAAATTTTGTCATATAAACTTATAAATAATTTTTATATAGCTGTTCTGATACATCTGTCTCTTAACAATATACATTGTATATACAAATAACATATGTAAACAATATTAAAATATCAACAAAAAGATCATAAGATTTTGTCGCCATCTGCCGGCTCACGAGATCAATAAAATGGCCAAATCATCATTTTACTATTCATCAGAATAGAACGACTTTTGTTTATAGGTCAGATACATAGAAATATCAAGAAAAATACCTACAATCAATAACAATCGATCAAATACGAAGGCTATGGAAAATGATCAACTAACTTATAACCATTGGGAATGTTCATCAAGTTGTTTGTTAAAAACTGGTATGATTTGCAATGTAACTGATAATGAAAACCATTGGTAATGTTCATCAAGGTGTTTGAAAAGTCTGGTATGCTTTGTAATTTTCATCAAGCTGTTTGTTTAAGTCTGGTATGATTGATAATGTTCATCAAGATGTTTGGAAAAGTCTGGTATGATTGATAATGTTCATCAAGATGTCTGGTAAAGTCTGGTATGATTGATAATGTTCATCAAGTTGTTTAGAAAAGTTTGGTATGATTTGTTATGTTCATCAAGTTGTTTGGTAAAGTCTAGTATGATTCATTATGTTCATCACATTATTTGTAATGTCTGGTATGATTGATAATGTTCATCAAGTTGTTTGGTAAAGTCTGGTATGATTGGTAACGTTTATCAGATTGTTGTGTAAAGCCTGGTATAATTCATTATGTTCATAAAGTTGTTTGGTAAAGTCTGGTATGATTGGTAATGTTCATCAAGATGTTTGGTAAAGTGTGGTATGATTGGTAATGTTCATCAAGATGTTTGGTAAAGTGTGGTATGATTAGGAATGTTTATCAAGATGTTTGGTAAAGTGTGGTATGATTGGGAATGTTCATCAAGATGTTTGGTAAAGTGTGGTATGATTGGGAATGTTCATCAAGTTGTTTGGTAAAGTCTGGCATGATTCATTATGTTCATAAAGTTGTTTTCTAAAATCTGGTATGATTGGTAATGTTGCACACATTATTTGTAAAGTCTAATATGATTGGGAAAGTTTATCAAGTTGTTAATTATTTAGTCTAGTATGATTAGACAATGCTCATCAATTTGTTTAATAAAGTCTAATATACATCAGTGATGCTCATTAAGTTGTTAAGTAATATCTCGTATGACTGGGAATGTTCATCAAGTTATTTGGTATGGTTGGTAATTTTTATCAGGTTTTTAATTTCATTTTCCTAATTTTTTTTTAAATATTTACCAAATGTTTACCAAAACAAAAAAGCTTTTTTTTTTAAAAAAAAAATTATTACATATATTTTCATTTAGAATTATTAATTTTAATTGTATTACTTTAAAATTTATTTAACTGTATTTATGTTATGATAATTTAATGTAATGCAAATATACAAGCAATATTATCTGAATTGCAAATTATTAAAACAATAACAAAAATCAAAAGCTTTTTTATCAGATAAATCATACTAGATTTTGTTATTGAATTTACTCTTTAAAGTAGATATAACATATCTGGCTTATAATTTTTTATGATTGATATTGATTTTTTTTTTTTTTTTTTTTTTTATTTTTTTTTTTTGTCAGTAAAATGTATCTGATGAATAATTGTTTTATACTTTTCAAACAGATATTAAGTATATTCATTGTAAATGCAATGCTTAACGAATACTTTTTTTACGGAATCTTACTTATATTAATTTTTATATAAATTACATTTGCTTAACCCAGTTAATGTATGTCAATGAGTACAAGACTTTTATATTATGAGTTTATCACATTTCTAACCCTGGATACTTGCTTTATGTTTAAAGGCAAGTGTCGATACCAAGGGAAGTAACTCTGTTTAACAAGACAAATTAACGTACTAGTGATTGTAATTGTACAAAAAATAGCATATTTCGAGAATATGTTTTTTTTTACCTTAAGTGCCGGGATCTACTTAAAATAATACTGTTCTTCGAGATATGATCTTTGTTTCAGATTTAACATATTATACTTTATTATGATCATTTTATATTCAAAAAGTAAGAATAAGTTATTATCTTGACATCACTTTAAAAAATGGACAAAGAATTCTTGCCGGAAATCAAATTTATGAATTTTGAAATAAATAAATAAGAATAAAGTACTTTTTGAAATTAAAGCACTCTTATTTCAATACCATGCTGTTACATTTTATATAGGCTATAATAAATAGTACCGGCATTGTCTGGTATGTTAATATGTTGTGTATATGATCTGTCGTCATTACTCATAGGTTATAACTTTACTACAGAAAATTTAATTTATCACCGTTATTTGTCCTTTCTCTATATGTTCGTATAGATGAATTTGGTAAGAATTATAGGACGACGTGAAAAAAAATAATAACATAGAGTGAGTGAATATTTTAATTCCGGATTCCTGTGGTAATAAAAAAGGTGTCAGAGTTATATGTTTAAATGTAATATTCTTTTGTTCTGTATATTTAGTAAACGTACCTTTTGCTAAAGAATCTTTTATCAGAATATTGGTTGAATCCTTTATCATCATGTAAGTCAATTCTATTCTTATTTTACTAACAATATATGTGCACATATGGCACATCAATATTTATTAGGTATTTTTGTTAAATATTGTTCTATTTGTAACCATCATTGATCTTATTAAAGTGTTAAACATACCGCTACCTTCGTCTAGTTGAGCATCTCCAAGCAAACTCAGAGGCTATTGTCATTCTTGTTTGTCGTACTAAATGATTTATTTCATGTAAATAAATAAAATAGTCTTGTAAAAGGCTTAAAGAGAAAAATGCATGGTTAGTTTGGGGATCGAATCAATGTATTGCCGAACTATAGATGAGAGTTTCTTTTAGATAAGCTATGTATGCAACTTTTTCCGATTTTAAAATGGCCATAATTGCTAGTCCACCACTTCTGATAGCCACACTAACCACCAAATGTAACAGAAAGGACAAAAATGAATGGTAGGACCGGGGATTGATACCAAGACGTCTTGCATGGCTCACTACTGCAGATTTAAAATCTTTTAAAGATGAGTTATATCTGTAAATTCGATTTAATTGGTGATGTCGCGATATTAGTAAAACTATCTTAAGGTTAAAGCTGAAACAACCTACCTTGCCCTCATACTTTATTTTTTATATCGTATAACTTAAAAAATGCAAGGTATTGTAGTATATTTTGAGAACAGTGCCAGATAAAGATCTTGTTTTTATTTCTTTGGAACGAACTCAACTTTTTACAGGGGACCTGGGATTCGACGAGGTACATGTATCTGACATTTTATGTTAAAATATAAGTCTTTATAATGTAAATACAGAATTTAAGGCTGTCGTTTATATCTAAATATTGACTGGATTTAAGTTATGTCTAAAAATAAATCGAAACAATAATAAATAAAATAAAAACTCACCTCAGTACGGGAAACATTTAAATCACCGGTATCCATAGTGTCGTTCAAACGTTCATTTTCAAATTTTCTAAAATTCATTTTGTGTACATATTCCTGATGGTGACGTTTTACATTTCTATATATCTATATAGTATATATGTATATACAATGCTCATCAATAGTTGAACGTAACATAATCATCGTAAATTCTTTTATAATGAAATGTGACAAGGTTAGTCGTGTTTAAATACAAACGAAAATAAAACGTGTTACAGTATATTCGGTATTCTTTTCTTTTATTTAAACGTGTCTATTTTATATTTTGAATTCCTAGGTATATTTAAGACACAATACTATACCGTGCTGATTTTTCCATAATGATATAAATACATGTATTAAGTGTGTTTAATAAAGCGATTGTAGGTTAAACTTAGTTATCAGCTCAAGCGAGTTAACACTAACCCTTATTTTAGCGTTTAGTGTGTTGTGATTAATCAGTTTTCTATTGTTTATTGCCTGGTTTAGATCGAATCATTGTTAAAGCCTTTTCTTAGCTTTATAAAAATATTAAAAAACGAACCATCGATCGAAGCATCACCGACAGATGGCAGACGCAAAAGGGAAACAAAAAATAGTAGTTTTCGGTCAACACCCACCCACCCACACACACACATTACACTATCTATCTATCTATATTTATATAATTATAATACGCATGTTGGTACCAATATACATAGGAAAAATACATATTGCATGATGGGATTTTGATGTCCGGTTTCATTGTCCTCAAGAGCAGACTTCATCGTATATTATGTGAACACTCATTTTAACGGCATATGCCTTGTCTAATACATCATAGTTTTGAAAAAGTTTGTTAAAGGACGCAAAACAAATTAATATATTCCTCCCTACTGTACTATACTCTTTTATACTATTTTTAACAATAAGATCAAACACAACTGCAACGATATATAACAAAAACGTAAATGTTGGTATGTAGACAAAGGGTACATGGAATGTTTTATATAGTACACCACCCAGTGTCAATTATAAAGAAACGATTCCAAGTCGGACATACTGCAGCTTTTATGATGATTTAAGATCTTATTTTTTCGAGAAATGTGAATATTTTAATCCCGCTTTTAATGTTTTAAATATTTTTGATAAATTTGGTTAGATTTTAGAAAACGAATGCGTACAAACTTTTATATGATATGTATAGACAGTAGAATGTTATTTTACTGATTTTAATCATGTCTCATAAGCAGTTTTAAATTTTCTGATACGTTTTTTATGATGTTTGTAAGTTTGTTATTTTACTGATTTTGATTACGTGTCTCATAAGTCTCTTAAGGCTGGGTGTAATTTTTAAATTCTATGATACGTTTTATGATGTTTGTAAATTGTTTTAAATCACTTGTTACACGAAAATAAACTATTTATCCCTTTATAAAGATTTAGGAGTTAGGCAAAAAGAAATGTTTACCCGTATACAGTTTTATATTAGATGAATTAGACAAGGAAAACATTGAATGAGACACCACCTAACAGTCAGAAGTTTAATAATAATTTTTGTCACTTGTGACTGCTGCCTAAACATGTTATTCAAATACAATTTGCCAAACTCCGTTTTGATACGGAGACATATTTATATAATTGATAATATAGTAGTCAAATTGATTTGGTGTATGAATAAAAACGACAATATATATAGATAACAATATTATATAAAATAGTTCTTGTTTCTGTTCGTATAATTTGATTATATGGACGTATTGTCTGATGTGCCTTTAGATCTAAAACAAACAATTCAATCTTTAAACAATATTACATGATTTATAACATCATACATGCGTTTAGGGTCAATTAAATGATATTTAAGACTATAATCATACGATTCTTTACTGTGCATTACATATGTTGGCGGCCGGTTGAAATACTAGTGTTATACACCATTTTTTAATTTAATCGTAAAATACATAAAAATTGTATATGACAATATTGTTATGTATCAGTTTTAGCTCACCTGACCAAAGTTCATGTAAGCTTATGGCATGGCGCGGCGTGCGTCGTTATTACCTTTTTTCGACTTTTCCTCCAAAACTGCTGGACAGATCTCAATGATACTTGGTCAGAAGCATATATGAGCCACTGCAATTCAGATTTGTTCATGGCGTTGCCATGGCTACCAAAACTAGGTCAAGGTGACCTAGAGGTCCAAAAATCTTTGAAAATCTTCTTCTCCAAAACCGATGATGGGAGAAATAAATGTGATGTGATATTTGGCTTCTCTAGGGTCTTAAGCCTACAGTTTGTCCATTTTGTGAAATTTGGTCGACAAATGGGTTGCGCGTTTTTGCGTTTAATTTTAAAAATTTCGTAAAATGGCTTCAAATTGTTATAAATTGGCTTTTTGATCATATATTGTTTCTTTTGTTTATAAATACTAAAATTGTGCATTAGCTTGAAAACTATCAACTTTTTGTATAGGCATGTATAGAATTTGTAAGTATTGATATGACAATCATTGTGATATATGGTTCAATGGTTCAAGGTCATATGTTCAAAGGTCAAGGTCATAGCTGCATAAGTGCACTGAAATGATAGTGATAATGACTTAATTTCAAAAAAAAGAAAAAAAAATTAAAACTACGCAAATTTAATTTCTCATTTGATAACAAATAAAAAGTGGGAACGTTTAAAGTCAGCGTTTTTTTCATTTATTTTCATGTCCCAGATTGATTGATTGATTAATTGATCTAAGTATTTGTATTTGGTATATACATGTATATGATATTATTTACCTTGTTTGCGTTTGTGTGCGTTTTTGCCATGATTTTCAGTAACTTTTTTTCTGATATTAACTATGATTGCTCTTCTGCTTTGGTGGATGAAATGATATAGATAACATTAGTTTCTTAGAATGAATAATTACATTTCAACTACTGTTCCAAATGCAACTTAATTGAGGTGAGATATTGTATTTCCTCAATCGTAAATTCTGCAAGTCTCCGTATGATCTAAGTCCGAATCTAAAATAGGTAATATGTTAGAGATGGAAAGCTTGAATTTCGCAACAATATGCAAATTTGCATTCACTGTTCTCGTTCAAATTGCTTTTTGTTGGATATCAAATTTTATCAAATTTTCTGCTTCATATAATGGCACGCGTATAACCGAGATTTTGGAAAGTACACTCAAAAACTTTCAGAGAAAACATTATTTAAAACCACATTTTTAAAATCACGTCGTTATTCTAAGGACATTTAATAGAAAACAGAAGGACAGCATTTAAATGACATTTAGCCAGATTTAAAAATCTATATTTTATAATTAATTGTTCGTTATTGAGTTAATTAAAAAATCCGTCGAAAACATCTGTTGAGTATTTTATTTCTGAATCAATACGTTTATAATTAACACAGTATGTTTTACAGATAACTGAACGTTGTCATATAAATCTTTCATTTAGGAAATAATTAATTATTACTTTTTGGATTCTATCATATCCTAAATTTACATTTGAGGACATTTCTATAACTTCCTGATTTGTTGTCTAAAGGTAAGCCAAGTTTCGAGGACATTTCATGATTTCTGTCAGATCTAAGCTTTATTACGAAAACCTTTGACGTTTAAAGTAAGACAAAAAAATTGCCATAGTTTTAGAATTTTTTTTTTTTTTTTGAAATATAAAAGAAAAAACCTTAAAATATTGTGATGACGGCCATTCATTATTCTGAGGGCTTTGATAAGCCTAGACTTGAAATATTCCTGAATATATATATATATAATTTATTTGTAAGCAGCTTAGTTTGTTGTAGAAAGTTTTCGGAACAAGCTTTACCATGCAATATGAACTGCTAGAGTATAAGCCATCCCGTTTGTCAGATTTATAGATTTGAATAAAAACAGACATTAAATGGATTCGGTAACCACTAAGCATCTTTTTACGTCTCAGAAATAAAAGTCAAATTTTTAAATCTCTTGAGGAGCATAACGGGAGATATAAACCAGCGCATATTCAGAATAACTTTTGATGTATGAGCATGCAGACATTTTTTAAGAATCGTGTTTGGTAACGTATATAAGGGTATGAACGCTAGTGAAGCAGGTGCAAATTGCATAATCTGCCAAATTTAAAAAAAACATAAAATGGTTCCAAGTTTAACACGTATTATTTCATTGCAGTATACAATTAAATCACGTTATTTTATTTACTATGCATAAGTACATCGCATTATCGCGATAATTGGAGAAGTATATGTATAAACATTAACATTTGCTTTGACATGTGTTTTTATAAACAGATCAGGAAATCCCCCTGATCTGTAATCTGTAATCTGTAAATTTGGTTACAAATTTTTGTGTATTCCTACGCTCTTAGTTGTTACGTCACATAACTGCACGTTCTATACTGAAGTTATGAGGCTATGAACTAGCCATTCTAACATGGGTTCACATAGTACAAACTATTAGCTATTGTATATATATGCCCATATTAAATAATTATCCTGCATACAATTTTTAATTTTCATTTCTTTATTTAAAAAAAATTATTGAAATATTGAAATAAACCTTCCATGTTGTGTGATAGGATAAAAAAAACGATATACCTGGAAAAAAAAACAACAGATATTTATTGCATCAAGTTTACAAAAACTACATATAAAGTACAAATATTGAACAATATGGCTATAAGTGTTACATTCTTTCATGGAGGAAAAAGACAATTGTAATTTGTCATTTCTTTGTCTTGCATAAATAAATTTGCGTCTTTAATCTTTTATACAATACTTAAAGCTGCCTTAAGTTTTCCAAAGAAAAAATTAAAACGGTGCTAATCTAATTAATGATGTTCCTAATGAACAATGTTACATTTGGTTCAACGATAAAAGCTCGAATAAATACAGAAATTACAGTATTTTCCCAGCGAGATACAGCATTTGGGATCTAATATTAGAACATGGTTAAGTCATCAAAACCCGGGTCATTTAAACACAACTTTTAAAACGGTGAAATACGATAAATTAAACACAGAACTCCGTTGAATTTGTCATTTGTGACTTAGTAAGGGATACATAACACCAGTTCAAATACATCTGGATATTAATGAAGGACAATTAATGCAATCTGTCATGTTTCATCTTCGATTCTAGGGTTTTCTGTACATCCGTGCGCATGCTCCAAGCTCATAATTACCATCGTAAAACACTGACCAACCGGTCAGAGGATTCCGTTTATTTTCAGCTAAAAGAAATCAAATTTTAGAAAATGAATGTCACGGATCGTGGTTAGAAGATATCTATTTTTTAAAAAATATATTTTTAGAAAATCAAAAAAATTCAGAAAATTGAAAAACTTATTGCAGCTTTAAAACAGGAAAAGAAATAAAAACTAGTTATCTTAGCAATTGCAAGTCGATTACCAATGTTTATGTGTCCATTTTGTCATGGATAGTTTTGACGGGTCGATAACCTATGTTTGTGTCCACCAATTGCCATGGATATTTCTGACGGGTCGATTACCAATGTTAACGTGTCTACTTTTTGCCATGGATATTTCTGACGTGTCGATTACCAATGTTAACGTGTCTACTTTTTGTCATGGATATTTCTGACGGGTCGAATACCGATGTTAACGTGTCCACTTTTTGTCATGGATATTTCTGACAGGTCGATTACCAATGTTAACGTGTCTACTTTTTGTTATGGATATTTCTGACGAGTCTATTACCAATGTTAACGTGTCTACTTTTTGCCATGGATATTTCTGACGTGTCGATTACCAATGTTAACGTGTCTACTTTTTGTCATGGATATTTCTGACGTGTCGATTACCAATGTTAACGTGTCTACTTTTTGCCATGGATATTTCTGACGGGATGATTACCAATGTTAACGTGTCTACTTTTTGTCATGGATATTTCTGACGGGTCGATTACCAATGTTAACGTGTCTACTTTTTGTAATGGATATTTCTGACGTGTCGATTACTAATGTTAACGTGTCTACTTTTTGCTATGGATATTCCTGACGAGTCGATTACCAATGTTAACGTGTCTACTTTTTGTCATGGATATTTCTGACGGGTCGAATACCGATGTTAACGTGTCCACTTTTTGTCATGGATATTTCTGACGAGTCGATTACTAATGTTAAAGTGTCTACTTTTTGTTATGGATATTTCTGACGAGTCGATTACCAATGTTTACGTGTCAACTTTTTGTCATGGATATTCCTGACGGGTCGATAACCAATGTTAACGTGCCTACTTTTTGTCATGGATATTCGTGACGGGTTTGGAAATGTACATACATTTTTTCTGTTCTTTTCTTTAAACGCATTTGGTCAATGTTTTTAACTTTTTGCTTTGCAATTTGAAATTGTAAATTCGTTTCAGTTTCAGAATACATAGATGTTATTTAAATGGATTTTATAAACATTTTTCCTGAACAGTACGGACATTGTATCTTGAATTTTAAACACAGTTCGAAATATGTATGAAAGACGGGGAAAGTTTAAGTACAGCTCGAAATATGTACGAAAACGGGAAAATTTTAACCACAATTCGTAATATGTATGAAAACGGGAAAATATGAATCAAAGACGGGGGAGATTTCTTTTAATAATCTGCACATTTCATTGGTTTTATTTAAACATCAAAGTTATAAGACTGAAATGCATTTTTTAAAAAAAGATAAACATATTTCTTTTATTATTTTTCAAACATAATATAAATTGGTGGCAGTGTCACATAGGTCAATTTTTCGGACATTGAAAATACCATATAATTTAATATGTTATTACATTGGAAATATGTAGATTCACACTTCAAGATATAATTAAATCTAATAAATTCATTATTGATCCGTCTTCGACTAAATACTAAATGCATGGTCTTTTTTTTTTAGATTTTAGGTCCAGACAAAAATAAATTTTAAGTATGTAAAAAAATCAATGTCGTGAAATATATGATTATACTGGTGTTATCGTTAAGAACTCAATCAAGAATGTCCAAGGTAGCCTGGTGTTATCGTTAGGAACTCCATGATGAATGTACCGGGTAGTCTGGTGTTATCGTTAGGAGCTCCATGATGAATGTCCTGGGTAGTCTGGTGTTATCGTTAGGAACTCCATAATGAATGTCCTCGGTAGTCTGGTGTTAACGTTAGGAACTCCATGATGAATGTCCTGGGTAGTCTGGCGTTATCGTTAGGAACTCCATGATGAAGGTCCCAGATGGTCTGGTGTTAGAATTAGGAACTACATGATGAATGTCCTGGGTAGTCTGGTGTTAACGTTAGGAACTCCATGATGAATGTCCTGGGTAGTCTGGTGTTATCGTTAAGAACTCCATAATGAATGTCCTCGGTAGT
The DNA here is from genome assembly GCA_029721355.1 of Tegillarca granosa. Classification (NCBI taxonomy): domain Eukaryota; kingdom Metazoa; phylum Mollusca; class Bivalvia; order Arcoida; family Arcidae; genus Tegillarca; species Tegillarca granosa. Next base: position 17,056,708 of record CM056603.1, on the reverse strand, counting down.
CTGATGTTAACTTTAGGAACTCCATGATGAATGTCCTGGGTAGTCTGGTGTTTTGTTAGGAACTCCATGATGAATGTACCGGGTAGTCTGGTGTTAGAATTAGGAACTCCATGATGAATGTCCTGGGTATTCTGGTGTTAACGTTATGAACTCCATGATGAATGTCCTAGGCAGTCAGGTGTTAACGTTCGGAACTCCATGATAAATGTACCGGGTAGACTGGTGTTAAGATTAGGAACTCCATTATGAATGTCCGAGGTAGTCAGGTGTTAACGTTCACAACTCCACGATGAATGTCCCGGGTAGTCAGGTGTTAATGTTAGGAACTCCATGATGAATGTCCTGGGAAGTCTGGTGCTTACGTTAGGAACTCCATGATAAATGTCCCGGGTAGTCTGGTGTTAACATTAGGATTTCCATGATGAATGTCCTGGGTAGTCTGGTGTTAACGTTATGAACTCCATGATGAATGTCCTCGGTAGTCAGGTGTTATTGTTCGGAACTCCATGATAAATGTACCGAGTAGTCTGGTGTTATTGTTAGGAACTCCATGATGAATGTCCTCGGTAGTCAGGAGTTATTGTTCGGAACTACATGATAAATGTACCGAGTAGCCTGGTGTTAACGTTATGAACTCCATGATGAATGTCCTCGGTAGTCAGGTGTTATTGTTCGGAACTCCATGATAAATGTACCGAGTAGTCTGGTGTTATTGTTAGGAACTCCATGATGAATGTCCTCGGTAGTCAGGTGTTAACGTTCACAACTCCACGATGAATGTCCCGGGTAGTCAGATGTTAATGTTAGGAACTCCATTATGAAGGTCCCAGGTAGCCTGGTGTTAACGTTAGGAACTCCATGATGAATGTCCCGGGTAGTCTGGTGTTAACGTTAGGGACTACATGATGAATGTACCGGGTAGCCTAGTGTTAACGTTAGAAAGTCCTTGATAAATGTTGAGGGTAGTCTGGTGTAAACATTTGGAACTGCAGGATGAATGTCCCGGGCAGTCTGGTGTTAACGTTAGTAACTTCATGATGAATGTCGAGGGTAGACAGGTGTTAACGTTAGGACATCCATGATGAATATTAATGTCCTAGGTTGTCTGGTTTTTACGTTAGGAACTTTATGATGAATGCCCCGGGTAGTCTGGTGCTAACGTTAGGAACTCCATGATAGATTTCCTGGGTAGTCAGGTATAAACATTAGGAATCCCATGATGGATGTCCCGGGTAGTCTTGTGTCAACGTTGGTAACTTCTTGATGAAAGTCCATGGTAGTCAGGTGTTAACGTTAGGAACCCCATGATGAATGTCGCGGGTAGTCTGTTGCTAACGTTTGGAACTCCATGATGAATATTTCAAGTATTTAAAGAAAGACAACTCTATTGAATTATACTGAAATAGGAAAAAAAGTTATGTTGTATTTTTTCTATTTAGCAATGTTTTTGTAAAGATATTTTATAAAAAGTATTTTTTATATAAGCAAAAAATACAAAACACTAGATACAATGTACATGTATATTTGCCGGGTACAAATTACCCATGCTTTCTGAAACAAATTTTAGTAGCATGAACGGTTGTCGGTTGTTCTAAAACCATTTGTCTCAGACATATTGATTTTATACCATTTGTTGTAGTTCGGTCTCAAATCTGGAAAAATAGAGGGACTCGATCAAAAATGTTTCTTCCTTTTCAAGAAGTCTCTCGCTAGAACTAATTTGACAAAAACCTGTGCTTATTCGATATTTCTTATTTACAGAATAAATAGAACTTCATCTTTGTTCGTAATTTGATAAATAGGTGTTTACATTGTTTTTTATAAATGAAAATTTTGAGAGACTGAGAGTATATCAGTTATACAACCATATTATTAAGTGATATTTTCTAAGTTTTGTTTTTTTTTCACTGTTTTGCTTTTGTTTTTTTTTTTTTTTTTTTTTGTTTTTTTTTTTTTTTTGTTTTTTTTTTTTTTTTTTTTTTGTTTTGTTTTTTTTTTTTTTTTTTTTTTTTTTTTTTGGTTTTTTTTTTTTTTTTTGTAAAATATTTGTGGAAATAAAAGTAAGCCTAAGTTCCGCAAATGTCATATAATTTTTTTTAAAGTCATCTTATACAAATGTAAAAGAATGTACCTAAAATGGCTGCATTGAGAGATATTTCAAAATATTTAAAAAATTATCATTCATAAGCATAAAAACCTAAAATGAAATATCCTGCTTTATTTAAAAGCGCATCATGTAATTCAGCGTAAATGGGACACTGTATTAAAAATGAAACTCGCCCTCCACTTCATCAAAAGTACATTGTTTACAAATTCTGTCACAAAGGGGAGTCTGTGGCCTGGTATATCTAATAAGGGGAGAGAACTTGCACGGAACTGTGCGAGATGGCGTTTGTGTTTGCTTTTTTAATTTAACTCTCGGATGATCTAATAATCAATTTGATATACAGTGCTTATTTATTCCATTTACTGTGACGTGTTTTTAATAATCAAACAAAACAAAAATTTAAAAAATAAGAATTAAAAATGAATTAAATAAATAAATAAACAAACAAATAAATCAATAAAACTGTAGCTTTGTACACATTTAAAGGCTATGGATAGTTTAGTTCCAATTTTTTATCTTGGAACATTAAACTTGACATTCAAAACTGGCTTTATCTTTCTGACCCCCGATCTTACAAGACTTTTGTCTTATCCAACAAAAGCATTAGATAAGACTGAGAAAATGTACGCTATATTCATTTGTCTGTGTTTTCTATATGTGTCTTGTGATGATCAGCCTTCTAAACGAATACTTGTTACAGATCCTGACTATGTGAGGGATCAAGAAATATCTACATTAAAAGCCATGGTTCAATCATTACAGGCCAAAGTAACACAGTTAGAGACTCATCCTTCTAGAGGTAACGTTGTATTTCTTATAATCAATGTTAACGTAATAAAACACCACTCAGTCAAAGTTAAGGGATGGACTTTCTAGAGTTCTGTCATATTATAAATTTTTGAATATTTTTTATTCAAAATATTCAAAGCAAGTGTTTAAGAGTACCAAATACCTCTTAAAGATTGTGAGAAAAAACTTGGTCGCTAAAAAGGTAAATGTCTGTTACACCGTCGCTTTTGCTGAATAAACGTCACCTAATGTGGTTCCTAATTCAACTGATCAACTGAAATAATTGCTCCTTACAAGCATCAAAGAGTACTAGGATTAAAGCTGTCAATTTAAAAAAAACGTATTTGAAAATGTTAATTATCGAGATTATTTTCAATTTTGCTATATATATATATATATATATATATATATATATATATATATATATATATATATATATATATATATATATATATATATATATATACATGTATATAAACCGAGGGTATCCATAACTCAATAGGCAGTACTTTTGCTGTCAGAAAAAGTACCATGTAGCAAAATTTTCAGCCGTCTAAAATTTGAAATTTATTTAAAACTAAGGTTTGTTCCCTCATGCAAAGCATTCCTTAGCTGGATTTGGATTTATATAATTTTTGGAAATTTAGTTTCATCATTTTCAACTGTTTGGCTTATGATTTTTATCTATCAAACTTTTCGGTCTTATAGTGTCACTGATGAGGAATGAATTTTCGAAATGTACACATCTGGCACATCAAAATTTAACTGGTATCTGTGTTATATATATATATATATATATATATATATATATATATATATATATATATATATATATATATATATATATATATCAGTAAACATTGATTGCTTTTAAAGTAAAAGAAGTTTATGTTCTGATATTCATACTAAAACTTCTCACTTGGTAAATATGTATCTGTTAACTGTATTTACAAAAACTTAATTTTCTAGCTTTTTTTTAAATTTTTGCTTTTAATTATTGAAACAATTTTCAATAAACATTTTTTGATAATTATTTGTTGTGAAATAAATACTTGTTCTGTCATATTTTTCACATCCACATAGTCAATTTTTCAATAATCAATTGTACTAGTTTCAAGATTTCCGAAGAAAAATTTTACAATTAGTTGAACTAAAGCTATGTTGCCTCTAAATTATTGATAAGACCTATTGAACAGCTTTACTTATCATATATGGCCAATTAACGCAATATCAGCATTTGTAACCGCGACTACAGACTGGTTACGAGCAGTTGCATGGTTACAAAATTTTTTCCACTTTTCAAAACCGGCTTCATGTTCTATTTAGGTTACGAGGTTACAAAGGTAACACTATGATTACATAGAGTTACATTAAGTTAATTTTTTTTTTTTTTAATTTTTGACAGCCTTCGAAGTTACAAGGTTACAATGATTACAAAGGTAACATTGTCGAAAAATTACTCTTTTTCAAAACCCGCTTCATTTTCTGGATAGACTACGGGAATATTGTAGGTGTTGATATGACAATTATTTTGTTATATGGTCAAGGTCACAGGTTCAAAGGTCAAGTACATAGCTGCAAGTATATTGAAATGTTAATGATTTTTAAATTATTTATTGTACTACAATTTCTACATGCATATTAGCTACTTACAGATGAAACGTGACTGGCTAGTGCACAGCTAATAAAATTTTATTTATTTATTTATTTATTTATTTATTTATTTATTTATGTCTGTATGTATATAATCTAAACCCCGGTTCATTTTAACCGATAATTTAAAAATTACTTTTTTAAAATTGATTTTTCTCAGTTAAAAATCTTCTGATTCAAGTAAAAATATAAGGTAGGCAAGAAACTTATTAATTATTTAACTTCTAAAAACTCGATAGAATAAAATATATAAATAAAAATATTAATTAAAATCAAACATTCTACGCCTGTTGTTTATAAAAAATTAATAAAACAGAACTAAAAATTATGTTTAAATATCAATTCCATCTTTACCAGCTAGTTGTTCGATTTAGAAATTTTGCCAAGTACATGTATATATGCATATATTTATATCTATTTTGCTAAGAGTTTGTTGCAAATTGAATTTATAATTAAATACATGTGAAATATATGTGCTGTCATTTTGTTTCTTTTGTACAGACTCATGTTTACTTATCCCTGGTAAAAAATCTTGATAACCCCACCAGCCAGATCTTTACCATCTATCCAAGGTTAAAAACGGATAGTTGTCCTCACATTTTGACTAATCTTACCGATTTTATATGACATTAATTGTTTGTATTGTAGGTGGATCTGTCTATGTGAGATGGGGTCACCATAATTGTTCTAACACAGCAGAGTTATTATATTCGGGTAATGATTAAACTAATAGTCCTAGAAACCACAGTTGGAATGATGATATACGCATACAATATTCCTATCATACATGTACCTGTTAACGAAATATTGATAAATCAAGTGTGGGAAAGCCGTGGTGGAATTCGTCAGTCTATCATTAAGAAATGTTTTTATTCTATTGGCATTGATGCAATGTAACGTGACATCATAGTTCAGAAAAATGCAATTACGCCATCATATTTGACAAATTACACCTGCAAATATCCTACATGGTTTCATATTAGAATCTTGTATTTTTTAATATCTGCTCGTGTAAGATGTTTTATGCAGTGGTGCACATATCTCACTTGACTATGTAATTGTAAGTGACATGACGACATACAATAGAGGCATGATGTTATCTAAAATGCAGAAAAATTGACAACTATACCTTCAACATTTAGAAAGTTCAAAATGTTTGGAAAGTTCTTTTTGCGATTTTAAAATGAATAATTTTATTATCTAGTCAAAACCACCTTGTAAGATCTATTTTATGGAAAGTCATTCTGATTATCACGACTTCATGTTAGGTAGATAGTAGCGTCAGTCATTCTGATTATCACGACTTCATGTTAGGTAGATAGTAGCGTCAGCCATTCTAATTATCACGACTTCATGTTAGGTAGATAGTAGCGTCAGTCATTTTAATTATCACGACTTCATGTTAGGTAGATAGTAGCGTCAGTCATTCTAATTATCACGACTTCATGTTAGGTAGATAGTAGCGTCAGTCATTCTAATTATCACGACTTCATGTTAGGTAGATAGTAGCGTCAGTCATTATAATTATCACGACTTCATGTTAGGTAGATAGTAGCGTCAGTCATTCTAATTATCACCACTTCATGTTAGGTAGATAGTAGCGTAAGTCATTCTTATTATCACGACTTCATGTTAGGTAGATAGTAGCGCCAATCATTCTTATTATAACGACTTCATGTTAGGTAGATAGTAGCGTCAGTCATTCTGATTATCACGACTTCATGTTATTGCCGACAACATGCAAAATACCTATTACGACACGTTCCGGAAAAGTGATAGTTGAGAACATGTAAAAAATTGTTCAGTCACGGTCTTGTCTGTTTCCGGTATTGCCGAAAACCAACATGTAAAATACCTATTTAGACACGTTTCGGGATAGATGAGAACATGTAAAAATTGTTCAGTCACGGTCTTGTCTGTTTCCGGTATTGCCGAAAACCAACATGTAAAATACCTATTAAGACACGTTTCGGGATAGATGAGAACATGTAAAAAATGTTCAGTCATGGTCTTGTCTGTTTCCGGTATTGCCGAAAACCAACATGTAAAATACCTATTAAGACACGTTTCGGGATAGATGAGAACATGTAAAAAATTGTTCAGTCACGGTCCTGTCTGTTTCCGGTATTGCCGAAAACATGTAATATACTTGTTAAGGCACGGTGTTATCTGCTCACGGTATTGCAGAGAACATGTTAAGTACTTTGTTGATAGAACGCTATTTTTGTTCCCGGTACTGTTGAGAACATGTTAAATACTTATTTATGCACGGTTTTATCCGTTCCCGGGATTGTTAAGGACATGTAAAATACTTGTTTAGGCACGGTTTTATTTGTTCCCGGGATTGTTAAGGACATGAAAAATATTTGTTTAGGCACGGTTTTATCCGTTCCCGGTATTGTTCAGAACATGTAAAATACTTGTTTAGGCACGGTATTATCTGTTCCAGTGATTGTTGCGAACATGAAAATATTTGTTCAGGCACGGTTTTATCTGTTTCCGGTATTGTTGAGAACATGTGAAATACTTGTTTAAGTAAGGTCTTATGCTAGAAGTTTCCCAATATTGTTGAGAACATGTCAACTATTTTAATTTGTTAAGACGCTGTTTTATCTGTTCGTGCTAATGCTGAGTACATGTTAGGTAATGTTTTGCGGCAAGGGCTTGTCTATTCTCGGCAGCACCGATTTTCTTTTTAGTAATTCATTGAGGCATAAACTTCTTCGTTCTTTCTACTGCAAAAGACACGTCTGGTATGTATTGTTTAATCTTTAGCACAAATCCGCGATATTAAAGAATTATAAAACGATATCCAAGCATCTATAATATTTGTAATTTAATGGTATATTATGTTTATACTTCAGGATTTGCTGGTGGATCAAATTACGATCAGTCGGGTGGATCAGCAGACTATGTTTGTCTACCTAGAGATCCACAATGGGCTAAGTACAACGATGCCGCCTCCTCGCATGGTGCGTTTATGTACGGTGCTGAATACCAGGATAACTTCTTTGCAACCCCACGTGTCGATAATGATGTTCCTTGTGCCGTCTGCAGAAGCCATAACACAGCACATATAATGATTCCAGCCCGGACACAGTGTTATGGAAATTGGACAATGGAATACACAGGCTATCTCGCTGGTGGAAACTACAATAGCGCGGGTCCCAATAATTTTGTTTGTGTCGATAGTGAAATTCAAACTGTTTTTCATAGTCAAACAAACGACAATGGGAAACTTTTTTATCAAGTAGAGGGAATATGTGGATCCCTTTCTTGTCCGCCTTATGTCAACTACAGAGAGCTGACATGTGTCGTCTGCACAAATTAGCGTACAAACAAAACATACTTTTTGTAACAATTCTTCCCTCATATTTAAATAAAATAAAGTACACTAATATTAGAATACTTTAAATGTTTTTTTCTATGGATCCTTGCCTTTTTTCTAATAGATAAAAATATATGATTTGGGACCCCGTATATTACATGTACTATATTTTCATTATTGGCATTCATCATAAAAAGCTCGTCCCAAAGATACAGTTAATTATTAGTTATATTGCAAATTCTGAACATAACATTATCTTACATATAGTACTTTTGTTTTATTTTTTATATTTCATCATTTTTTTATGGCTGTGCATGAAAAGATGTATGTCAACATGCCAAGAATATTAAGTACACGGTTTGAAATCAAAATCGTTACATTTGGCAATTGCAACCCGTAACAATGAAATACGAGTACATTTTTCTTTTTCTAAATCAACTAAATACTTAAACCTTCTAGGATTAAATCCGCTTTTTTCATTTTAAAGTTAAATTTTGAATTTTTTATTTTTCTGAATATCTGGTTACACAATATGCATTGTTTTTTTTTTTTTTTTTTTTTTTTTTTTTTTGAGATATTATTTTCCTTAACCACATAGTACTATTTTCTTGCTGAAAGCTTTGCTACATTGTAGAAATTGCTATTATTTTTATTTTGTTTCACGTTTTTGTTTTAATAAAAGTTTTAAACAACATATAATCAGACAATTTTTGGTGCAAACTAAAATCGAATTAAGTTTTTAGAAGCAAACATAATTTGTCTCGTGAGATGACATTTTTAATTTATCAACATTTAGAATAAAGGACATATAATTTTTTTTACTTGTTCGTATTTTCTTGTCCAGTGCAATATCTAACAAATTTTCGAAATCCTATAAAATGTTCAATTTGTCGTTTGCAACATTGAATTAATCCTCTAAATGCCATCAACTAAAATCGTTGAATTAGAGCTTTGATATACACCACAAAACAAAAGTTTATAAAGAAGTCTTAAAATGGCCATATGGAGAACAAAGGTTTGACCCAGGTATCAGACAGAACAAAGAGCAGAAAAGCCGAGATATATTGTGACAAAGGTTTGACCCAGGTGTCAGACAGAACAAAGAGCAGAAAAGCCGAGATATATTGTGACAAAGGTTTGACCCTGAAGTCAGACAGAACAAAGAGCAGAAAAGCCGAGATATATTGTGACAAAGGTTTGAACCTGGTATCAGACAGAACAAAGAGCAGAAAAGCCGAGATATATTGTGACAAAGGTTTGACCCAGGTATCAGACAGAACAAAGAGCAGGAAAGTCGAGATATATTGTGACAAAGGTTTGACCCTGGTATCAGACAGAACAAAGAGCAGAAAAGCCAAGATATATTGTGACAAAGGTTTGACCCTGGTATCAGACAGAACAAAGAGCAAAAAAGCCGAGATATATTATGACAAAGGTTTGACCCTGGTGTCAGACAGAACAAAGAGCAGAAAAGCCGAGATATATTATGACAAAGGTTTGACCCAGGTGTCAGACAGAACAAAGAGCAGAAAAGCCGAGATATATTATGACAAAGGTTTGACCCAGGTGTCAGACAGAACAAAGAGCAGAAAAGCCGAGATATATTATGACAAAGGTTTGACCCAAGTATCAGACAGAACAAAGAGCAGAAAAGCCAAGATATATTGTGACAAACGTTTGACCCTGGTTTCAGACAGAACAAAGAGCAGAAAAGCCAAGATATATTGTGACAAACGTTTGACTCTGGTTTCAGACAGAACAAAGAGCAGAAAAGCCAAGATATATTGTGACAAAGGTTTGACCCTGGTGTCAGACAGAACAAAGAGCAGAAAAGCCGAGATATATTATGACGATCTAAGCTTCAAATTAAAGTAATAAGGATGGATTTATGTAAAGCACATCTCATTTATATGCCAATAAATACTTTATCTTCAAGGCCAGCACCATATTTTATGCTTTCTTGAAAGAAAATGCTTATTTGTTTAATATAGATGGAAATCGATCATCGGAATAATTCTCATAACTTGTTATTAAAATAATCTGATACTCTTTAAAGTTTATTATGATGTTTTTAAATAATAAATTTCAATACAGTGTACATACAGAAAGCTCATAAAAACATAATTAACTTTTATGAAGAGATATATGATATCAAAATCAATGAAATCGACTTCAGAGTTGTATGTTGTATCCAATATTGAATTTATAAACATAATATTGAAAACTAAGAAAATTTTGGAGACTTTATGAATCAAAGCATTTACCGTATAATACAATAAAATTCTTTTATCATGAAAAATCGAGTAATTTGCCGGAAATATGGTGCAATGTTAAAGTTTTATCGACTAAAACGATCGATATCCAAAACTCTTTACCTATTTCAGGAAATATGTGTCAACATTATTAAAAATCAATTTAGGCTTACAATAAATATATTAAAATAATGAAAGTTCGGTTTATTCAAATTTCAAACAAAGCCGTGAAACAAGAATATATAGGAAAAAATAGAATTAAAAAGATAGAAAAAACTTGGTCTATAAATCGTTTAAAATCGATGTCATTTTTTTTATAAAAAAAATCTTTCAAGGTCTATCAAATCACAATGTAAATTTGTTTTCTTTGAATGAATCCTCTTTATCTATCTAAATTCGTAACTTTTTACAATGAAAAGGAATCTAACCGAACAGACAAAGGGAATTTGTTACTAACAATAACTAGAAATGTTTTAGCTAACAAAACACCAAAAGACAAGATCTTAATTCTAAAGAATACTACATTTTATAAAATATTTTAATCAATATAATATAATGGTCAACGTAGAATCTCAATATCTGAATAATTTAATCTCCGTATGTGACTAATGTAATTCTATTTGATGATAGCTATCTAGGAACTCCTAATCTACATAAGTTGTGATACCCAACCAATGACTAAGTTGTTTAAAATAAGTTTGTTCTTGGAATATACGAAGGAAGTTAAAAAAGGTTTAAAGAATAAAGAAGAACGCTTTCTACAACACAACTTTGTTTCTTTCGGTTTTTATACAAGACAATTTTAGGGAGGGAGGGGGTAAAAAAATTATAGATCATGGTGTTAATTGTAGCCACAGACCATACATTAAGTTGTTATACTTTCATATTAATATAGCCATCATTCTTCATACAGTTATCTTTCTTCATATTGTGTATTCCTTAGTAATATAAGTAAGAAGGTTTCAGCTTGGTCGACAATACATGCCTATGTTACAGCCTTCAGTTTAAAACCATCAGAAACCCTTGTTCCACGTATATTCGTTAATAGTGACTGGCGGCCTATATAACGACTTTATATTAAGTTTGTATTACTCTGTTTGAGAAAGAATATGTTATCAAAATATGACACTTCAATAGCTTTATTTAATATCTTTGTTTATTCCGTATTATACTCTGTACCTCTACTAAACCATAAGGTGCTTATTCTATGCAAAATGAAATCATGAAAATTAAACTGTTGCAATTTTTTTTTTTAAAACTTCGTTTATTATTATTTGATCGTTCTTCAGTTAAATCAATATTGTGGGTTGTATGAAATGTAAAAATCAGATTGTTTTTGTGTAATTTTTCTTTTTATATAGAAAAAAAATGTTTGCAGATTTGACATCATATCTTTCAACTGTTTCCAAAGCAATAACTGGATCTATAGGTTATCCTAGTTTAAGATACTTTTTTCTAATAATTTAGATAATTTTTGCTATTAATTATTTGCAAAATCTAAGCTTTTTATCCTAATAAGAAACAGTGTTTACACACTTTACACATTGTGATTGAAAATATGTATTTGAACATTTTGCATTTTGTCGACAGAAATGATACCAGATTTATCCGTAAAGATCAAAATCATTTGTAGAAATTAATGAATGGCCGACAAAAATATATTTTAGCCAATTAGATTGTTGTAAATAAAATTAGCAAAGCTTTACAAATGTGGAACCATTCTTCTGTCTAGTTAATTTTTTTCGACGTAGGCTTTTTTACAAATAAAAGCCGATATTAAGTAAACGTTACTGCTATTAATAAAAAAGATTTTTTTACAATATATGCTGGAATGACTAAATAGCCTACCTTTGATTATGGTCTGAAATTTAACCAAGTTTTAACGATTTTCCGTATCTAAATCGTACATAAATGGCACAATAAACTTCATTTGATATAAATTAAAGTATTTTTACCAAATAAATAGCGACCAAAGATCAGCGGAAGTGTCTAAAATTGTCACTATATCAGCCAAGCTTTAAACCATACACTTGTTTAAAAAATATACCACGACGGTAGTTCATTTGTTAGAGTTCTCGCTTCGTTTGTGGAAGGTCGAGGGTTCAAACCCCAGTAGAATCTGACAAAGATTTGAAGATACGCAGTGACTGTTTTTTAGCCAAGCGCTTGGCATTAAAAAATGAAAATAACGGAATTCTTCAGATGGGACCTAAAAAACCGACGTTCCCTGTCACAGCAGGCGTGGCACGTTAAAGACACCCCCAGCACAATTCCCTAAGCGCACTGCAAAGGTCAAAATTTCTGCCACTTCATTTTTAGCTGGTGATGTCTCGATATAAGTGAAATATTCTTTATTTGGACGTAAAATCATAATTAATTCAATCAATAAACCTTATCAAAAATGCTATTTTACAATTATTTTCCCGTAGGCTTCCATTATAACATAAACATAATAGGGGATAAAGTGACAGTTGAGATTAAATAATTGTAAGAAATGTTCGTCTAAATGAACTGAACAACATATCAAAGCTCAACGTAGTTCGACCAAGAAATATTTGGCTACTTAAGCATCAAGTCCACAGAACCATGTATTGACCGAATTCAAAGACTATAATTGTTTTATTATATGACAAATAACTATTTGCCTATTTCAAGTGAAATTAAGTAGAATCCATGCAATACAAACAATACACAAAATGCCGTCTCCTCCATCATGACTGAGCAACTCAACGGAGTAAATAAAGAAAATAATTGATAATTTTGTTGTGACGCCATTGAGGCTAAAAAGGTCTGAACCAGTCCGGACCTCATATTATTGACCGCACGTGCATTTAGACAAGCAATACACGAAATATTTAATGACACGTGACAGTATGACGACCAATAGACGAAAAGAAAGAATCATAGTCATATAATAATGCTTGATATCATGTAGCAAAAGATATCGCGGATTAAAGGAACCGCAGTGCGACTCTACAAACGCTCCCTCTTTCTAGATGATCTGTGATGGTAAAGAGTTGCTTCGGATCTGGATATTTAAAACATTTAAACTATGACAAAGCTGAAAGATAACAATATGTCTCGTTTTGCAGCTATTGGTGAACAGCTGTCGAAACTCAAAACTTATAACAACGAGCATTGTTAAGTATGAGGGATGTGAACTTGTTGCGGGTGTTTTTTTGAAACAAATGATTAATCGGAATTAAAGCTTTTTTCTTAAAAAAAAAAAGTTTTCGTTTCATCACACAAACACATGGTGATTGTTTTGAAATTTAAGTTTAATTTTGAATTTTCAAGGGGTATAATATTGACGAGAGAATGAAACGATTGAGTTGTATCCACTCATAAATAATATTTATCTGATGTAACTGACTTGGGTGTAATTTTATAATAATAATAATAATAATAATAAATGGTAATGAAAATTCTTCCTTATGTTTATAATACACATGTACATAAATATATTGTTTCATTCTTAGTTGTAATTACTTATATAACCATCCATTTGTGGTTTCGCTCACGTGTACTTATCATTGCCTTATATAATAATCCATTCCAGTATGATTCACCTGGTTTGAATAGTTCTGTCTGTAAAGTTTGCAAATTTTGCACAAAGCAAGGCTATTTTCTACAGCAAATGAGACACACAAGTTGTTTTTCATGCAATAAGAGCCACAATCAAGAACTTTGCCACAAGATGACACTGTAGAAAGTTCTGTTATATTGCCACCTGGTAACGTATTCCTTCCAGAAAGTCTGAAATATGCAGATTTGCCTTTGAAGGTGTCACTGTTACATTGCGTTTCGGGATTTCCTGTGACTGAAATAAAAAAAGAATTCCATAATAATTTAATCCAAATATAGAAGGCATTTGTACAGTGACGTAAAGAAAACACAGTATTAAATTTTACAAGAACCAAAACTATAGAGACCATTATGTATCTAAAATCTTATTAAAATAGTTTATTTTTTAATGCAGCCGTTAATAAACAACTAGACACACCTAGCCTTTAAAAATAATTAATCAAATTAATAAAATAATCAATTCATAAAAAGAAAAAGAAAGTAAACAGGAAACAAAAATTGTTAAAATATTGAAACAAAAAATTAAACTAAATTTATCGAATAAAACTGATTGACAATACTTCGAAAACAAAATAAATGATTAATAAATGTCTCTTTAACAATTTCTGTGTTATATTTGCCATATATGAATCAAAGACTTTCCTTTATCTATATATACCTGGTGCAATTGTCTGAGAACAAAATGAAATGACATCAGCTTCGTTTGGTACATCTTTTTTATCATACAAGGTAACACAGGTTATGCCCCCTGAAAATGAGCTTAAACTGTAATCAAAGGATTTTCCAAGTCTCAATGTTCCGGGCATTTGGAATTTCAAACTATTTGGAAAGTTGGATGTAACAATTTGGGTATCATCTGTTCCGCTGTTTGCAGTCTTAGCGCTCAAAAGTAATTTCCCATTGCTTTCGTCGCGACCAAATTGTACCAAATACCAGTTACCTGGTGAAATAAGAAAACTGTTCAATGATAGTGTACCTCCATCATTCCCTGCGTAGTCAATAAGATTCATCCAAAGCTTACCAGAACTTAAATAGAACTTAAACTCTTTCATATAGCCTGCAGTCGATAATCCGTTGTATTTGTAATGTAGAAGGCATCCGTCGGCCGTTACAGATGGATTTACAAATACCGAGAACGCGATATCGTTAAGGAATGTCGGATTTGCTGAGGCATACTCCACATGAAGATCCACATATGCAGCATCATCAAGTTTTAACGGCGTATATGGTAAAGGCGGAAATGATCCCTCAAAATTTAAGCCACACTGATCGTTAAGATCAGAAGGTGTTTGTTGTTCGACAATCTCGCTGGCATAACTAGTATTTCCTAAAGGCCATATCATTGCAGGTTGACATTCAAATATTGGTGTCATTAAGCCTGGAAGATAAATGAATTAAATTTCTATTTATTTAATAGAACATAATTAAATTTTACTACAAAAATTTTAATGAATTTAACCATTTGCATTCATATAAAATGGGCTGGACAATAGAGTAAGTATGCAAAGGACATAGCAACAAAATATTGTTCCAAAATATTTCACTTCTGCAGTAAAACAGAGACTCAATATATGAAAAAAG
Organism: Tegillarca granosa; assembly: GCA_029721355.1. NCBI lineage: Eukaryota > Metazoa > Mollusca > Bivalvia > Arcoida > Arcidae > Tegillarca > Tegillarca granosa. The sequence goes on along the minus strand of CM056603.1, from coordinate 17,041,413 downwards.
ACGCTACAAGTAATACTATTCAATTGAAATTGCTTAATATAGCATTTGTACTAAGTGATAAGTCCGATTTAGTTACTTTTAAGTTGTTATAACAGAAAATGTTTCTGTACATTTTTTGGAGTTACGTTTTACACGAACGGTAAAAAGACATAGTTTCTCCAATCAGAAAGTAAATAACTTAGCATTGTCGCTGCATTAAGATATAGTTAAACCTGCACCAGGATAGATAAGAGAAATTAATTGTCCGTCATCTCTTGCTGTAATAATTTTAGAAGCCAGAAACACCCAAAATATATATATATGTTAACACCTAGTCAGTATAAATAAAAACACGTTTTATCGTTACAAAGCTACACTTGATTAATAACTTTAACGTCTTGATGAAACGACGTTAAATGAAGATTTTGAAGATGGTACCAATAACAAAAAATGCAGTGGTAACTTTAAGATTTTTATTACTTTGATCCGTTGGCCTAAACTTTCATCTGAAATAATGTCTTATATTTCCTACAAACATTCAATAGTCAATTGTATTTATTAAAGAAACCATCAAAATGTTTTACAGTTTAGAACCCATTTAAAAGATACTTGCAAAAAAATTAATACTTGTCCAAAGAATGTTATATCTTATAAAAAGCTTCAATTAGAAAAGGTAAAAAAGGTGTTATTTAAAGAATTATTGTCATGAAATTATTTATTTATTTATTTATTTATTTAATTATTCATTTATTTATTTATCTATTTTTTTATTTTTTGTATTTATTTATTTACCTATTTATTTTTTTGCCTTTATTTTTTTTATGTATTTATTTCAAAACCGAAAATCTTGGAACATAATCCTGGCGTGCAATCAAGACATCGCATTTCAAAGTAATTTTTTTGAAACGACGTCATAATTTTTCCTGATTGCAGAAAATCAGTACTACAAAGTGAGGTAAACTAAAACTTTGCATTTAGAAATAACCAAAATAGTAACAAAAACATGAAGTAAAAAAATATTTTTTATCCCTCCAGGTAACTATTACCCAGTCTTGGTACTCATTTCATTATCCCTTTCCGGTCTTTTTGAATAAATATATTCTTCATTTATGCCCATGCAAATTTAAAACCTTTAGTCCATATATGATATTTACCATGTTTCATCAAATGTAATTAAGAATTTTTTTTTCGAGAAGATGGTTAAAATGTTAACAAGTTAGCCCACTGAGACGACTGACGTTGAACCAACGCAAAAGCTCATTTGAGTTTTTAGCTCAGGAAAGCTATAAATATATTTAGTTTTTAAAATAGGGAAACATATTATGTCATGTACAAAAGAAGACATTGGTGATGGATATCATATATATTAAAATGAAAGCATTTATGGAACATGAAAAATATATATACCTTATAAACTTCAAATTAAGACTAATTACTATAACTTTTTAAAAGATATTTTCACCAACAAAATTGTCTCTTATTAACAATTTGTGAAAGCTTATGAAAATTTAACGAGAGAGACAGTCCTCCGGGTAAAAAAATGTTAATATATATATATATATATATATATATATATATATATATATATATATATATATATATATATATATGTTTAAATATCTTCATGTGTTTTGCATTTTTTTATATTTGTATGTATCTTTTCTTATTATTGTAACTCACAATTAGAGAAATAAAAAAAATTGAAACTTTAATTTTGCTTCGTCTCATCTTTCTACAAGCAAGAACGTAATTGGTTTATATACGGGAAATTCTGTGTATTTTTTATTTGCATATTGCTTATCGCCGCATTGGCAATTCTTGTTTTTCCCATCAGAAAGACCTTTTTTATCTTTTAAGTATTAATCCATGAGGTAAATCAATTGTTCAAAGGAAACAATGGGGATATCAATACAGAATAAAATCCATTCAATGAAGCAAAAAGATACGAGAACGTGTATATATAGATATCTCTCTAACGACACTCGTATTGTTATTTTCACAAAAGGAAATCAATCAAATATAAAAATAAATCTATACATTCAGAAACTACGTTTTCAATTTCTGTGTAAAAAATAGATACTTGCATGTTTAATGATAAGGAAAGAGATGTTATCGTAAATGATACTCGATTTAAATTACAAAATGCATAACAAAAAAATAAAGAGCGAATCTTCGTTTAGTTTTAAATCAATCTATATATGGACCATAAAATTTTTGAGATGTACAAAAAAACTATTGTGCTTATATTGATCGTGATAATTTCAGCCCAAGTACATGTATGCCAATTTAGCCAACCTGATATACAAAATACTCCTTAAAGTATGTTCACATTTACCGTGCGAATATATCGTTGTTGCTCTTGCAAAGATGTTTTTATTAGTAGTATTTTTCACCTCGGTGCATGTATCACTTTTATTTAACTTATTACTATTATTTGTTCGCTGTTCATAAAAACAAAATAAAAAGTATATTGCAGTTGGATCTCGATATCTCAAACATTTTAAATAACTCAGAATGTGTTACTTATTATTTACACAAAATAATTCCGGTTATCTCGAACTCGGAAATCTCGAATTTTCGGATAAGTCGGACGTAATTCTAGGTCCGTGAATAAAAAAAAATGCAATTTTAAAAAATAATGCTCAGTGTCCCCATATATGTATAAACCAGCTGGGAATGTAGTAATAGGTGATCTTAATATAATTAAAAAAACTAAATTAAGATGTCGCCTTTAAAAGGTCCTAAATACAGGGAGGCTCAACCTTTTACTTGCGGACAGAATTTCAAAATTATTATTGATTCTGTTGAAGAGTATGCTGCTAAATTAGAAGGAGTGGAGCTTGATACCTTGTCCGGCTAGATAAGGGCTTAAGAGATTTCATAAAGTCGAGGATTGTCAAACTTAAAGGGTCTATGAGTACTTAACCTTCTTTAGTGCTCAGGGACCCTGAGATTTCTGCAATCCTTGCGAACATACATAACAGGTATGTTGTTGTCCCAGCTGATAAAGCTTCTGAAGCATTATTTTCGTTTGTAAGAAATTCTACGGTTAATGTCTTAAGGAGCTTAAGTCGTCAAAGATGACCTTCAGACTTAATCAGAAAAAAGTCTATTCTGTATCAACCAAATGTTGATTCTCAAAAAGTGCTACTTCAGCATTTTGTTTCTAATACTCTATCTTCGGTAAAGAGTGTGAAAAGTTTTGATTATTCTACCCTTTACACCATTATCCCTCATTCTAAATTGAAAGAACGTCTAAAACAAATCATTCACTTGTCATTCTTTTACAAAAACGGTAAACCGAGATATAAATATCTAGTGCTCAACAGGGATTCTGGTTATTTTGTAAAACACCATACAGACTGCAAACAAAAATATACTGAAGATACCATCAACAAAATGTTAGAGTTTTTGATAGAAAACATATTTGTTGTGTTCGGAAATATAATTTTACAACAAATAATCGGTACACCAATAAGTACAAACTGTGCAACTTTGCTTGCTGATTTGTTTCTTTATTCACATGAATCAATTTTTACCAAGAGAGAAGTCTGTCGTTAAATCATTCAATTACACAAACAGATATATAGATGACGTTCTATCTCTAAATAATACCAAAGTTTGAGAATATGTGAATATTATCTATCCAAGTGAACTTCAAATGAAAGACACGACGGATTCTTCATGTTCTGCTTTACATTTGGACTTATACCTATATTATGACACACACGAAAGGTTACATCTGAAGCTTTACGAAAATCGTGATGACTTTAATTTTTCTATTGTCAACTTTCCGTTTGTTTGCAGTAATATTCCTGCTTTTCCTGCGTATGGTGTATATGTTTCACAGTTTATACGTTATAGTAGTGCTTGTTCTCACTACGGGAACTTTCTACAACGAAGCAAACTGCTTACAATTAAATTGTTGACTCGAGGATATTGCAAGCCTAGGCTAATCAAGGCGCTTAAAAAGTTTTATGGCCGTCATCACAATATTGTTGATAAGTATGAAGTGACTGTATCTAGACTTTTACTGTATATATTTGACTCACTATAGTTCCTTGTTCCTTTTACTCTCAACATTGACTTTGCAAGTGACGGGTGTAGCTAGCCAGACAGAAGGTGCTTGTCCTTCCAAAGCACCCGGTCTCACTTCCTTAATGGAGGTTCATGTGTATAATTAGGTTTGCCAGTTTTTGGAGTTTTTGCTTTGTATTTGGGCATAGGCTGGTGTGTTTGTGTTTAATTATTACATAAAATTCAAAAAATTCATTGTCGATCTTAAATATGGTACATAGGGCCTTCTATAGAAATTTTTCATAGTAATCGCGGATGAGCATAGCGACTTTCATTTACGACTAGAACTCAAGTAAGTTAAAAATACCGAACTTAATTTAAGTTTATTGGATTTTCTTGGGAAATTTTGCATAATTAACTGTTACAAACACAGTGACACAAACAGTAAAATGAAATTAAAAACCTTTAAACTGGATTACAATATTGATTTCCATTGTCTATAAAGAAAATCTCAAAAAAAAATGAAATATTTGTGTTTGGTATTTGTCGTTTGTTAATTATTTTTTAAATTATATTTATTTTTTAAAAAAATCTGATATATGAAATATTGCAACTTCAAATAAATTATTAGGCATTTAAACACGTTATTATGTTTTTCAAATACAAAACAACGCATTTTTAACATTTCAAATACATAATAGTGCATATAATATACGTTACAGTTCATTTAAAAAACATTCTATCGTATTTCACAAAGCGTACGAAAAAAGGTATGACGTATTCGTTATTTAGACACCTAATAACATATTTCAAATGTACATTACAACGTGTAACAACGCTTTTTAACGTTATTTGAAATTATGTTTTTTAATTGTAAATAAATATTAACGCATTTACCTCATGACGTTTATTAGAAACAAATTAATAAATAAAATACAAAAATATACAAACCTATGATAATGTATTTCAAATACGCAATGATGCATTCATACTTTAATATGTTCATATGCCTTGTGAAATTTGCATAGCTGCAAGCTTGAGAGCCGTTACGTTCATAATTGACAATGGACGACAAAAACCTCGTCATTCCCTGTATGAATACATATGAAATGCAATACACAATCCGGAACTACATTACTATAGGTAAACAAACATGGCTATCACGTCACTTTTGTTTATATTCGAGACAAGCTTAAGAAATGCATTTACGAAATTTTACAATTACGGTTCAATGGTTAAAATGCACAAAATAAAATTAATCAATAAAATTTTGATACATAAACACCTGGCTGATATTCACTGTAATATTGACATTGTGAGAGACAGAGTTAAAAAATCAAAAGGTGTTTTTTGATGGCCTGTTGAAAGAAAAGACAAGAACTGGTATGTCAAAACCAACAAACCAAAAAAAACAAAAAAAAAAACTCTTGAACAATCGGATCTTATAAAAATTTCTTCCTACCTTGACAAAGTTGCTATACCCCCTATCATTTTGAGACAATGTGTAATGGTACAACTTGTGTCTCGCGGGATATAAATTTGAAGTGATGTTAATTTCAACTGAAATTAGATTCACGTATTTAAAAATTGTGAAAATTGTCCGTTTCACATGCTTCGTTTGTTGATCGGAAAAACTGAAAAATCAGTTACGCGCTTTTAATCAGTTTACTAGGAATACAATAGCAACTTCTCAAAACTATAACACATGGTTTAAGTACTACAAAACTCTTTGCTGAAATAAAAACGATTATTTTTTAAACTTTGAGAGATATTCGCACCGCATCAGGCGTAAAGAATAAATATAAGTATACTCTTCACTACCTTGCTGTCTAACATTTGAACGATACCGAATATAAAGCTTGGCACATAATGTTCATGTCCAATCATATGAGTGAATCTCAACCGAACAATGTCGACATTCCAGAAAAAAAATCTCTCGGTAAATCCCTGTCTACACTCAGATGTACCGGCACAGATTGAAACCCATATGCTTGGCCATTGAAAACCATCTCTCTGCTACAGTTTCCTTCGTTTCAGTTCTTGCACTTTTAAATTCCATAATTGAAATGGCGCCATTGAGATTCAAATATTTATTTATATAATTTCATTTCCCTTTATTCTCAAAAATACATTATGCTAATGAAAAATTGAGAGAAAAAAACCATCAAATATCGGATAACACAATAATTTTTAAACCAACCCCCACCCCGTTGTTACCCCACAACAAAAAATGGTGCGGATTATTAACGTGTCGTTCTCGGTCTAAAATACATACTCTTCGTGGCTGTTGTGTCTACTGGACTATCCCTCATGTTTCAAAATGATGTCCATTGTCAATATTAATGCAGAAACTTTGCAAGAAAAACTAACCATAGCACGCTAACGTGTGTGTATTCCGTTTCCTTGCAAAGTTTGTACATTAATATTGACAATAAACATCATTTTAAAACAGTTAAAAAACATGAAAAACGATCGCGTGAGTTTACGTTAATTTTGTATTGCAGTATGATATAATCGAATTTAGAAATTGTATTATTTAACACTGGGCACCTTCTGGACTATTATACAGGACTCAACACATGTAAAATTGTCAGCAGGTCTTAGAAGACCTTCTGGTGTCTACACCTGACAACTACTGTATTGTCTGATAGCGAGCGTTTTAACTATATCTTTGGACAATCCAATTATAAGAATATCCGATAACCTTGCAATAAACACTTTAATCTTGCTAATCTGTTCTATGGATTGCTTTCTCACATTGCCCAAAACGTAATGACACATCACGGTAATTGGAACGGTTGTCTTTATTTATAGATATAATAACAAATATTGGGCGGTAATATAATTCAAATCTAGAACGCAAAGCCAACATTGCAACAACATTTTTTTCCGGATAACATATGATTTTTAACATATGAAAGTAGATCTATAAGTATTTTTTTTTTCATTTATTTATTCCAATTATTAAATTAATCATAATTTTCTCTTCTTTGTTCTTTTATTAATTTTGACAAATAACAACATTGGGCAGTCATTTTTTAAATGCTATATTGGAAAAAATAATGCTATTTTATGCAAATGTGGAGAGTCTTTAGCGGCGGACTTGAATGAAAAAGGACTCGAATAATACAGAAAGTCATTGGCAAGAAAACTAAACTTTAAAAAAGAAAATACTATACTACTACCTACACAAATTGGATTTTAATTTTTGAGGTGAAAGGTGCTTGAAGCTTATTAGCTAAAAACTTCGAACTACAGCAAAACTATAGTTCTGAAATTTTATTTTGAGTCGAAGAATGAAGTTGTTTAAATAAAAATTCTAAGTTTAAATAATAAAACAGAAAACAAATTTTTTTTTTTTAAAACTTACCAAAAATGATGACACCCTTGATCAAATTTAAGTCGTCCAACATTTTACACATCCTTTGTAAAGTATAAACTACAATATATTTGACGCAAATTATGTTGTTACATTTACCTCAGAAATGAACTTGATCAATATCTTCAATATTCTAATCGTTGGTTAGATTACAATCTGTATAACACAAAAGATATTACCATAGAAAAGAGGATATTCCAGAATAAAAGACGAATGCTTCTCGTTTTATTTGATCGTCGATAAGTTATTGTTTTGAGAGGAAAATGACAAAGCAATGTATTTATATTAAGTTTTACGAAGGCGTATAGAGGACATTCAATACTTTTTATAATCTGTCATGGCGAATTAGTATTCTGCCATGGTGAATAACGAATACTAACTCGCCATGGCAGATTATAAGATTTTATATAATGTCCACAATACGCCGTCGTACATTTATGTAATTTACTTAATGCGTTTTAAGTTTTTTTTATTAATTTTATTGCTGAAATAAATTATATCTTGTATAATACTTAGAAAGAGATTATCTGTGTGTGTGTGTGTGTGTGTGTGTGTGTGTGTGTGTGAAGGGCTGTTTTTATATTATATCTACATAATTAATTAAATCCGCTTTATTGGTTTTTAATAAATTGCTGATCATCACACAAAGTATATTTTGTGAAATGGTAAGAAAGATATTATTTGTGTGGTGCCATCCAGTGTGTGTGTGTGGGGGGGGTGTTATATTTGAGACAATGAAGGATTTTAAAGATTTCTGTGGCTTCTATGAAGGTTTCTACTGTCAATGTAAATCGTATATATTGCTTAAACAACGATAATAAATATTGGAAAAGGGTTAAGTCTTGTGTGGACATTTGATTTTGGCATTGGCGGGGACTCGGAAACCGAGTGGTCTTAGTGCGCCAATACGAATCACACTGTCGTTCAAATGCCGTTAGGACAGATCCTAGTGTGAAAAGTTTGGCAGTTCGCTTACCGAAGGTTGGTAATTTTGTCCGAACACTCCGATTTCTTCCACCGCCCTAGAACATAGCTCCTCGATATAATTGAACGAATCTTAACTTGGCGTAAAACACCGTTATTATGCAGATATTTATTTTAAAAAAAAAACATATCTGAAAAAAATTTATGAATTTGTTAAGTATAAACAGCTTTTTTTACAGAAAATGATAATATTATAAAATGTAATGAATCACAATGTCATCATTAAATAAAAAACATGATTTTCTTTCTGAGGGTATGATTTTGCAATCTTCCAGTTTCTATTTGCAGCCTTTGATTAGAAAATCGGAACTTAAAATATTTTTTTAAACTAACATTGATTAGAAAACAAAATGTATGATATAACCTTTGATCAAAAGTTTCTATCGCTCAACCCTTTCAAAATTGATCACATACGTTTTGTTACAGCCTGCTTTTTGAAAATACGTATTTTTTAACATTACAAATACAAGCGTATAAGTTTATATATAGTACTGTATATCAGTATATTTCTTACGTCTGCTTGTGCTTAAGTGATTAACAATTCAATTCATTTCAATTCATTTTATTTAATTTAATTTCATTTCATTTACAAAACTGACGTTGATTCATGTGGTGTGACTGATCATGTATTTTATGTCTTTTATTGCGTTGAAGTTGTCTCCTCAATTGGAATATTTTTCGTTCTGCAAAAAAATTTGCTTCTAAGCGTCTTTTTTTCGACAAACTTCATAAGTTGGTTTTGCATTTTGAGACGTTAATTATTGGGTAATAACGTCCACAAGACGAAATATCATCTTTAAGCTAGCTTAAAGGTGGCTTAAAGATGGTTAAAATATGTCTTTAAGCCATCTTTAAGCTATCTTTAAGTTGCTTAAAGATGTCTTTAAGCCATCTTTAAGCTTGGCTTAAAGATGGCTTAATGGAAATTTTAAGCTATCTTTAAGCCATCTTTAAGCACAGAAAAAATTATTATTGGTAGAAATGAATATTTATTGCTTAATTAATTACTTTATTTATTTAAGAAGTAAAAAAAAACATTTGTTTTTATTTATAAAAAAAATTTATTTAAAAAATTATACAAAATGATATTTTTAAAAATTTATTTTTCATATTTTATTTACTGTCCTATATATTTTCAAATGTAAAAGTTATATTTCATTATTTATTTATATTACTTTTTTATTTACTTATTTCCATTTGCCTTGTGAAATTCCCATAGCTGCAAGCTTGAGAGCCGTTGTAATTATTACTGACAATGAATGCCAAAAAATTTTGTCACTCCGTGTATGAATACATATAAAATGCACTACACAATCCGGAACTACATTATCGTAGGTAAAAAAAACATGACTGTCACGTCACATTTGTCTACATTCAAGATGAGACTGAAAAACACATTTACGAGATATTACAAAGTAAAATCAAAGAAATTAATGAAATAATATTTTGATAACATATATAGGCACCTGGCTGATATTCACCGTAATATTGACATTGTGAGAGAGACAGAGTGGTGTTTTTGATGGCCTGTTGAAAGAACAAACAACAACAGATCAGTCAAAACCATCAAACCACAAAAATTTTTGAACAATCGGATCTTTAAAAAATTCTGACTACCCTTGACAAAGCTGCTACATCCCCTATTATTTTGAGACAATGTGTAATGGTACAACTTGTCAATCAATTTTGTGTCTCGCGGGATGTAAATTTCAAGTGATGTAAATTTCTATTGGAATTAGATTCACGCATGTATGCTACATCCAGTGAAAATTGTCCGTTTCACATGCTGTGTTTGTTGATCCGAAAAATCAATTTACAAGGGATACAATAGGAACTCCTCAAAAGTACAATACATGGTTTTAATGGTTTAAGTACTGCACAACTCCTTGCTAACCTTAAAACGATAATTTTTTTAAACTATGAGAGATATTTGCACCAGACCAGGCTTAAAGAATAAGTATACTTTTCACTGCTTTGCTGTCTACATTTGAATGATACCGAGTATGAAGCTCGGCACATTATGTTAGAGTGAATCTCAACCTAACAATGTCGACATTCCAGAAGAAATCTCTCGGTAAATCCCTGTCTACTCACAAATCACAGATTCGAAACCCACATGCTTGGCCATTGAAAATTATCCCTCAGCTACAGTTCCCCCCTTACCGTTAAAGATTCACAAATTTCACTTCCAACATTTAGCCAGCAATCTTTTACTCCAAACTTCTTTGCAAATTGAAATGGGGCCACACAGGTGCACCTGATTTTCGACTGAAATATAATCCACAAATAACAACACATTTATCGTTGATATTCAATTTTTTTTATATATATTATTTATATCCAATATTCTAAAAAATTAATTATGTTAATGAAAAATCGAGAAAATACCATCAAAATGCCTGATAACACTATAATTTTTCAAACCAAAACTCCCCGTTGTTACCCCCCATTAAAAATATTGCGGATTAATAATGTGTCGATCTCGGTCTTAAATTCAGCTGTTGCTTCTACTGGACTCCCCCGATGTGCATGTGTTATAGATGGGAATTTTTTTTTTTTCTTACAATAATTGAATAATTTTTTTTTAAAATATTAAAAGAAAATATAACAATTGAACTGTTTTAAAATGGTGTTCATTGTCAGTATGAAGGCAACAAACGCGCGTTATTCTGTTTGCTTGCAAAGTTGTTGCCTTCATACTGACAATGAACACCATTTTAAAACAGTTCAATTGTTAAATCTTAATTAATTACATCACATTAAATCATAACTCAGTGTGTTACATCTTACCTATAACACTTGTCCTGAGCGGGGTTTGAACTCACTATCCTTTGGTTGCCAGGCACTGCATCCTTATCCATTAGGCCACGGGGTAGGATGTATAAATTGGGACAAATGATTTATACACACCTAAGGAAATGCGATCATGTGACCATTTCCTTAAAACCTCAGATTTTGAATAGAAAATATGCAAGTTTATGTAACTTTACTCCATTTTTAATATTTTATTTTATATATTATGATAATTTTTTTTAATTTTATAGAATAAATTAATCAATCTTTTATTCTAAAGAAAAATAAATCATTCATATATCAAAGGAAGGCAGGAATGTCAAACCTCACCTGTAATATACTTATTTATCTGACTGACAAAATCAGTTAATTAGATTGTAAATTCAACAAATAGTTTCTTTAGACATTAATATGCATTTGTAGAATCTTAATCTAAGTACACTCCTGATTTTGAAATTGTTTTATTTAATTTTGATACAGAAAAAAGTTTTTGAGACTATTTTGTAAATTGACTTTGTTTATAATTAAAAATTCTAATTTAGTTTTTAATGGAAATGAATAATAATATTGGATACACAGATATTTTTCAAGACAAATAGAAATATTTAAAAATTAGAATTAGAGATGTATAATGGGATACCGAAATATGAAGATATAAAGAAACAGCAGTAAGAAGAAATAATATTTATAAATAGCTTATAAGCTATAGATTTATATTTATGTAAAAAAAAAAAAAGGTCCTCGAATTATTATCAAATTTATATGTATAAGCGATTGTTAAATAATAATAATTACAAATCACGGGCCTGAATCTTTCGATGCAGATTTCAAACAACAAGTTCCAGGACGGTTTAACCTTGATCCTTATTTTCACCCTACCCGCTATCAGTTATCAATTTCCAATATAAGAAATTGAAATGGTAATAAACGAATGTTGAACATGTTGAAATGAAGGGTATTAATGTAGCGTTCACAGTCCTGTCGTGCATTTTTACTCTTTTAATTCCTATGTGTGTGTGGTTTTTTTTTTTTGAATAATTTAAAAAATTGTGTCATGTACACAATTGCTTGGACTGATTATCGAAAAAGAATTACCATTTCTGTGTTAAATATTATTCCAATTTAAAATAAAACCTTTTATGGCCATGTATTTAGGTTCAAAATAGCGGGCCATTCATGGTTAATTTATTGTATTAGGAATTTACTTGAAGTATTTTGTTTTCAATTCAATTCAATTCTTTATTTCTCATAATTGTACAAATACAAATAGAGAACATATACATCTGTACAAATATATACTAAATAACAGCACAAGTAACAGTGAAGATTAACTAACTAACCTGGAGGTCCAATTCTCTCATTAATAATTTTTATAAATCTACATAAACTTTTTAATAAATGTATATCTTTAGTATTAAATATTGTAAAAAACTTTATAGTATTTGGTTTAGTTCTGAAAAACTCAGGTTAATAAATATTTCTATAATTTGTAAAAGCTTTACAACAAAGAATATAATGATATTCATCTCCAATATCATCTTTACATATATTACATGATCTGTTTTCATGTGGTATGTTATACCAACGACCTGTTTCAATTGGTAATTTTGTATTACTACTTTGTTTGAATAAGAGAACCACTTTTATAAAAATTGATCGAGAAGTTTCTGCTTAACACACTTAGTAAGCCATTTTCTATTACAAAAATTCTGATATAACCATATATTATGCATTCCATATTCGTTGAAAATACTCTCAGCTGAATTAATCCACTTTGTTTTTGTACAATCTCCTATTAATTCCACAAACATTCAGAGAGAGGATACTAAGCGTATGTGAAATGTCATTACTATCAGTTTCACTTTGAGAACTGGTGACAAGGTTTATGTTTACTAATTTGTAGTCACGTGATCTACCTCCGTGGTTGTCCTATTTCCGCGTGTTGTTCCTGTTGTATCTCCCACTTGAATGTGAATCAGGCCCACCCATTGCTCCATCGTTGTTCCGCGAGTGTCGTCGTCTGGAATCCGGATAAGTTGTTTCCATCCTTACTTGTCGTGTGGTCGGATCAAAAAGTTGGCCATCGATATACAATTTATCATAAACTAGTTTGGCTTGTTGTTTATTTCTTTTTGCAGATTTAAAGTGCGGGTACAGTTCTTTTCGCCGACTGTTGATTTCTTCAGGAAACTGCTCGTTAACGCCGTATCTGCCTTGAGAATCCTTTAATTTAACTGGGGCAGTCCTTCTTACTAATTCTCTATCCTTAAAGTTAACAAATTTGGCAACAATAGGTCTTGGTCTATCTATTTGATATATCTTGTAAATATGTAGATTCTTGAGAACTGTTCACAATTTGGACTTTCTAACATTCCTATCATAGCTATCGTTACTCACATTGTCTTTCTTTTAACTCCTGATTTTTTTTCTTTTTTCCCTTTCCTTTCTTATTTTCGTTAGAACTCATGGAAGATACACTTCGTTATATTAATCCTGGCATTTTTTCCAATCATACAGACCATTAAATAGCTATAAAAATGAAAATTTTCTTAGTGCGATTTAAAACACCACCACTGCTACTTGCGCATGCGTTTTCCTAGAGAAACTGCAGATTTATAAAAAGTTTGAGAATCAATCATCCATGAATAAAACACTTACAAGTTATCCCATCAAACAAATCGGTTATTACCGATCTTTACAAGGTATACTACTCTTATCATCTTCAGTCCTATATGTATATTCAAGTAATTCATGGACTTCTGATATTAATTAATATTTTAGTATTTCTGGAACAGAATTAACAAATACTTCGGCTAGATAAATAACGTTTGATCCTTCATTTATTCATCTATCCGTCTATCATTTCATTATTTATGTCATTATTAATTAATCCAACCATCAATTTTATTTATTTATTTATTTATTTATTTATTTATTTATTTATTTATTTATTTATTTATTTATTTATTTATTTATTTATCCATCCATTCATCCATCCATGCATTCAACCATCCATCCATCCGTTATATATTTATTTTACAATTCATTCGTCTTTTATTTTTTTAATTAAATTATTGATTTATATATTTATTCAATCAACTATCCATTCTTTTCTTTTCTCCTTTTCTCCTCTCCTTCTTTATTTTCTTATTAATTTATCCATCCATTCAACTATCCATCCTTTATTTATTTATTTATTTATTTATTTATTTATTTATTTATTTATTTATCCATTCATCCATCCATGCATGCATTCAACCATCCATCCACCCTTTGAATTTATTTAATCATCTATCCATTTTTTATTATTTAATTGATTTATTTATTTATTTATTTATTTATTTATTTATTTATTTATTTATTTATTTATTTATTTATTTATTTATTCAACCACCCATCCATTCTTTTCTTTTTTTCCTTTTATTTCTTTCTTTCTTTATCGATTTATCTATCCATCCATACATCCATTCATTTAAGTATCCATCTTTTATTTATCTATCTATTTATTTATTTTTGATTAAATTATGTGTTATTGAATTCGTTTTTTTTTTTTTTTTTTTTTTTTTTTTTTTTTTTTTTTTTTTTTTTTTTTTTTTTTTTTTTTTTTAAGTCATTTCTAATTATTTATTGACTTCAATAAATTATATGATGTTTCCGAGAAGAATTGTATTTTGCCGAGTCAATCAAACAAATCACTTGTAAACTATCTACTTGCATATTAAACCAGATTCATTTTATTTTCCGTGATTTGTATAATCTGTTACATAGTTAACTGCATAAATACTACTTGCACAGAACTAGATAATAACTTGGTTATAAAAACAAGTTATTTACCTGTATTGTGCCATGTTTAAATATATGTCAGTGTTTGATTTCATTCCAAATCCGATTTTTTAATTTATTAATCAACTTATTTATTTATTTATTTATTTATTTATTTATTTATTTATTTATTTATTTATTTATTTATTTGTTTGTTTGTTTCCTTTTTATTTCTGATTTCTGTTTTAAAAAGACCATTAAATGATTCATAGATTTATGTTTTAATATCATTTAATACCATCTTTAAGCCTTCTTTAAGCCAAATGGTGTAAAGGAGCTTAAAATTTCAGTGCCATTAAGCCATCTTTAAGCGAGGCTTAAAGATGGCTGAAAGATTGGGGTGTCTTTAATTCACCTTTAAGCCATCTTTAAGCCTCTTTACGCGCATCTTTAAGCATCGTTAAGCTCGGCTTAAAGGTGCTTAAAGATGCGATTCCGTCTTGTGGTCTTGACCCAGAGGTAATAACGTCTTGACCCAGAGGTAATAACGTCTTGACCCAGATGCGAGTTTTTAAAAGTTTGATCTCTTTTATTAATTTTTTATATCTACAACTATAGACAAATTTTCTTTTCTCCTATTTGATAGGAAATATCCATCACGTCAGCCTGGATAAAGTCAACAATATGGAACAAAGCGTCCTTCTTCACGTGACCTAACGTATCTTAGCGATGCAAGTAAGCTGGAAGATAAAGAATAAAATCAAAGTTCATATGTCAAATGTTTTGTAAATACTAACGTTTTATTAAAGTGCAAGATGGGTGTATCATAAGGCGATCGCCTAAATTACATCGATTATTGTCTAGATGGTTGTAGCTGTTACGTATTACAGTTCCAAAGTTTTGGAAATCAGGAAAAATTTTTGCGCTGGTTTATTATGGCAAGAAATGTTCAACACTGTTACTCTACTTTCCACTCCTCTAACCTCATACATACATACATACATACATACATACATACATACATACATACATAAAAGTAACATTTTATGAAAATAAAATTGTTTATATTTTTATACTGGAGACAGAAAAAATTACATACTATGTCCAACTTTGATACTTCTTGATGTTTATGTTTATGCACATTAAGCAGTGATGTTTTGGAAATGTAAAAAAGGAATTATTTGCTAGAGGTATGCACGTGACGGATGAAAAAAATCTTGTTTTACTGTTCATCTATGTAAAGAAAACGATTAATAGAAAAAAACTATAAACAAAAGGATAACTTGATAAATGATTGTTATAGTTCTGATGACTTATGTAAGAGTCCATATTTGTTAAAAATTATGTACAAAGGGAACCAACTCTAAGTTAATTGTAAAATGAACAAATCCGGTAATAGCATTTTCTTGTTACATTTTTGTTAAAATATGTAATTAAGAAAGAATTATTGTCAGCGTTTTTTTTTCTAAATTATCTCCTAGCACAACTTCCATTATCTTTTCTTGTAACCAACACTTTTTCAATGACTCTCAATATGTAAGGAATTCGCTTAAACAAAAAGTATAAAATAAATTGTCTAAAAACATATTTATAAAATAGAACATATGCTTAGTTTTTATGTAAATTAAGTGGAATTTCTCTTTAACTGTTTTGTTATAATATAATATTATTAGTATATTTTAGTGGTGTTATTTTAAGTGTCAGTACACTGAGCCACATATGACAGTTCCACTCATTACATCATTCCTTTGAAGTTTCTATTTTCCATGTAAATTTTGTATTAAAATTAAAGGAATGTTTTCCCGACAAAATTTTATCTTTAAAAAATTTCATAGAATCATAGAAAAAAACACCCAACTGAACTTCAAGCTTTAGGAATAGTGAAACTCACAAAAAGTGTAAAAATATTGACGGACGGGAAAGCGGATCGACGGACATAATAACGAAAGGATGGACAAATAAACGGACGTCCATCCGGACATACAGACGAACGTACTGACAAATTCAGGATTGACGAATGAACAGAAAGTATTGCTATAACAGTCGTCAATTTTTCGGTGGTTGGAAGTGACCCCTTTTAATGCATGTCGGATGCGTGTGTATGTTTTACGTGTTCCTTATAATTTTAATATGGTTTTCATTGGCTCAAATGTTCATATAACTATATATATATATATACTTATATATATATATATATATGTGTGTGTGTGTGTGTGTGTGTGTGTGTGTGTGTGTGTGTGTTCCTATCTTTATATGACAAGTGAAGATATTGTTCTCTTTACAGTAGCGCTTCAACATCGTTTGAAACTGAACAAATTTTTTACTAATGACGTGTTATAAGTTCTTTGGCGATCGTCAAATAATTGGTTTAAAGTAATTAATTCTTATGCAGTCTGTAATAATTGGTCATCGATGTACTAACCAAGGGTCAGTTGTTCAAAGCTCTGTAACTATTGTGTTTATCGCAAGTCCAAATTTTTTATATTTCGGTACCAATATAAATCCATACAATTTCCATACAATAGTTATTATCAATCAAAAATATAATTTAATCAAATCTTCACTAACCATTTGGTTTATCTAACAAAGCTTTGGACAAGCAAGCCCAGAAAGAAAATAAATTGCATTACGAAAGTTTTAAATTGAGTTCAGTTTATAAGATGTGGTTGTGTTTGCATATAAAACACAATTAGTTCCATTTCCCCAGCGATTATAGAACTGTTTTTTTAAAATGATCTTGACTGATTTGTCAAACATCATGTAAAACATCTGACTATGAGATGAAAAGATCGTTTACAGTTTGATAGCTGTTTATAATCAATGGTCTCTTCTATATGTGTGTTTATTTTGCTTTGTTTTTTAATCTCAGGTTGTTGTTGCTGTTTGCTTTGTCTTGTATTTAATTTCACCCTGGTATATATAAATATATAGTCTTTCAAAGGCTAAACTTATAAAGGATCATTTTATAAATCATTTCAAATGAGGTTGACAACATATTTTTAAAAAATGATTCAATACTGGTAAAAAAAATTAGTTTAAGCAATAATTGATGATCAACCTCAATTCCAATACTTAAAAACCTTCTTTTTTCAGTGTCAAGAGTTTTATGCTATGCTTCTACGTGCGCTAAAATCTGAACCGCATAAATGGTTACATGAAAGCTGTTTGATTTTTAAACTCGAAGTTATGTAAATAAATGCTTTAATGTATAGTTACTTATAAATAATGAACAATTTAGATATAGATAATAGAAAAGTTAACGCAAAGCTGATATTTTTTTAAAAATAAAACCATCTTTATTATTAATTGACAAACGACAAACAATATACAAACACAAAAATGTCCAAAAACAATGCAGCATCATACAGAGGAAAAAAAATAATAAATATAATCTCTCTCTCTCTCTCTCTCTCTCTCTCTCTCTCTCTCTCTCTCTCTCTCTCTCTCTCTCCAAAAATGTCGAAAACGAAAAACAATGCAGCATCATGCAGAGGAAAAATAATTATAAATATAATCTCTCTCTCTCTCTCTCTCTCTCTCTCTCTCTCTCTCTCTCTCGTTAAAATTTGGTTTGCATTTTTTCGAGTTAATCTAATTTTTACTTTTTATAAAATAATACATTGTTGTGATCTATGTATCATTCATTTAGTACATTATAATGACACTACCGTTTTCTTGATCACAAAAATAAAAATAAACAGATCATTTTAGTTTTTGTTTATTGTTAAATATTATTCTATATAAACACCAATAGGATAAAAACTAACATGGCCAAATCCACTGTCTGTCTATAGTTACATACTTATTTTTAAAAAAAATTTTTAAAAAAGCTTTATTTTAAACAGTAACATCAAAACTTTAAATTTGTCATAAAATGAAATAAATGTCGTAATATATGGTTGTTATAAATTAAAACGTTGAAACGATAAAAACTACAAATATCAATTTCCAAAAACAATATTTTTATGATAAAAATGATACATTATTACGATGAGCACACAATATAATATATTATTGAATATATCTGTAATATATTCATGTATTTACAGAAACGAAATCACCATCCTCAATGTACAACAAACGGTTAACTCAAAGATTGAAGTTAAATACAAAATTAACAAATATTAAACAACGACAAGTTAGAAAAAGTAAAAAATACAGGAAACTCTCTTCTCAAATACACAGATCGGTTGTCAAAAGCTAAAATATACCTTAACATAATCACTATTATACACAGAAAAATATTAGCAGCTTAAAAATAGTATCAAAATTGATAGAAATGGTAATTTGTTTTAAAAATTAAAAACAAACAGACTGAAGGACAAACGACTTTGTGACACATAACAATAATCAGTTAATGTGTCGTTATCTAAGTTAGGCTGGTAATTAGATCTCTAAGTTCTAATAAGATCATTTCTATTAACGTTTTGAGTCTCTTTAGTTTGAGAAAAACGGAATGTCAATTGAAAAACTGATTTGAATACGTGAGATGACAAACTTCAAACTTTTCATTAAAAGTCCGTGTCTTAGTTAATCATTTAGAATGTTTACTTGGAAAATGTTCTTTTATTAGTTGTTGTAGCTGTACGATTTGACAAGACTGTGGTCGACGTAACAATATCATCATCTTTCCTCATTGAGCAATAAGTCTGTATAATACATATCTTTTTTAAGGTTCTCCAGACTTCTTTCCTAAACCGATCGCTCATTAGGATGTATATCCAAAAGTTAAGGTTGTAACCAATCAGAGACAGTGTTATTCCAAAGGCTGACCAACGAGTATCCTCCTCCTTTGATAGCACGGTTCTGGGTTCTCCAAACACAGCTAATTCGTAAACATATATGCCGAAATTCACAGCATCTTGCATTTCAGTAACAATGAATATAAACATTACAATAAGAACTATCATTGAAATTCTTTCAGCTTTTGCGTTCATTTTGTCAGCAGTGCTTGCTGCATCTCTGATTACATGACCTTTTTTTAGGGTGATAACAAGCATTATTGTCGCCACTACGAGTAAAACACATGGCAGTAACCTTGACAATACACCACTGAACGCATAATATATCATTATCGACTTCTTATTTGATTCGTAATTTTGACCAAAAACTCTTGACAGTTCTCGATCACAACCGTCAGATCCCCCAGCAGTTACACTGTTCGATACACGGTGTATATCCATGGCGATAATCAGAATAAAGTGCAAGCCGATCGCGAATGATAAACAAGAGATAGCAGAAATAGCAGAAGTTTTTATATTACAGAAACTTTTAGCTGTAAATGGAAAGTAGACAACAATCAATCTTTGTACTCCAAGGACGACGGTGATCCAGTTTGACGTAGTTCGAAATATTCTGTACATAACATAACAAGCGTAATCAAAAACACAAAAATCATAGGGTACATATTTGTCATAATTTTGCAAGGTATAGTGGTAGAAATTTGTTGGAAAAATTGTTAGACAATTCATATTGTCGCTGATTGCTAAAAACACCAGTAAAGTTGTAGTTGCCGACCGCATTGATTTTCTTACAAAAACAGATATGACTAAAATATTAGCTACTAGAGTGGGTATTGCTATAGCCGGAAGAATGTAGCCTAAAAGCGGTATCGTTTCTGCCACATATCCTTCATAAAACAAACTGCTAAGTTGAGCTTGTACTGAACACTCGTAATCGTAATAATAATAGCCAGTTTCTTCATTTAAAGTTGTGTTGCATGACACTAATGTATTGTTTCCACAAAAAGCATATGCATAATTATAACACCGGTCTCTGGTATTCATGTCAACTGTTGAAGATTTTTTTTTTTATTGTTTATGAACTAACTGTTAGATTTGGTAAATGTCGACTTTTTGTGAAACCCTGACGTTTTTCTGTAATCTTTATATATCTGAAATAAAAATTAATCTACTGCTTATATCTATTTTCATAATAATAATAATAATAATAATAATATCATTCAGTTTTGTTCATTAGAAGTTTTGGACGTTAAACCTAGTCAGATAATATCATTGCAAATATCATGTATAGGTTGCATAGATAAAACTTTGAATGCTCTTTTTGATTTCATTGAAGGTATTGTCGCGATTCATTTGTATAAAACAAAGCATTTTGATTGTTTTAACTTTTTTCGAAGTTTTTTGCAAAAAGAAAAGTGTTCTTTTAAGAACTAATGAATGTAAGAACACGAATCAAGACAATGAAACAAAAATACAAAATTGAAACTACTGCTTATTACATACAGTCTTATTGGCCCAATATACAAAATGCGCAAGAAAAACAAATACATGTAATTGTTGCGCAAAAAATAGGTAAAACAAATCAATTGGTAATTAAATTACACTCATTACACTCATCAACTAAATAGATATTTAAGTTTTCGATATGATTTTTATCCCAAATTTAAATGACACTTAAGAATCCTTTTGTCATTTAAGTATAAAAGACAAAAAGCAATTGTAACTAAAATAATATATACTTTGTAAAAACTAATGAAATAAAAATACATAACAATTAAGGACAAAATAAAACAGACTTTCTTCATGACTTTAAGAATTAAAAAAATAACCTGAATTTTATTGTCACTAGCTCCTTTTCGAAAAAAATTAAATTTGGCACATGACACATTTCTTTTGTAGTTTAATAGCTTGATAAAGTAAACAAATTGAAACTAAATATACATTTTACATACCTTTTATACTTTTTTCTTCAGAATATTCAAAATAGACAGTAACTGTGGATTACATTGCTTGTGGAGAATTTTAGAGCATCTGGGTGTCGTCTGCATTGTTAGTGATATTATAAACCAATATTTCATTTGTATCACGTGATTATGAATTTTCTGCTGGTTGGAAACAGATCTAAATCAATCGTTTATAATACGTCCTATATTAAAGTCTAATTTAATTATTTATCGTGGAACAAAATAGACAAAACCAGGCAATGAAGTGGGTATTCAAAGCTTAAATTATCCTGAAACTAAGTCAGATATTTAAAATGTAATAATTCACAATAAAATATTTTCTATAATTGTTCATAACCTAATGAATAAAATACGTTTGAAACCATGTTTCTGATGGTTCTGATCATTTACATGTCTTCAGAACAGAGCTCATATATAAGATATTCTATGTAAGATAAATTATTTTCTTTTCAATGTTAGATTTCAGTATTCGAGTTTCTTTTGCATTCACAAATTGTATTTGCCAAGTAGCTTATATGTGTATAAATTACACTTTAAATTACGTTAAAAACCAAACGATTTTAGCATACTTTATCATTTTGAATTTTAGAACATATACAAAATACCACAATAGATGTCCTTTAATTATAAAAAGAGATACATGTGTTGGAAGCTAAAATAAAATTTGGTAATACAAAAATACACCTGAAACACTCATTAAATATATAGATCAATGTAAAAATTTTAGATTCCGACAATTTTTACGATACTCTTTAAAACAGCAATTATATCTTTTGATAAGGTAATAGTACTTTTGTTTTTTTAAAAAACTATTAGTGTTTTTTCAACAATATTTTTTAATTGACTCTGAGGGAATATTGACATACCTAATTTTGATTTATTCTGACACTTTTGTTAAATCTAAGATCTGCTGTTAAAACCTGCTTCATACGCTGCAAATGTTAATTTTTATACCTTGAAATTGTATATTTTTTACCTTAAATGGAAAATATTGTGTTTGTTTAAGTTATAGCATGACAATGTTTCCACATAGCAAGTTATTTCTCACTTCTTATATATTAAATAATTGGTTGTTAAAGACATTATATAAAAGGGTTTTAGAAGATTATCAATGCAATCATCAATGATTAGAAATTTCTTGAATAAAAATGCATGGGAGTGAGAGTCAAAATGTAAACACCAACGACTGTCTATGTCTTTTAACAGATGCCTGACATCTTCCAGAATATCTGTATATATCTGCACATTTCGGAAATTTATTCCTTATCTATGACACCTGGGTACGAAATTTCGCCACGTTGTACATTTTTTGAAAGCACAAAGTACTGCCGTCTGAAAAATAAATATATTTAGGGAGTTTTATCCTACAAGCAGCGGTACCCACTCAGGAATAGTAAATATTTAATAAAACTACCTGTTTAACTTTGATGTGTTATATATGCCCTTTCGGATATCTATTCCTCATCAGTGACACAAGTGGTAGAAAAGTTAATAGGTAAAAAAGATAAGACAAACATTTGAAATAATAAACCGAAAGATCCAAAATTGAATTATTTCAAATCCAGTTAAGAAATATTTTACATGATGCAACAAACCTTAGTTTTAAAAAATTAGGACGGCTGAAAATTTTGCTATATGGTACATTTTCTGACAGCACAAAATAATGCCTACTGAGTTCATGATACCTCGGTGAGTTTTTCTTCACCAGCAGGAGTACCCACTTGGGTTTGGTAAAAACTAAAGAAAACAATTGAAATGTTTACAATAAGGTGGGTCGATACTAGAAATTAACAATAAAATATGATATAGGATTACAAATTGTTTAGGTTATTCCATAACTCAGAAGGCAGTGCTTTTTGCTGTCAGAAAATGAACCATTTAGCAAAGTTTTCAGCCGTCTAAAATTTTGAAATTTATTTCAACTAAGGTTTGTTTCCTCATGTAAAGCATTCCTTAGCTGGATTTATATAATTTTGGAACTTTAGATTCATTATTTTCAACTGTTTAGCTTATCTTTTTATCTATCAAACTTTTCGATCTTGATGTCACTGATGAGGAATGATTTTCCGAAATGTGCACATCTTGCACATCAAAATGTAACCGGTATTTGTGTTATATATTTACTACCGCTGAGCGGGTACCGCTGCTGGTGGAGTAAAACTTCCCGAGGGTATCCATAACTCAGTAGGCAGTACTTTTTGATGTCAGAAAATGAACCATTTAGCAAAATTTTCAGCCGTCTAAAATTTTGAAATTTATTTAAAACTAAGGTTTGTTCCCTCATATAAAGCATTCCTTAGCTGGATTTGGATTTATGTAATTTTTAAACTTTTGATTAATTATTTTCAACTGTTTGGCTTATGTTTTTATCTATCAAACTTTTCGATCTTAGTGTCACTGATGAGGAATAAATTTCCAAAATATGCACATCTTGCACATCAAAATGTAACTGGTATTTGTGTTATGTATTTAAAATATCATAAAAAATGCAGCTCACTTTTTATCTTAAAATTAATAAATAGGCGTTACATTCACTTGTGATGTAAAACTTGTCATAAAGAGTTTCAATTTTATACTTTTAAACATAATAATGTCAGTTTTTTACATAAAGGCTTACAATAATGCACCTTGAGTATACTTTTTTCAAAACATTGCCATATTCTTACATTTTGCGACACAAAATCACATTTGCACATTTAAAAAGTAACGATACTGATTAACAGGTTTGCATCATGTATTAGAAAAGGTAGTAATTTTCATGCTATACCAATTCTTTTTCATTCTTTTTTCTCATTATCTAATTAGCAAAAAAAGTTAATAACAAAATGTCAATAAAAATTTCCAGGCTGGCTAAATTTGATTGTCCATGAAAAAACAATGTGTGTGTGTGTGTGTGTGTGTGTGTGTGTGTGTGTGTGTGTGTGTGTGTGTGTGTGTGAGGCTAGTACCAACACAACTAAAATTTGCCCCACAATGCAATGCAAAACAAAACAAAAAATGACGGGCATATATGAAAGACATTGATTATACATGTAAAACTTTATGGAAGAGTATCGGAGTCATATGACCAGCGGAGCCGATATGATTCATTTCATAACAGGCTTGACAAGAGATTATTGTTCTTGAAATATACGGTTTTAAATTGCTATTTTAGATAAATATTGAGGAGAAAATTTTCATTTCTATAGTTCTTGAAATAAAACGCAACGCAATCAATGTAGCAGTAGCATACAAAATTCAAATGCAGCAAAGGACAACATTTGAGTGACGAGCTATCTCAAATTTACTGCAAAAATTTTGTACCTAATTTTTCTTTGTATTCAGTAAAACGAATAATACAAAGTAGATGCAGACGATTTCAAGGAAAATAGTTTAGTAGTTTCCTTTTGTTTGGAAATTTTTTCTCTTCAAAACAATTATATTTGTTAAGATTATTATCTCCGAAGTGCACAACAGACGTACCGAAGAACTGGATATCAAGAAGAGTAAAGGAAAAACCTGGTTAGTGTAAGTATATAACAATTAGAAGGAGAACAAAGTAAATATATATTATTATATAAACGGGCGAGTTAAAAAAGCCGGGTATCTTTTCCAAAGAGATCTTTTGTGAAGACAACAAACTGTCATTTTCATTCTTAAAAATCATATATATATTTTTATTTATTTATTTATTTATTTATTTATTCATTTTTTTTTTTTTTTTTTTTTTTTTTTTTTTTTTTTTTTTTTTTTTTTTTTGTATAAATCAAGTATTACTGACGAAATGGGAACTTTATTTAATGTAGCTTTATTGGAATTCTTTTAGAAAAGACTTCGAAGGTAATGCCGGGACTGACTCTCGCTTGGTATTCCTTGAAACAACATAGGAAAATATCAATCATGCATTTTCAAAATGTCATCAACTATATTATATAAGGACCAAAAACAATATATATATGCATTGTACGAAAAATTTTTGCCGACATAACAATGTTATCGCACAAAATATCAAATAGGATGGTCTAAAATGACCAAGAGTTAAATTTAAAAAATATAAAACATTTGTTGGTATCTTAAATCTCACATTTCGTTATAAATTGAATCTACAAAACGCATAGTGTAAATGTCAAAAACAAAAATTATTAAAATGTATTAGATCTGATCAACAAAAAAAACTGATGATATTTTATAAAGGATTGGTAAGCCGTTATTATTCTCGATGTATATGTTTTTATTTGCCTTTTTAGGTGAAATGTTGAGGGTCAAATCTTCAATTCCATCGGTTTTTAAAAAACCACATCAAATGTAGCACGTAGAGCTTGAAAAGTGATAATTACCACATTACAACATTTAAGTGACAAGATCTTTAAAATAAAGTAGAAAAATCGCATTTAGTTTATTCAATAAATAAATCACAGAGTAGGTGCAGACGATTGCACATCATCGCATACCCCACGCACCAAAGTCACTGGCAAGTCAAAAACTTCAGTGGTTCTCTTTCTGGGGTAGTATTTCTAGTCAAACCCATAATTAAAAATGGATTTGAGTAAAGATTCTGATTTTTTTACTTTGTTTTTTACTAATATGACAGATGCATGTATTTTCTAACGTTTCTTCACATGCGATGGGAAGCAGTTGATAATAGATTGTCAGTGTTGTTTAACAATGAAGAATGTATTGATGGATTTTTTTTATGATTCTAGATTCTGTATTTTGCTTTAATGGGTCATGGGTTCCATCCCCGGCCGGGTCACACATACGTTTTAATAATTTGAAATACTGCTTCCTCGCCTGGCGTTTTACATTACGAAAATGGACAAGGGGAGTGGTTTGCTTGCCTGCGGCATACTGACTCGGTGAACTCTTTAACAAAAAAATGTTCTAAATACATGCTAGTACACAACATATCAAAATTAACTTGCATATTTCACGTATAATGACCTTGTTTTTAGATTAAGTCAGAGAGGCTGATTATTTTGCTCCCCTGGATAATAGCTTAGTTATTCCTGATACGAAAAAAAATATTACAAGAACAATAACAACAGCCGAATGGGTCGAAAAGAATCTTTGAAAGCTTTGAAACTGCTTCCTCGTCAGTCGCTTGGCATTAAAAAGAAAATGCATCGACTGATTAACTCGGTGTCACAAATGTAATTAGAGAAGCGGAGCTGATTCCTTAAGCTTACACGTAAGGGTTACCACGAGTACGCACTAGTAAAAGACAGGCCATAAAACACAATCACACATTTCATGCATAAACGAACTTGTTCTAGTTTCATATTTAGAGATTTATGAACTTGTCTTGTCGCAAATGATTGCAATATTGCTGATAACACCTTAAAGAACTTAAAAGGCAATCAACTAACCTTTAACTGTAAAAAATAAACAATACCTCGTGCACTAAGATTTTGTGTTCCTATATTTCTATATTTTTGTATAATAATTTTATAATATTTGCAGAGCTTTAACTCAAACAATACATGTCAAAAAATTCAAACCAAGGAAAAAACATTGTTTATTAACAACTATTTGAAATAAATTAATTACTTAAAAATCTTCGTGGTTACCTATCAAAAACACAAGAGATTTTTTTTTAAATTTGAACTTTTGAATGTTTGAATTATGTTCAAATTTTCTCTAAAATGAACAGACTATACCGTGATTATCTGATATATAAAGGGAAACTATTCCTGTTAATTTCCTTTAAAAACTCGCAAGCAAACTGTTATATACATGAATCAACAACAATCATTTCTTACCAATTTAATTATTTCTTAAAGCTGAATCAGTTGCATTAATCTTACGTTAAAATATTTTGCATGTCAATAAATAATTATGTATTTGTACTTACAAATTATATTATGATGCAAAATTTATGATTTCTACTAGTTACAGAAAAATATATCACTTTTGTAATTTAATTTGTTTTATGGGCTTGTTACCAAAACATTAAGTGGTTTTTATTTCTTCCATTTCCTTATTTCTTCTTTGTTACAATTTAAGAGTTAATTAATCCGAAAGCAGTCTTGTCTGTCAAATTTTACCAAATATTCTAAATTGTTTTACAAAAGTTTGGATAACACATAGAATGCGGAACAGATGTTAGTTTTCATTCAGAGATACATAAGAACATTTATTTCTTTTAACAGATCTTTTTTTCAAACAAAACAAGTGGATCGATGAGAGCAAATTGGTAACAAATTAGCTTAAATGCTAGGCTTTTTCCGTATTTGATGGAAATTTGCAGTATGAATTTGCAATTTACTTTTTACATTGTTGCAGTTTTATGCACCCTAACGTCAATTATATATATATATATATATATATATATATATATATATATATATATATATATATATATATATATATATATATATATTATAAGGCTTGGTTTACTTTGAGATGAAAAAAAAAATTCACGAATCACGCAGACCTCAGTCTAATCAATGATTATTTTTCTTGCATATAATTTACGAAAAAAACGGAATCACTAATGTAGTTCTGTTAGTCATCGAATGTTTAGTTTAAACAATATGTATGCTTTTGAATAACATATAAACATATAATTTTGCAATAACAGGGGATACCTTTGTCTTATGTAAATCAGTCTCCCTATCTATATTTACAATTATTATCTTGAGATATTTCGATCGCCGATGGCTCAATCTCCCAGCAGCGAGGAGTTTTGGGGCAAGGGTTGAGCCTTTGATGTGGCCCAAGTGTGCAAATCATCCGTTAAAAAAGAAAGTTTCAATATTTTCAATACCTTTCGGCTACATTTCTCTCTCAGTACCTCTTGAATTGTTTTAAAAAGGGTTCACGGCCTCAGAAAAAGCTCTTGATTTTTGCCTCTGCAACATAACAATTAAACAAAAAATACCTTTTTAATTTTGGTGTGCCATATGTGCACATGTTGGAAATTCATTCCTCAACAGTGACACAAGGGACCAAAGAGTTGAAAGATAAAAAAGATAGGCCAAATAATTGAATAATAATGAATCCAAAAATTTCCAAAAATATATTGATCCAACTCCAGATAAGAATCTCTCTGCATGAAGGAACAGACCTTAGTTTTCAAAAAAAATTCACGCATTAAGACGGCTGAAAGTTTTGCTACATGGTACATTTTTTGATAGCACAATGTGCTGTCTACTAATTCAAGGAAACCCTCAGGGAGTTTTAATCCACCATTAGCGGTACCCGCTCAGGGGAAGTAAATATGTAACCAAAATATGTATTATTTCGATGTACATTTCTCGTCGGTGACATTAGGGACCAAAAATGTTGATAAATAAAAAGAGAGGCCAAATATTTGAAAAAAAAATCCAAAATTCAAAAATCATATGAATCCAAAAATTCAGCCAAATTCAGGAATGCTGTGCATGATGGAAAAAAAAACTTATTGTAAAAAATTTCAAACACAAAGATTGCTGAAAAGTTTGCTACATGGTACATATTCTAACAGTATATAAGTGTTAATTACACTTACAGCTCTACTAAGAGAAAATATAATTGCAATCGTTTTTTTAGTTGCAGAAATCCAATTATCATATCATTATCCTATATTTTTGTTTGCGAGTAAAGTTGATAGGAATATTTCCAAGTCAATGAAACCGTTTCTATGTTATCGAACAGTTGTTGCATCCTACGTTATACTCAAGATGTTTACCTCATTAAAATGTCTATTAGTCTTTGATAGAATATAAGATCTCTATTAAAGATTATAAACGTTACGAAAATACCTTTACTTCTGAATTTGATGTTCAATATTGTCTTACTTATTAATACAACAGACATAGGAAAAAACCTTAACCCACAAATCTTTAGTGCATTCCACTAGAACAACGTTATTTTCTGGTATAATCGGAATATTTGTAATTCTGATATGCCAATCCTTTCAGATACAAATAGTGAAAGGTTTATAGTATGACTAGTAAGATAACTTTTTTTCTATTTATTACACGTCGTGTATAATGTTAGGGCGGATAACGTTGTTAGGTCTGTCGTACGATATATAACATTTAAACAGGAATGAGTAATTCTTTTTCCCGGAATTCGACAAACCTAACAAGAACACGTTCTATTCCAGTCCGAGTTGTTTGAAGCTTAATACTTTCATTTTATTTTTTTTATTATTTTTTTTTATTTATTTATTTATTTCTTTTTTAAGTTTTTTAGTTGTTTTTTTAATTTTATTTATTATTATTACTAGTATTATCATTATTATTAGTAGTAGTAGTAGTAGTAGTAGTAGTAGTAGTAGTAGTACTATTTCATACTATCAGAAATTTTTGTTAAAATTTGGCTAAAAAATCAAGATTGGGTTAAATTTTACCAAACCTATACACACTTTGTAAACTATAGATCTAATGATGAAATATTGAATTTTATTAATGTTCTCAGTAATTTATTTGTTAAACTAATCAAGCTTTAAACAGACATCAACAGAAGATTTTTTTTGTGATGTTAACATGTTTTTTAGTGTTATGTTTTATGCTATTTTCAACATTTTGGGCCTGTGTTATAGTTAAGTTGACTACAATACAGAAGACATTAACATATTAACACGTACGTAGCCTGTATCTTACACGTGTTGTATTTATACTTCAACATATTTGAGTTGTTTGTTATGTCGAGCACAGTTGCGTCTAGACTTATGGTTTCTTTCTTTTCAGAAGAAAAAATACCATGAATATCGGATCGAACGCAATTTGTTGCATGCAAAATTAACAGATCAAGCGGGATATCTTTCGTCTTATAATATATATTTTATATATTTTCACTCGCTCGAACTCCTATTATAGATGTCAGTTATGGTATGAATTGCTATATTTTGAAAGCATTAATGATCTGTGCATAAATTTCCTACAGCATGTAATTATTGCTATTAACGTGTTATTAGAAACTAAATTAATTAGTAATTAATAATTAATAAAATATATGACATACAATTATAAACAACGTCGTAATAGATTAATGTAGTACGTACAGGAGGGTGTAGTTATGCGTGGAATACCAGGAATGTATCTGTCATTAATAATCCGAAAGCGAACTCCGTCAAAGAAATTTCCCGTAAAAGCTGAAAAACACAGAAACGCCTCAAAATATTCCATTTTCTTCTTTAACAGTTGTTCATCTTTTTATTTAGTGGCATTATTTCGAATTTATGCGTGGCCACAATTCGTTTTCTTGCGTAGCCAAACGCTATAATGCACGACGCCAAAAAAAAAACTCAAAAACAAAAAAATGTAGATATAAAATCAGGTACTTCGGATAAATTACAGTAAAACTCCGATCGCTCGAACGTCGTTGCCTCGAATACCCCGGATAACTCGAAGTCGTCTGTTGGTCCCGACCATTTACCTATTATATCCTATGTCAATAAACCTCGGGTTCGAACTTCGTTAACTCGAATACCCCCGCTCGCTCGAACAATAAATATTTTTCAAAAGTATAGTTTGTGAAAATTTAACTTCTTTCGTCATTGTAAACAAAACACAAGCTGAAGCCATATTGCAGATTTCATCAAAAGTGATAGAGTGGAACGAAACGAGTAATCTAGGCAGTTATTAATTAATTAATTAATTAATTAACTTATTATGAAGTGTCGATATGCTTAGTTCTTTAATCTCTTAATCCGATTACGACACGCGAAAGTGTTTGATCGCTATTTTTAAAACACCTCAGTCGCTCGTGCCTTATGATTGCACATCAGGAATCTGTAATTTACATGCCCTTGGAATATGTATAGTAATGTGTATTATTCTTATTTCCGACCGGTAATAACTGTGTTTTGTTCTGTTTTTCTTTATAGTACATGTGCAATAAAGAATAAAGTAAGTTTATTTTGTATCATCACCTGTTAAAATTAAAATAAAATGCCATATTCTAACCCCGTAGCCAAATATCATCAAACGGCAGATTGCAGGTCAATTAATTTGAAATAAATTTGGTATTTTTAATTGGGACATGTTATTCTTTTATGATTTAAAAAAAAAAATTTGGTGATAAATAATGGAATTTTCATTCGGACATTGCATTATTTTACCTTTTAGTTTATTTATTTGTAAAACAAATTTAAAGATTTTTTGACGCTCGGTTAACATGAGAACTTGAACCTCCAATCATATCTCGATGTTCGATCGCTCGAACCCCCCCCCCCCCCCCCCCCCATGGCTCGAATATTTGGTCGAAGTCCCTTGGACTTCGAGCCATCGAAGTTCTACTGTATATGTTTTCTTTCTTTCAAAAACCCCGGTGTCGCATTAAACTACATTTATTTGTAGGAACCTTGGGTCAGCTTTGTTAATGTTGATGAATACCAATCTTCTTTTTTCGCAAACTGGTACAACAAATAAAATTGGAATAACATGATAACATTGGCAAAGTGTAAAATGTGGACTGGACTGGACCCTTGTATTGGACTGGACTCGTGGATTGGATTGGAATCTTGGTGTAAAATGTGGATTGGATTGGACTGGATTCTTGGATTGGATTGGACTTTTGGACTGGACTCTTGGATTAGACTGTTGGACTGGACTCATGGACTAGTCTCTTGGATTGGTCTTTTGGACTTTTGACTCACGGACTGGTCTCTTGAATTGACATCTTATTTATGTTTTAAGCTCAATACTAGTTTGTGTAATTTGTTCAATACATCTGATTAATCACAACTGTTATTACATTTTATAATATTACTGCAGAATTTTAACTCTATCTTTATTATAATGTATTTGTTATTTAACTTCTAAAAGGATGAGTTATCAGTTGTCTCTTATCAAGTTAATGTTTTCGTTTCATTTTCTGAAGGGAGTTTGTGACATTTGACAAGTCACACATTTTAGTTTAAAAGTTGAAGGTGATGACTGACCGTGCCTTTGTGGCATTTTTCACTTTAAACTATGGAGTTTATATCAGATTATTTAAGGAGTAACTGTAAACAACAGTTGTAGAAAAGTATTTTTCTAATAAACTTATCTGATCTGGTAACTAAAATTGACATTCAAATTTTGTCTTTTAGGTCTATAAAATTTTATTGAATTTTTTTACATGATAATGTATATACAATGAATCAAATAGGTGATACTTTACATCCTAAACAGAACAAATTCACTGATTAAACTCATAAATACATTTATCATTGATCTATGCCAATTTTCATCTTGAGAAAAAAATTTTATTTAAAAAATCTTTTTAAGTTCTGTGCGTATCTCTTAGTTTATGAAGTAACAGTCTAGGTTATAAGAATTAAATATAAAAAAAAATACCGGCCAAAAATAATATATTTTTTCTGTCGTTAATTGTGTTTAAATTCTTTACTTTTTCTCTCCATTACAATAATATGATGATAACTGTTTGCATGTATGATCATTACTACTTCATTTCATATTACATGTATAATACCTATTTTCTATACAGTAATAAAAGTATTGTTTTATATAGTACATCGATCATATATTTGAACTGATTGTAAATGGTGTGTGTGTGTGTGTGTGTTCATTTATTTTAATTGTGTTTAAAATAGTTAAATAATTGTAATATGTATTTTGTCATAATATACTTTAAATTATCACTGCACCATTATGTATACCATAGTTAATGTTATTCTTAAATCAACATAGTACTTTTATCTTACTTAGTATCAGTTACTGTAGTTCTAAAGTTTCTGCAGATGAGACCAACAATCTGTCATCATTTCATTTGAAACATTTAAGGGCTTGTAAAACAAATACTAAAGCTTTAAGGAGAAAAGTATGCGACCTTTGACAACTTTTGATATTTTCCAGATAAAACATGCAATAAAGAATAACCATAGCTGTATTTTTTTCTGTTTTTATAGGGGAATCATCAGTTCAGATATATGTAAAAGATTTGTAGTGTTTGATATTATAAGTTTTAATTTTAAAATTATG
Organism: Tegillarca granosa; assembly: GCA_029721355.1. NCBI lineage: Eukaryota > Metazoa > Mollusca > Bivalvia > Arcoida > Arcidae > Tegillarca > Tegillarca granosa. The sequence continues at coordinate 17,007,902 of CM056603.1, read as the reverse complement.
AAAAAATTCATAAGTCCATTTTTTAAGTCTAGTCCATGAGTCCAATACATGAGTCCAATCCATGAGTCCAATCCAGTCCAAGAGTCCTATCCATGAGTCCAGTCCAAAAGTCCAGTTCAAGAGTCCAATCCAATCCAATCCAAGAGTCCAATCCAGTCCAAGAGTCCTATTCATGAGTCCAGTCCAAAAGTCCAGTCCAAGAGTCCAATCCAGTTCAAGAGTTCAATCCAATCCAAGAGTCCAATCCAGTCCACATTTTACACTTTGTCGATAACATTGTAAAACGCTTAAGTTTTGTATTTATTCAGGTGTTATTAGTTAATACCAAGTTAAGTAATATCCAGATAAACATCGTCACCGTTATACAATTATAAAAACTTACTGACCAAGTATAATGTATGTATTAATGTTATTTTGTAGGTTCAAACTGCGATATTTTACATACAGGCATAGAATTCGATTTGACCCAAATGACAAACTGATTTAAGTCCATGACGACAGCTTTCTCGGACTTGCAAAGAGTAAACCACACCTCTTTAGAAATGTTATCTCATGTAATCTCCTTTCTTGTACATGTTTTTTATATTTATCACTGCCGCGGCATTCTCCTGAATGACAAACAGATTGCAATTGAGCAGTAAGAATGTTAACTGAAAACGTGGGTTAAAGGTTATGTACAAATGACGATGATTTAAAACAACATCTGGAATCTCATACAAATTTGTTATAAATACATATTTTCAGTTTCTATTTCAATATACTTTAATCTTTATGAGACTGTATACAAAATTCAAAAATGCATTCTTTAATAATAATAATAATAATAATAATAATAATAATGGTGCTATCATGCATATACAATTCTTGAATTCGTGTCAAAAAAACTCAAACCTCTCCATAACTTAATTTTGAATGATTGTTATTATTTTCGTCCGTCATTTCCATAAATAGCAGCACGTTAAAACTTATTTTGTTTAAAGACGTTAAAATGTTATATTTTGTAATATAAACGTATGTGTTTCTAAGTGTTTCCGTTCACCAAAATATTTACAAATAATAGAAACTGAAATTAAATTGACGTTTTGTTATCAGAATAATCTATCTGGTCATTTCATATCTCAGGTAAATAGGATGAGCTTGTTCGCTCTTGTTCATCAGATTTACAGATATTAATCTTTCTCAGAGCACCTTGAATCCGCATCCGAAACTGGCGACTCATTATAACGTAAATCCAAAAATTACAATGATATCCAAGAATGGACAGCAGAAATCCTACCGCATCCCAAATACTGTCAGCATACTTCGATAATATCCGGGTCTGTGATGAATTCTCGGATTCATATACATATATACCGAAGGCAATAACATCCTGGGTTTCTGCCAAAACAAAAACAATAGCCACCGTCAGTACCATTGATGTAATGCGTCTTACTCTTTCTTCATATACCGTGGTCTTGCTTGCTATGTGCTCGGTAATTTCACCTCTTGTTCGCAATTTGAAGATAAGGTAGATAGTTACAACCATAAGTATAATGCATGGCAACAGTTTCGACATTACCCCATTAATAACATAATAAGCGGAAGTGTTCATTGCTATCAATGGTCGGTACTCAAAGGTGCATCCATCATATTTATCCATCGTGAAATTTTTGTTGGACATCGGAACCCGTTTGATATAAACGGAAACCAAAGGCTGTAGCTCCAGTATTACAGAAAAGAAAAAGGCACAGCAGCAAACTGCAATTGAAGACGATCGGGTACATATCCTTTTTGCCTTTAACGGACGGCAGACAATAATAAATCTCTGAATTCCAAGCGCCACTGTAATCCAGTTGGAAGTCGTTCTAAATATCCGTTGAAAGGAGTACCCCATGTAATGATCAACAAAACACCAGTTATATGGTACATACCTTTTGTGATGGCCTAAGGTGTTAAAATAGAAACTCGTTGGAAGTACACTAATACAAACACACGAATCTGTTATGGCCAAAAGAATCAACAAAATTGTTGTCGGTGATCTCATTGATTTCGTCGCAAACGTCCACACGACTAAAATATTGGTCAAAAATGTAAATATCGCCAAAACCGGAAGTATAAAGCCATTGATAATTTCCGTTTCCGGGAGAGCTGATTTTTTGTGTATGTACAAAAAGTCAGAGCTGTTATTATTTTTCCAGTCATAATGGTAAGTTAAATTTCCGGTTTCAGTGTTGTCATATGTAATATTAAAGTTCCAACCATAATAGTTTGAGTATTCAGTATAGTCTGTGTAATTTATATCGCCAGGGTAATAGTCTGCGTTCTCCCTGTCAGACATGGTAGTGAAATGTTGTGTTTTTGTAGAGAAACTGCACATATATCTTGTAATATAATAAGTTTTTACTGCCGTATAATTGCATATCCATATATAACACTCGTATTTGTTGTATATGTTTAAACAAGGTTTAGCTAGCGGTAATTAAATGCCATAACAAATCACGGTAATAAGAAAATATGATAATTATCATTCTTAATTATATGATATTAAAACAAAAGCTATCTTAGCAAATTGTTAATTGTTAATTTTACGCATGCCTTATGTTGGTAACTACTGAAATGAGAACTAACTCTCTCTCTCTCTCTCTCTCTCTCTCTCTCTCTCTCAAATTTTGGGTGTACACATAATTACAAACAAGGATATTTAATATTAATATTCTAAGCATTACAAACATTATTTAGAAATACAAATGTATTTTTATATCACAACGCTTTGAATCAATGGAACAAATTCATCCAAAAAATACCAAAATCAACAAAAAAAGATGACAATATTTCCAGGGTATTTGCTTCAGAGTAATAACACACACCCGTGTGTGTGTGTGTGTGTGTGTGTGTGTGTGTGTGTGTGTGTGTGAACAGTTGTAGCAAAAAGTAACATGCTGTTTTATTATACAGTTCTTTGCCTTAACGACAAAATTACGTATTTTGTTTGATAATTTATCAGATTGTGGCCTTTCCCACGTTAAAGACTTAAAGAGCTGATAAGATTGTAAATATTCTATGTTAGTCAGTTTTTAGATCTCAAAAAACTAATTTTCAATTAAACTATGTGAAGAAAAACTAGGTCATCTTTCATCATTGTTGTTGGTGTCATAGTTAATGGCATAATTAGAATTTCAATTTTGATATAACATTTCTTAATATTGCAGAGGAACATTGAGTGCTACACTTTAGGAGTTATAGCCCGAAAACAATACTTAGTACATGAACTGAAATATATATCGTTTACTAAAATCTTCTTAATAGTGTATCTAAAGTTTATTGGATAATCGAAAAAGAAGAAAATATATCTGAATAAAGAAACTTTTCTTTGTCTCAAACGAAAATAATTTATGTTGATATCAGCTTAGAAATGCAGTAAATCCATAGTGCAACAAAAGAAAAGACAAAGCTAATTTTTTTTGGAATAAGAAGAACATCTCTAAACATAGTTCAGGGGACTTAAGGCAACAGATCCAGTAAACCTTAATACATGTAATTACAAAATATGATAAGGTTATTTCTGTATCTCCAATTCATTTTCTTTTTTTTAATCTAGTGTTATTTCTTAACTGTTCTACGACTAAGTACGTTTTGAGCAAACCCATACAATTATCTTGGTTAATGCACAAGGGGCTTACTGACAAGGGTTTGCTGTATTTTGTGTTCGAGTAGGATACGGTTTAGATGGAAAGACACGTGATATTTTAGTTAAAACAACTTATAAAACCGGAATTGAGTGTAAGTAACAATGCTAAAATGTTTGAATTGACCTGCTTAGTAACTATATAACGGTAGCAATATAAATCGTTGACATTATGACATAAATATAATTTTTTTTTTCCGTTGTGATAAATAGCTGAAAACTGATACGGAATCAGACTTGCTACTTTCTTTTCTATGATAAACATACATGACGGATAAGCTATTGATAAAGTTTTATTCTGCATAAATGACTCGGTTTTGCTTTATTTTCTATTTATAACAAGTTTAAATTTAGAAAATGTAACGATAGTTAAAAAAATAAACTTTTAGAAATGATGCTTTTGTATGAAATTTTCAAAACATGTACAGGATTTTACACTCCTTTTAAATATTCATTTATTAAATATCTACATACTCTGTAAATAGTAGTTAATAGGAAGCGGCCTGATTGAACAATGTCCAATCACATGGTTTCCGACATTGCTTCTGTGACATACATAAACCTTTTAAACAAATGCACAATAACTGAATGATCCTTAAAAGGATAATATATTCTTTAAATTGCAACGTTTTCAAGATGTAAAATTTGTACTTTTTTGTTATGTTTGAATTAATTGGCACGGATAAACCTCGACACTTTAAATTATTATCATCAACATTCTGACGATTGTAAAGTTGCAAACGCTTAAACATTGTAATTTTTCAATGTTTCTACTCTAAGACTGTGTCCATGCACCTTTGAGGTTTTTATTATTTTTTTTATTTAATATGTAATCACAAGGTTTTAACGCACACGATGAGTTCACGTTTTCTTGTTTACCATCATAATTAAAAAACAATATTTTTGACAGCGAGTTCGACAAAAACCAAATCGTTTTCCTAAACCAAAACTTCAAAATTCCAAGGAATGATTGACATAAAGTACTTAAAAATAAAATTAGAATGTCAAAAGTTGCATCAGAAAACATTGTTAACTAGTATAAAAATTTGCAAAAAAAAAAAAAGACGAAAACCTGAAGATGGAGTACAGCAGCTGCAAAACAACTTTAAAGCAATGAAAATTAAAACAAAAATCGTGCAATTATTTTAAGAGATATATATATATATATATATATATATATATATATATATATATATATATATATATATATATATATATACTAGTATATATTTTGACCATCAGCCAAGAATTAGATAATTTCCACTTGATTTGTTTTTATCTTGGATCTATATATATGCTGTTTCTTTTGACTACTCAGTCATACCATCAGATAACATAATATTAATTAATCTTTTGTCTTTATTGTCCATATATATATATGAAAAGAACCGGCACTGTATGGCACACAGTCTGTACCAGTGTCCAAAACTAGGACCCTTAAGTTCTCAAAATAGGACTGAAGGTGTATTTTTGTATTTATTTATTTATAGTAAAATATTGTAAATTATATTTTCAGATTTGGAAACGTTTCAACCGACTTTCAGTCCTCAAGTGCATATACATGTACATGATTCTAAAAGTCGAAAAAAATCTGAAACTAACTGCACTTAATGATACACCGCATAAACTTATAATGAAAACGTATTAAACATAAAAACATAATATACCTCCTTCCTAAAATAACAATAAAACCAATGCCATTTCTCTCTTGTGTAGTTTTATCATTTAAAAAAAAACAGTTGATTTATAATTGTTCACTCAGATCATCTTAACCATTTTGTTTTAAACTTCACCAACTCACTTACCAACTTTATATATGACATCAATATATATATATATATATATAACGTATTAAGAACTATTAACTATTGGAATAATTACATGATGTAGTTATAATATTGTTGCAATAAGGCATTTAGTTTATGCATATTAAAAATTTTTACCATTTCGTTTGACTTAAGCATAAACATATATAAAGAATGTAATATTAAAATTGTTTAACATCAAATGTAGTCGCTGAGGTACGTAAATGACATCTGAAACACTTGTTTCATCAATACATAGTCCATCTGTTTTTGAAAACATTAATACAGCTAATTAGTATGTGTTAATTTTGTCTCGTATTAATATTGTCTGTTTTGTAGGTCAAATCGGTCGTCGACAAGCTTTTTACTATCCATAATCAAACTGAATTGTTCATTTCAAAGACACCCTCTAATGGAGACTTGTAAGAATATATTCTCATAATATGTTAAACTTTGTAGAATTTTTATTTATTGCATATTTAAGAATCCTTTAAAACATATATAAAACATCTGATTTCCTGTGCTTACAAAATATTCAAAATTCCATTCCCACAAGAACCATAAACAAGTGAAAATTCATTCTTATTAGAAGTTATAATTTCTAAATCATAGTATGTGTGACATTTTCCTAGCACTCCAGCAAATTTAAATACTTTAACGTGTGCCCATCCTTTAAAGAATTAAATATTTTCATTGATTAACTTAAGTTATACCATATCCTAAAAAAATCAGGAAATACAGGGACATGATGAGATTGCGACTTTATTAGGATGTTTCCAAAGGATTAAAAACCGGTTAAGTAGCATGTTTATAAAGAAGTGTCATTTTACGAACTGTGTATGTCATAAACTACTGTGTGGGAGTATGTTTTTATAACTGCAGCTGATAAAATTTCAAATCGTCAGAACCACGGCTAATATATTTATTACATAATGTTTGACTAATAGTACATTTAAAATGTTAAATTATACTAGACTACATGCCGTAAACATATTAGATTGCTTAAGAGAAGTATCTTAACTGTAACCAGGTGCACACGTCTCATATTACTTCTTCTCATGCATTTTATCAATTAGTAATTACACTCTATATACATTTCCGGAACAATATTAAGTAACTAGACTAGTAGCCGCTCCTAATCGGTATTGCATATATTTGTTAATCTTATAGTGCATATCAGGATGGAGCCTTGACATTATCTATTATAAAAATTAGTATCTAATAATCATAATGAAAAGAAAGTAACTGAAAATCGTGTATTTGGAAGTAACAAAGAACACGAAACAATAAAATTAGGTAATAACTCTGACAGACAAGACATTATTAAACGCCAATCAAATAGCTGAATTATAATAGTAATGTTAATGTTATATACATTTATTAGTCTTTTAAACAGATCCCCAAGGAAGAAATAAGAGGAATCAAATGATTTCCACTAAAATATCATACGTTTAACATTTTCTGATAAACAAAAAATGTGTTCATTAATTATTAATGTTAACGTTATCTTTTACTAAACAAACAAATAGTCCTAATACTTTAGGGATAGAAAATGTTATATAAATGTATTAATATTTCAAAAAGATTCCCATATGAGAAATAAAATGTTTTGACCACAATCACATGATTTTACATTTCCAGTATAGATTCTGTACAAAATGCTAATATATATAAAAATAATTAAAATGACAGATTTAGGTCTAGATATAGATAGACTACCAATGGTCTTAACTTAGAATGACCAGGTGTCTAAAGCACATCATAATCACTTATAATTAAATTCCCGATTTTTGACAAGCACGAATGTAATTTTTAAATGATGAAGTTATAATACCATTGGTGGGTCCCAACCATCCCGGTATTGTTAAATAATAGTAATTTATTTGATTAACATGAAAAAGTTAATTTAATATTTTATTTAGCGGGATTGTCCTTGGTGGGTCCCAACCATCCCGCTATTGTTAAATAATAGTAATTTATTTGATTAACATGAAAAAGTTAATTTAATATTTTATTTAGCGGGATTGTCCTTGGTGGGTCCCAACCATCCCGCTATTGTTAAATAATAGTAATTTATTTGATTAACATAAAAAAGTTAATTTAATATTGTATTTAGCGGGATTGTCCTTGGTGGGTCCCAACCATCCCGCTATTGTTAAATAATAGTAATTTATTTGATTAACATAAAAAAGTTAATTTAATATTGTATTTAGCGGGATTGTCCTTAATCTGAAATATGACGCATCTAAACTGATACGTTTTTTGTATAATCATTTATACAAGTTATACAAATATATAAGTTTAATATTTAAGTATACTTTTACATTTTGCAGCATATAAAACGATTTCATTTGTATTAACTTCCAATGTATTTTAAAAATATCGACTTTTAAGAAGTAAAACGATTCCGTTGGAACAATGCCGGAGGTATGTTTTTCGTCGGCACTCCGGTTTCTTTTATATGCAAGAACTGACATCCTATATAAATGAAACATTTAACTTGGATATGAATCGACATCCCTCTGTTTATTTGAATAAGAATTAAAAGATATACACAGGGGATATCCAAATTTCTTTGAAATATTTTGAAAATTTATTCATTTAAATGATAACATGTTTTGAATAGACCATTTGTCAATTAAATATTCCGAGTCATCGTGAATCATTTTCATATTTAGATATTACAATGACGGGGGAAAAAACCTCTGAATTTTCGGGTTTTTTCCTACAAAAGCACTGTTTTTACCAAGTGTTATTTCTATGTTGTCATTTTATTCAAAAAGTTTACCAGACAAGGCTAAATACATTTGAGACATTATATGCAAAATAAAATGGTTTAAAAGATGAAAATCTACTTTTAGCTCACCTGAGCTGAAAGCTCAGATGAGCTATTGCGATGGTTCACCGTCTGTCGTGCGTCGTGCGTCGTGCCTTAACTTTTTACATTTTAATCTTCTCCTCCAAAACCACTGGGCCAAATTCAATGAAACTTGGTAACCATCATCCCTGGGTGAAGCCCTTTCAGATTTGCACAAATGAAGGAGTTATGTCCCCTTGGGACCCAATAAGGGGGTAAAGAGTGAAAAACTTTGAAAATCTTCTCCTCTGAATCTACAGAGATACACCTTAGTTATTTCACTTATAACATCCTTAGGTCATATAGTTTCAGATTTGCACAAATGGTCGCCATGGGGCTCAAAATGGGGACATTTTAAGGCACTAAGTGGGGAAATTGCTAAAAATTATATATTTGTCACTATATCTTGAAAACAATTAACTTTTTGTATAGGCATGTATATTAGAATGCTGTAGATATTAACATGACGATCATTTTGGTATATGGAACAAGGTCATATGTTGAAAGGTCAAGGTCACAGCTGCAAAAAAAGACTTAAATTGCTAATTATCTTGAAAACTATTAACTTTTTGTATAGGCATGTATATAAGAATATAGTAGGTATTGCGACAACGATCATTTTGATATATGGTTCAAGGTCATTTGCTGAAGGGTCAAGGTCACAGCTGCAAAAGAAGACTTAAATTGCTAATTATCTTAAAATCTATTAACATTTTGTATAGGCATGTATATTAGAATATTGCAGGTATTGCCAGAAGGATCATTTTGATATATGGGTTAAGGTAATATATTGAAAGGTCAAGGACACAGCTGCAAAAAAGATTAAAATTGCTAATTATCTTAAAAACTATAAACATTTTGTATAGGCATGTATATTAGAATATTGTAGGTATTGACACGATGATCAATTTGATATATGGTTCAAGGTCATATGTTGAAAGGTCAAGGTCACAGCTGCAAAAGAAAACATAAATTGCTAATTATCTTGAAAACTATTAACCTTTTATATAGGCATGTATATTAGAATATTGTAGGTATTGCGACAACGATCATCATGATAAATGGTTCAAGGTCATATGTTGAAAGGTCAAGGTCACAGCTGCAAAAAAAAAAGAATTAAATTGCTTATTATCTTGAAAACTATTAACTTTTTGTGTAGGCATGTATATTAAAATATTGTAGGTATTGACATGACGATCATTTTGATATATGGTTCAGGGTTATATGTTCAAAGGTCAAGGTCATATCAACATAGGAATACTAAGATTATTATTTATCTTGAAAGCTATTAATTTCATGCATAGGCATGTATATTAGAAAGTTATAGGTATTTACATGACAATCATATATGGTTCAAGGTCATATATGTTCAAAGGTCAAGGACATAGCTGCATAAGTATACTGAAATTGATTAATGATTTCGAAATTATTCATTGCACTACAGTTACTTCATGCATATTATATAAGCTACTTAAGAATGAAATGTGAGTGGATATATTTCTGATTAAGTTTTGTGGGAGTTCTTAATTTGAGAAAACTTTTAAAGTTTCTGTACGTAATATATTGTCTATTGCACTTTGCAAACAATATTGGACATATCCTATGGTGAGCGTTAAGGCCCATGGGCCTCTTGTTTAGCTTTTTGTTTGCCAAGAGAAGTCATGTTTTATGTAACCAAAAACCCCGAGAACTGTCCGGTCAAGTTGTAAAATCTTAATAGAAAACCGATTCATATTTCGGTCGGAATTTTAATTGGCAAATCCAGTATTAAAGGGTTGCATATCGTCAACAAAGTTTTAAGTTTATTTTTTGTAATAAAGACATGACGCCTATCAATTTAACAATAATTTTTATTTCTTTTTTATATTTATCCCATCTGGAGTAATGACGTTGTACAACCCAATCGAGATTCTTTTACTAATATTGAGTTCAGGAATGTAGCGGAAACCAATATCTACAGAGAAAACTATTGATCTAAAACTAGCGAACTGACAAAACCTCCTCGATAGGTTCTGTCCCGATTGGGATTCAAAAGCATGCGGTGTACAGCGCTGTGTTCCATCGGCCCGAACTTAAGACAAGTAGGCCACATAAGCACCTACTTACCTTATTCAGTTGTCCGTTAGATTTATTTTTTCGTTACTTATACTTTTTATATTAGCCCTAGTTAGCATACTATTTGTTCTATTCTAACTAATTTCATATGATGTTTTATCTTTGGGTCATTCTATGTCAACTCACTTCCCGACCCCCTCCGATTTCAATTAAATTTGCCATGCTGAGAGATACCCATGAGAAACGAACACAGGCCAATTTTTAGCTTATTTGGTTGCTTCAGAGCAAAGTGGCATGACTTTGAAAAGGTCAGCATCATAGAAGGGTATCAAGTTACATAAAGTTGGAAAGGTTATTTTCTTAGCTATCCAGTGATACCAAATTTGTTGAATTCCGTTGGGTAGTTCTCGTGTTACATCCAATTTTTGCCCTAGGGTCCCATTTTCCTTTGAAACAAGCGCATTTCTCTGGAGCGACCAAATCAGTATCAGCACAAACTTTATCTTCACATTCTCAACATTATGTAATTGCAATCATATTGTCCTGTTCACATATTAGATTTTTACTTAGTTTCAAACTTAGATATCGCAAAAATAAATCAATAATTGTTTACTTTGTACATTATTACATCATTTATCTCATGTCAATTGACTATACACACATCATCAGAGGACCACACACACTCAAGAATACACGTGGTATGTCAACGTTTACAAAAGTCATAAAAACATTAATTAAAATCCTAAAGAACCAAAACTGTAACCTCGTAACGTCGATCACATTTTCTCAGACATGTTTTCTTACTCGGTGGTTTGTGAAACCTTTTGTAAATCTTTCACTTTACTACAGATAAAATCGATATAACTAGAATAAAATACAGATGCTATAAACTGAACCATGAGCGCTTTTCAAAACATCAGCACCAGTTAATGAATATGTCAAAAACTAAACCAAAAATATTCAGATATCTTTGTCAGATTTTACATAGGCCACAGTTTAGTTAAGAACGAAATATGAAACTGACCCGAGACATTCTAAGACACTTAGTTCCTTTGTGGTAAAACAATTATTTAAAAACCAAAAATTGTGTTCAAAAAGAGACTGGAAAGTTATCATTTTTTCAGATTTACCATATATACAAGTTTTCCGAAAATGCTTATACTCAAACACAAACACACCTGTTCATGTTCAAACTACAATCCTAATAGCAAATTTAAAAAAAAAAACCTTAAAGACTAGAAAATTAAGTAAAACAGGTTTATTTCCAATGGGGAAAAGGGACCGGCTACCCTTTACCAGGTGTGAATTGAAATTCAGAGTGAAAGTAACATGAAACTTAGGACGTCAATTATATCCGGGATTCCTTAATATTTAAGAAACAATGGTATCTTACTTATCAATAATATTGTATTGACAGCCATAAAATTTTTGAGAGCATTGATTAATCAAAGCGTGCAATATCCCTGAGTCAATAATTTATTTGTAAGCAAATGGTTCTGTTGAATGAAGTTTCCGTATTGGGGACCAGCTCAACCCATACCGCATTACCTGTACATGTGTGTTAAAATAGCTTAAGTACACCATAAACAGGACATGCAGGTATATACTGCTAAATAAAAATTAAAAGTTGACAATACTAAAACTAAACTAATGACGTTTTCCATAGTTTTTCAAAATGCGGGTGTCATAATTTAGATATAAGCCAAAATTTAATGCGGACGTGAACAATCAGTCATAACATTTATTTTAAGCTCATTTGGGTAGACGATATTTACAAGTTTTGGAATATCAAAGAATGGAACATAAAAAGCGTGATTCAATTGCTGATCTTTAGCATTCAGTTAGGTGAGCTTAATTTGGTATTTTCCAGAAATTGTTAGTTAAAACATTTGGGAGCGATCGTTTTGGTTTTTTTTTTTATTTGGAAATTATTAATAAAAATAAATATTAATGACACACAAAATATCACATTTACCGAGGCATTTCACATATATCTCGTTCCGATCATAATGACTTTTAAAGAACAAAATGCGTTTTATTTCTAAAAGTCAAATTGTTGGAAGTTAGAAACCTATATATTTTTATATTAACAAAGTCCATGAGATATTTTCTTTATGCATAATTATCGTGTGACATATATAATACCTAGTTTATCTTTTAATTTAATGCATATGTGATTTACATTTTCCTTTTTTCTTCACTTTTTAAGTTATGAGTTTAATTTTGAAGCCATTTAAACTTTAAAAAAAAATACCCACATGTATCGTACATGTAACTTTTAATGAAGTGATCATCATTATCTTGTTTACAATGACTCGGACTTTTTGTGGTACACTGCATAACAACGATTAAAAACATTTTGTTTATCCTCTCGCATCACCTACCAAAGTAAAACATTGACATCATGACCACAACGTTTGTTAAGTGAACAAAAATAACTTGTCCAAGGACCATCTTACCTATTTACACGAAACGCTTGTTGTCGAAACTTCTAAAACAAACCACCAACCGTTAGGGTCTGTAATTAGAATTCAACGCAGCGTAAATAATTTCTTAAATCAAATCAAACGATCAGTTGGCTCCAAAATTTGAATAAAACGGTTATACCAATATCTCTATACATAATTAGTAAATAATTAATGAGTTTTTGTCAGGTAAGGGGTTTGAAGCTTCTTTTCGCTGATTTTAAAAAAAACTATACATGTATATATTGAGGTTAGCTATTTTTATTCGTTAACCCTAACTGCAGAACTTTGTTGCTAAATCATTGGGGTCGGGATACATGGGATTGGTTGTAAAACAAACATCTAATTACGCAATATAATGTATGTACTTGTATCGAAATTTATCTCTAAGCCTACTATGTTGGGTAACTATTTACTGACATTTAGAACCCATAGCTATAAACTACAACCCATGCCATCATGCCTGCCGCCTAATGCAAAAACAGTTTCTTTTTTCTTTTCTTCTTCTGTGTGTGTGTGTGTGTGTGTGTGTGTGTGTGCAAAACAATATTTTGTACAAAAACATTATAGCATATGTAATTTGAATACTTATTGCTTAAGATTATAAAAAAAGTACTTCCAATGTGTTTATCTTATTTGAGTGTTTATTATGTAATGTAATAATCTATTACATATAAATTTCATAGGTAAGACTAAAAAGTCTCAACAATGTTATTAACAAGAAACATGTTTCAAAGATCTAACAATAGAAAGTAATTTAAGAAAATAAACAATTCTCAAAAATTGATATACATGAGAAATATGAGCAATTCCAGACTTCTATGTTATTGTGTATTGACTTACGTAGTTGTTTAATAATATACCATTTGTAAGAAAGACGTAAGTAATTTTGACGCAACAGTTATACAATGTTTGAAAGTGCTTTTAATTAAATGACGTCGACAATTAATTGTACTTAAAAATGCGTATTTGTTAATGGCAAAACTTTGTAAATAGAGGTATAATATTGCATTAGAACTATGATATAAAGATTTAGGGATAATAGCGACTTTTAATTTACAATGGCAAATCGGATTCTAATTAACTGATTTTTAAAAAGTGTGTGTGTGTGTGTGTGTGCTTCCTTGACATATCATTTTGAGTATTGTTTGTGTCTTTTGTGTCAAATTGTTGGTGGGTTTGACTAATGCAACAGGTACTTTTATCTTCGTAATGTTTTAACTTTATAAAGTGGTCCCTAATATACTTTTTTGTGTAATACTTTTTTGTCATTTAATAGTCTAAAAATGAATTAACGAAAATATTAATAGTTAGTTACGTCTATATAGTCAAAATGAAAAGGTTTTGCTATAAATTGTGCTATATTTTAAATGAGGAACAATTAATTTTTTTTCGAATCCCTTACTTACTGGGTTATAAATATTAAAATAAGAATTTTTATACGCGCACACAAGATATGTAGGCTTTCAAAATCCATGGTGTAGTTGGTATTGTACATTTTATTTAATTAATAGGTACCCAACAAAATTTTCTTTCAATCAAAATAAAAGCTTATTTATAACATTTCGCACATTTAATTCTAATTTCAAGCAATGCAATGAGATTATTTAAGAAAATACCATAATATACTTGTAATGAGTTATTTATGAAATCTGCAAATGGTAACAAAATATTATTTAATAATGTGTCCACGGTAACTATATGTTATTGAATAATGTGGCCATGGTAACTAAATGTTATATTTTATGTCGCCATGTAACTAAATGTTATATTATATTGTCGCCATAGTAACTAAATGTTATATTGCAATCAGATCATAGTAACTAAATCTTACATTATAATGTGTTCATGGTAACTAAATGTTATAATGTGTCCATGGCAACTAAATGTTATATTATAATGTGGTCATGGTAACTAAATGTTATATTGCAATGAGTTCAAAGTTACTAAATGTTACATTATAATGTGTGCCAGGGTAACTAAATGTCATAATGTGTCCATGGCAACTAAATGTTATATTATAATGTGGTCATGATAACTAAATGTTATATTGCAATTTGTTTAAAGTAACTAAATGTTATATAATAATGTACCTATGGTAACTAAATGTTGTATGATAATGTGCCCATGGTAACTAAATGTTAAATTATAATGTGTCCATGGTAACTAAATAATATATTATAATGTGGTCATGATAACTAAATGTTATATTGCAATGAGTTCAAAGTTACTAAATGTTACATTATAATGTGTGCCAGGGTAACTAAATGTCATAATGTGTCCATGGCAACTAAATGTTATATTATAATGTGGTCATGATAACTAAATGTTATATTGCAATTTGTTTAAAGTAACTAAATGTTATATAATAATGTACCTATGGTAACTAAATGTTGTATGATAATGTGCCCATGGTAACTAAATGTTAAATTATAATGTGTCCATGGTAACTAAATAATATATTATAATGTGGTCATGATAACTAAATGTTATATTGCAATTTGTTCAAAGTAACTAAATGTTATATAATAATGTGCCTATGGTAACTAAATGTTATATAATAATGTGCCTATGGTAACTAAATGTTGTATGATAATGTGCCTATGGTAACTAAATGTTGTATGATAATGTGCCCATGGTAACTAAATGTTATATCATAATGTGTCCATGGTAAATAAATGTTATATCATAATGTGTCCATGGTAACTAAATGTTATAAAGTTTGAGTACATTAATTGACGGCAACTAGCAGTACATTTCAATAACCTTATTAATGGGATTTTATTTTTGTTTTTTAACGATGAATGAGGTTTTATATTTGTCACTGTTTTATACTGAATCAGATGATAACAGCCCTATAGAAATACTTGAAACACAATACTTGTGACAATGTTGTCATTATTTACAGTAACGATCCAAAGTCCTGAGTTTCATATTCAGACATTTTATTGTTTTTATTTTGTGTTGTCATGTCTATTACTTCCCTTAACGTGTTATTTTTTGTTGTCGTGTCTGTTACTTCCCTTAACGTGTTATTTTTTGTTGTCGTGTCTGTTACTTCCCTTAACGTGTTTATTTTGTGTTGTCGTGTCTATTACTTCCCCTAACGTGTTTATTTTGTGTTGTCATGTCTATTACTTCCCTTGTTTTTGTGTTCTTTGTGATTGTGGCTATCGTCAACTACGCATAGTAAAAGCGGCAAACTTTAACACTTATTTACTTTATGTTATACAATAAAACGTTCAGGTTCAAATCCCAACAATGATAACTGATATCATTTCTAATTTTTAAAAAAAATCATTTTAAATGCACTTTTAGAGATAAAACATGTTACTACGTAGTCCGAATATCCTCCGACCCTAACACACTTTATGCTGGGTTTTTGGTACAGAAATTGTTTGACCCTACACATCGCCAGTATCTAGGCATAAAGTGTGTGGGCAGGCAGAGGATATTCGGTCAAGTTTCTAAGTCGTAACACAAACATGTGTATTAAAAAGATATATAAAAAATGTTACACTAGAGTTGTGCAGTCAAAAGTCGGGACGAAAATCAATAGTCGGCCTACTAAGTTGGTTCATAATTCATAATTATAATACAAATGTAGTTAATGAACACTTCATGATCATGCTAATAATGTCACCTTGCTTTAAATCAAGGAGTTGTCGAATGTATAATTTTGGTGTAAGAATACTATATATAAACATGTGATACAAAACACAAGAGAGCCCACCACCGGTCCCTTTATACAACATCAAAATAACTATAAAGCAGAATGTTACACCTTTTGTACCCGTATGACAACGGTAACAAGTCAAACTACAAACAAACATATTGGTCGTGGTTCGTCAGATAATACATTAATCTATAAATAGGATTACCTTTAAGTCATCAAGTCTTAGATCTAACCTTACACATATGATTTAAATCTTTACCTTTTCTGACGTAAAACATATCGTATGTTTCGAGGTCTCCTTACTACTATAAATATGAATTCTGCTGGTGTCATCCTTACAACATTTCTTAAGCAGCAGATAGAAAACACGTCTTTTTCCAAACAGATTTCTGTTCAGCTTTGATGGTAAAAATGTGTCATTATGATGAAGTAAATACTAATAAACCAAAGGATTTGCATGTTCCAGATATTGTTGTTACTGATGAAAGTTTTGAAGTACCAAAACCTTCTTTGCGGCATTCGAGTTTGACTTTCATGGAAACAGAAATTACTCTTTTAAACCTGAGTACTATGAAACAGTATCAAAGACCGTCTTCAGCAGGTGAAATTTCCAAAACAGCTAGACGGCATTCTACAGGTTTAACCATCAGCAATCAGATGTTCTCAACTTCCGTTACTTCTCTTCCAGCTTTATATCATGTAGAAAGCAAAGACAGTCAAAAAGAATTAAATGATAAATGCATGTGTGATTTACGGAAGAGCTCGGAATCATTAAACGGACAGCAGATGATGCCATTTTTTAATTTATGGTCAAGGAAGAACAATGGAAAACGCTTACTTGGCCGGGTACAGCGAGAACCTGCGATGACTCGTAGCAGTATTTACAGGTCATGTGGTTGTTATACCAGGGAATATCTAAAAGTATCAGAATCGAGAGTAAAAACACACTGTAGGTGTTCTAGTATGTGAAACAAAATAATAAACAATGGACAGTGTTCAGTATTAGTATGTGTGTAAACATTTTAAATAAAAACCAAGAAAATAGTGAAAACAAAATAGGTGAAGTGTAAGAACTGATTGTGATGCCAGTTGTCTTGCCTAGTTGCGGTAAATATTGTAAAAGCATTTTAATATACAATTAATGACTTTTGATGAGGTTAATACAAGGATTTATCACCCCAAAAGAACTGTAATATTCACCGAGGCCGCAGGCCGAGGTGAATATTAAATTTCTTTTGGGGTGATAAATCCTTGTATTAACCGAAATCAAAAGTCAGTAATTGTTTTATTATATGACAGAGAAGTGTCTTTTAAATCAATTTGTAACAGCTTCTTTAATAAATCAATAGTAAAAAAAAGTTAACAATGAAATTTCAAAATGGTAACTAAAGTAGGCCAGTTTTGATTGGCTTATCGAAAGCTTACGATGGCTCTGATTAGTTCTTTTTTTAGACACTGGGAAATCACCGCCTTCTATTTTTAGGGACCTGGAGAGCAATTTGGACCGTTATGTTACCCTCACGCGCAAAATTGCGCGGTGAACATAACGATTTGTACAGAGTAGCTTAGCATGGTCTTAGCCAATCAGAATTGAGTAAACACAGTAGTCATATAATAATTGTCCTTATTGACATAACAACTCTGGTCAGTTATATATTTGTTATGAATGTGTTAAAACATTTGTAACAAGAAAATGATTTCTGCTGGACAGGGGTCATCATTTTACGCAAAAATATTACTTTGTAAGGTTTATTTTTTATAATATCATATAAATATAGATAATAATAATATTTTACATATATACATGCATCATTACTCTTTAACTATAGATTTACATATGTTAATCATTAAATACAAAATAATTTTAATATTTCTGTTGTTTATTTTATTTTTTACGAAAGCTTGTTAGTGCCTTTTTTAAAGTAAAAAAAATTATATAAAAATAATTCGAATGGTTTAGAAAATCGTTAGTACTTTTAAAGATCGTTCGTATAGTTGTTCGGAACCGTTCATACGGTTTTTTAAATCGTTAGTTCAATTTAAAAATTGTTTGTACTTTTTTTCTTCAAAAAATGACACTTCCAAGTTTTCGTATTATTTAGTATGTTGAAATTTTTTTGTTGTTGTTACATAAGTAAACATTTTATATCTTCAAATGCGATTTGTACACAAGTTTCCAACAATCACTATTAATATAGAACTAGTTGAGTAATGGTGTTTAACGTTCCATTCAAAAAATATTTCACTTATATCGAGACGTCGCAATCTATAGGCGAAAGTGTGGAAATTTTGCCTGTGCGTTGCGCTGATGGCACTATACAGCAGGGTTTTTTTATCGTGCCACGCCTACCGTGACACGGGACCTCGTTTATTTTAAGTTCCCATCAGAAAGAACCGTGACTTTCATTTCGTAATGCCGAGTGTTTGGCGAAAGAACAGTCACTACCCACTTTCAAGTCTTGGGTCAAATTTGGTCGGGGTTCGAACCCACAACCTCCCACTTACGGAGCAAGCACGCTACCAACTGAGCTACCGCAGCAGTTTAATCACCAACATAGAACGAGAGATCAAAAGGTGCATTTGAAAAAAGTATTAGTTTTATCCATAAAACAACGCTGTAATGTGTAGAATATTAATTATGCTGATAATGTCTACAATCCAAGCTGGAAAATATATACAAGAATAGACATATCTTAACAAACGGAATAAGACATGGGGCACTTGATTAATACTAATCCCAACATAACGTGTGAATTTCCGTAACAATTATATGGAACAATTATTATTATTATTATTATTATTATTATTATTATTATTATTATTATTATTATTATTTTTTTTTTTTTTTTTTTTTTTTTTTTTTTTTTTTTTTTTTTTTTTTTTTTAAATGAAATCGAATTTTTATGTCAAAACTTTTTGGGGCATTTACAAATTTCCAAAACGTGACACACAAACGTGGTGCGGTATTAATCATGTTGTACTGGTGAATCTCCCATAATTTAGTCAATCAAAGCATACAACTCCCTCGGGTTTCCAAAGTTAACTTTCAGCCGGATATCGATGCAGTCCTTTAAATACTTAACTGTCCTTACATCAACAAATAACCCAAAAAAAACCGATTGTTTCCAAGTCATTTTCATATCGAATAGTTTTTGCACCTTCTATTTTATGCATTTAATCTTAAAAACCTGTATTATAGTCTGTTTCTTTTATGACAAGTGTCATGTGGTAATTTTTTTAGTTTCTATAAAATAAAGAATTTAATGTTCTATGTGTCATTTGTGTATGTTTATAAGAGACTATTTCAACTCATTAATTAAAATTTATAAAAACGCACACTTGCTATACAAACAAAACCTTAATGGATAAAAATTATTTCGCTATTCCCATTTGACTAAATAACGCAACAGCCATACTACTTGGCATTTACTGCCAGTCTTAAGTCAGAAGTTTTATAATCAGAGGTCCATTATTCATTCATTCATTCATTCATTCATTTATTTATTTATTTATTTATTTATTTATTTATTTATTTATTTATTTATTTATTTATTTATTCATCTTTTTGGTCGAGTGCTGTGATTATAAAATCCAAATAAAGGGAGTTTTTATGACGAAGAGTTTACAAAAACCATGGAAACTAATTAAGAAACATAATGACAGGATCTACTTTTTTAAAACTTCATTTTGTCAATGTGAGAACGTAATAGTTTTTGTGTGAGCACGTGAGCACGCAAGATAAAAAATATTTTTCGTGTCTCTTCTATGCCGCCGTAAAGTATGTCTGTACAACTCATTGTTAAAACACTGCTGCATTCATGTTGAGTTGATATTTATCAAATGTTTATTGCCATTTGAAATTGAAAGTCTTTTGGAGGCACAACATTGACGACATGGACACACGTTGTCATACTGTGTCCACTAAAACAGTTGTTTCGAATGGAATAGATTAACTTGCAGCAAAAATGTTTGGAAAGATACTGAATAAGTTCATTCTCTTTAAGATGCATTGAGAATTTGCGAAAACTTTAACCGTATCAAGAGGAATAACTCCTATACCTTTACACGAACAGCACTCATTAGATATCAAAGAGGAATAACTCCTATACCTTTACACGAACAGCACTCATTAATTAGAACCCCAATTATAGTTTATCAAAGAGGAATAACTCCTATACATTTATACCAACAACACACAATTCATTCGACCGGGTACTTCATGAGGTCATTCAGTTAATTTTGTTACAATCCTGTTTGATTCAAAATCAAATTTTCTTCAAAAAAATTATTTTCTTGACTATATATAGGCAATCGAAATCGATGAATGTTTGATTATTTCAAAACACACACACGTGTGCCAGTAAGTCTTATTTTAATATACATGTAAGTTCAATACGAAAAATTTAAAGCAGTTTCCAAGGTGTTGTAAAATCTTGACACACTGGTGTCAGCTCTTTCTACTTTAAAGTTGTCATATGATGTTTTGAGTTGAAATTGATATAGCATTTAAATTTGAATCCGTTACCAAGTTGAGACAAAAATAAGTGCTGGAAGTTGGAATGTTCACCAGCTACTGATTTGTAAAGACGTTTTATCAGAATTCCATGAATTACTTCATGGACTTCTGGTTTTATGTAGGACATGTACCAGAAGTTAGTAGTAAGCGGAAAAAACCAATGCCCCCAGATAGTAGATATGTACCCTTCACATTCATAATCAAGCCTACATAGACTGCTTTCCTGGAAGTTATATGTATTTAAAAAGTCTACAAAATCTTAGTTTTCAGTAATTCCGCACTATGTAACAAAATTATTCATTAGTTTGATGAAAACTTCACTCAAAATTTAGACAAGTGATAGGATACTCACGATCAAAGTTATCATCGGTAAAGCGTCTTTTTGTTTCCAACCCTTTGAATTGTGGGGAGAAAAAAATGAAATTTTGTCCTGATTATCATTAAAATATATCTTCAGTATTACGTCCATTAATACACTCTGGAGAAGTGTAGTTGGCAAGTACTCGGTAGTTGCGGGACGTTTGTCTCGTATCTTATCCAAATGAACCTATCAACAGAAGGTGAACGTAGTTGGTATCTGGAAATAGTCCGGGTTGCGTCACGGATAAATATCCGTTACCTATAGGGGTTTTACTATAAATATCGCCAATATTATCACTAAAACCAGCCTACATAAACTATTACCATTCCATTAGTTATTTCACCCTATGCAAAGGGTAAGATTTTGTACATATAAAAATTAATGGACAGACCCCTTATGAATGACATACACACGCATATTTACATGTCAAACCCCTAAAGTATTGACTGATTGAAATTATCAATTCAAGTATAGCTTTTCTTCTACAAAATATTTTATAAAAATTATTATTATTATTATTATTATTATTATTATTATTATTATTATTATTATTATTATTATTATTATTATTATTATAACTAAAGATTATGCATAAGGTTAAAGCATTCAGTTACAAATTCATGTAAAGACTCGTTTCAATATTAAATATTACATTACACCTAACCTATGATACATTGCATATTTATTACACAACAGATATAATAATGATTTTTAAAAAAAAAAAAAAACACTTAACAAACACGCACGTGCACAGGAAGAAAAAATCGAAGGCTTGATTGATTGATTATTACTTTCTGAATTATACAAATAAACTGACAATTACTTGTATTTTGTTTGCGGAAAGAATGCAAATAACGTAATTTAAATATTGCGCCATAATCTTTGTATTACCTCGGGTTTTTACATGTATCTAATAGTATGACGTCGTTCCCATTGTTTACGGTTGCTAGGAGAGACGTCCCAGAGATAGTTAAGTTACCTGTTACCTTTGCCGTGTTAAACATATTGATTCCGATCGGTGAAATGTAATAGGTAATTACACGGAAATCAGATTAACACAGGTAGGGGACCCGACTTATTCAACGGTGTAAAAACTTTTGCAGCGTTTAAACCAACTTAGGAATAACTTTCCTCAAATGACAACCGTCGGAGTAGATCCCGGAGAGGTACAAAGAATCAACCCAATGAATATCCCAAGTTATTCCTATCAGTACCCCTCCCACCGTCGGGTACAATTAGCAGCAGTTAAGGATGGGTTATTTCATCCAAACCTTCCGAGTTTCCGAAGAATGGATATGGACACAGCTGGACACAAACTTCCAGATGAACACTGCAGAACCACTACAACATGTGGTCCAGGTGAGTGGTTACACATATCTCACGGGTACAGTACATTGTCACCCTCGGTCCCCCGCTCATTCTACCCCCTTTCTTTTGTCATTGTCACCCTTTAGTTCTCCCCTACCCAAAACATACACACACTTTCGACATTTTCTATATCTCCCCCCCCCCCCAATACCTTAGTCCCCACCCTGGAACACATCCAGGAAGCTAAAGAAACCATCAAAAAGGTGTAATGCTACGAAATGTTCCATTGACTAAACTACCCGGTCACTTATCGAGTCCAGTCTGTCTCGAAATCAGATCCAAGTTTTCGACAAAAAATAACAGGTATACAAAAACCTTTATTTTTACAAAAAAAAAAAAAAAATCTTTAAAAGTGACTTTCAGAAATCGCACATCGACATTTTTAACTTTTCGTTTTAGTAATGATTAAAAGAACACTATTGATTTTGAAGTGTCATTTTAATGAATTTGATTAATCACCGAAAGTGGAAATATTTACCCCAAGTACAAATATAACCCAGTTTGTGTTTCTGACTTTTCAATCTATTTCACAATGTTAATTTTCGTTATTCATTTATTTACTATTCAGATATATATAACCAATTTTTATTGATCCTATAAATTACACCGTGAATAATTTATATTTTTGCTACCAACCTATATTACGAATATTTCATTGGTTGTATGTAAATAAAGTAACATAAATAGTGAATTAAACCTGTATTTCAATTAATAATAACTGGCACAGAAAACTATCTCTTTTCAAATGTTTGTATTAATCTATAATTCGTAATATATTTACAAGATAGATAACAATATTTTATCTGTGTCCATTTAATGTAGATCATTATAATATAAGTTATTAGATTTTTTTATTGTTTTAGTACAATAGATTGACTACATATCTTTTAAAACAGCATTGTCATGTGACGGTGTGCGTATCTATGTTTTTTTTACCGTTTAAATCAATAAAATACAGAATCGTTAAAGAGGCACGAACTGTGTATAGATTTTAACCAAGCCCTCCGTGACATGCACATAGTTTAGGAACATAATGCTTTGTAAATTTATTTCTTTTAAAAATCTATATACTCTAATTATAAATAATTATATAAGTAATTTTTGCTTCAGTTTTTAGTGCTTTCAAATATTTGTATGGAAATAGATTTAAAATTTTCATCTTACTTTGGTATTCATTTATCTTAAAAGCTTAACATTTTGTCCTATTTTTTCCCAACTCTCGCTCTTTGTGTGTGTGTGTGTGTGTGTGTGTGTGTGTGTGTGTGTGTGTTTTAACTCCAGTTTAAATACGCTCCAAGTTATCAAACTTTTACAACAAACACCTTAATTTGTATATATATTCACCAAACAACATAAATACATTATTGATTAGAGTATTTATAATATTTAAGCCTCTTAGTCGTTTTAAAACCTCACAAATTCATAATCATTTAAGTTACGAAAAGATAAAATCCGTTCAGTTTTCAAACTGTGTTGACATATGTTTTCACGTATGAACACACTATACATGTTATACAAAAGACCTATTGAGCCGTTCAATTCGTTGTATTAGTCAATGTTGAATCTTTTTATTTTCTGTTATTGATCACTTAAATAAAGTTTTCGGTTATAATTGAGGTACGAGAGAAATATTTTAAGTGCAAATTCTTAATACTTATATATCGTCAATGAAAATTTCATTACTGTTTAAATATCCGTCGTTTTTATTGGTTTGAATGAGCAAGTTTTAAATTGTATATATTCAGAGAACAAAAGAAAAAATTAATCATTGTTATTTTTTTTATCGAGACTGGGTTAATATTTCAGTAATTAATAGGAACGATTTGACACGTGGTCAAATTACACTTTTATAAAAACAAACATGAATCACATAAAATATAAATGGTTTATACCTTCTTTTTAAAGTCTTTATTTTTTACGATATCGCGTCTCGACGCGTCTTCATGTATTTTACTACTGGTTAGATTGTTGTACGGTTACATTTGCCTATCACTGTAGCAGAATGGTTCTTTAATGCAGGTTACCTCCCTTTGGTTGTTCGCAATAAATCATGTGAGAAACTCATTGAAAACAATCAAGGTAGGGAACCAGTACCAATAAGCTTTCATGTAAACTGGTAGCATACATTGGTCATCAAATTGAAAATTGGGAAAGCTGTTCAGGTCTTTAAGGAGGATGAAAAAAAAACAAAACAAAACAAAATAGGTTCGAACTCACGTACTTCTAATTCGGAATTTTCCATGTCAAAAGGACATTTAATATTTATCAAAAATCTTATGTTGATTTATTTCTTCTTTCTTTCATGTATCTTGTCTCTTTCTCTCCCCCATCATTTATTTATAGAATCGATGTTGGTTGATAATACAGTTAATTAGGTTTCCCTTTCCACCTGTTGACTCCCCCCAACAGAGTAGGGGATATTTTCCGTACATTTTTGAAGTCACTGTAATGTTTTCCGTACATTTTAAAGTCATTGAATTTTGTCAAGATAAGTACTCTGCTGATTCACATTTTGAAACAAATAAGGGCAATTAAATTATATTTTTAAAAAAAGAAGTGCTCTAGAATATCAATATAAAATGGTTCTTAAATATTGCCTAAATTCTTATAAATAATAAATTATACGAAAATATGAGTCGAAAGGTAAAAAGGCCTTCTTGACTACTAAAATTATATCTAGGTGTATTTTTAAGTAATTTTAGTGATATAATGTGGGTTTCTTATATTTCAGCTGATTTCAAAAGAGCAACATCAACATTGTTTGAACCACCAACAAAGCACATGTCTGGTTTGGTAAGTATGACTTCTATAATTTTGAATTTGTGATTTTCAAGTTGAATTGTCTTTATGGTTTACAAGATGATTGAAAACATTGTAATTATTTCGGTTTAGTTTGTATCTATTGAGTTCGTTACTTATACAGACTTTTCAAAGCCAAA
The DNA here is from genome assembly GCA_029721355.1 of Tegillarca granosa. Taxonomy (NCBI): domain Eukaryota; kingdom Metazoa; phylum Mollusca; class Bivalvia; order Arcoida; family Arcidae; genus Tegillarca; species Tegillarca granosa. Next base: position 16,982,196 of record CM056603.1, on the reverse strand, counting down.
AATGTAACATTATACGAGCACCAGATACTCATAGCATACCGCTTTTTACAAATAGTGCAATAATTCAAAAGTGGGCAGAATTTTGGGGAAAAAAATCCCGTTTAGTCTCGTGATGTATTTGTCGTTCCTTAAAGATTGATGAAAAACTATTTTATGATAACAGACTTTTTCCGTAAACATACTTCATATATGACAATCTAAACGTGTGGTCAGTACGAATTTATACAAAAAGTCCTTTGGACCGGATAGTAAAGCTGTGGTCAGTACTAATTTATACAAAAAGTCCTTTGGGCCGGATAGTAAAGCTGTGGTCAGTACGAATTTATACAAAAAGTCCTTTGGGCCGGATAGTAAAGCTGTGGTCAGTACGAATTTATACAAAAAGTCCTTTGGGCCGGATAGTAAAGCTGTGGTCAGTACGAATTTATACAAAAAGTTCTTTGGACCGGATGGTAAAGCTGATAGCTGTGATAGCTCTCTTTTCCGTCCTGTGAAAGCAATTCCAAATGTCTATAACACACCGAATTGCTGAATTCTGTATAAACCATTCAGAGATTTTGTGTAATTCTGTCGCTTTATGACACAGCAAATGCTGTCATATTATTATGACTTAGTTATATACGTCTCCGCTACAAACATTAAGTTTATACACTTCATTTATTTTAGGCCTTGACAGAAACAGGAAAATCATTACATAAGCTCTACACAACACCAGAAGAATTAAAGTAAGTTAACTCTGCAAAATGTGAAGTAAAACTTCTCTATCAACCATGACTATATAAGAACATCCAGCCCTGAATTAGGTTGTGTTCTAACCTATACACATAATTGCAGTATTTAACATGATTTGCATTAGTAAGGTGTAGCTAGTCAACACCATTCGGGTTCAATCCGGAGCACCACGATGATAACATATTTTTATACCTTTTTTATTTTGAACCTTAAAGTTCATTGTAACGTACAAGTAAATTGATGCTAAATAAAATTGAAAATCATTTTATTTACTCCTTGAAATAAACTTGATATGGCTGGAATCACACTGGGTAGCGGATCGAAAAAAATGATAGCAAGTGCTGTGATTTCTATGCCTTATAATAACTCTTCAACTGGAAGCTTTTTCATAGAAACTCTTAATATCTTTTTTGTTGTTGCTATATATCATATATTCATGATTCTAATTATAGTGAAATTCATATATCTGCCAAGATAGGTGATATGGTTGACATTTTTAGATTTAATTACTCTGCGGGATACTACATTGTTTAACCAAACCTTTTATCATTTTTGGTAGTGTTGCTTATTTTGTTATTGCAAAGTATTCAGATTTAGCTTATAGATTCTCCGTTTCTTTACAGAAAATCACGAACGGAGTGGTCAGAATTTTTAAACAGATCACCAGAGAGATATAACTTTAAACTTCCCCAATTACCGGACAGCAAAGGTACCATATAATCCTGGACATTATATGTTCAAGTTCAGGTTCTTTATTTCATACATTGTAAAGTTACAATATAGAGAATATAACATACCGTAGCATATAGTATCAAAAACATAATAAGATACGCGAGTTGATACATATATGCACAAAATTAAAACAAATTCAACCAGGAGAGACGACCCTATCGTTTATAATACTTAAAAATTTATATTTTAAAACATAAATTTCTAGAAGAAAAAAGAGAATGATATTTCAGAATATTTAGACGATGTCCACATTCAACTCGCACATGCACACACAAGTTAGTCTTGTTATTGCTAGTACATATAATTAAATCTATATGGCGACATTTTATTATCATCGTCTAGATATTTGATATTTTGGATTGCAGTGATTTCTTTTTTTATTTCAAATTTAGCAAAATAAGGGAAATTATATATATATATATATATATATATATATATATATATATATATATATATATATATATATATATATATATATATATATTGAGCATTTTTACAAGAATATATAATTTAAATGTAAATTGTTTCAGATTAAGTCTTTCAAAAATAGGATATTTAATACAATTAGAGAGGAAAACACTTGTTAGAATGACTAAAATTTTATCATTTTGAGGAAGCATGGAGGGGGATAAGCATCTTTACAAACTCATATTTAACCTATGCTTACAATTTAAACATTTGTATTACAGACCAGAGATTTGTTGGTTATGCTGTACGTTATCTAAGACCGGAAGTCACCAGATCATGGAGGGTAAGTCAGTGAAATAGTTCCAATTCCTCTTAAACATCTCGGCTGATTTTTTAATCAACTTAGTCTCATAGTCATGCCATTGGTTATATATAATGTCCTGTCTAAATAAAAGTAGCATTTAATTTGATCAAAAGATGCTAACGGTGCTAAGATCAATTAGACTTTATTTTAGATATCGATTGGATTTGATTGGATTGGAATAATAATGTCTTACACCCCAATCAAGAATCTTTAACTTATATCAAGGGGGTCAGTTCAGGAATAGTAAACAGGGGCACTGGGATGAAAACCACTGCCTATTTGGAAAGCAAACTGACAAACATTCTCAAAGAAGAATCTGACTGTCTGAACATAGACAGTGAGACATTTTAAATACATAATACAAACAGCACAGAGCAGATGTAATACAATATTACAACTTCACAATAAGTTGTTTAATTTAGACAAGGATTGCAGACTAAAAAAATTTTATAAGATATATATATATACAAGTGGTAGTATTACACATGTATATCTGGTCGCCATAGCAAAAACACCTAATTAATCATTTTATTTGCAGTATACCCTTCGACAGGAGCCCAGTCTAGATCAGTACGGACAAAAACCAATGCCAGCTAATGTTTTGTAAGTATTTTGAAAAAGTTTGACAAAAAATATTATAATTTACATGTTATGATTAATACAATAATTAAAGAAAGTTTAAAATGACCTCATTCATCCTCGGGATGAAAAACGATGATGAAAAATCTAGCAAAAGTTCTGAGAAACCTTAGGACAACAAATTCTGTAGTGAAATCAAAACTTCAAATTTTATTTTCCGAATCTTCTATATGATTTTGTTTATTTTTCAGTTTTGGCTAAAGTACTTATATTCTATTTTACTTACCTAAAAAGTATGTAATTTGAATTTGGAAAAATGTACTTGGCAACAGCCAGTGCAGCTGAGAACACGAAACATTCAATGAACAAAACAACCAAACTAAGGAAAGATAAGACTATAGTGAAACCTCGAAAACTCTTACAAATCACGACTTGTGATGGACACTGGATTTAATGACAGCGTAGTGTTATGTAGAGTGGTGTTTTGTTTAGCCTTGCTTTCAATCGATCTGCCCTGTCCACGACTCTATTATGCTCACCGTGCTCTTAATCCATCATGTCATGAAGTTAACCATGTTCATCATGATCAACTCTTCACTTATAGTACCTATAAAGTTTTCTAAAGTATCTATTGATGCTGTATTGCCTTTTGTCTTTTAGTTCATATCATTAATCTTTTACCACATTATATCGTTACACCCAGAATGCATTGTTTTATCTTCACAATATTTAAATAATTTATTCTTTATGCTTTGTAGTGCGCGGTATAGGGACACTTACCCACAATACAGTCGGGATATAGCAACAGAAGCATGGCGATAAAACAAGAACTTACCGACACAACAATAACAAATATATAATAAGTCATTTATATTACACCGAGAGTGTATACTTATCATCTATCAGTATGCGGTATAGACTATTGATCTTTTACAACAAAACTGATTAAAAGTCCGTTATTTATATTGATTAATTTCAATACAGTATTAAATGTAAGAACATTGTATAGTATTATCTAAAACTGTAGATTCACGGGGAGATTCACCGTGATTTTCCTAAAATTTCGAGAAACTTAATTTATTTCTTATTAATTAACATTAATTAAAATATAAATATGTAAAAGTTACCTGAAATTACAGAGTAAACATATACTTGTGAGGGAGACTAAAAATTTGTTCGTCTTCAAAATTTCAAAAGTTAGCTGCAAACTAGCAAACTGATTTTGTCTACACACACTGAAAATCGCCTGATTCTACAGTTTAAAATTGCTCACAAGGACATGTTCGATTTAAATCAGTATTTTCATGTTTTTTTAGAACAGTATTACTTTGTCATTTTTAATATATAATGTAAATATTTAAGTTTATCATATTTGTTTTATTTTTGTTCTGTTTGCTCCTTAGAATTTTATTTTTTAAGAGTTATATATTTTAAAATTTTGTTAATAGATCAAATATTGTTTATTTGTTATATGATTGTTTATTGTAAATTCTCTAGATTTATAACTTCTGAGGTCATTTCAATTATATCTGATGTTCTGAAAAATTATACTTCAAAAATCAAGGAATCCTTTCCTTATTAAACGAAAAACATGTTCTAAACATGTAGATAAACAATGTTAAAAACATTAAGGACAATTTTTTTTTTCAATATTTTTTTTTTTTTTTTTTTTTGAAGAGGCGGGAAGTGTAGCTGAGTTTATTTGAAACACTTTACTAAAAGTTTTATCATATATCCTAGATATCCATATATCCAGTATTATTCTTTATAAATTGTTTGCTCATTTTGAGTCTTTCAGCACCACTCAGTATTAGGCATTGCATTAAGTGCTTATTTTTTATTCTAGAAGTTGTTATCACTGCTGTGTTTAATTTTAACAAATTAAAAAATGATTTTTTATTTTGGAGTTACTATTTTATTTTGCATATCTTTGTTCGAATAAATTTCAATAGATGATCCAACATGAATAGATTAATGGATTCCAGTTCTAAATTTCACCTTCTGGTTATGAATTCATCACTTGCAGATTCTTTTGTAGAATAACTTGTTAGATCGCAAACCGATTTTTTTTTTTTTTGGGGGGGGGGGAGGGGTAGGGGTGTGGTTGGAGGAGGGGGCAAAAACTATTGCAATTAACAAAATATTAGATATGTTTCTTTGAAACAGATGTGTCGCCTGACACTGCATAAAAATCAATCAAAGGGAAATAATTCAAAAACGGAAAAAGATAGAGTTGCGGTTCTTGTGCACTGTACTTCGAGTCATTGCAAGAAACATGCACACCAAGTTTGGAGTCATTTGAACATACTACACCAAAGTTATGCTCCAGACAAGAAATGCTCTATAAAAATCAATCAAAGGGAAATAATTCAAAAACGGAAAAAGATAGAGTTGCGGTTCTTGTGTACTGCACTTCGAGTCATTGCCAGAAACATGCGCACCAAGTTTGGAGTCATTTGAACATACAACACCAATGTTATGCTCCGGACAAGGAAATCCGGACGCCGCAGACGCCAACGCCGGCGACGCCGACGCCGCCGACGAAATTAATCCCTATATGTCGCCTAGTCAGGCGACACAATAAAACAAGAGGCCCATGGGCCTTAACGCTCACCTGAGGAAATATCCAAAAACTTACAAAGAACTTAAATACAAAAAGTTCACAAAATTCCTCAAGTTTGGAAAATCCTGCAATAATTAATCAGAAATGTCTAGTCACATTTCATTTATAATAGCTCATATGCAGCATTTAACAATAGTACAATAGATAATTTCCAAATAATTAACCATATATGGTTATGCAGCCATGATTTTGACCTTTGAACATGTGAACTTGAACCTTATATCAAAATGGTCTTAATATCAATACATGTATGTACAATATTCTAATAAACATGCTTGTTCAAAATGTTTCTAGTTTTCAAGATAATTAGCAATTTAAGTCTTCTTTTGCAACTGTGACCTTGACCTTTCAACATATGACCTTGTACCATATATCAAAATGATTGTTGTCGCAATACCTACAATATTCTAATATATATTCCTATACAAAAAGTTAATAGTTTTCAAGATAATTAGCAATTTAAGTCTTCTTTTGCAGCTGTGACCTTGACCTTTCCACATATGACCTTGTACCGTATATTAAAATGATCATTGTTGCAATACCTACAATATTCTAATATACATGCCTATACAAAAAGTCAATAGTTTTCAAGATAATTAGCAATTTAAGTCTTCTTTTGCAGCTGTGACCTTGACCTTTCAACATATGACCTTGTACCATATATCTAAATGATCGTCATGTCAATACCTACAATATTCTAATATACATGCCTATACAAAAAGCTTAAAGTTTTCAAGCTATTGCACAATTTTAATATTCATAAGCCAAAAATAAAATTTCAGGGGCAACAACTCATACATGGATTATCATATAGTTACGAAACTTGGTACCTTTTTAAATTTTGTCATGGGGAACATTTTAACAATGTTTTGAATTCATATATCTCTTAAAATTTGCAAGAAAATTGCCTAAAACTGCATAAATAACAAATTAGGTCATGACCTTGATTTGTGACCTTGACCCTAATTTAAAGGTCATTTCAAGCAAAAGTCAAAACTGAAAACCCCATGTCAATATCTGTTCAAATAGTCAAGTTATAACAATTTTGAGCCATTTTACGAAATTTTTAAAATTAAACGCAAAAACGCGTAACCCATTTTTCGACCAAATTTCACGAAATGAACAAACTATAGGCTTAAGACCCTAGAAAAGCCAAATATCACATCAGATTTTTCTCTCATCATTGGTTTTAGAGAAGAAGATTTTTTAAGATTTTTGGACCCCTATGTCACCTTGACCTAGTTTTGGTAGCCATGGCAATGCAATGAACAAATCTGAATTGCACCGGCCCATATATGCTTCTGACCAAGTATCATTGAAATCTGTCCAGCAGTTTTGGAGAAGTCGAAAATAGGTGTTAACGACGCACGCACACACGCACGCACACACGCACACACACACGCACGCACATACACACGCCGCGCCATGCCATAAGCTCACATGACCTTTCGGTCAGGTGAGCTAAAAAAAGGACTTTATCGACTTGAAAATAAATTTTGATGGTAATACGTACAATACGGTTGACGGTTGAGTTATGATGTTTACCGCCACAATAAGCTGTAACTTTAAAGGATACGTTAGCTTTTTAGAAAGGACCTGGATTAAAAAAAAAAAAAACATCGAGTTTCGGTCAGTGAACTGACAACCCTTTTTCCACTAGAATATGACTAAATGCGATTCAAAGCTAGCTAGAAAAAGGTAAAGCTACTTTCTTACACAAGGACAAGCCTGATTTAGTATCATATCAAGTCGGCAATAGAATTAGTAATATCTTATAAGGTTAGAGACTATAGTTACTAACAGTTAAATTCACAAATGCAATTGAAGATTCTATAGTTACTGACATGATGTACACAAAACCGAAATAGAAATAAGGATTACAAGAATTGTAATTTTAGATCATCAATTGTATTCATTTGAAAAGAACAAGTGTGACATGGCTACAGCAAACACAATACAAGTTAATGATAAAACATTTAAATAAGACAGAAAGACAAACATATAGTAAAATTTAATCGTTTGTTTATAGTATTATAAGAGTCCCCTCCGACCCCCGACATCCTGAAACTGGTAAATATAAACTAGTTATAGTTACAAAATTATATTCACGTGTAAAGTACGTTTTGATTGTCCTAAGTAATCGATACTTAATGAAACAATTTTATCCAGTGGTGTAGTTCTAGTACGTCTGTATGTCCTAAGTAACCGATGCACAATGACAACAGAATTCAGTGGTGTTGTTCTGTAGTAGACTCTAAGTAACCAATGCACAATGACAGAGCAGAATTTATGGTGTGGTACTGTAGTAGACCCTAAGAAACCGTTACACAATGACAGAACAGAATTCTGTGGTGTGGTTCTTTAGTAAACCCTAAGTAACCGATGCACAATGACAGAACAGAATTCTGTGGTGTGACTCTGAAGTAGACCCTAAGTAACCGACGCACAATGACAGAACAGAATTCCTTGGTTTGATTCGGTAGTAGACCATAAGAAACCTAAGTAACCGGTACACAATAATAGAGCAGTATTCAGTGGTGCGGTTCTGAAGTAGACAGATGCGCAATGACAGAACAGAATTCTGTGGTGTGGCTCTGAAGTGAACCCTAGGGACCCAATGCACAATGACAGAACAGAATTTTGTGGTTTGATTCTGTAGTTGACCCTAAGGGACCGATGCACAATGACAGAACAGGATTCTATTGTGTAGTTCTGTCGAAGACCCTAAGTAACCAAATTACTATTACAAAACGTTATCGAATGATGTGGTCATGTGACTTTTACGTGCCCTAAATAACCGGTACAAATAACACAATGGTATCCGGCGGTGTGGTCTAAGCACTTTTGTAGTTCCCGAGTGACCGGTATACAATGATGTAGCAGTTTCTATTTGTGTTGTTCAAGTACTTCTGGTATTAGGTAGTGTTGTTTAAGTACTTTTGTATGCCCTAAGTAACCAGTGTACAATGGCATGAAAAAAACATAATGGTGTTGTCAAAGTACTTTTTGTATGCGCTCTGTAACTGGTACAAAATCCAGTACTTTGGTTTTAACACTTTTATTGGATTAATCTTCCAGATTTTAAATAGTAATCCCAAACAAGTTCCTTGAAAACCAACAAAACTGTTTATATTTTTAAACAAACCAGAACATTTCTATTTATCAAAATTTTATTACTACTAGTTATGTAAAGAGGCTATCAGGAAGGAATCTATTTCAAACTATTGTTGTTTTACTTTTGATATAGATCCTCAAGCCAATGTATGTGTTTCGTCTTAAAATAATAAAATTTAATAAATCAATCTTTCCAGATTTGGAAATTATCATTGTCTACTGTTGTTTAAAGCTATTAATTGAATCCTAAAATAACGAAAATGTTCATTTAATTTGTTATTAATGTCACATTGGAACAAAGTAATGGCAAGTGATTTTCTACTAGGCAGTATAAACCAGATCTACATGTACTGAGGATACTGCTGATTTCTGCTCTCTATAATTATCAGCCCGTGTATATAATAGTTATTACAGTTCTTCGTGTATATGTTCGTGCTTCTTTTGCTTTTTGGTTTTCGCGGAGTCCTTTTTCTTTTTATCTTTTTCGGTCTTTTGTTTTTTGTCTTTCTTTTTATCCTTTTTATCTTTTTTGTCTTTCTTTTCATCTTCTTTTGCTTTCTTTGTTTTCTTTTCTTTCTTGGTTTCCTCTTTTTCTTCTTCATCTTCCTTTTCTTTATCTTTATCCTCGGATTCTTTTTTCTTCCTTTCTTCTTCAGCTTTCTTTGCCTCCTCAGCTTCTTTTTGTTCTCGTTTTTCCTCTTCGTCAATATCTATTTTGTCAGTTTGTTCTTGTGGATCTGCTTTGGACATACGCATATCTTTTTCGTTCATAAATAGTGTTTCCCCTCTATCTGGAAATAAGTCCTTACCAACTTCATTTACCAAAAAATTTATAATGTTTTCTTTCTTCCTTAAAATTAATTTCTTTCTCTTACTTTCAACAGCTAAAAAAGAAAATAAAACAATTTTTAGTTTATTGAAGTGTTATATTTCTTTATCCTAAAAGCAAATTATGTGTGTGTGTGTGTGTGTGTGTGTGTGTGTGTGTGTGTGTGTGTGTGTGTGTGTATTTCTATTATCTTTTGCAAGGTACATGTTGTATAAACCGTCACATAAAGATGTTTAGGCACACCATCTGCCTTCTTACATGTCATAAAACAAGGTTATACTCAGAGTAATATAAACATGTGTTTACAGCAAGGCGATGCTACTAAACATTTGCTATTCTGTTTGCTTTGAGAGTGCAATGGTCAATGTTGCAATAAAAATATTTGTTAGTAAACTGCAAACAAAAAATCAGCCAAATACTAAAACATTGAAGATCAACAACACGTTCGAAATTAAAACATAATATTCATCATGAAATATGCATTTAAACAACAAATACTAGACAATGACTAACTATAGCCGTAGCTTAAACGAAATGTGTGCTTGACAATAGCCGTTGGCAATAGTTGTTGCCAAAGCTTAAACAACTTCCGAAATCTACCATAGCTGTAGCCAAAACTTAAACAACGTGTGTTCTTGATCATGACATTATCTATATTAAAAGCCTAAACAACGTGTGTTCTTGACAATATCTGTGCCCAAAGCTTAAACAATTTGCGCGTTTTACATTAGCTGCAGCCAGAACTTAAACAAGTTGGTACTTACCAATAGCTGCTGTTTAAATAAGTTTCTTGTTGACAACGGCTAATTAAAGTCAAATTTTAATCAACACTTAAAGAATTTAAAAGTAACTGTCAAAAATAGGACATCATTTTGGTCAAAGGAACTGCAACAGCACTTCACAAAGAGCACACCAGAAGAAAAAAAACTTTTAAGAGAAGATTAAGTTGGTCTGAAATAACTGGACAAAAATTATACAACAATTTGACCAGAAGAAACTACTCAAAGAAAACGCAGCCATCCGGCCAGAACAGAAAGACCTTGTACCAACCGGTTAGAATTGGCTACTTATTCAGGCAACAAACTGATCACATGGGACCACTGAAGGATAGAGCGTCAAAGTTAATAATTTTGTCTTTGGATATTGAATAAGAAAAACGATAATTACCCTGTCCTAGTTTTATAAAAAGGTTTTGTCTTTCTGTATCAATAACGTTTAAAGATTTAGCTTCCATAATCCTCTCAAATAAAGACACATAATAATCAGCAAACCTGCAATAAAAAAAATCTAGAAAATAAAAGTATGTCAAATGATCTGAAAAAGTGATTTAAAAATCAGATTTACAAATTTCTGGCTGCGTTAAAACATTCAAAAGAGTATTTTTCGTTGACTATTTTTTAAACAAACTTAGATGAATAAGTTGTTATGTTTTATTTCAAGTTTATAAATGATAACAACTAAATTCATTTATACAACTACACTGTAGTTTATTATTGGCTTCACTAAGAAACCTACTTGCAAATAGTGAAAAAAAAACATAATACAATTTTTATTGACACAACATTGTCATAAAAAATCCAACGTAAGCAAAGGTATTAATTTGTGTTCTCAATCTGCTCAACATTCCTAATATTAGTCACTCGCATATTCCCCTATACGATTTGCAAAAAAAGAATGACAGTAGTGCAAATAATACTTGTTTTACATATTTTGTTTGTAACAAACTTATAAAAACAAAACAACTACTCACTCTTTATTTTTGTGAAAATCAGCTGCTTTTCTTGCGTTGTTAACAACATATTTCTGGTATTAGATAAATAAGAATGTATTAGAAAAGAATAAAGTTACATGTATTTGACAACAAACATCAACATTACATAACTAATTAACAAAACGAAGAAAACAAACCTTGTTCCAGATTTTGTTTCCCATATTAGACGTCAGTGTAAAAAACATTTTTTTTTTCATTGATCCTAGCTCTTCCCTTACGATTCTTGAATTTTTCGTACCTGAAAATTGAACTGTTTAAAGAACAAATCGCGCGTTCTCCTTTACGGTAATTCTATTGTTTTTAAAAGCTCCTTTGACCAAATCAAACAGCTAAAGCATTCATAACACTAGAGAGGGTACCAGTTCATGTTCATCTGTTTCAAGCTTAAGCAATTAATTGCGTAAGACCATTTCAGCATTAGCAAGGTCATCCATTAAGTTTGTTACTGGTTAGCACGCAAACGAGTTACGTGTTGCAAACTATGGTATACAAATATATTATTGACTTATCACGGGAAAGTTAAAACATTACGTAATTAGTTCCACAACACAATAATAATCGACAAATTTCCAAGTTCTAATCAAAATCAGAAATACCCACCATATTTCTGGCTTCCCTGATACTTTCGATGTTTTCTGATATCATCTTGTCCATTTCCGGTATTCTACCAGCCTAGAATAAAATGTAAAAAGGTGAGATACATTGAAAGGATATGAAAAAATACAAGTATGTACATAAAATGTGGTATTTAAAAATTGCTTATTTTCAAACGTATCACAACCTTCAGAACAAACATAAAGTGGACTTTAAACGGTTAAGTAATGCTACTAAGACGTCACAAAATTTAAAATACGTTTTAAGTTTTTGTGCAAAGAAAATCGTGTTCTTGTATAGTGGGTATTCAGTGCTCAAATTATGATAACACTTGAAATTGAAAAAAAAATTAAACAGTCATCTGGCTTCTGAATTGAATTTACTCATGTTCCATCAAGCTCATCTGAGTCAGTTTTTCGACCGGAAACAATTGCTATTTGACAGTGGAAACTAATATTATACGCATTTAATCATTATATCAAGAAAGTATTACAACATACTATGGTATATCAGAGAAATTCTGTAGTACGTGAACTTTTTGTTTTATGTTTTGAACGTTTAACATTGCAATATACCACTTTTTGTGTATTATTTATAAAATTCAAAAAGTATATGGCATAATTATGCAATGGATTGATCTTTACCTTGTCACTGAGTTTTCCATCTACCAAAAACATATTACCGGTATGTGTATTCAGAAAATGTAGAATGATCTGTTTATCAAATCCGCCTCCGTATCTAGCTTGTGTTGGTTTTTCGGTATCTGAATACCAGTACAAAACGGGGAATACCTTCATCTTAAAATATCTAAAACAATGAACATATACGTGTATAAATGTATATTATTACCTATTTAATAGACATTTCGTGGAAAATGACCAAAAATCCACTCTAAAACTAGAAAAGAATGGGACAAAGTTATTTAAAAGCAAAATTAATCACTTATTAATTAATCAATAAATTTGTGCACAAAAATGTGATTTCAGAATGCTTATACTCTCTCTCTCTCTCTCTCTCTCTCTCTCTCTCTCTCTCTCTCTCTCTCTCTCTCTCTCTCTCTCTCTCTCTCTCTCACACACACACACACACACACACACACACACACTTATATAAACTACTTACTTATTTTTTAACTTGTCATGTTTATCAACATTAAGTCTAGTCAAAACAAGCTGAAATATAAAGTTATATACGAGATTTATTGTACATTATATTATGTACATGTATAATTGTATTGTACAGTTATTAAATATCCAGTCTGAATCTACTGTTTGTGTTTCAGTTTGCAGTGCAAAAGGTCGGCATTGAACCTGTTCCAATAATGATTTTAAAATTGAAAAAAAACAATATCTTTTGGACTTAGACAAGGCTATTAGTCCAAACAATACCCATTGTCCAGACCCAATGTACCTCTCATCCTGATATAATTTGCATCGATCAAATTTTGGATGATTTTCGTAACAGGAAACCACCACTAGTCCACGTTCATTATTCAAACATCAATAAATTTATCACACGCCCTTTTAGGCCAAAAGATTTCCATTTTCGCATTTGGTTAGCATCAAAATGCATATTATATCCATTGAAATCAAATGCAGTGATTTTTCAAAATTAAGAAATGAATGTGTTACGATTGTTATTGTGTGGTTGTAAATATTAAACAGCTCATGGTTTTATTGTTACTATTTGACAATGCGTTTTACGACAGAACGTATGGTGAATCACACGATGTACAATGGATTGGTTAAGACCTAGGTAATCTAGTACTACGAATTAACTGAATTAAACAGTAGTTTAATTTTTATCTATTCAGCATGGCACTTCTAAGTCACCATACAATTTAAACTTACTCGTTCTTCGTACTGGAATATCCTAGCTAGCTGTTCTATCATTTGAATTTCCTCTTCGTTCTCTGATTTAAAATAAAACATGATTGTTTTAATTACATAAGATCACTATAATTAATATTAAAGCTAACCAAAAATTCGACAATGCTTACTTTTGTCTGAAAAAAAAACTAATCACTACAGACAGGCTTGATGTGCTTACACAAGCGAAAAGTTATATACGAATACTGGTATAAATGTTGTTTAAATAGTTATCTGAGTGTTTAGGAACAACTTACTTGGACAAATGCAATGCCTAAGGTTGTAGTAAACCACACAACTGGGACAGCTGAATATCAGTTTGTTATATACTAGTATCCAATTTATCTGTCTATTGTCAAGTGTTTCGGAATCAGTTGTTTCAATATATATTTATAATTTTATTATTACCATCAGCAGTATAACATCATCATCATCAGCAGCAGCAGCAGCAGCAGCAACAGCATCATAATCAACATCATCACCATCAGCATCATTTGATGGCGTTTTACTTGTGTTTCAGCTAAATTTTGTTTATATTCCATCGTTTGTAGTTTTGAAGTTGTGTTACATACGTAAGTTATCTTCTTACAATGTGTTAGCGCTATGTAAACAAATACTTCATGTATAAAGAAAACATTCAACCGGTTATAAAATTTAAAATCTTCTTTACAAAATTAATAATGTAAATTTTAAAAAATAATTTTTACATACTTTTTTGATAGAGAAGAACCATTTTGAATTGTTTTGGTGTTTCTATGATGTCATCAAAATTAGAAGGCGTCAGTTCGATTGTATGTTGGACCTCGTGTGGAACGTAGGTCTGTTTCTTTGCTTTTTTTACAATAAAGTCAGCAATATCATCCACAGCAATATCACCTTCATACCTAGGAGACAAAAATGGCCATTGGTGAGGTATGTGTTTTACTGTGATTTCATATCAGCGGATAAGCAGTGTATGTACAATGAGAGCTTCGAATAAGCGTTTAAAATATTAACTTTATATGTTAAAATTTTTTTAAATGTAAAATATTAAAAAATGGCACAGTATACCATGCAAGTTACCTGACTTCAGTTTAGACGTGTTTTAAAATGGATATGTCATAATTATTATTAGCATCGTTTAAACATACAATTTCCTGTTAAACTAGTTCATCGTTCAGTCTATTTTTTAACAGCTAGAATTTTGCAGGATATTATTTTAAGGATTTTAAATCCAATCACAGCCTGCAATCACGGGTCCTTCGGTGCCTGTTCTTGCGGAAGGTGTGGTTCGGCCCTCTCGGCATTTGTCGAAAGAAAAATTGTCGTAAGTGAAATTATCTTGATGAAGTTTCATGCTATTTGTTTCCTTACCCCTGATAAATAAAATCTCTTATATTTCAGTACAAATTTTTTTTTCTTGAGTTTGATTTTCAGAGATTTTTATACTATTTTTTTCAAAAATATATCTTAATGCTTCTTATTCTAAAAAATACCCTAGGTCACAATGTCATCTGTACACATTCGCCATGCATAAATTTGTTACATACTGCCTCTACTCAAACAAAAATGCCATGGTTACCTCTCTGGTTCTTTGTACTTTGGTCCATAATAATATATAGAGGGAAATTCTTTAATGCCCATTTCTTTAATTAGAACTTTGTCCTTCACCCGCCCGAATATGATATCTTGCTCTTTGTCAAGTTCGAATGGTTGTGATGCGGCCACATATTTTGGGTACAGGAATCGGCTTTGTGGACTACCTGTAAAAATAAACAAACAAAATTCTTCATTAAATGATAATACAAAGTCGTAAATTCTACTTTATGTTCTACGTTTTATCCATAACCCGGGTTGGTGGTTACATTTTAATTACAATGGTAGCTTCCAATAATAAAAAATTTAAAAGAGTTCTTGTACTCTATTCTCATGAGAAATAATGGCCATAAAACAGTTACTAGTTCGAAGATTTTTTGTTCAAAATAAAGTTAAGATCTAAGAAAGAAGTAATGTTAAAATCTAATGTATGTCCAGTTAAATCATTGGTGTTTGAAACTGCATTATGACAAAACCTGCTGACATTAAGGTAATTATCTGCTCTTCCAGGTACACCAATAAGGATTTTAATCAACCCTGTTACATAATGAGATCACTTGTTTCGAGCTGGATTCTTTGTAAAAAAAAATCTACTAGTGATATATTTAGTATTATAAAATTTTACATTTTAACAGGTATATTTCTGTCTTCATTACATTCGATGGCCATTCGATGAAGTTATTACATAAAGGAAAGGCCTCAGAAGGGTCAGCTTCGAGTGACTTAATCTCATCGGAATAAGTATCAAGTAACGAGTCATTATGTTGGGGTTAACATTTATCACCTGATGAGTCATCATTTTCGGCTTTTACGTCAATATCAGGCGCTAAATGTTCATTATTTTTGTTTGGGTATATAAACTTTGTGTTTCAACATAACCAAATCATTATCGTTTGTAAAACGCTGCAAGAGAGATAACTCTTGTAACACCATTTACATACTTACTCTTAGCGCTAATATAAAGGACGAGGAATTTTCTTTTCTTTAAATGCTACAAAACAAAAGGAAACATGTCATTAAACTAAATCATATATATATATACATTAAATGCTATACAGCACCGACTAAATTTTTTAACCAAATCACAATCCTTAATCCTTCTGGGGTCTAACTGGGAGAGAAGGGGAAAATGGTGTTTATTACCCCAGTCAATATACGTTCACCTATATCGATATGGTCAGTTCTTGGATGGTTGAGGAAACCAGAGTGCTTGGAGAAGACCACCGACTCTCAGAGAGGGAATCGATAAACCTTCCCACACTGTGTTTTCTTTAGTGGGATATGAACCTAGGCGGTAGTCCAATTGAGATTTGTTTAACTTTTTATTATTTTCTTTTCTTTACGATATATATAATAAGTTTCATGTCAATTTTTATTAATTATGTTAATATCACACTGTCCTTGTACTAATGTCACATAGCGAAACAGATTTTTCAATTAGCACGTTGATCTACAAATCACAGTGTGAACAAACGACAAAACCTACTAATGAGTTTGATCGATTACCATATCAGATGGCTTTATTTATACAAACTCATTATGCAGTCTCGCATTTACTCTTTGACCAAGTAATAATTGGTCATATCAATTGAAACGTTATACATGTATGTCGTCATGTCTCAAAAAACTTAATGTGTCCTCATATTAAAAAGATGGTTAATATTCAAAATGAACGGAAGCATCCAACTTACAATGTGAATACTCCAGTAATACGTAAAGTCAGTATAGTAGAAAGGTTATTTTACTTAAATGTTATACCCAATACCATAATATGCTATTATTTACCACATCATTACATACCACAATATACCATATTATACCCAAACATAACATAACATAATGCAGCATGTCATATATTAAAATACACCATACTTCGACCTTACTCAGATTTATCTTCGAGATGTTACTAAATGATAATTATATGCTAGTACTTATATTTTCACCCAGGATTTGTGTATAACAGATTACTTTTTAGCCCTGTTTATGAATACGATCCTCTCCAAGCCCTAATTGTGTAAACCCGATCTTACCCGAGCCCATTCTTGTGTATACCTGATTATCTCCAAGTTCTTTTCTCTAAGTGCCTTGTTTGTTATACCCGATCTTACCCAAACCCATTCTTGTATATACCCGATTAACTCCATGTCCTATTCTCCCAGTACATTGTTTTTAATACCCGATCTTACCCAAACCCATTCTTGTGTATACCCGATTATCTCAATGTCCTTTTCTCCCAGTACATTGTTTGTTATACCCAATTTTACCCAACCCATTCTTGTATACCCGATTATCTCCATGTCCTTTTCTCCCAGTACAGTGTTTGTTATTTCCGATCTTACCCAAACCCTTTCTTGTGTATACCCGATTATCTCCATGTCCTTTTCTCCCAGTACAGTGTTTGTTATTCCCGATCTTACCCAAACCCATTCTTGTGTATACCCGATTATCTCCATGTCCTTTTCTCCCAGTACAGTGTTTGTTATACCCGATCTTACCCAATCCCATTCTTGTATATACCCGATTAACTCCATGTCCTTTTCTTCCAGTACATTGTTTGTTATACCCGATCTTACCCAAACCCATTCTTGTGTATACCCGATTAACTCCATGTCCTTTTCTCCCAGTACATTGTTTGTTATACCCGATCTTACCAAAACCCATTCTTGTGTATACCCGATTAACTCCATGTCCTTTTCTCCCAGTACATTGTTTGTTATGCCCGATCTTACCCAAACCCATTCTTGTGTATACCCGATTATCTCCATGTCCTTTTCTCCCAGTACGTTGTTTGTTATACCCAATTTTACCCAAACCCAATCTTGTATATACCCGATTATCTCCATGTCCTTTTCTCCCAGTACATTGTTTGTTATACCCAATTTTACCCAAACCCAATCTTGTATATACCCGATTATCTCCATGTCCTTTTCTCCCAGTACATTGTTTGTTATACCCAATTTTACCCAAACCAAATCTTGTATATACCCGATTATCTCCATGTCCTTTTCTCCCAGTACATTGTTTGTTATACCCAATTTTAACCAAACCCATTCTTGTATATACCCGATTATCTCCATGTCCTTTTCTCCCAGTACATTGTTTGTTATACCCGATCTTACCCAAACCCATCCATGTGTAAAACCGATTATCTCCATGTACTTTTCTCCCAGTACATTGTTTGTTATACCCGATCTTACCCAAACCCAATCTTGTATATACCCGATTATCTCCATGTCCTTTTCTCCCAGAACATTGTTTGTTATACCCAATTTTAACGAAACCCATTCTTGTATATACCCGATTATCTCCATGTCCTTTTCTCCCAGTACATTGTTTGTTATACCCAATTTTAACCAAACCCATTCTTGTATATACCCGATTATCTCCATGTCCTTTTCTCCCAGTACATCGTTTGTTATACTCAATTTTAACCCATTCTTGTATATACCCGATTATCTCCATGTCCTTTTCTCCCAGTACATTGTTTGTTATACCCAATTTTACCCAAACCCGTTCTTGTGTATACCTGATTATCTCCATGTCCTTTTCTCCCAGTACAGTGTTTGTTATTCCCGATCTTACCCAAACCTATTCTTGTGTATACCCGATTATCTCCATGTCCTTTTCTCCCAGTACAGTGTTTGTTATTCCCGATCTTACCCAAACCCATTCTTGTATATACCCGATTATCTCCATGTCCTTTTCTCCCAGTACAGTGTTTGTTATTCCCGATCTTACCCAAACCCATTCTTGTATATACCCGATTATCTCCATGTCCTTTTCTCCCAGTACATTGTTTGTTATACCCGATCTTACCCAAACCCATTCTTGTGTATACCCGATTAACTCCATGTCCTTTTCTCCCAGTACATTGTTTGTTATACCCGATCTTACCCAAACCCATTCTTGTGTATACCCGATTATCTCCATGTCCTTTTCTCCCAGTACATTGTTTGTTATACCCGATTTTACCCAAACCCAATCTTGTATATACCCGATTATCTCCATGTCCTTTTCTCCCAGTACATTGTTTGTTATACCCAATTTTACCCAAACCCAATCTTGTATATACCCGATTATCTCCATGTCCTTTTCTCCCAGTACATTGTTTGTTATACCCAATTTTACCCACACCAAATCTTGTATATACCCGATTATCTCCATGTCCTTTTCTCCCAGTACATTGTTTGTTATACCCGATCTTTCCCAAACCCATTCTTGTATATACCCGATTATCTCCATGTCCTTTTCTCCCAGTACATTGTTTGTTATACCCAATTTTAACCAAACCCATTCTTGTATATACCCGATTATCTCCATGTCCTTTTCTCCCAGTGCATTGTTTGTTATACCCGATCTTACCCAAACCCATTCTTGTGTATACCCGATTATCTCCATGTCCTTTTCTCTCAGTACATTGTTTATTATACCCAATTTTAACCAAACCCATTCTTGTATATACCCGATTATCTCCATGTCCTTTTCTCCCAGTACATTGTTTGTTATTCCCGATCTTACCCAAACCCATTCTTGTGTTTACCCGATTAACTCCATGTCCTTTCTCCCAGTACATTGTTTGTTATACCCGATCTTTCCCAAACCCATTCTTTTGTATTCCCGATTATCTCTATGTCCCTTTTTCCCAGTACATTGTTTGTTATACCCAATTTTAACCAAACCCATTCTTGTATATACCCGATTATCTCAATGTCCTTTTCTCCCAGTACATTGTTTGTTATACCCAATTTTACCCAAACCCATTCTTGTATATACCCGATTATCTCCATGTCCTTTTCTCCCAGTACATTGTTTGTTATTCCCGATCTTACCCAAACCCATTCTTGTGTTTACCCGATTAACTCCATGTCCTTTTCTCCCAGTACATTGTTTGTTATACCCGATCTTTCCCAAACCCATTCTTTTGTATTCCCGATTATCTCTATGTCCTTTTCTCCCAGTACATTGTTTGTTATACCCGATCTTACCCAAACACATCCATGTGTAAAACCGATTATCTCCATGTACTTTTCTCCCAGTACATTGTTTGTTATACCCGATCTTACCCAAACCCAATCTTGTATATACCCGATTATCTCCATGTCCTTTTCTCCCAGTACATTGTTTGTTATACCCAATTTTAACCAAACCCATTCTTGTATATACCCGATTATCTCAATGTCTTTTCTCCCAGTACATTGTTTGTTATACCCAATTTTAACCAAACCCATTCTTGTATATACCCGATTATCTCCATGTCCTTTTCTCCCAGTACATCGTTTGTTATACCCAATTTTAACCCATTCTTGTATATACCCGATTATCTCCATGTCCTTTTCTCCCAGTACATTGTTTGTTATACCCAATTTTACCCAAACCCATTTTTGTGTATACCCGATTAACTCCATGTCCTTTTCTCCCAGTACAGTGTTTGTTATTCCCGATCTTACCCAAACCCATTCTTGTGTATACCCGATTAACTCCATGTCCTTTTATCCCAGTACATTGTTTGTTATACCCGATCTTACCCAAACCCGTTCTTGTGTATACCCGATTATCTCCATGTCCTTTTCTCCCAGTACATTGTTTGTTATACCCAATTTTACCCAAACCCATTCTTGTGTATACCCGATTAACTCCATGTCCTTTTCTCCCAGTACATTGTTTGTTATACCCGATCTTACCCAAACCCATTCTTTTATATACCCGATTATCTCCATGTCCTTTTCTCCCAGTACATTGTTTGTTATACCCAATTTTAACCAAACCCATTCTTGTATATACCCGATTATCTCCATGTCCTTTTCTCCCAGTACATTGTTTGTTATACCCAATTTTACCCAAACCCAATCTTGTATATACCCGATTATCTCCATGTCCTTTTCTCCCAGTACATCGTTTGTTATACCCAATTTTACCCAAACCCATTCTTGTATATACCCGATTATCTCCATGTCCTTTTCTCTCAGTACATTGTTTGTTATACCCAATTTTAACCAAACCCATTCTTGTATATACCCGATTATCTCCATGTCCTTTTCCCCAGTACATTGTTTGTTATACCCAATTTTAACCAACATTCTTGTATATACCCGATTATCTCCATGTCCTTTTTCTCTAAGTGTCTTGTTTGTTATTATACCCGATCTTACCCAAACCCATACTTATGTATACCCGATTATCTCTGAAAACTGTTTATACGATCATCCACAAACTCT